>BSBN01000250.1:0-1200000 GCA_027924645.1 Cunninghamia lanceolata
TAAGCAAACATAGGGATCTTGAAATTCCATTCAGAGAGAGAGAGAGAGAGAGAGAGAGAGAGAGAGAGAGAGAGAGAGAGAGAGAGAGAGAGAGAGAGAGAGAGAGAGAGAGAGAGAGAGAGAGAGAGAGAGAGTTTTGATGGCCTGTCTGCCCATCTTCCATGTATCAATTTCTATTTTTTGTTTGTTTGTAATGTTTAATGTTAAGATTTACTAAGTGTTTAATTCCTTAGTGTGAATATTTAGGATTCTAGGTTCACATTTAGGTAACTTATATTTGGATGTTAATCTATAAGGTAGAAGAGAGAGAGAGAGAGAGAGAGAGAGAGAGAGAGAGAGAGAGAGAGAGAGAGAGAGAGAGAGAGAGAGAGAGAGAGAGAGAGAGAGAGAGAGAGAGAGAGAGAGAGAGAGAGAGAGAGAGAGAGAGAGAGAGAGAGAGAGAGAGAGAGAGAGAGAGAGAGAGAGAGAGAGAGAGAGAGAGAGAGAGAGAGAGAGAGAGAGAGAGAGAGAGAGACGACTTGAGAGAAAATATAGAGAGAGACAAATAGATGGAGAGAGAAATAGAGAGGGACACAGAGATATAGAGAGAAGGATATTGATAGAGATAGAAAGGAATAGAGAGATAGACTACCTTTTGATCAGTCATTTCATTCCAATAATCAAAAGATGACACATGTAATGAGTATTCCAAATTTGAGGTTAGTACTACATTTAAGATCATGGAGCTTGGTATGGGTTAGTCTAGGTCATCTAGCTCCACTGGAGCCTCATGAAATGGTACTTTTCATTCAAACGATCCAACGATAGAGAAAAGAGAGTGACTTTCAAGCAGTTGTTTCATGCCAATGATCCAAAGATGCTACTATTAGAGATAGCTTCACTTTAGTGTGCAATGGTACACTAAAGAGGTCTTTAAGGTGAATTATCAGGTCCTTAAACAAATGACGTGTTTCCCTAATTGTACTTCCCAATGGACACATGTCATCTTTAGATTGTTGGTATGAAACAACTGATTGAAAGTTACTCTCTCTCTCTCTCTCTCTATTCCTCTTTCTCTTTATCTCTATTTTTAATGTACCATAACCCGATCTTTAGTGTAGAGCTTTCCATTAGAATGCTTGACCATAGCCCCAAGTCTATCACACAATAGAACACTTTTTTCGACTATGTTTGTGTAGTTAAACTTAGTTTTAATAATCCCATAATTGGCCAATGATTTTTTGTTTTAGGAAATGTCTCTTCAATTGTCATGGATGGTAAAGGTAAAATCTAAAAATAATTATTCATAGGAAGGTTATGCATGTAGCCATGTTTTCTACTCAAAATTGAAAAGTACTTCAAGAATCCACAAATTTTAGTTCAACATCATACATCAATAAGGACATGGTTTTCCTATACACCCTTTGGCATCCTGTACACATATTCAAAGTAAAAGTATTGTGGGCCTTGCTGAAACTCTTTAAGCTTCCACTATTGACCCACAAGGTGATTTGGAACTCCAAATCCAACCAATCTTTAACATGGTGTGGCAAACAAAAATTTATATCTTTATTTCTATAGACAAACCCTTTGGAAGACATACTTTCTTTGAGATTTATCTTCTAATAATGGTTTCTTGTGATGGTTTTCATAGTATTCCTTTTCTAAATATAGAGATAATTGATATAGAGAGAAAGAGAGATAGATAAAAGAGAAAGAGATAGAGGAAGAGAGAGAGAGAGGAATAGAGAAAGAGATATAGAGTAGGAGAGAGAGATAATTGTTACAGAGGGAAAGATAGATGGAGAAAAGAGAGAAAGAGATAGAGGAAGAGAGAGTGAGGAGACACAACGAGGGTAGGAGAGACAAATAGAGAGGGAGAGGTAAAGATATAGAGAGGGAGAGATATTGATAGAGAGAGGAAATAGAGAATGAGAGATATCTCCGATGACCCGTTTGCCCATCTTCCATGTGTCGATTATTGTTTTTAAATGCCTTACTATCAATATTTAGGGTTTTTAGTCCACATTTAGGTAACTTAGATTTGAATGTTAAGGAAGAGGAAGGTAGAAGGAGAGGGGGAGAGAGGAGGGAGAGAGATAGGAAGAGATAGAGAGAGGAGATACAGTGAGAGGGAGAGGGAGAGATAGAAAGATATAGATATAGATATAGAGATAAAGAGAGGGAGGGATAAAGAGATAGATAGAAAAGGTAATATTAAATGTTAGATATATTTAAAAGATATAATATATAATAATTTAAAAAAGACTAAGAATGTGAGAGAGTCCAGTCTTATTGGTATGTTATTTTTAAATATCATCAACTTCTATAGTCAAAGGTTAATTTCAACCAATAAAAATAGGACAAATATGTACCACTTTTTGTTGTGAATGAGGTGTAAAATTACTATTGACTGTTTGACCATTGAAATGGATGATATTTAAGTAGAGTGCTTTTGTTTCTGTTGAAAATTTGATAATTAAATGGAAAAGTCTATACAGTGGATACATTGCGTAGGAACAAAACAATGAACTGGATTTTGATGACATACAAGATACTTAACTCCACATACATATAAACAAGATGACCTCAATACACCTGAACATGATACCGTCTAGATCATCTAGCTCCACTGGAGCCTCATGAAATGGTACTTTTCATGTGACCGATCCAACGATAGAGAAAAGAGAGTGACTTTCAATAGGTCGTTTCATGCCAACAATCTAAAGAAGCAATGAGCTATTTTGGGAGATCAATGGTTGATAGCTTACTATAGGCCAACAAAGACGATCCCATAAAAAAAGATTCTCTTTTCCTTATTACTTCTCTTATAGGACATTTAATAGAGCACTCCATTTTGTTTTCCATCAAATGCTTTGCTAGACATCCATCCTATGTAAATACTTTTGGGAGATGGTTACTTGGACTAGATAGATATTGAACTTGTAGTCATGTAAAATGGGCCATAGATATATTGAGCTTATATATAGTAAACCTAAATCATGACTAATGGAATGCAAGTGAACTTCATGACACTCAAGAAAACCAAAAATGACATGGGTCATAGGGATATAAGACAATCATCATTCACTTAAAGACATGACAATTGAACTACCACAACTCTTTGACGTACCCATTGCACACCATGGTGCGATTGCTAGTTATCTATATCTTAAAGTGTAGGTAAATTTTCAGAACCCATCAAAACAAAGTCAATAGAACATTATACCAAAGACAATCAACCAAATAAAAATCACCGCCACTAAGTACAAGTGAAGGCAAAAAAAATTATCCCACTTAAAAACTACCTACTAAGAAGGCAAAAGGATTAGGCCCTCCGGCTCCATTTAAAATACATGATATTAAAACCCTAATAACGTTGTTAGCCAGTAAACATGGAAACCATTCGAAATCCCGTGCAAAAATGGGGAAGTCAACATAAGCACGAGAACAAGCCGTTTGCTTTTATTATTCAAAACAAACTTGGTGGCATCTTATAATTTTGTCCTTTTTCAACACCATCCAGAAGGTCGACATTTACAATGCTTACAATCCTCGTTTTGTTTCTGAATATCCTTTTTTTTCAATCCTACAATGGGCAAACAGTATAGTCGTCCATTTCGTTGTTGATATTGATATTATTTATCCGTGCTGTGGGCAATGGAGACCTGCATGGTAAAATATCGATGCCTTTCATCATCAGCTCAATTCTCCACCAAATTTAGTCTTAGAAAGAAATCATTACAGAAGCTCTTGTCTTCTGGATTCATAGAATCTCTTAATGTGAAAAAGCTTCAGGGCAATTCCTCAAATGGGCAGAGACTCAGAGCAGTGCCAATGCAGGATGGTAATTCTTACAATACCCTTTTGTGTAACCCACCTCTGTTTTTGTTTTGGATACCCATACGACCATGAGTTAGTTGATTTGCACAGGTTTGGCTTCAGCTGTTACTGTTGCGACACCTACAAAGACAGAGGAACATAAGGTATCTATGGCTGTGCCTATTCCCGTGGGCCAACCATTGACACCACTGGAGGAAGGAGGTGATGGAGATTTGATTCAGAAGGGGGTGGATCCCACTGTAAGTATCACTGTGGTGGGAGCTTCAGGAGACCTTGCCAAAAAGAAAATATTTCCTGCGCTCTTTGCTCTCTATTATGAAGGTTGTCTTCCTAAGGTACACAAGTTTGCCATTATTTATTATTTGCTTTTATCTTCCTTCTTTTAGAGGTAGCCAACGTCGAAAAGAAAATCATGATAGCAAAACTAAGAACCAACTCTCACAGTTTGAATTAATCTACCCCGAGATGCCTTGGTAAAAAAAAAATCAGTTAGGCATGTAAAATAAATTAGACTGGGAAACGCATAGAACGGGGTGAAGTCCAACTGGTGGAGAATGCTGAGCCCATCAAGGGTTCCATTCCTAGGATGCAGGACATAACAGAAAAGGCCAGGCTCGAGCCCTGGGCGAATTTGGCTGACCTTGGCTCTAAGCCAATAGAGACGATTATTCCTGCACCTGATACCAATGGACCGCTTGTTCTTCAACCAAAAAGAAAAGAGGAGACCGGTTATCCATCCACCCTTCTACTCCAATCAAAAGTAAAGGAGGAGACCGGTTATCCATCCACCCTGTACTCCAATCAAAAGTAAAGGAGGAGACCGGTTATCCATCCACCCTGTACTCCAATCGAATGTAAAGGAGACTGATTATCCATCCACACTTGTACTCCAATCAAAAGCGAAGGAGGAAACTGATTATTCATCCACCCTTGGTCTCCAATCAAACTTAATGAAGGAAACTAATTATTTATCATCCCTTGTCACCAATCGAAAATAAAGGAGACCAATTATCCATCCACCCTTGTCTCCAATCAAAAGTAAACGAAGAGATTGAATATCATCATCTGAGAGCAACAGGTTCCTTGTTCTACAATAAAAAATAAAATACAAGGTAACAACATTTGGTTTGAAGGCACCAGCTATTTCTAGTATTTTCTACCATCCAAATCCCAACTATTTCTGAAGCCTTGAAAGCTTCTATTGAAGATGAAACCTTGTGAAGATCTGTGAATTCTTTTCAAAATTACAGATCCGTTGAAATGAAATCAGAAGTATTGCAAATTATCTCTATAAAAGAGGAAGGGTCCTTAATAAGAGCAACATTCTTTGTTGACAGTGACTAATACTCTTAAAGCTGCCAAATTACATCATCACTAATAGCTCTAACAATTCATGCTGCTGATAGTCCCTGTGTCCTCACATCAACAATCCTCAAGCCCTCCTTGTTTTATATCCAATCCACAAATATCCCACGAGACTAGGGATAATCCCCCCCTGTTGTCAACTCTACTGTGTCACAAGGAACCGACAAGAAGAATAATGTGCATTTCCAGCTGATAGGGTTTATAACTCAATGATGGCTTTTACCACCATTGAAGTTTCCGCATGATGGCATTTTTGGGTTTTATTCTCGATCCTGGTATACCCCACTGTCATGTATTGTTGGTGAGAAAGCGATTCCAAGTTGAATCCCAAGTTATCATACTATATCTGCATTTCAATCTACTTTGAGTTATAGTTATTCTAGCTTGGAACAGAATTGAGACTATTGATCTAGAAAATAGTCTTCTTTTGCTAATATTGGCACCTGAATCTATAAAAAACACCTTCAAACTTTCCATTGTGGTCCATATTGTTTTTGTATCAACTTTTGAAGAGTGAATCTAATATTGGAACAGAATTGAGACTATTGATCTAGAAAATAGTCTTCTTTTGCTAATATTGGCACTGAATCTATAAAAACACCTTCAAACTTTCCATTGTGGTCCATATTGTTTTTGTATCAACTTTTGAAGAGTGAGTCAAAGTTTCTAGCGACAATACAACTTGGGGTCTCTGTTACTGTTTTGTATGGAAAGAAATGTATTCCCGTTTGAATGACTCATTTTGTGGGGCCTTTTCTGTGTTTCTTGCTCAAGGAATGCATGTCCTCACACAGCTTGGAACATTTGCATTTCAACAGGCCCTTTTGGGCAGTTTACAGGCTCTCCTAAGCTGTTTCTGGCAACTTTGGGACAAATTTTTATCATTTATGTATGCATGTAACAGTAACATCATGATCCATGATAATTGTATTTATGATGTCTCAGCATTTAGGTCAATTTTTTTGAAGCAGATTCTTGTAGAAGCCTCCCAAATTCTGTTTCCTGTCATGTTGCCATTTTCATTGTTTCTTAATTCTTACGTGGCCACTGATTGTGGTGAAAATTAACCATCTAGCAAACTAATTCCCTGAACTGATATTCAACAACTAATACATAGAATATAGGTGCTAATGGGGACGCCGGATCGACAGATCTCTTGAGCTGAAGAAAGGACAATAACCATTTACTTGAACCTTGATAGAGATATTAGTAAATAGGCTATTCACAGCAGATCTTAACTTCTGACCAAACTCAAGCCCAAGCAGCATATCTCAAATAAAAATCCCACTTAGGCCTATCATAAGCTTTATCAAAGTGCCTTGAGAAAAGCTTTCTCTCCTGATTTCTTTGTTAACTCATTAGCTTCCCATGCAGAAATAAGAATCTTCCCTCGGGGCCTCAACAAAGCCTTTTTGCACATCCTTTACAATCATAACCATCTTTTTAGCTTTCTAGCTAGAACTTTAATGATACTTTAACAGTCAATATTCAGAAGAGTATTTGGATGCCACCCTCCTATCACGTGAATTATTAAAACCCTTGGGAATTATTTTAATAATCCATACATTAGTCTGTGCTGCCAAGGTGGCAAGGACTATGTGGCTAATAGTTCTTCATTTTTTGAAAAGGTCCTAACCAGTCCTTCATTTGTTAAATAGAAACTCATATTTTCTCCAAGGACAGCGGTCTTTCAAGCTCTTTGATTGCATGGAACTGTTAGATAATATACATCTCCAGCAGAAAATTCAGCTTGATTAAGTTTAGACTTAGAGCAGTAAAGATGGTAACTTGGTGAGAAAAAGACTTTGGAGAGCTGCTTTGAGTCTCGCAGGATCTTCCCTGATGTTGGTCCTTCTTCTGCTCCTGACTCTGATGCTGATGAGAGCCTTGTCTCCTACCCCCTCTCTGTCACTCTCGCTAACTCACTCAAAACACTGGATATTTCTTTCATGGGAGTATTTTTTTATTCTATGGCCTTGTATATATTGATGTTTCTAGGCTTTAGCTTTCTATTTTTAGGTTCTTTTGTTTCTTAGGTTCATGTCCAGTGTGTTAGTTTTAGATTTTAATTTGTAATTCTTGGAGCACTTTTTGCAGTCCCAATTTGCTATTGTAAGTTGCTCTACCTTGGAGATCCATTGACCTACTTTGGCCCATTTGTGGACATTAATACAATTTATTTCTTTATATCTGTGAAAAGTAAAAAACTGCTTAGAAGATTAATCCCCTGGTTAAAATCCAAATCATTTTAGTTCTGATTCTCACCCCTCTTTCACTTGGTCCTCTTTAAAGAACGATCTTTTCTGCCCTTGAAGCAGAGGGTTGGAGCATCTCTTAGAATCATACTCTGAGGGATCTTTTAGAATCATACTCTGAGGGATCTTTTTAGGGTCATCAACATTAGAAGATCTCTCACTTTTGTACTTGTCACTTTGGATCATTTGATCATTGTCACTTAGGAACATGAGACATCTTGGATATGGGTATGGGGACTGGGACGAAGACTCTTTACATTTAATTACAAAAAATATGGTACGGGGTTACTCGGATTCAACAAATATAAAATCAAGAATTTTTGTATATTTTTGTTAAATATAAAATTCACACTTTTAGTATAAATGTTATATATATATATATATATATATATATATATATATATATATATATATATATATATATATATATATATATATATTATAGACTATAGTTTATTAGCACAAGTTATTACCTTCATTACCCTAATAACTTGAAATATGAAAATATCTTCAAATTAGGTCATTAACACGAGGATAAATGGCACAGGTTTTTGTCAATTTCAGCCTCATTTAAGCCATCAGAATTGCTTGAAAGACACAAAAAATCAATCAGACAAGTTTGAGCTTAATTTAACTAGCAGAAAAAAGGAGGCCTTGGTCATATGTAAGTCAAATTCAGGCATATTCATGTCATCAGAATTGCCTGACAAAGACAGGCAATCAATCCAACACAAAAAAAAGCAGACCTTAATTACACATATCTAGTCAAATTCAGTCTCATTTAGGTTATCAACATTATTTAACAGAAACGTGAAATCTGTCAAACGAGCTTGTGCTTCATTTAGACAGCAGAAGGAAGCAAGCCTTGGTCATATACATCTAAGCCAGCCAATTTACCAAGGTACTGGTACATGTACAGAGTTTCCCTGATTCTTTTGGTACCTTGGGTACATAAACAAAATTAACCATAATATCAATGTTTTATGCATAGAATGAATTAAAAAAATAACAAAACACTATTGATAATTAACTCCAGATGATAACTTGAGAGGAACCTGGACAGGTATTCTGTATTTGTGTTTCGACACCTGTGCTCAGGTTCTGTTTTCTGTTTATACCGTCCATCTGTCTTGGAAGGCAGTCTGTCTTAGGGGGCATCTTGGTGTAGTTAGTACATTGACCATTACGGGGGGGGAATTAAGATAATATCTAGTTATTTAATGTCAATCTAGTTTTCTATTAGATAGTTTCTAATTCTGTCTTTAGTTTAGTTTTTATCTCTTTTGCTTTATTAGCTGTAGCTTTTCTGCTTTATTGGGTGTCATTTCCTTTGTGAAACTCCCATTCTTTTTTTAGTCTTTGTAATCTCTTTATACAATCTCATTCTATAATAATATTTGCATATTATTCTGTTTCAATCATGTAACACCTGCCTGGACAGGGGCCTTTAGGGAAGTTCCCGGTAATGTAGCTACTGTGATGTATCCCTCTCCCATTTCAATCAATTGATAGAGCTTCTGTGTAGATTGACATCATAAGGCTTCTTATTTTTTTCTTCTATTTCCACCACTTTGGCATTTGATTAGAAAGTTTCTGCTAAAAACAGTATTGTATATTTTCAAGCAAAAAGTAAAAAAATACATGTCTTAACAGTCTTTTTATTAGTTCATTTGACTCTTGTCAACCAGTTACTAGCACACAAGGAAAAAAAAACATAATTTATTTGACATATTTAAGAATCTTCTAGAGGAAGCTTCCCTATTTTAAAGGGGTGCTTTTGGGAGACCTATAAGATTCTAGGAAAGGTCACCTTAAGTTTCCTAATGTCTGGAGACATCCACAGATGTGTCACTGTGAGAGGGACATCTTTCCAATATTAGGATGAGTACCAATGGTCAGTGTACAATTTTCCAGGTAACTATGCATTTATGCCAAGTCCTGAAAAGTTGAATTTTGCTGCTTTTTGCCATATAATCGACTTCTTAATTTAGGGTTTGAGTATACGCTGCTATACTGCTGTAAAAGCTCCCTACAGTCTTTGGAAGCTAGATGTGGAATTTTCAGCTTGAATAAAGTTTTGGATTTACCTAGCTGAGAAAATAAATTTCAATATATAACAATCTAGAATTGATAAAATTTTGGATTTATCCAGCTGAGCGGATAAATTCAGATGTTTTATAGATAACAATCAGGAAGTGAGCAGATTCTGCATCCCTTCTAAGAACTTCAACACTTTATTTGAAGAACTAGAGCAATGAATTTATTTATCAAAGCACCCTTGGAATCTATTGAGCCTGGCAAGAATTTTGGAGTCCCTTGCCGTTTCTTTGTCCAAGTAAACCAATTTATCCTTTCTCTAGATATATTCTTCAAGTTGATTGAAGGATTTGTAGAGATTTTCTATACTGGTTCTACACTTGTCTTAACATTCCAAACAAATCGATAGAAGATCCCTCCTCCTATCTTTATCATATTCCACCACGTTGACCTCCATTTTTCTAGGGCAAGATTATAGGCAATTTTATTCCTATTATTCTATTCTTTCCTTTATTGAGTGAGCATACACTGAACAAAAGCCAAAAGTCTGATCAGCTGCAAAAAACATATGTTAGAGATGCCTGGCATCATGATCTTCCTTTTAGCAATGGTGTTGGCAGTTAGCTAGTGGGTACTGCTACAAAGAGATTATTATTTTCTTTGCACATGATCAGTTGACCTCCCTGAGTGATCCCAGATGAACTCTTGTAAATACTTTCAATCTAAAATCTGTGACATTTGGTTTCTGAATATATTACATCAGGGTTGTATTGATTCACTCACAAAAAGCACATCAGTTTTGTAGACATCCGATGCACCTCATACATTCCAAGTCATTATTTTATGTTAATGATTAACAAGACAATCAGAAGTTTCCCAATGCTTCAAAAGCATTTGTCAACTGGATGCGATTATTCTGATCACTACATGCTTTGTGTTTGTTTAATTGTCGGGGATTAAGATTGGGCTCTCTCAAAGCAGAAGACCTCCCTTCATGCATTACACCCAGTTTGAAGACTAGCCTTTTTCCTATCTTGGATAGGCAAGGCACATGAAGAACCTTGTAATTGTATGGACAGGTTTAGCCTTCTTCACAATTTACCAAAACAGATTGATCTGAAAGAGACAGACAAGAAATATTTTTGGAATCTATTGTTCATGTACTTCCTTGGCAATTTGTTTTAACTTTTCTTCCTTGGTGCTGCAAGCTTCTATCAACATCATCCCTTGATTTGTTTAGCTTATTTTTCACGTGTTCACTCCCTTACTACTGCATAAGTACAACATCTCTTATCTTCTCTCAACATAAATGCATCTACCTTGTTGCTTTTCTCATCTTTGGGATTTTCTCTTGTTACCTTCTTTATGGTATGACTAATGCACAAGTACCCTCCCTTAGTACTTGTGGTTGCTTAGCTGTTCAATTGCTTATTGAAGACTGTTTACTCATTTTTCTTCTTTTGAGTTTTCACCTGTCAGACACCATCTATGGCACCGTATGTTATTATATCTAAACAAATGTTAATGTAAGGTTTCAGCACACAACCAAGGGGCAGAAATTACTCCAGGATTTCAGATGACAGGCTGCCTTCCTAAATGGCAGGGTTACCCTATCGAAAGTATTGCAATGTTTGTTTTGATTTTGAACAGAAATACAAACATGAGAATAACTCTACTTTTGTGTCAGGAAAAGAATAAAAAGTCTTTCAGTCTACTGTATGGCAGTTGGTATATGTAACTTTAATTTTGGTGCTCTTTAATTGAAAGAATATGGCAAGGCACAAGATCAAAACAGCAAGACCAAATCACAAATCAAGAAGCACACACACAAGATGTTTAGGGTACAATTGTACCGTTTTATTTTATAAACAGAACTCTCATATTGTTAATGCTTATACACATAGATAGACCTTAGACATAACCCTCCTACAAATCTGACAACCCAATGAAAAACTTGTGCTTCATGAGAGGCTATTTCTCGTCTATCCACTAAGAGAACTCATGATATTTATAGGAAAATCATGAGGGGCAGGTGAGCAATAACAAATCAGATGGGATCTCATTTATACCTATGTAACTCGGTGACGTGTCCTTGCAAAAGATGGACCTGAACCCTATGGGGAGGATGTTTCGGGGACGGGTAGGAAACGTTCTCCCGCTCCCCGTCCCCAATTTTTTGCAAAATTCGGAAACGTCCCCGGGACGCAAAAAAAAAAGTGACGATATGAAACGCTAGGGGACATCTCCAATGTCCCGGGTACAGCTAGCTGTCCCTACACCCCAACAGTCAAAAGTCTCAAAAAAAAAAAACACAAAATTGATAAAAAAACACAAGGACCCCCACATCCCTTTACACAATACCCAAACTTAAAACTCATTTTGCCATTTTCCATATTGTGAAGAAGAAGAGTTGTGAGAAGAGAAAAGAATGGCAAAACTACATCATTAACTTAAATCTTAAAAGCAATAAAATCATGAAAAATGGCATATGCCTTGAAGGTATGTGTGGTCTCAAAGGCTGCCCTCGGACCTCGTGAGGGATGCTACCCCTGGACCCCGTTGGGGGCGCTGCCCCTCGACCCTGCAAGGAGCACTGCCCCTCAACCCTTCTTACAACTTCATATAGTCAATTAAGAGGATTAGGCTTACCTCTTGACGATTGGAGAAGTTGTGCATAGTGCCGTCTGACTTTATGACCAACAGAGTCTTTAGTAATGTCTGACTCCAACCACATGTCGGGATGTTAATCCCTAAGATGTTACACAAGGTGATGAGGAGGAGACACAAAATGGATTGGTTGGGGTTCCATTCGATGAGACGGTCCCTCATAGTGGTAGTGACCTAGACTTAGACTCTGATTTTGATGCAATGTTAGTAGATCTTGATTAGGAGCAGTGGCATATTTTCTATGTTTTGGTAATTTTGTAGTTGAAACTTGCAGCCTTTGGGCATTTTGTTGTAATTTTTATACAATATATATGCACATTGATAGTGAAAGCAATTGAATTTTGTTAATTTGTTATATATTAAGATTCTATAATGTATATGACAAATGCCTTATCAATGTTATCATATGAATATCTGAAATTTCCTATGTTTTTAAATTTTCCCTATTTTTTTAATAGTCGTTGCTTGCTGTTGCCGAAAAAATGGCCTCCCTGCCATCCCTGTCTTGGAAATGCGTCCCCCCATCCCCTGCCATCCTCGTCTCGGAAACTTGGGGTAACATAGTTTATAAACAAAGAGTAGATTATGTCCATAGATCACATATGGATACGTACAAACTATGATTGTAAATCACTTTTGGATAAGTGCAAACCATGACCATAGATCACCTACGGATAGTTACAAACCATGAACATTGATTTTGGGGGTCATGTCAAGACAAAAAAAAACTATGAGACAGAAACACCCCAAGTTAATCTTATAAACCTGATTTGGAATACATTGATAACATGCCTCATAAGATTAATTAAGAGAGAAGGGAAGGTATGGGGAATTACAGGATATTCCCCCTTAAGAAATTTTTTCTAAACTCCAAAAGCACAAATGAAGAATAGTTGACTTTGTGAAGTTGGTGCAAGTTGACATTCCTTATGACTAATGGTGAAGCTTACATGATTAGACAAAGAATAATTATGATCTGTAATGTCCCCTTTTAGAATATCCTTTATTTCTCAATCTATACACAAGAATAACTACTAGAAAGGGACATTAGTCTTATTAAAGATCAATTTAGTGATGAAATCAATACATCATAATCATAATCAATGACAATGAACAAGAATGTAATGTTACCTGTGCGTACATATATTCAAATCTTGCAATCAAAGACATTAATACATATACAAGTACATATATTTTTTCATGATCATTAAGGTTAGCAACATCATGATCGTAATGAATACATAGATCTAAATGTATTTCCTCATACTTTAACATACTTATACTTGATACGTCTTTTCCCTCATGATATACTTCGGGAATGGCGATCGTCATGCCCGGTCGTTAATCTAACCTAATCATTTACCCTAGTGGAAGCGGGCAATGTACTCGTTAAGGCCCTGGATAACAATGCTCCACTGCCATAGGCCCAAGGGTTTCAAGCTACACCCGGCAATACTTCACCACTTGGCTCAAGGGTTTCATGCTACACCCAGCAATACTTCACCACTTGAGAGTCACCTACCGTGTAAGACAATTAATAACAAACTAATCTTCACTACCACAGGCCCAAGGGTTTCATGCTACACCTGACAATACTTCACCACTTGGCTCAAGGGTTTCATGCTACACCTGGCAATACTTCACCACTTGAGAGTCACCTGCCGTGTGAGACTTAATAATAATAATAAACAACCAATATGAGATTTGTCTTCTTGAATGATTTGAGATATTCTAGTGATCACGAAGATAATACTTTCTTATGAATATTGTTCCTTCAATGGGAACTAGATATCACACCATCACTATCGGATGGATAAATATATGGCCATACTATGACTTAATGTCTTTATTTCAATATAGATATATAATTATTCCTTGATTAGATTAATAATAAGAATCATAGGATAGCATAAGTGATGCTAATAAGAATACCTTGTGGAGCTCTTGCAATGGCTGCTTCTTGAATAATATAATCTGCTGATAAGAGTTCAGTATGGTCTTATAATTCAATGATAGATATAGCTCTTAGACTGATTCGTAGGTTTGAGACTGCTGCTACTGTATATGAATGTCTGAATATCTCAGCTTCTTTGATGCTGTAGGAATATATATATATATATATATTAGAATAATAGATAGATCATATACTGCTGACAGATAAGGATATATATAACTCTGATTTGCTATTGCTCAAGAATGGTTGCTGATGAAGGATGTTTGATACTCTTCTGTGATAGATAGAGAATCTAAGGTGTTCGATAGCAGATAAATGAGATGATTGTGCTTGGATGCTGTATATTGCTGATGGGTATATATATATATAATCCAGATTGCCTGGCTTTTGGAATGATTGTTCGATTGATGCTGTTGATTGATGATATTTGAATTGTAAAGCTCCTGAAATGAATGATCGCTGATGCTGAGTTTATGATAGATGTGATGATAGGTGATGAATAAATATGCTTGATCGATGCCGTAGTAATTATAGCTAGAGTATAGATCGTTGAATATCCTTCTTCAATATATTTGCTGTCCACATATTCATGTAATCGGCGTCTCTTGTTTCATATTTGCATTTGACTTTACTTACATCTCCGATGCCTTGATCGCTGCTGATTTGAGTTGATATTATTTGATGATGATCCCCCATGCTTTCAATGCCCACCGATCTCTTATAGCTTTGACCGGATGCATCCTTGTCAATAGTCGCCACTTTTGCTGATGTTATTTCATGAAGATGGTATAATTGACGACACTTCCTAATCAACGCTGGCTTGAATATTGTAATCGTTTTTTGCTACATTCACTTGGGACATAATCGTTGGCGACTCTTAGTAGTCCGCTACTTGCTTTCATTATAATCGCTATTTGTTTGATCACATAATCTTCGTTTGCCTTATTTCCATGATTGCCGCCTTTTATGCTTATACTGTTATTGGTCGGCGGCTCTTATATGAATTGCCAATGTTGGTTTTATTTATAATAATATTAATATTATTAATTTATTACATTTATAATATAGTAAATATATTTATATTTATATACTATAATAATAATATTTAATATTTATATTCATTTATATATTTATAATTATAATAGTATTTAATTATTAATATATATATATTATTTGTATTGATTTATAATATAATATTTTATTTGTATTGATTTATAATATAATATTTTATTATTTAAATATATTTAATCGATGACTTATCAATATAGAGACATGACAATCCTCCCCACTCAAGATTGCTTGTCCTCAAGCAATTTTGGGTTTGGATGATTGATAATTTTAACTCCTTTTGATATATTATTGATCTAAAGTTTGAGAAGAGTCATGTTCAGATGAGGAGTAATTGATTATGTGATGTAATGGAGAGCAAATAAGAAGATTTGGTAAACCTTCTTTGGTTTTGAATAACAATGTTTGAGGTAATACAAGTGTTATAGATGAATGTGTAGAATAATCATTGAATGATGATAAGGTAACATGGAGATTGATCCTGGGATTTGTGGGTTATGGGGCCACAATATAACTTAGCATAGGTTTATGTAACAACCTTGTCGTAGCTTGATAGGTATTGATTAAAAGGATTCTCTTGGAAGAAATCATCTAATAAATTTACTAGATCAATTTGTAAGCTACAAGGTCGATCCATGTAGCGTTATAAAGAGAAATAATATCCAAGCATGGATACTAGTGCATTTTAGTACGTTCTCAAATTTTAATAACTATTGAGTTTTATTGACATTTATAAAGATATATTTATTGATACTTTACTCTGTGTTAGTGGTGGATGTCCTTGAATAATGGTGATCATGTTAGGTTGAGGCCATCATATTATATCAATCCAATGAAAAGATGGAAGTAATAGTAGTAAGGCAAAGTTGTATGACAAAAGTGAACCTAGCACTTACATCCCGAAGTCAAGGCATAATATTTTGATTATTATATCTAGGCTAGATTTGCAAGAGTTAAATTTGTGGGTGATGATAGTATAACTATATATAGTGTCATTGATAACAAAGGGCATAATAGTCTTGAGAATGTGAACCGTGATTGTGTTTACATTTGTCTATATCATGATGAGTGATGCTCTTTGGTTTGACAATTCAAATAGAAAACTGTGTAAAAGACAATGCTAAGTTATAGTGGATGAAAAACATGAATGATGAAATCATCTTGAAAATTCAAAGAGATGAATTTGTAGAGAAGGTAAATTCAATCGTAGAAGTGTATAATAGATGATGGTATGTTAGCGAGGAAGCAATCAATGATGAATAAGATTACCACCAAAGAGAATATCCATGTTGAAGTATATGTGAGACATGAAATATACGTGTAAGATATAATATACGGGGTACACATAAGTTGTGTAAGTCCTTATCATTCACGGGATGTCAAGATGACTGCTTTGATACCACTTGTAATGTCCCCTTTTAGAATATCCTTTATTTCTCAATCTGTATAGAGTAATTGTTGGAATTAGGGCTGACAACTGAGAGGGGGGGGACTCAGTTGTCTTAAAACTTTAATACTTACTACAGTTAATTCTTTTTTTTTTTTACCACTTCTTAACAGATTGATGATATAATCATGAAAAGCAAAAATCAATAACATATGAGCAGAAACACTGATAACACACTTGACACCAAGATTTTTAACGTGCAAACCCGGTTAAGGGAAAAACTATGGTGGGGGTTAACCCACAAAGATTATACTTTGTTAAAAGTATTACAAAAGGGAAGGCACATGCCTTCGGGCTCACTGCCCAGAGCTCACTGCTCAAAAGTGGTTCACTGCCTACAAGAATGATTACAAAAGGATTACAGGTTGTTTGAATTGAAGAGTAGCATTTGCCAATGCAAGAATTCAGTTCCGGTTAAGCACTGAATACTGATCTTACACACTTCTTCTTTACTCTGCCCTGTTTACTGTTTTTCCATAATCCGAACCTTAGATCTTTTCTCTTCTGCACTTTAATCTGCCTTTTTTGCACTTGCTCCATCATACATACATCTCTCACACACAAAACACTCGAATCCATCGACTATATATATCCGCTTCAAGAAATTTAATCGCTTTTCTGTTGGCCTTATGAAGAACTTAACAAACAATACAAGTACTCCGTTCTGTCGGCTGAATCCATACATCAATATTGATGCATACCAAAAATAGCACTTGCAGGTCACCATACATGTCGGCCACTAACATTATATCCCATACGCAACTCACCAAAACACTTCTACTAGATCCGCATAAGGATCTAGCACAAGTCGACCTGTTCTTCACAGAACTGTTCTGTCATATTAGGACCCGGTACTCAGATACTCAGAACTTTTAATCCCTTTGTCACCGTAGGTTGAAATCTTGGATTTAGATTGTCCTGACATTCCTCTACACTCCCTTGGATTCGCAACACAATGATTAACTGGAGAGATCCGTTGACCAAAATACTGAACTCTGCCATATACCCTGTTCCTATCTATCCAGACTTGACAAATCTTGGAATTGACTTCCGGTATGATTTGATACTGCACTCTAGATGTGTGGAATGGACTTAGTTGCCATCAATGACAACACATGACATGCCTTGCAATGTCTCTTGCCAAATAACTACTAGAAAGGGACATTAGTACTATTAAAGATCAATTTAGTGATGAAATCAATACATCATAATCATAATCAATGACAATGAACAAGAATGTAATGTTACCTGTGCGTACATATATTCAAATCCTGCAATCAAAGACATTAATACATATATTCTTTCATGATCATTAGGGTTAGCAAAATCATGATCGTAATGATTACATAGATCTAAATGTATTTCCTCATAGTTTAATATACTTATACTTGATACGTCTTTTGCCCCATGATATACTTCGGGAATGGCGATCATCGTGCCTGGTCATTAATCTAACCTAATCATTTATCCTAGCCTAGCGGAGGCGGGGAATGTACTCGTTAAGGCGCTAGATAACAATGCTCCACTGCCATAGGCCCAAGGGTTTCATGCTACACCTGACAATACTTCACCACTTGGCTCAAGGGTTTCATGCTACACCCGGCAATACTTCACCACTTGAGAGTCACCTATTGTGTAAGACAATTAATAACAAACTAATCTCCACTGCCATAGGCTCAAGGGTTTCATGCTACACTCGGCAATACTTCACCACTTGGCTCAAGGGTTTCATGCTACACCCGGCAATACTTCACCACTTGAGAGTCACCTGCCGTGTAAGACTTAATAATAATAATCTATGTTGCCGAATCGGCCCTCTAACCCTACTGATTCCGGGTACGGTACGTCCCGGAATCGAGTACTGGCCAAAAATGCCATGGAATCGATTAGGCTATAGCATTACAAAACTAAAATTGCAGGGTTCCCAAATTAAAATTGCAGTTTAACAGAGCAATTCAGGAACAGAAAATGGCTACATTCGAAAGCTTTCTGATGCAGCCTACAAGGGAACAATTGAATGGGCAAAATGCTGCTGCAATCACAGACGCAATAACTTCAGTATATCTGCTCTTCTCAGCATATTTGGTGTTCGCAATGCAATTGGGATTCGCCATGCTGTGCGCTGGGTTGGTGCAGGCGAAGAACACCCTGAACATAATGCTCACAAATGTCATAGACGCGGCCATAGGCGGGGTTTCTACTATCTCTTCGGCTTTGCCTTTGCATTCCGGACGGGCAGCCAGGCGAACGGGTTCATCGGCCATTACTTCTTTTACCTTTGTGGGAAAAGATTTTTTTTTAAACAGCGTGAGACAATTCCGAGCACTACAATTCTCACATATAAATGCGTATAGGCTAATTAACATTTAATATTGTTTTGTTTTAATAATTAGTATTTTGTATTTTAAAATTTAAAAACTATAGTATTAATTTTAATTATTATTTTATAAATAATATTTTAAAGTATATTAAATAAAGCATATTAAAATTTAATAATTTAATAGTATTTAATATTTATTAATTTAAAAACGTATAAGATATAATATTATTAATATAAAATTATAAATTTAAAAACTTATAACATATAGTATTTTTTAATTTAAATTTTAAATTTATATACTAAAGTGCTAATTTAAATTAAAATTTAAAATATTTAAATATTAAATTACTTTTTATAATAAATTATTAGATATTATTAATATTAAACTATTTTTTATAATAAATATTAAACATGTAACTATAATTTAATTTTTAATCAGAAATTTATATTAATAAATTAATATTTAATAATCATAATTTTATTATATCTTAATAATATTTTAATTTATTTGTATATTTTTTAATATTATTATATATATTTTAATTTTTTATATGTTTTTGTATAGACGTACCCAAAACGTCCCCAACCCCCCCCCCAAAAAAATTTGCCGTACCGGCATACCGGATTCTCGTACCCGTACCCGTGCCTGATTTCGATTCGGGAACTTAGATAATAATAATAAACCGCCCTTCCCTAACGACCCAAACGTCCTCATAGGGTGATAGACAAGATTAATGACGCGGCAATGTCGCACTCATCCCTCGTATATCATGAGTATGACTATGTAAGGTTAGAGAGATTGTACCAATATGAGATTTGTCTTGAATGATTTGAGATATTCTAGTGATCACGAAGATAATCCTTTCTTATGAATATTGTTCCTTCAATGGGAACTAGATATCACACCATCACTATTGGATGGATAAATATATGGCCATACTATGCCTTAATGTCTTTATTTCAATTTTCAATATAGATATATAATTATTCCTTGATTAGATTAATAATAAGAATCATAGGATATCATAAGTGATGCTGATAAGAATACCTTGTGGAGCTTTTGTAATGGCTGCTTCTTGAATAATATAATCTGCTGATAAGAGTTCAGTATGGTCTTATAATACAATGATAGATATAGCAGGTTTGAGACTGCTGCTACTGTATATGAATGTCTGAATATCTCAGCTTCTTTGATGCTGTATATATATATATATCTGTCAGCAGTATATGATCTATCTATTATTCTAATATAGATAGATAGATAGATCATATACTGCTGACAGATATATATATAACTCCGATTCGCTGTTGCTCAAGAATGGTTGCTGATGAAGGATGTTTGATACTCTTCTGTGATAGATAGAGAATCTGAGGTGTTCGATAGCAGATAAATGAGATGATTGTGCTTGGATGCTGTATATTGCTGATGGGTATATATATATATATATATATAATGCAGATTGCCTGGCTTTTTGGAATGATTGTTCGATTGATGCTGTTGATTGATGATATTTGAATTGTAAAGCTCCTGAAATGAATGATCGCTGATGCTGAGTTTATGATAGATGCGATGATAGGTGATGAATAAATATGCTTGATCGATGCTGGAGAATTATAGCTAGAGAATAGATCGTTGAATATCCTTCTTCAATATATTTGCTGTCCACATATTCATGTAATCGGCGTCTCTTGTTTCATATTTGCATTTGACTTTACTTACATCTCCGATGCCTTGATCGCTGCTGATTTGAGTTGATATTATTTGATGATGATCCCCCATGCTTTCAATGCCCACCGGTCTCTTATAGCTTTGACCGGTTGCATACTTGTCAATAGTCGCCACCTTTGCTGATGTTATTTCATGAAGATGGTATAATTGACGACACTTCCTAATCAACGCTGGCTTGAATATTGTAATTGTTGTTTGCTACTTTCGCTTGGGACATAATTGTTGGCGACTCTTAGTAATCCGCTATTTGCTTTCATTATAATCGCTATTTGTTTGATCACATAATCTTTGTTTGCCTTATTTCGACGATTGCTGCCTTTATGCTTATACTCTTACTAGTCAGCGGCTCTTATATGAATTTCCAATGTTGGTTTTATTTATAATAATATTAATATTATTAATTTATTATATTTATAATATAGTAAATATATTTATATTATATTATATAATAATAATATTTAATATTTATATTCATTTATATATTTATAATTATAATAGTATTTAATTATTAATATACATAATATCTGTATTGATTTATAATATAATATTTTATTATTTAAATATATTTAATTGATGACTTATCAATATAGGGACATGACATGATCAACTGAAGTGCTCCAAGTCTGAATGGTGTTCGTGTAAAAAACCACATGGTTGTTCCTTAACATGTGCACAAAATTGTACAAAAGAAGCAAGCACTAAACACAAACCATACAATTTGATAAGAAATAATCCTCATTAAAAACATGAGTAAATTACATAACAAAGCTGCTGAAGTTGATGCGATTCAATAAAGTGTTCAAGAATTTATAAGTGCTTCAAGCAATGAACATATGTTGAAAAACTGCTCCACAAATCATGCATTATGAGAATACCATAAGAGTAGGAAATGAATCCTAACACCCATGATAGTAAGAGTCTTTCAATTCAACACTTATTTAGAATAGAACTAATAATCACTAGTGGGAAAGATCGCTGACACATTTTCAAGATCCCAAGATCAGGGATGATGTTTTGTTTTCTAATAGTTGCTTCCAACATTTGCATCTTCTTTCGTCAATGGGTTTCTATGTGATTGTATTAGCTGCAAAAGGTGCAAGGTTGTGTGGATTTCTTCAATTGAGATTTCTTAGAAGAGGGAGAAGATGGAGAGGGAGTGATTTAGGAGGATCCACCAACAATGGTACACGTGGTAACACCAAGACCATTCTCATGGCTTGCAGTACTTGCGGTGACACTTCCATTGTTTGTTGAACACTAGAGCACTTCCTAGATGCTCGCAATAACACAAGGATCATACATCTGTCTCTAGTAGATGCCCACATACTCTAGCAATGGTGTGGGGCATTTTGTATTGGATTGGACACTCTTGAGGTAACCATACTTTTGCCAAACCTTCATTAAGGTCCAAAACACTGCTAGGCCAAACCACAAAGTCTAATTCACATTGCATATCACTACATTGATCTGAGTGTCACACTTCAGGCTTTGGACAATGTAGTCGACGTGGCAATCTAGGTGGGACCCTTGAGGTTTGCACTATGCCAAGTCATTTGTGAACACATCTTGCACCCACCTACAAATGGTTCAACTTTGCACCCGTTGGGAGATGATGAGTCACATGGAAACATTTCCACTTCCATAGGAAAAAGATTTAACTTTTTTAGCGAGTCTTAGCCTTCATGGCATGTAATCTATATGTGTACATATTTGTAACATAAGATATAGGAGACATAGATAGACAAGAGATAGATAGGCAGATAGCTTTAGAAGATAGTAGTCATACATCTTTCTTTAAGAGTATGTGATTCGGGGCCTAGGGTAGAACCTAGTGGGCAACCAATCAAAGAGATTCAATTAGGTTATGTGTGGAAATGGTTTATGTTTATGTTAGAGTTTAAGGATGTGCAAAGAGCAATTGAACAGAAAATAGGAAAACTAAGAACACAATTGACA
This sequence comes from Cunninghamia lanceolata, assembly GCA_027924645.1. Classification (NCBI taxonomy): domain Eukaryota; kingdom Viridiplantae; phylum Streptophyta; class Pinopsida; order Cupressales; family Cupressaceae; genus Cunninghamia; species Cunninghamia lanceolata. Next base: position 22,621 of record BSBN01000250.1, read on the forward strand.
ACTGAATTAGAATTGTAATAGCAAAGTTGTATTATGTTAGTTTTCTACAAGATTTGTGAGAACAAATGTGTGATGTCTAGCTTCTCATCGTCATTCCACAAAGAATGGCTATGTACATTAATATACAAGGAGAAGGGAGATGAAATGCCAGTTGGAATCAAACCATTTCGTGTGAATCGCTTCACAACTATTCAACTGCTCCACAAGTGCCAAAGACAAGTCAAGCTTTGCGGTATCATGGAAGTCAAGTTAAGACTTTAGTTTGGAACATAAGTGCTAATTACTATGAGGATCTTTCTATGAAATTGCAAAGGCCGTCAAGCAACACCAAGATTTGTGGGGTGTTCTAGTGATCCAGATCCTCCTGGATCAGTCACCCCTCCTTGAAGAGCAACGGTCCCCATTGCTTGCAGTTGTGGCAAAAGATGTGGAAACAAATGGGCAAGTTGCGCCCCTGTGAACCATTTTCCTTGGGAAGGCACTTGACTTGCTTTGATGATCTTGAAGAGAGGGATCTCTTGTTGATGTGTCTGTTTGACCTTGGCATCAATGACTTAACCCAATTTTGCTAGAATATTGCATTTTGGATTGGTTTTCGTTTGTTGAAGAGTCTTTGCAACATTTGAAGTATCTAATGGAGGTGGATAGTAATGGCACAATAATTCAATGTTGAAGAGGACGCAACCCAAGGTAGGAAGGCAGATTAAGCTTGGTGATGGTATAGGGTCCGTAGCGAAGTGGATGAAGCTTGTGGTAAGGTCATGTTAGTATTTCCTTTTCCACATGTAGCTAGATTTGATAACCAACCTGAAAGGTGTGTGATGCTTGATGCTTGTCATGGTGCTGCATGTACTTTGCATTAGCCTACTACAAAATGATCTGCAGTTGTTGAATGGATTAGAACAACCTTTTCAACTTTTTGAGTTTTTGAGTTGGAGTTGTTGTTGATGGAGGAACAAAATAAACTACGTCAATGGGTGCCAAAGGTTGGAAACCTAAACAAACTTGAAAAGGGTTGTGTGCTGTAGAGTTGTGTAGAGCTCTATTGTAGTTGTGTCGAGAAAGGTCAACTTTCATCCCAAGTGCATTGCTTCATCAAAGTGTACACTTTGAGAAGATGCTCTATCATCTTGTTTGCCACTTTTGTTTGTCTATCAATCTGGGGATGGAATGTGGTGGATGAACATGCAGATCCAGTTCCAGGTAGAGGCAAATCCAAAGCCCTTACTAGTTCTAGATACTCTGGTCGCATACGCCCAACAGATCCATGTTCAACTTTGTGTTAAGCATAGACCAAAGTGCTTTCCAGAAAGCACTCAAAAACCTTGTGTATTTATTTGACAAGATAGTTTATTGGATTCCAAAGTGGATCCAGAGATGTTGAAATTACAGTTGAGTTGTTTCCAGATTTGGGATTGTTTTCTTGCACGAAATCAAAATGTCATCTTCGAGAATCTATTGATCACTACAAAAACACAAACATTACCATGCTTGGTGGTAGGGTAGCTTGAAAGTAAGTCCCTGGAAACAAATTTGCATGGTCTCGTTAGGATTGATAAAGGTGTTTACAAACCTTGCTTCTTGTTGACCAACTTGGCAATTGCACATGTAGTAAAAGACTTGAGGTATTTGGCGATATCGAACATGAGGTGTGGCCAAAAGAAGTACTTTTGCAACATTGCAAGAGTCTTTTCAACCCCAAAATGTCTTGCAACCTTGTTGAAATGAGTCTTGCATATCAATTTTTGTCTCGCTACCTCATGTACAATGCACAAGTGCCGAAGGTGGCAGAGGAGTCCATCCTCCAAGTAAAAATTTGGAACTAAATTACAAAAATCAACTTTTGATAGATACTTGAAAAATCCTTGTTAGAAGGATACAATTTTGACCATGCATTGACTTCATGTCCATATGTGTCAAGAATAGAAAGGAGAATGTGAATGATATATGGCTTAGACAATTTGTCACTAGATTGGCACTTCCCTTCTCATGCTTGATGTTTAGATAGATAGGAAGACCATTTGTGATGTTGCTCTTGCTACAACTTGTTTTGTGTCTGCAAGAATTGAAGCAACTTGTGATCTGTGTGGATCATAGTCTCCTTGACCAAGATATAATGCTTTCAATGCTTACACGCCTGAACAATGGCATAAAGCTTGTGATTATATGTTTGGTAGTTCCTTACTGGTGTGATGAATGCCTCATTGTGTGAAGCAACTGGGTGACAATGTTGAGTGAGGACTACTCCAAGCACATATTTTGATGCATTAGTCTCGATCTCAAATGGTTGTTGAAGGTTCGGTAATGCAAGTATTGGTGCAAAATAGAGCTTGCATTTCAATTCTTTGAATGTTTTCTATTGTGCGGCTAACCAGACGAACTTTACTTTGCTGCCACCTTTGATAATTTGGTACAACGACCATGTCACCTGAGAGAAACCAAGTACAAATCTCCTGTAGAAATTTGTCAATCCCACGAAGCTGTAGAACTTTATGTGATTCTTTGGTTGTGGCCAATCTTGGATGACTTGAATCTTGGCTAGGTCCGCACACACTCCCTGTGCATCTTCTATGTATCCTAGGTACTATATGTCCCACATGGCAAATGAACATTTCTCCATGTTTGCATACAACTCGTGTTTTTGCAAAGTGACAAGCACTTGCTTTATATGGCACATATGCTCACCCCATGTTGTTTTGAAGACTAGGATGTCATCAAGGTAGACTACAACAAATGAAGTAGTGAATGGCTTGAGAATACCGTTCGTCGTCTGCATGAATGTTTTTGGAGCGTTGGTTAAGACAAAGGGCATGACTAACAACTTGAACAAACCTTCTTTTGCTTAAAGGCTGTCTGTTGGATGCTTGTAGGTTCAACAAGAATATGATGATACCCGACTTAAGATTGATTTTAGTGAAGAACTTTGCACTGCGGAGTTGGTCCAGCATGTCCTCAATCCTTAGAAGAGGGTAGTAGTTCTTCACTATGGTCTTGTTGAGAGCTCTGTAATTGACAGATAACCTCTATTTGCCATCTTTCTTTTGTGGAAGCACAATTGGGCTGCCGCAAGGCGATGGATTGGGTATGATGTGTCCTTTCTCCACGAGTTCATAGATTTGTCACTTAATTTCTTCATTCTCTAGAAATGATATGCAATACAATGAAGCATTAAGTAGAGGTAGTCGAGGAATCAAATCAATAGTATTCCTTACTGCACAATGTGTGGGCACTTCCTTTGGTGACTAAAAGATATCCTTGTATTTTGCTAGCATGCGGTTCAACTCTAAGGTCTTTGTTGATGTTGCTAGAGGAATTGCAATATGTTTTGTTGTTGCAAGGATGTTCTTACATTTAGGTCTCACCATCAAAAGCACAAATTTCTTACTAGATCTAAATTCTTACATTGTTTGGCACTAGTGAGTGAAAGCTTTGGAACTATGTTCGGTATGCGGTATCTCTTATCACCAACATCTATGACAACATTCCATGGATTTGCTTCATGGATTGCATGTTGTTGGTAAAGATATGGTTGCCCAAGTAAGACATCACATACCTTAAATGGAGAAACGTCACAAAGGACTGTATCTTGAAAAGGCTGGATGTTGTACACCAATTGACACCACTTAGTGATGTGTTTCTTTGAGCCTGCATTGAACCATCCAATGGAGTATTGTTGTGGGTGAGGTATCAATGGCAAGTTAAATCTTTGAAGTGCTTTAGGAGAAATCATGTTTTGACTTTAGTTGTCAACAATGCAGTGCACTGGCTGACCATTGATCTACATCTGAGAATGGAACAATCTTTTTGCTTCCTTTGTGTCTACAAGGGTAGTATAGATATTTGTTGTATTGACCATCGCACTAGGTTGAGATTCAATGATCTGCTTGCCTTTCTCTAGTGCGGCAGTGTTGGTACCTACCGCTTCAAGCTATGCAAGTAGAGTCTTTTGAGCATGACATTCTTTTTTGGAATGAGTGTTGGAATTGTGAACCGTACACCACTTGCTAGTCTTGGATTGCTTATTTTGATTATTTTGTTGCTTCTTTTGTGGATGGTATTGAGAGCCATTCCCTGGCTTGGAATTTTGCTTAGAGGGCTTAGATTGGGCTTTGGTTTGAGACTTTCAATCTTCTGTCTTGGCCTTGACTTTGGCCTTTGCCTTAAATTTGCAAGCAAATCTATAGGCTTCTCCAATGAAAGAGATTTAGAGGAAATCCATATTTGGTTGGACATGTGGTCTCAAGCTTGGCTTGTCCTTCAAAACAAGGTTTTGCTTTGAATCATGAATACCTAGTTTGGACACCAAAGTATGGAAAGTATCTGTGTATTCCTACATTGATTGTTCTTGGTCTTGGCACAACTAGGAGAACTTGATGTACTAGTCATCATGCTTTCCTATAGGATATAAGGTTTCTTTGTGGGCTGCAATGAAACCATTCCATGTATTGTGCAATAGTTATTCTACCATTTCTTTACTGAGAGAGAAACTTTTAGAAGAGAGAATGTAATCCTTTCTTGGTTAGAGAAATGATTATTGGTGTAGTATGAGTAGATTAGGTTAAGCCAGTTATCCAAGATATTTGCATCTATATTACCTTCAAACATGAGGATGTCTAGATTGACTTGTACCTTGTATGGCATGTGACCACCAAATGACCAATGTGAATTAGAAAGGTTTTGAACTTGCTTGAAAAGTAGTGAGAATTGATCGACAATACTTGTTTTTTCACACACATGGCGTCATTCCAATTCTTCTTATTGTCTTTGCAAAGCATCCTCTATCATTTTTAGAAACATCTCTAGAGTTGTTATAAATGACATTTATCTCCCATTTAAGGACATGAAGGTATGATGAAGGGTCATGAGTTTTGAGCCCTAGCTTCGTGTATTTAGACCTTGTGTGAGTGGGCATACAAACAAAGACGAAGTTTAGATACCACTATAATACCACTCGAAAATGATATGAAGTGCATTTTCTCTAATACCATTGGTTTGGGACCCAGGGTAGGACCCAATGCACAACCCAATCAAAGAGATTTAATTAGGTTATGTGCATAAACAATTTATGTTTATGACAAAGTCTAAGGATACACAAAGAGCAATTGAACAGGAAATAGGAAAATTGAGAAGACAATTGACAATTGAAAGAATTGTAACAACAAAGTTGTATTATGCTAGTTTTGTACAAGATCTTGAGAACAATGTGTGATGTCTATCTCCTCATCATCATCCTACAAAGAGTGATTGTACATTAATATACAGAGAGAAGGGAGATGAAATGCCAGTTGGAATTGAACCGTTTCATGTCAATTGCTTCACAATTGTTGAAGACAAGCCTTGTGGTACTGTGTAAGTTGTATCAGACTTGCAATTTGGGACATAGGTGTTGACTGGGATGAGGATCCTGTTGTTGAAATGGTTGATGGTCTTTATCTTCTCTATCATTGAATCAATGCCATCATATATCTCCCCCATGCAAGGCTTGTCCATGTCAGTATAACGAATCATGCTCAAAATGGGCTCTGTGAAACTAAGGAGATACTCCACACGGTCCCACCAAGAGTCATTTAGGATCACCCCCTTAACATTTGATGCCCTCTCAGTGTTGCTTTGCCTCCATACGGACCAATTATGGCTAATAACCATGTTGGAACGAGCCTTTTTGACCTTCACAAGTCGTCTCAAGGCGATTGTGTTTGAGGCAAAACAGGTCTCAGTAACCTATTGAAATATCAAAAATAAAAAATAAAATAATTAAAATTTAAACATTTAAAAACAAACTTTAAAGAAGAATTAGAATATGTGAAATTAAAGCATAGAAAAAATATATTGCTTCACTTACCTTCAACAACTCCAATGTAGAAAATGATCTAAATATGCTTTGCGACATGTGGTGGTTGGTGATGAACATTCGTATCTCCTCGGCCTTTGCGTACAACTCTCTAATCCAATCAATATTTTTTCCCAATCTTTTGTAGCATTAAATTGAGAGTGGACAACACAAGGTGTCCAAAAGATATGTGAATATTGTTCTTCAACCATCAACCCAGCAGCTCTACAATTTTTTGTGTTGTCCGTCATCACTTGAACAACGTTATGAGGTCCCACATCCTCAATGGCTGCAATGAGGATGTTAGCAATAAAATTTCCATCCTTCACCTACCCCTCATAATCCACAGCTCTCAAAAACATTGCTCCTTTAGGGGACACTGCAATGACATTGATCAAAGGCCGATTTTTTACATCTTTCCATCCAGTGGAGACAATCAACACCCCTGTCTCAATCCATGAATCCCTTCTGGGCTTCAATGCGTCTTCTACACTCTTGACCTCATTTTCCAATAAGGTGCCACACACCTTCCCATAACTCGGGCCCTTATACCCTTTTGGAGCCTCATTAATTTTTTTCACCATCTCTTTCCAATATGGTGAGTGAACACAAACCATTTGCATAAATGCATTTGGCTATATGTTGGTCAGCAATATTTGGAGCCTCATTTTGAAATGATGTTTCGAAAGGTCCCTTTGGTCTCTTGTTTGAAGTGCTTGTGGGTTGCTCTTGAGGAGTGACCAAAATGGGTGGCTCTCTACCACAATAGTGAGAATAGATGGAGGCTCCATTCCTTGAGTTCTACTTTTTTTCTTTGATAAACTTGTTGATGCTTTACGGCCTGCTGCTTCATCTGCTGCTTGTTGCTCCATGATATATGCCATCACTTGCTCTGGTGGTATAGGTTTTTTATTCTTTCTTGGGCAAGCTTTGATCCCCATCCTAGGAGTGTTACACAAATGGGCTTTCACCTGACTATATGAACTAGAATATTGCACATCACACCCCTTGCATCTCCAAATGTACCCCCCACCACCTGGAACTGGTTGTATCATTTCAACATACTTCTAAAGAGGTGAGTTTGGATCGGTTTTGAATTTAGATTGGGCTATGGAGCTAGAACTAGCTGCCATTGTAACTCCTGTGGGTGTGGCAATAAGCTTTGAAAGCAAGACATTCAAAACAAAAACAAAAAAAACCTAACTTGTTTAATATGTTAACTAGTTAAGCATAGTGATACATTTATATAAACTAAGATTTAAAAAAAACAAGAAGTTGAAAATAATTTGTTTGTTGTTTAAAAATGCAAAAAAAAATAAAAATAAAACCTACCTCTTTGCAAAAATCTCCTCTTCTGATCTTCTTGGCAGCCTCTAAACAGTTGCAAATGTGTAGGAATAGTGGTGCAATGGATTTCCAACCTTCAAGAATCAATCTTCAAGCCTCTTTGTTCAATCACAAACAAATATGCAAGTTCAGCCACAATGAAAACTATTTGTGTTTTGCAAACAAAATGAGTTCAAATGGCTTTCATTTTGTGTTTAAAATGTGTTTTTAGGGTTGCCTCTTCATTTTAGGGGGAATAGAAAAAGTCAAAATGACTTAAAATATTAAAATAAAAAAAAAAAAAATCAAATTGACGTTTTCTGGGGCGGGTTCGCCTTGGGTTTGATTTCTGGGCCCCGGGTTTGCCCCTGGACCGCCCGGGTTCATCTGGGATGGATCCGGCCTGTTTTGGGCGGACCTTGTCTGGACCCACAGGTGCACTGGACTAGATCATGGACCCGGTTTGAACCCGACTTGGATCCGGCCAGGTCCCAGGGAAATCCGGTAACATAGGTTTTGGCAAGCCTTTTGAAGATGTTGGTCATAGTTCGATACAGTAAACTTCCCACTGTTTTTTGATTGGCATGCGAATATGATGGTGAGTTTTTTTTTTTGGCTGCAAGGACAAGGTAGTCATTCAGTTGACCCCCTATGCTTGACTGCATCAGAGATGGATGTTCTATTTAGTTCATGTGCTTCATCTACCCAGTTGAATTACAATGGTTTCTTTTCATTTTCATATTCTCTGGCTTATGGCCATAGTGATAGGGTAGAGTCCTTTAATCCTTGAAAGATCCTCCATAAAGTATTTTTAGATGTGGCAGTTAGTTTTTTTCAACTGTAAATCAGCTGGAATGGACAGATTGGATGCTATGTTAACAAAGAAAAATACAAAGTAAGCAGATAGCTGATATTACAAATGGAAGTTACAATGAAAAAAACTTGTTTCCAAAGAAGGGGCCTGAAAATGGCTATGTTTTGTAAAGTTATGAGCAGTAGAAGTTTTGAAAATGAGGATGAGCCTTGCTGTTTTAAAGATACGATAAAAAATAGCAGCAGATGAGATTATAACAGAAATCTGGTCTCACATGGTGAAACCCTTGAAAGACTAGACAAAATAAAAAAGGCTCAGGATTCAACTGTGTGCTTTTGAGTTAATCTTTATCGACCCATATTTCATGAATGGTTGTTCACAAGAACCCATCTCTTATGTTTCCTATGTGGAACAGTGGATTTGGAAGAATGCCTTGGTTGTAGGGGTGGCGTGTTTGGTAGTGGTGGCAGGTCCATGTGTAGAGGCATGCCACACTCCAAGAGGTGAGTCATTGTGCACTCCTAGAAAATATGTCCATTCTGTAGAAAATGGTCTCAAAATGGACTTGGTGTAACTTTAAAATGGTCTTAAAAAAACAGGGGTCTGGAAACAATGTATTGAGGAGGGTTCAAAATTTCAAGTGCACTGGCTGGGCAGATGGGGTTCCACAAATGCTGGTTGGGCATGCAAATCAAACTTGGCACTGCTGGGTGGGAAGGTGAGGTGAGCTCCACCAATGATGTGGCATGCTGAATGGACTGCTTATGTGGCAGGTGAGGTGGTCCCCACTACTGGTGTGCAAATAGGACAATCAACCAATAAAATCAATTTGTTTAATTCCTGAGAAAATCAGAGTTGTAAATTAGATTTGGAAGAAAATAGATTTTAAAAATCATATTTAAAATCAGATTTTTGTAAAATAAAAATCAACTCAAATTATTATTGGTAAAAATCAGGTTTGAAAATGACCTTTGTAAGGATAAATAGACAGCCATATCTTGGTAAAACAGGGGAGTTTTCTGATGAAATGAAAGGCTAACCGACTTAATTTGATCATACCAAATCTATCTACCAAGTTGGATTTTCCTCAGAAGTGTACAATTTTTGCACTATGACCTCAGCCACTTTAGACAAAGAAGTGTCCAGATCTTGCAAAAGAATCACACCTTTAATTTGACTGTCCCAAATCAATCTGTCAAGTTGAATTTTCCTTGAAGTATACAAATTTTGCACTATGAGCTCCACCGCTTCAGACAGAAGTGGCCAGAACTTGGAGGAAATACAGAAATCATGAACCACCACGGTAAATTTCTGAATTCAAATCTCAAAGACATAAGTACAGTGTCTAATCATGGAGAAATTGTTGGATTTTAGAAGAATACAAATCCAAAAAACAAATGAGCATTCTCCTTGCAGTATGCTCCAAGAACCTACTGAAGAGATTTGCAAAATGTATAAAGGGCTGCAAAAAAGAAGCGAGGAAGCTAGAAACAGTGAGAACCTTGAAATACAGTTTGATCTCACAAAAAAATGTTAAATACATGAAACATTAGCTTTGTTCTCTAAAGCAACTTATTGAAGTGCCCTATTTTTGCCCTGATAGCATTATATAATATGCAAGGGCACTGAATGAAAATAACAAAATAAGTAGTGCACACATAAGCTTTTTAGGGGTACATTGGTACCCTTTTATTCTATAACCAGAACTCAGTGCTTACACACATAGACAGAGCTTAGTATTAGCTCTTCTACAATTTGGCAGCCTAATGGGAGACTTGTGCTCCATGAGAGGCTTTTGCTCCTCTTTCCAATAAGGGACATTGTGCCCTATTAATAGGAAAAGTCATTGGATAAGCAGAGATCAGATTGTAGCTGTAGATGACTTATGGATGAGTACAAACAACAGCTGTAGATCACTTATGAATAAGTACAAACCACAACCATAGATCACTCATGGATAAACACAAACCATGACAATTGATTTTGGGGTCACTCCATATTACATTTTTTTGAATCCATTTCAAGATTAGTGCCTATAGAGAAAGGTAACCTATAGTTTAAGAAGAGCAATCTCAAGCCTTTAATTTGCCAGACAACTGAAAAACTAATCATCCTGTCATGCTAATTATTTCCCTTGTTCCATGGCAGCATTTCACTGTATATGGTTTTTCACGGAGTAAGATGACTGATGCAGAATTACGTAAGATTATTAGCGGTAAATTGACCTGCAGGATTGACAAGAGGTAATGCCTTATTATTTTGCTTAATACATAATTTTTAAAATTACTAATTTATGCTTTAAACATTAGCAATGCTATGTTTTAGTAGAATCAAAATGCAGTTTTGAGAATCATTGAACCAGAAATGTATTTCATAGGAATTTTAAAAAGAAAATTTATGATTTATTGAATAAAATTATAAATCTTATAAATTTTTGCTATCTGACCAGGGAAAACTGTGGAGATAAAATGGAGGAGTTTTTACAACGGTGCTTTTACCATTCAGGCCAGTATAATTCCGAGGATGACTTTAGAGAGCTAGACAAAAAATTGCGGGAACATGAGGTAGCAAAATGGGTTGAATACATTTGAGAAGCTTTAAATTTGACTCTCTTGCATCTGTTGTACTCTCAACAAGTATTCTCATTGTACTATTGACAAGTATTTTCCTATTTAGAGAGCAATATCACAATCAAATTATTTTCATTTTGAGCTCACTGTATCTTGTGCCTATCGTTCTTAGAGCTAGAGTTCTATTTTCTAGGATCATTTCATTTTTATAATATAAGTCGCTTCTTTTATGGAAAATAACTTTGGAAGTTTGGTATGTGCCCCTAATACTGCTTCTGAATCTATAGAATCTAATGATCTCTCCAAGTATCTAATGAAGAAGAACTTTATCAATGGGAAGGCCATTCTACATAGATATTCATCAAGCTAACTAAACCTATATCTCATGATTTTACATGCAAAACCTATGGGAAGGCAGCCAGATGGAGATGGAAGGGAAGACATGGCTGTAAAGGACAAAACTTTGACATCAGGGTTAAGATTTATCGTCAGCAAGCTTGCTATAGTTCAGCTCAAACATATACCTGGACATTGGTTTGACATGTTTTTCTTTAGACATTTCTTTGTATCAAATGATGAAGGTGTGCCCAATCGGGTTTTCATATGGTTCTTGCTAGAAGGAAACTTATATCCACATCTTCTGAAACAAATGAAACAGTTGAGCATAAGAATCCTGAGCAAAATTTTGAACCTTAGACATATCAATAAGAGTCAAGGGGTTTTCTGGTTGAGTTTATTTAAGTTTACAATGCCTACAATTTATGCTTTGAATGTAAAACAAGTGAAAAATCATCATCTATGCACAATACCAAGGGGAGCCACCCTGTTCTATTTAACATCAGAAACCAATGACATTTACTCTTACATTTGGGTTAAAGAGATGGCTAATAGATATGAAGTTTTATTCATCTCCGGAACAAACATTACATCCTGAAACAAATGCCTAACAACATCACTGAGGAGAGCACAAACAGCACCTCTACCTTCAACCGTGTGAGACTGACCATCTTCTAAAAATACTGATTCATAATTAGTATTGTCTGTGGTTAAATTTAGATACAGTTTCTTGTGACCAGTGAAATCTGCAATGCTGTTGAATCAGAGTAACATCTAGTGTCCTCTTTCTCATCTTAGGAGACATCAAAAGCATATTCCTCTCCGAAGTTCTGTACCCCTTCATTAACTGCTGCATTTGCCTAAGTTTTTGACTTCTTATAAGCCAAATCTTACTACCACTTTCAGCATTCTTAACATGGATAAACATATGGCAATAAAAACTCTTCACTTTGGTTTTTCATGAATTCTCTAAAAATCATTTCTCAGAATGTGCTTTGCCTTTACCTTTATGTTGTGTCACAAAAGCACTTTCCATACACTCAATTAATGGACTCCCCCAATTGTCTTTGTCACTTTTCCTTTTACTAGATACATGTGCTGACATGCTCAAAGGTTAATGTCTACCTCTTAGCCAACAGATTAAAAGACTCAACAAATGTCTTGTAAGAGGGGGAAGATTGTTCATCACTAGAGCAACTATATCTTCATCTTCTACCTTTTTGTTTATGGTTGATAGATAATTGATCACTTAGGTCTTTCAACCTTAGCAAATGCTTAGGCAAGGATCCCCCTTTGGTCAACTTTGTGGAGAAAAACAATTTTTTAGACACAATGGATAACTCTTATCTGATGTTTGATATTTATTTTTCAGACTTGTCAATAAGATGACAATAGGAGTGGCATTTCAGACTTTGGGTATGAGATCATCAGATACATAAAGTTTGAGAAGTAAGAGTTCCTCTTTATGAGGTTTGATAGAACTATTAGTGTTTGTAGAGGGTCTAAATTCCTTAACCAAAACAATTTGGTCATAGTCTTGATGCTCACATATCATAAGTATCTTTTGACTTTAGACATTATAATAACGCCCGGTGAGTTTTTGGTAGTTGGGTAAACACTAAATTTTGAAGATTAGCCATGTTTGACAGTAGATAGACTTCAAGTAATCGGAATTATTATTCATCCAAACTACCAACAACAAAATCAGGTATTTAAATGATATGGTTTCAAATTACAGAACTGTGCATTGGTGTTTCTGGCAATAGAGATTATAAAACTTTTGCAAACAATAATGCAAATTTTGAATATCCAAACGACAATTAGAACTATTCAGATTTTAGATTGTGACTTTTGTAATTCTGCAAACTTGCATCCATTCTTGTGCCCAACCCTGCTCCTCCTTGTGGCAAATTTCTGCCCTAGACTTTGCTGTCTGACTTCTGTAGTGTTGGCACCTCACTGTACTTTGAACATTGAGATTTGCTCATTCCAGTTCCCTTCTTCATGGTGCCAATTGATTTTTGTTTTGTTGCAAGCCATCTTGAATTTTTTTTCAGGAGGCTATGATACCAAATGTTGTAAGGAAAAGATGGGGGAAAATGCCCCCACCAAGAGCGTGTGAGCAAGGAAATTACATTGGTTTTAACTGACATTGTGTAACTTGATTATGTTTTTAGAAATAATTAAATTACAATGTACAATTAAATATTAAAAGCACCTTATACCCCACATTAATAAATTATGTCTAATAGGTATTTTGAGACCATTTTCTTCTCCAGTCTATTAGTGTCCCCATTAATAGGCTTCTTCCTTTTCAAATACTTCATTGATGCCCCTTCTCATATTCTCTCAAAAGTGGTGATCAATAGTTGTTCAAAGAGGACATATACCAACAATACATTTAGGTCACCTGGAGCTCTTCTTTGTAACCTCTCAGCTCCAAGATGGCTTTCTATGTTGAGCATTTCCTATAGATTGTGGGTGACATCATTTGACCTGACTATCTTGAATATCATTGGTCACATGGCTTGAGTATCCCCATTAGCCAATTGAGGGTGTGCCCCCACTAGTTATGCATTGAGATAGACCATTGTATCTTGTGTGGTCATATGACTATTGTCTTTGTTATATCTAAGAAGTGAAGAATGAGGGGCAATTTATTTTTCAAGTATCTTATCAATATGAGATCTAGGTGAGATATATTTGTTTATACAAATACTAGCGAGGTTCTCTATTTGCTTTATTCTACTATTCCGATAAAGTAAGTTAGTGGCTTTTTCTTTGAGAGGTGGTCACTTTGAGCTCTAAGATTTTAAAATGGAAACCTAGGCCTACTAGGATTATCACCTTCTTTTAGCTGAAAGCAAAAGTTGGAGGCATTAAGCATCCTTTGGATACTCTGGATTTAGACATGTATGGGGAATTGATGAGACGATGTTCATTTTTATTTGCTGCTACTATGGTTCCTTTAGCCTTTCTCATTCTAAGTGTTCTGGGTCTACTTCATTTTGGCATTGAGGGCCTTCTAGTTTCCCTAGCCTGCAATTGGAGATCACAAGAAGATGCACATGTTACTAGTTTTCTCTCTATCTCTAGAGGTTCATTGACCTTTGATTTTAGGAGAGGTTATGGAGCAAGCGCCATGCATCCTACTAGGTTTGTCTAGCTTGTGCCCTTAGCTCGTGTTGTGTACCAAACACAACATTTTGTGTACAAGCCTATTGTATGTTATCATGAACTAGAGAAATATGACTAAAATATTGAGCTATTTCGTCTGAAGCTCATAGTAAATGGTCATATTCTCCACTCTAATACATAGAGTTGAAAACACATAAGATTGTATTGATGTGAAAATAGATTGATCACATAGAGGGGTAAACCCTTAATAAATGTTCATGTTATCCATTCTAGTACCTAGAGTGGATAACACATAAGATTGTATTAATACAAGATTGAAGACATAGAGAGGAGTAAGCTCTTATTTACAACAAAATCTTACTTATGACTAGATACATTGAATCTAATACCAACAAAAGGGGGTATTTTGACCACATATAATGACTAAATAGTTACATTATAAAGTTCTTACCTTATTACAAAATATGAGCTTAAACAAAATAACTCATTATAAACTGTCATATTTTCCACTTTGTTACATGACAATAAATAATAGGCTTATGAACAAAATACCTCTCAAAATGTTGTGTTAGGCACACAACACATTAACATTCTCTTATGGATATTATTTGATCATGCTTTTACCTTCTCATGGTGGTGGATAATGGTGTTGTTGGTTTTCTGCCCTACGCTGTATTATTGATATGTGACAGTGCTGGTTTCTAGACTAGATCTAGATCTCCATATTGATCTTCATTATCATCAACTCCTTGTTTCAATGATAGATCTTTCCCTTATGTTTCTTTTTATTCTTTTGCTCAAACCATTTTGTTTGGAGTTTATCTGCTTTGGATTGACCCCTTCTAGTTATGTTTATATTGTTCAAATATTTACTCACTTTTCAGGAAACCAGGCTTCTTTTTACATTGGTACTTTACTATTGCAATCATAGTTGAAAACCTCGCCAAATTGAAAAACTCGCCAAGCCCAATAACTTAAAAATTGCTTAAATTTCATTAAAAACACATTTTTTTTGCAAAATCCAATGATAAGATGCATCCAGTGAGTCAATAAATGAGTACATAAAAGAAACAAGCTGAGTCTAGTTGTATTTGATTGATTTGAAAGCAAATTGGGTACAAAATGACATCCTCATGTGGAATGTGCTGATACTGATAGTCTGAAACAAAATGAAAATAGCAAATTGTTTTTGTAAAACTGAAAGTAAATACTACATTAATATATTTTACAAATTTACATCTTCCTCTTCCCATGTCTAGTGAAAACTAGGGGAGAGGTAGAACTAGAACTTATCTTTTGGCTGAAGAGACCATACACCGGGGTAGATGGTTTAAATATTTCAAAACTAGTCCAACACTTGGAGAGCAATAAAAAAAATCTCCAGAGGATTCACTGCTTTGGAAAAACAGATGATATTTTGACTCAGTAAAAGAAATCTTCAGAGGATTCACTACGTTGGTTCAAGAGACCATACCCTGGGGTAGATGATTTAAATATTTCCTAAACTTATCATTGAGAATAGCAAGGTTTAGAAAGGTCTTTCTTGGACATATAAAAAATTAAAAAGTAGAGTCCTCGACATAAAAAGGAAGCAATCACAACACAGGTAGAATGTAGTTGGTGAGAGCCAAGGTTGGGATAGCAATCAAGAGTTAGTGCAGCAGCTGCAAAGAGATGTAGGCATTTCAACAGGAGGAACAGCCTAGGTGCATCAAGGGAAATTTGAAACAGAAACAACAAATGCACCCACCACTACCAGAGATCAAAACTAGTCCAACACTTGGACGGCCGAGTTTTTTTGTCGGACTTGCCGAGTTTTTGGCGAAAACTCGCCAAAACTCTGCGAGTTTTTTGCCTTCACTTGGCCAGTCATTCAAGCGAGTACTTACCAGAAATACTTGCTGTGTGAAAAAACTCGTGAGTTTTTTAATACTTGCCGAATACTCGGCGAGTTTTTCAACTATGATTTCAATAGAATCAACATTTGAGTTCCAATGGCCTACTTCAGTCATTTGTGGATGCCTCACTAGTAAACCTTGACCTTGGTGTCTTGGTCAATTAGCATTTTTTGGTTTAGGAGGGGAGGAACACCATAGTTTGTTGCATTTATACCAAGAGTGCAACCCAAAATCAATGGCTTTAGCTTTGTAATCCAATGTTTCTATAATAATGTGATGGAAATAGAAGTCATTCTTCTAGTATTTGCAACATTGATGATGAGATTCAATAGATCCCATTTAGTACTAGCCTTTTAGTACTTTGGTTACTAGGCTTCACATGATGTACTTTATTTGCCTGCCTTGAGATGTGAACCGCGTTTAAAATTTCTTTGTACTGGATTTCTATTTCTATTACAACTACACGCATAAATAATCTTAATTTTCATTTGTTGAACAAGATGCATGTTCATTATTAAATTAGAGATAATTAAATTTGAATTTTGTTCTATTAATAAGTGTACGATGCCTAGTTCGTTTGACAAATGCAGACCTCCCAATATGATATATAATTCTAGTTGGAATAACCCCTATGTTGTCCACGTGAATTTTGCTGAGATGCTCGAGAGCATATCTTATGACTAACTAAACCAACAAATATAGTGTTATTTTTACTAGCTCGATAAAAGTTGAATTTGAGATAAGTATATTGGGGGTAGGGAAGTGGGAGGTGTGGAAATGCAAAGGGTTTCGTTTAATCCACAACTTATGGAAAGTGAAAAGAGCATGAAGGCACCATGAATGTAGTAAGGCAAATTCAAAGAGGTTTGATGTCATAATGTAACAATGGCTCTAAAAGACAAACACAATGGATTGTACATTTGACAAAGATCTATAGATATGGTGGTTTTCATTTGTTTTTTTGTGTATTATAGTCTATTTGGATTATTTCTCAATTGGAAAAGAGAAAGAAAGGAAGGAGACATATATGTTTGCTTTCTTTTTTTTTTTCATTTGTGATTTGTGCTCTTGTGCCCTTGACTCTTTGATTTCATTGCATGGATTTTTTGGTGATTTCAACTCCTTTCGAGTGATTTTCAACTAATTTGTCAAATTATTGACCAGATTTAAAAGATATTAACTCCCTTTTTTGTTTTTCGATTTTGGTTTTTGCTATTTTTTCGTTCAGTTTTATTGTGTTTTAGCACTTCTAGGGTTTTAACATATCATGTGTTGTTTGCTTTTTCATTTTCTTTCTTATTTTAGAGCTAGAGTTTACAATCTTTAAAGTTGTTTTTTTCCCTTTTTGCCTAAGGTTTCCAACTTTACAAATAGAGATGGCATTCCCAAGCAACAGTAGTAGTGACAAGACCTATGACCTCAGGTGGAGGCATCGCACACCGGGTACAAAGATAAGAATGGTTGTATGCAATTATTGTGGCTTGAGGATAAAAGGAGACATCAATTGTCTCAAATATCACTTTTCATGAATCCTTGGCAGAGATGTGCACCTGCGTAATTTAGTGGAACTAGAGATTACATGAAAGATGAAGGTTGTCTTTGCTTTGTATGAGGAGAATTTATAAAATAAGAGGACATTTGAGGAAAGTGTAGTTATGATGAATTCTCCTCTTGACTTAGAGGCTGACACAATGGGCTCTTGTCTTGGCCCATGGATACAAGGCTCATCCACTGGTGATGGTTCTAGGTGGGTGCAATCACACTCATAGGGACTCTTTGTTCGTCATAATACTCTTGGTGCACAACTTTTGCTTGAACGTACTATGTGGAATTAGAAGCATCACAAGGTGAGGATGGCATGTGCTAGTTTTGGTATTATAACAACATATCATTCCATGTTGTGAGGAGCACATATTGGGAGATAGCTAGAAAAGGGTTCAAGGCACCCGGTCCATATGATTTGAGTGGGCCCTTGTTGGATGATTTTGTGAAAAACAATGAGGTCATAGTAGAAGATCAAAAGAGAAATTTGATGAAAAAAATGGCTACACTATTTTGTCTAATGGGTGGACAAACGGCGAACCACATGTTGATCAACTTCTTAATGGCTTTAGGTGGATAGTGTTCTTGAAGTCAAATTGATGCCTTGTGCGAAGTGAAAAATGCTAAGGCTCTGTCTAGTGTGTTAGATGAAGTGGTCATGGAAGTGAGTGTGGAGATTGTTGTTTAAGTTGTGACTGACAATGCAACACCCTACCATTTTGTGGAGCCCTTGTGCTACCCATTGCATTGATTTTCTACTTGAGGATATTGGCAAAAATGGATGGGCAAAAACTGTGGTGGAAGAGGCGAGAAACATCACTAAATACATCTACAACCTCCCTTGTGTTCTTAACTTGATGAGAGAGCACACCAAGGGAAAGGAGCTTGTGTGATCGGGTGCCACATGATTTGCCACCAACTTCATCACATTGCAGAGCATTCAGTGTCACTGACGTCTCTTAGTCAGTTGCTTGTGAGCATGTTGTAACCCTAAGAAACTTTCAGTAATAACCCCTTTGATGCATGTTTTGACAGGTGTGTTTGTCAAGTTGTTGCATATATAAGCCTTATGTCAATGTTTTCACCAATGATCTACTTTGTTGTTTGCTTCATTCTAAGCAAGGCTATCCATTCTTGAGGTTGTTGTCTCTGTTGTCTAGGTCAAAATGGAAGTAGGAGACGATAAAGAGTAGTTTGGGAGGCAAAAAATCAAGTTAAAGACATTGGGCCAACCTGCTTTTACAGCAGAAATAGGGCAGATCTGTTTATTTTTTGCCCAAAAGCAAAACCATATTTATGTATTTATAGGGTTGGAACTTGTCATTATTTCTCATTCATCTGCTGAGCAGCTCAGTAGCACAGCTAGGAGATGAAGGTGACAGGCAGTTGATATAAGTGCCTAGGAAACAGAAATTACGTGTTTCAATTGACATGAGCATTATGAACTCATGCTTTAGGAGTGAGAACAAACACTTGAGTTGCAGAACCAGCTGTTTTGAGCACCTGGGACAGATCTCAGACCTGTTTATGACAGTAAAAGGGCGCTTCAAGTGACAAGGACATGATAAGGAGGTGCCTAAGATGGCAAGAATGAGAGGGGCATGTGCCGAGGACTGTGTTGAGCAACTTAAGTGATTGAAAGTGTACCTAAGCCTTTGTGGATAGCGTTCAAGTGACAAGGTCATGTCGAGGGCACACCTAGGTGTTATTTTTGTGACAGATACACTTGAAATCAGCGCCTGGGAGCCTATGAATGGCCAGAATGGATGCAAAGTGATGTCAATCCTTTAGTGGTAGAGGTGAGCAGATTGAACACTCAAGGCATGTATTTGATGTTGACAAGTGACATGAAGAGTGAAAAAATGCACCAAGCATGTAACTTGAGTGACGAAGTCAGCATGAAAGAGCACATAGGGTGTAAAAGCAATATATTGTTATCCATAACCAAAAAGGGTGCTTGATTGAAGTGTAAGTGGCAGAGACACTAGAAGGGCACACCTAAGAAGAAGGCGGCCAGGTTCAAGTGATAGAACATCATGATGGGGTGCTTAGGTCAGGCAACAACAGTTTTAAGTGTCAAAAGCAGTCTTAAAAAGCACTTAGGCAGTGAACTAGCATGATTTTAAGTGATCAAGGTAGATGAAAGGTGTGCCTGCTGGTTGGAGGTCATTTTAAGTGACAAACACAAGTCAAAAGAGTGCCTAAGAGGAATGAGATCAGTTTCAAGTGGTACTAGTGACTGAAATGGGCGTTTGAAAGGGAGATGTTAGTGGTTTTAAGTGGCAGTTGATGAAAACAGTGCCTAACATGACTTTTAGGTGTCAAGTAGTGAAAAGGTGCACCCAGAAAGGTTTCCAACCTCCAAATAGAGCATAAAAGGCACCTATGATAGGGTTTCCAAGGCATAGCAGTTTGGTTTATTGTAATGTGCCGTACCTGTTTGTATTTTTTAAAATCTTTATTGTGTGATTTTTATTAGATTTTTGTGTTCTTTCAAATAGACAGAAGATGCAGAAGGGGTTTTAATGTTTTTTTGCAGATGTAGTGTCGGAGCACACAATATTTTGCATATAACAGGAACCCAGAAAATATACAATGAATCTGTAGAAAGTAATGACAACCCAGATAGTAGAATAGCTAGAAAACAATTACTATTACATACCCAGATGAAAATATGCAACTTGGTATGACCGCCAGAAATGGGCCAGCAACTGGGTATGGCTAGAAATGCCTCCAAGCTCCTCAAATTATCAGATATCGCTCATACAAATGGTTGCAACATAGAATCATGCCCTAAACGCCTCAACTAGGACCAAATAGGTAGTACAAATGAAAGATAGAAGGTTCCACAAAACCCACGACCTCCTCAGCATGGTATGGCCATGGCTGCCAAAGGAAAACGCATACAGAAGTCTGAAATCCTTTGGGACTGCTGCAAATACTGACTGAAATACCTTACTAAGCCATACGTCCAAGTTAGAATCAAGATAGCTGCCGGAATCTCATGAAATGAGCATGCCAAGAGGTACGGCCTGCTCCCAAATGGTACGGCCAGCAAGGAATACAACACAGCAGCAAGAACAACCCTCTACACACTGAAATCTGCCCTCAACTCCTCATAAAATCAGAACATTCAATCACTGGTAATAAATATGACAAATCAGCTCCATACTTCATTCCCAAACTCCATTGAAGCACAAATGCGAATGCCAGATGCATCCACTCACAAAGGCACCGTTGGGTGGTCTTTCACACCTGTGGGATACCGCCACTAATGGAGGTTACCGTCTCCAATAGCTTGATGCCAATTCTCAATCTCCAGAAACCCTAGTAGAGCTCTCACAAGCAAATATCATAAAACATAGCATAAAATGAAAATGAGCTCCAAATACACCTTATATTCTCCCTCCAAGATGGCGTTGGAATTCAAGAGGGAGTTTTAACATTTAAAAAACACTTTTACTTGCCTAGGGATGGGCGCCCAAGGTCACCACTTGCAAAAAGACTTAATTTTTCATTAATTCACTTTTTCCGCAAATTATAATAAAGTCCACATTAATATTAATTAATAAATCTTCGGACTTTAAAATAAGTATGAAGACGGTGTTAGAAATCATTGATCTTTAGCTCGCCGGAAAGGTCTCGACGAAACGCATCTGATCCAACTCTGAAAATCTCGAACCGACACAGTACCCGAACTTACTAAAAATAGTAAGTAACAACCAAGAGTCCACTGAACCATACGACGAGGGTGCCAACTGGATCTACTGAATGCGAACCATAACTCCCTCACTGTCAAGGACCTCCAGAGCCAACTAACCACAGTTCCCTAACCAAACTGCTAGCCCACGAGAACTCCACGATGGACTAACCATGTGTCTAGAAGGGGACATTACATTTATAGAATTGCATGTCATCTATGTTACAGTTGTTATTCTTTTCAGAATCTTGTTTGCACTAAATTGCCGGTCTTTGCTTTAGTTAGGAGGAAGATGTTGTTTGTATGTTTAAATAGTTGCTTCCATTCTTAATATTTGAAAATCTTGCTTATGAGACAAGAGTTGTTATCAGTCTTGTGCTCATACCTAAGGCAAAAAAACATGCAAATAGTTAGTTATTTCATTTATGCAAAAACCCCCTAAAGAGAATATTGTATAGTGTTTATAATTGTATAGTTTGTCCATATCTTAGTGTCTAGGGTAGTTTTAGATCTTAAGGAGCTTCCCCCCATGATTTGAAGAGGGGTTTTGTCTTGAAAGAGACAAATTAAAACACTAACAAAGCACTAGGTGGGTGGAGTCTTCATACGCAAAAAAGGATGAAGAGCAAAGGGTTGTCAAGATTGTTTTTGACGATATGTTTGCCAAGAGCACGAACAAGATCTTCTAGGTAAATTTAAACTTAATGTTTAGGAATTTACAAATTAGTCAACTCCATTATTAGTTTTTCATTTACTTTTTATTTGTTGTCATTTAAATTTTTATTTTAAAAAGTCTTTACTATTTTGATTTAGGGGATGGAATGTTTGGTTAGGGTTCTATGCTTAGCGTATGGGCAAAAAATTGAATAGGTTATCTGTATGAGATCATGGAGAAGGCCAAGGAGGCCATCCAACATTAATATGGTTCCAACAATTGAAAATATGAACCCATTTGGTGCATAATTGACCGGAGATCAAACAAGCAACTTCACCAACACATACATGCAATGGCCTATTACTTGAATCTGGAGTTTTTCTTTTTTATTTCTTTAGAGCCGATGAGGAGGTTATGTATGGCCCCAAATCATGCATAGAAAGGTAGACTCCTAAGGAAGCCTTTAGTGACACAATTCTTGATGAGTTGTGGATTTACAATGGTGGAGAGCGAGGTTGTATTCTTTAGCTCTATGCATTGAGAGGAGAATGTATTCTTTAGCTCTATGCATTCAAAGGAGAATGACTCGATAACCAGGTAAAAAAGACCAAGTCTTTCAAAAGTTAAATAGCAGTCTACTAGATAGTAGACTTGTTTAATATTTGCAATTGTAGTTTACTTACAAAGTTATAGATTTTGTCTTGTAGATTTGTGGTGGGAAGGTTATGATGCAAAAATGCCAAACCTTCATAGCCTTGCTGTCTAGATTTTGTGCCAGCCTTGTAGCACTTTTGGGTGTTAGCACAATTGGACCATGTTTGAGGCCATTCACGTGAAGAAGCGTAATAGGTTGACCCAAAAGCGCTTCAATGTCCTTGGTTTTGTGTAATAAAACCTTCGTCTCCGCATTAAAAAAGTGGAGCGAAAGGAGACTCATGATGCAATTAACTTGAATGATGTTGATCCATATTTGGATTGGATTGTTGAGAATGTGAAGCCCATCTTTTTTCTGGAGATTGTTGATTTTGAGAGAGAAGCAGCAGAATTGGTAGTGGATGTAGAAATGTAGGCTCAAGTAGAGGTGGAAGCATCAAGAGGGCTCCATTGGATGATGATCATGTTATTCTTGAGGATGATATTGTTCTTGAGAAGTCTTTATCATACATTTCAAGGGCACTGCCACTAAGGAGCTTTAGTTGAAGGAAAAATTTGAAAAATGTTTTTCATGGATTTGCAATTCTCTATGATGATAGCTTTTCAACCATTATATCATATACACTATTATGTGCACTGAACTCCTTTTTTGGTTTAAAACATTAAAACTAATAGAAAACTACCCTAGTTATCGAAATTCAGTATTTTGCATGCTGTTTAAGTTTATTTTACAAATTTATGTATTTTTTAATATGCTGAGTTTTGAGTCAGAGTCAAATTTTTCGCCTGCCGAGATTTTGTCAAGTCCAATTTTTTGAACTATGATCAAGATGTTTAGAACTGCTGAAAAAGAATGTCATGGTCTCCAACATAAACAAATGGTATTACAGACTAAGCCATGATATCAGAAGATCAATAATTACAGAGTAAAGAAATCCCAGTAGGATTATTGAAGTTTGATCCACTCCGAGCTTGTCTACCATCCAACAAGTTCTCCAAGTGTGGGAGAAAGGACATCATGTAGGCACTTTATTGCCAACCACATAATTCTTACAGGCTCCCTTGTACACCATCCATGAAGGATGAGACCCTAACCTTCATGGGAAGGTTCAGAAAAAGTCACCATCAGGAAGGATTGAAATGGAACCATATGTGTGAATGAAAAAGTCACCATCAGGAAGAGGATTGAAATGGAACCATATGTGTGAATGCCTAAGTACAATCAACAATGCATTGAGCTCCAAGAATATTCAATAAAGAAACCTTGCTTAATATAACTGCACTTAAAGACATACGTGAACGTCCATCCCAGCTTACCACACACTCACATCAGTACAATATAACTGTAACATGATCAAAGACAAACTGTGCAGGCTCGACTTACGAACACAACAAATGGTACAATGCTTCTGTAAACAAAGAGAGAATGATGGGGCACATCTCACCTCCATTCACCAAGTTCAAGCAAGCATTCACAAAACATAAGGTTGACTTTGCAAAATGGGATATTCCAAATTTGACTTGAAGAATGATTTGACCAATAAGAAAGAAGAATCTTAATAGGATGCAACATAGGTCAAGGTTGTCAAGAATCTTTGGTCATCAAAATCAGTCAACTGTCTATAACAAAAATGGAGGCAGGTTGAATTATAGGATCTTCTGTTGTCACCAATCTCATTAAGAAATGAAACGAGACATTTAACAGTTCGTTAATAAGGCTGTATATTGGATAGCCTACTACTTCGCTACCATGCATTCAGTCATCGTAAGAGGTGGTACTAGATCAAGTCAGTTGCAGGGTCCACAAGTGGGACTTCCATCAAGGAAGGGGGTTGTGTCAACTCAAGGATGGTCTTCTTCGTAAGCAACTCTCTCTTGTCCTGACTTGACTGTGACATCCCTCAACACTCGACAAATCCCCCCCTTACATCAAAGAAGTAAACCAAAAACATAATGAGCAAAGATTTGCTGGCTAAATTAGTTATGCTTATCCACAAAATGGTACTAACAGGATAACTTCATTTAGTACCATCATTCTTCATCATGAACTTATGTTCTTCCATGCATTGGTATGAACAAATCATTGAAAGGAAAAATCTGCCTTAAATCCACTCCCTGTTTCATGAACTTACATCTATTTACCCCAGGCAGGGTTATCTACTCAGAGGGCTTTTACTATCCTGAGACAAACATAAGTGGGGTTTATTGTAACTACCCTAACACCCTTAGGTCATCAAGCAAACCATTTTTTGTCTCTCCTTATAAGAACAACAACAGTGATTACACTCATAGGCAGGTCTGAACCTTTTTAGGTTTAAGAATCACATTCAATAATCAACAAGGAAAAACCATCTACTACTTTCTCATACCATACTGCCAGCCATGAAATTTCCACCAACATGAAAGCAAAAACCAACTTAAGGCTTAACGCTAACAAGGAGAGAGGGGGAGTGCAAGGTGGTTAGGGTCTGAAGGCCCTAGGCTGCCTTGGGCTCAGCCCTTGCACCCAGGGGTATAAGCTCATATATATTTAAAAGAAAAGGAATCCTGTGAGAGAATAATGGAAGTTCAGACCAATGTGGATAAAGTAATGTCCAAGCTTGAGAAGAGAAGTAAAAGAACACCCAACAAAAACGGCCTCCCAATATCAAGGTGAAGACCCAAAATACTGTCAATCTGCTAATCAACAAAACCAGCAATCATTTTCTCTTCTTTCCAACACAAAACAGTAAGTTTCTTGCTGTACACAATGCACATCACTTCTTGAATGCAGTGTCTTATTGTTGGTTATCAAACAAAGCCCACAAAAACAAGGCCCCTGTTTTACAGTCAAAACTGAAGAAATAAACCAAGTGGGAGTGTATTAATGAGGAGTTATTCCTCCACTAAAATGGCAGCGAAGTGCCAGTCCAAGTTCATCTCCCAAACCAAAGCTATCCATAAAACTTAAATTCTCATCATGGAGTGCTTGAGTCAAAAGAGAGATCAGAGCAAAATTATTAATAAAATCTGACTGATGTGATCATGTTAGGGTGATCATTATGAGGTTGATTTAAGTCCTAGAAGTCATAAATCAAATAAGCGCCGTTACTTGGTTGGGGTCCATCCACCTGGATCCCTTTAAGAAAACACATCAATATCAAAATTCAATGTCCAAGACAAGTCAAGAGTGAAGACGTATGTATTCTGTTAGCTGGCAAATTTTAAGGTGTCTCTATATGAAGGATATTTTAACAATCATAAGGAGAGCATTCAAGCAGCCGTCTCCTATCCCATAATGGCCCAAGATGTAAACCATAACAACTAAAAACACAAGTGAGTCTCAAATATGCAAGCAACCAATCATCATTACTAAAAAGAATGCAAAAGTGAGAGAGACCCTCACTTTATCAGTCTTAACTTTTAAATGCATAAAATATGATAAACCTATGCAAGTAGTCCATCGCAACAGCCTCAATTTTCATAATGATCCCATCCTTCAAGGGGTTCCTCTGTCAAATCAACTTCATTGGAGTCAACAAAAGTATCAACATATAGAGGAAGATTCTACCACCATCCCCTTCTTTCCAGGAAAGAATCTGACTCTTTCTTAGTGGGGATTATAGGATTTATACTCTCTTTTGCTTAGTTTCAGACTTTATGCTATCATCTAGTACTTCGTGTTACTTCTGGTTCTACTGCTATGATTTCGTATAGTGTTATTATCTACTGGCTGTCCAAGGTTTATAAGCTTGAAAAAGCTGATTTTTTAAAAGTATAACCTCCATTTTCAGTCCCTCTGGCTTCCATTAAGTGCTGTTTTTTGTAATTTGTCTTTTTGCAATATATATTTATTTGTGTTGTCAACAAAAAAAGATTTGCTATATCTGGAATGACTTGACATGACAGGCAGGGAGACTGGCAAATCGATTATTTTACTTGTCCATTCCTCCAAATATTTTTGTGGATGTGGCAAGGTGTGCTAGTCGTTCATCATCTTCTGCCAACGGATGGACTCGACTAATCGTTGAAAAGCCTTTTGGTCGGGATTCTGAGTCATCTGCTGAACTCACAAGAGGTCTGAAACAATACTTATCTGAGGAGCAGATTTACCGGTACATACTATCAGTTTTAGTGTTTATACTCCAGAAATGCATTATCTTCAGAAATTTTCAAATTTTCTGTTGTTTTATTTCTGAAAGATTTCCTTTTTAAATGGAAGTCTTTTATATATAATACTTAAGTTTGGTTGCTATGCTAACTTGTGTATCTTTGTCAAACAGGATTGATCATTATCTGGGAAAGGAACTTGTTGAAAATCTTTCTGTTCTAAGGTTTTCCAATCTCGTTTTTGAACCCCTGTGGTCAAGGCAATATATAAGGAATGTACAACTGATTTTTTCAGAGGACTTTGGAACAGAAGGTCGAGGAGGGTAAGGCTAAAATCTAGCCTGCTGATTTTTAGCACTGCTATAACCAAGTCTTGGTGATACTGAAATGATCATTTGACCTTATCAGAATGGTGTTTATTTCTTATGGTCATGTATAGGTACTTTGATAACTATGGGATTATCCGGGATATAATGCAGAACCACCTGCTTCAAATATTAGCTCTTTTTGCAATGGAAACACCGGTCAGTTTGGATGCAGAAGACATACGGAATGAAAAGGCAAGTTGAAACTCAGTTATAAGCCTCAGTAGAGTTAGTTAAGACATATTTTTCATTAATCTTTTAGTTTATATCTTTCATACTCGGGTCCATGTACTAGCCATTTTAATCGAGGGAAGGAGAGGTGATTTATTGAGCTGAGTAACTTTGTTTTATATTTTCAGGTCAAAGTGTTGCGCTCAATGATGCCATTGCAACTTGAAAACGTTGTAATAGGTCAATACAAGAGCCATGTTAAAGGCGGTGTGACATATCCTGGCTATACAGATGATAAGACAGTGCCTAAAAATAGCTTAACTCCAACATTTGCAGCGGCGGCTCTTTTTATTGACAATTCCAGATGGGATGGTGTACCTTTCCTTATGAAAGCTGGCAAGGCTCTACATAATAGACGGTATGATTGTTGCTTTTTGGCGTTCTGCAATCTACAATTGGACAAAAATATAGACAAAGAACAAGATTTTACCTGTGAACTTTTTGAAAATGACCACTGGGCTTTCGTGTTTGTATGTTTTTGCAACTTTGTAGTGCAGAAATCAGGGTTCAGTTTAGACATGTTCCAGGGAACTTGTACAAGAGAAAATTTGGAACTGACTTGGACCGAGCCACCAATGAGCTTGTCATTCGTGTCCAACCTGATGAAGCTATCTACCTGAAAATTAACAATAAGATTCCAGGTTTGGGCATGAGGCTAGACCGAAGTAATTTGAATCTTCACTATGCAGCGAGGTGAGGACTGAGTAACGAATTGCTTGCTAATTTCTACAACAGTAATGAATTTCTTTCTTATAGTCAGAATATCCAGATGTATACTACAATAATTTCTGATTTATATCTGACTTTTCATGATCACTGACTCAGGTATTCTGGAGAAATTCCTGATGCTTATGAACGACTGCTTTTGGATGCAATTGAAGGGGAGCGACGCTTGTTCATCAGAAGTGATGAACTTGATGCAGCATGGTCTCTATTCACACCATTGTTGAAAGGATTAGAATCAAAGAAGGTTGCACCCGAGCTTTATCCATATGGCAGTCGAGGCCCAGTGGGAGCACATTATCTGGCAGCCAAATACAATGTCCGATGGGGTGATACAAGTGCAGATCCTCTGCAGTTGTGACTACTTTGGTATCATTATTACATGGCACTTTGCCATAGATATGTTTCATTGGTCAAGACATTATTGTTGACTGACATGTCGCAAAGAATTCTGTTATAATTTGGAGCTCACGGCAGAGGACTTTTTTAGAATTGCTTTAGTTGTGTTCGAACCTGGTATTTGCAGTGAATGATAGATGGTAATAATTGTAAGGCAAGGCCTTTGCAAAAAAACAGGATGAGAGTTGGGTACAATTGAGAAGGGATTAGTTGGGTTTTTGGTGTGGATCCCTGTTAAGGAAGCTTAGGTATTAAGGGACATTCTCTATGCTATGTGGTCCTTTCCAGGCTCCATAGTGAAATAAAAGATGATTACCAACAATATTTAACAAGCTTTGTTGCTGAGAAAATTTGATGCCTACAAAGCTTTACTTAAATAAGAGAATCAAGTTCTGTAATATATCTTCATGCTCTTGCTTCTGAAGCTCTTCTCTAGAAATCATAGCGCTTAACATCCATATTGCTATAATGAACATGAGGTTTTCACAGTCCATGAGATTAGCAAAGCTTCTGGAAAAAAGCTTAGTAAACACTAAGCTTTTTCCAGAAGTACTAAGCTTTTTTCCAGAAGCTTTGCTAATCTATGTTGCCATTCTATTTAACTTGGCAGGTTTTCCTCTAGATTCGTGTATTATTGAATTTCTTGATTTCAATTGAACATCTTAAATTAGGTTATAATTCTACAAGAAAATCTTGAATTTGTCTTTGTTTGTCGGTATAACTCATAGGGGCACAGGTGGTTTTAACTACTTTAGCATATTAAAGGGGTGGCAAATGATGTAAAAGATGCCCAGAGTTATAAATATGGTTTTGCATTATCATGTGTAGTGCAGTTCTTTGGCAATGACAAAAGAATCCTGCTGCAAAGTTAATGGTCGGAATTGCATAATAAGAACATAATATCATGACTTGGACATCGCTTGGACTCCATGAGGTCAACTCCCCGAGCCCAGGGTGACTTGTTGGCTTGGTGAGCCTTGGAAAATGTGCCGAGCTTCTGTGCGCCACGTCCAAGTCTTGCTCATTCAGACTTGTATGAGAATGTGCTTGCCTTTTTCTCATAAATGCACTACCAACAGGCCTGATTCTTGTATGTCCATTATCCATTCTGTTCTGTTATCTTATAGCAATTTGACAACAACTGCTTCAAACTTTTTCATGGCTCCTGCAACTGCAAAATATTGGTCCATTTGAGTAAGGGATGAAGTTATAAACTACTGATATTATTCTGGATCCAGAAGAAATAATAGTCCTGCTGAAAGACCACAAGAATTCGTTTGATGGGCTTGGAATTTTTTGTAAATGAGAACTGTCTACTTTTTTCTTCTGTGTTTGGTGTCTACTCATAAATTTATTTTACCAAATAGAAAATTCCTTAAGACATAGGATAGCAGGGACGATATCCATCTTTTTAAATTTTTATGCAACAAAACAGTTAGTATTAGTAATATTTAAAAGCATGGAGAGCTTTCAAGGATCACGATTCCTAACAAAAAGGTTGGCTTGGTTTGCAATTGTTTCAAAGTAGTCCAGGGTGAACTTATAGTTAATTTAGATACTATTATAAAAGAGGAAACAATAATCTAAGGTAAAAGGATTGAATTACACAGAGATTGGAAAATAGATACTTGAAATTGAAAATTTGGCACCAAGGATAAGTAGGAATCTTTTTGTATTTGAAGTTGATGGTGCATAAAATTTCTATCATCGTTCTAGTCTCACTAGTAACTATTAGGAATATTGCCATTTTGAATGTTGAAAAGAAATCTGATGAAGTGGGAATCTCTTTGGAAAATTCTAAAATTAATAGATTGTAATTTCCATTAAGAAAGGGTCTTGAAGGAGGCTCAAAACATTGGAATTAATAACACTACACAGTGGTATCCAGTTACATGATATTATGTGGAACTGTGAAAATCTAAGATCTGTAATTTGACTGGCTGTAGCCTGCTTTTAAGGTTTTAGACCATAAATTACTATCATTTTTTGCCTTGGGGTAGCCTTTGACTGGTCATCATTTCTTATTTTGCACGGCAAAGGTTTTTTAAGCCAGGGGCTATGAACCCACAGTTTCTATATTAATAGTCTCCTTTTTTTTTCTTAGTTGGGGAGACAGAACCCACTATTATACGTCACTAATAGAGTCATATATATTATAATGTTCATCATTTTTCATTGCTGGCCAGTCTATATTGTAATGGAATGCTTTCTCCATTTTTCTCAGAGTCCGTGGGTTTTGAATGGAGGATCTCACTGACACTGGGCCAGCGTGTTACTGCTGCACTCCAGGTCTGAACCTTGACTGGCTGTCATTTTACATAACTGGAATAGTAAACTTGACAAATAGAAGTCAAGAAGACCTTAGATTTTTATTGTGGGGCCTGAGCAGATTTTTGTTGTGGCTGTCATTTTACATAACTGTAATTGTGAATTTGACAAATAGAAGTCAAGAAGACCTTAGATTTTTATTGTGGGGCCTGAGCAGATTTGAAATGCCAAAAAAAGTTATAAACTTAAATCTTGCCACTAATTTATAACAGTCAATGTTAGATTAATAGCTGTCTAATAGCTGGAAATCAGGCCACTCTTTCTTTGATTACCTTATTATTCATCTTATCTTTTATGATATTTTATATCAAATAATTAAAACATCAATTTCAAGAGGAAAGTTGATTCAATCTGCATCTCATTATATAGGTAAACTGATGAAAAACCTTTGATCTGCTATTATAGATATCTTCTTGATTGTTGTTTATTTAACACGAATTTTGTTAACGCAGTAGTTAAGTATTTTTTCATCAAGAACGTGTTCTTTTCCAAATGGTCCAAAATAATTGTATAAGCTTATTTGAATGCAGCTTTGTGACGGCTTCAGTTACATTTTAAAAGTTCCAGTAGAACATTAAAAAATTATACTGTATAGATTTACTGAAAATTTAAATTGAAATGCAGTGACAACTGCCTTAGAATTTCCCTTTGACAGGTATGGGTGGCTGTCAAATTCCAGCAATGGACAATTCAGTGATAGAATCTGAAAAACTCTCAATGCTCGTTTTGCAATCATTCTTGTTTATGGAAATCTTTTGTCCTCTGTATCTTTCTACTTTTGCTCCTTCGTAGTTGTGATAAAGGTTCCTTTTGGATGGTGCGGTGCTGCTGTTACCAGCTTTGTCTGTTGTCTGTCTCTGATGCTTATGCATTGCTTGATGTTGAATTTATAGAGGACAAGGCTAAAATAGACTAAAATAGCTCTTTAAAGAACTTCAAAGAATACATTTAAATGATAAACCCTGACATATGAGACACAAATGCTTTGCAAGACAGCTTTGAAATTACTTACAGATTGCTGGATTTTTCTACGACTAGTTTAAGATGGCAATATATTGTAATTATCATGTGCATTGGCTGCATATAATATAAAACTGCACAAATTATTGACCATTTTCTCATTGAAAAAATTATCTATAGTGGTGGATTTTCAGTAAATGAGCCGGAACTTTATTTACGAAGACCGGAATTAATTCTTGTCAATGATACCGTAAGGAAATAAAACCATCCATCACGAATTGAAGTGTCTAATTAATTGACAAATCAATTAGATTTAAATTAATGAGCTGAAACAATAAATGAAATAGAAAGTTAGCATGTGATTAGTTCTATGTTGTTTTAGGGTTTGTCGATGATAGAGATTTTGCTGTGTGGCAAAATTTTTTGTATTATATCTGCGCCTATCAAGTTATGACGAATCTGTTTTGAGTCTGGACCTGTTCGGGACTTGGCTACACCGACATTTTAGTCTTTGGACATTTCGTTGTTTGCGGTTAATTATGACGAACCTGTTCTGTGAGTTCGGACCTGTTTGGGACTCGGCTGCACCTGCATTTTAGTCTTTAAACGCTTCGTCTGCGTGCAGTTTCATCCTCTATTGAAATATTCTTTAGTCCTACTCACCTTTGTGTGTACATGTGTCTAATGGGGTGTTGAAAAGCACCTTTAAACTTTCGTGATAGTGAGTCAAATCTTTTTGTCAGTTTAACAATCATCAAAGATACAAAATACAAAAGATGCAAATGCCTAGTGTAAGATCTGTAATGGAAATATGTAGGGAAAAGTATGAAGCTTACTTGCTAGCGAGTCGAACCCTTTTCTGAGTTTCACAACAATTAAAGATACAAAACATAAAAGATGTAAATGCCCACTATAGTATCTGTAATGCAAATATGTAGGGAAAGTATGAAGCTTTCTTGGTAGCGAGTCAAACCTTTTTGTGAGTTTCACAACAATCAAAGGCACAAAAGATAGAAGATGCAAATGCCCAGTGTAGTATTTGTAATGCAAATATGTAGGGGAAAGTATGAAACTTTCTTGATAGTGAGTCAAACCCTTTTGTAAATTTCATAATGATCAAAGACACAAAAGACAGAAGATGCAAATGCCCTAGTGTAGTATTGTAATGTAGAAGTGTAGATGTTGCTCTTGATAATACTTTTTGATATGCTCTGAATTGACTCTTTGATGATCAATTGATTCACCTTGATCGTGACTAATGCCTTGGGGCTTGTTCTTAAATACAAGATCTTAGGCTTTCAGTTCGAAATTTGGCACAGGAGTTGACAATTAACAGTCAAAATATTTGAAAGGGTCGGTTTAGAAAGTTGAGAAAAACTTTTTGTATTGGGAGGACGAAGCCATAGACCCATGGTCCAGTTCAATATGTATGAATGATTGAAGTGCGAGTTGGTCTAAACCATTGGGAACCGAGGTATGCTTATGGATGATAGGATTCAAGATCATGTAAGCTTATGTACAAAATAGAACAAATTGAACATTAGGATGATGTCTCTACAATAAGGCCAAAGAGAGTGTAAAACAAGAGTAAAAAAAACAGAATATATACACTTTTCTCCTTTACTAATACGAATGAGTGAGAAGAATCAAACAAAAAGTAATTGCACTTCATTTTTTTTAATTTGAATTTGTCAATCTATTGATACAACACCTCCTCACTCTATTCAAACTAGTCACAAAACCAACAATTTGGTTCAACTTCTTGCAAACCACAAAACATGTCCAATAATATTTTGACCATAAAAGAACACAAATCCCATCAAAACCCAACAAAGGAGTGGAAGACAAACATGAATTCACATCTAAGACTACAAGAAATCATAAAACACCAAACCACAAGAAATAGCAAAAACATGAAGTTTTAAAGCCATGACATATCTTAAGGAAGCAAACTTGTTTGGTTTATAACTTCTATAAATTTAGAAATTCAAACCTTGATGTTCATTGATGGGTTGTAGTTTAATTGGTGAGGATGATGCTATATTTCTTGATTATGCCATCTACAAAGATTCAAATCTTCCGAAGTGCGATTGAGTCAGATTAAATTCTTAGGTGACTTTGACAGACCAGAACATCCTTCTTTTTGTGACACTGTAACAAAAAAAATGACTTCTAGTTTAGGTATATACTCCTCTATAATATTATAATTTACTATATAAAAACAAAAATAACAATATCTTTATAATCCAATTATTTTTAATAAAAAACAAAAAAATACTACTCAAATCTCTTACTATCAGAAAGCCAAGAAGCTCTTGTCCACAAAATATTACATTTCTTTTTGGTTAAGGGAAACCACGCATCTTCACCACTAACCACAAGTTTGATTCTCGAAGAGACTAATGAATAGGTCTCTAAGATCATTATTAAAATGATAACATTCTGCCATTCCCTCGCCACAAGATGGGTTTTACGTTGTACTGATAGGTGTCACGGTCCCACTTTTACTGATAGGCAAAGTAATTCTGTCATTCCCTCGCCACATAATTCAAATGAACTCCACTTATACCTTTTTTATATGCATAGAGACCAATTTGTAACTCCAAATGCCTTGATTGTGAATGTCGAAAGTGACAAGGCTTCACTGTGATTGTTAAGAGTGTAAGAAGGCCCCATTATCGCGTTACAACAATATTTAACTCAAATCTAGTTTTAATAGCATGGTCATGCAACCCCTTCCCTTGTTCCAGAGCTCCTAAACCAAAACAACCCAAAAAAAACATGTTAACCATAGTAACTAAATTGGGTTTAGGTTGTGCATTTGATTAAAAAGTAATAAGATCTCGTTAGAATCTCCACTATGTCCATACCTAGAAAGCCTTGTCAAACACATGCCTTGTCTCCTTAGGATTCCCACACTTTAGACACATATCAATAAGTGAAGAAACCACACAAATATCTAATTCATTTCTACTCCTAACAATGTGATGATAAATCTCCTTGCCCTCTTTTAGAGTCAACATGCTTGCACAAGCTTTGAATGCAAAAGGAAAAGTAAACTTATTTGCTTTTATAACTTTCTCTTATATGTGGTGATATAACTTAACAACTAAAGACAATTGTGCAACAAATGAAAACTTGTTGCGTGCAACAACTAAAGACAATTGTGCAACAAATGAAAACTTGTTGCGTGCAACAACTAAAGACAATTTAATAGTATTGGAATGATAAGGAGATGAACAATATAGATATTAAATGCAAAACTAAACCATATTGAAACTTAGAGAACAATGAATATGAAACATATTATTAGTATTCATGAGGATTACATTCTTTTAGATAATTTGTATTGATGTAATATGGCTTTTTAAATCTTTTATTTGCCTATATAAAACTGACTAACCTAAACTATGGGAATGTAACTTCCCAAAACTAACATTCTAACTTAATTTATTATTAATGTAACTAACATTTGTTTTATTTATTTATTATCTAACCCTATCTAATATACTAAAGATATAACATAATTCTAACAAAGAGCAAGTGAAGACTTGTTGAACATCAAGTAAAGACTGTTGCACAACTATGGAGTCTTGTTGCACAACAACTAAACTCTTTAGTTGCTGCATAACAATTTTGCCAAAATATAACATCCACACAACTAAATGATCGCCAATCACTATAATGGCCTACCAATGTGGTATAAGGATTAGGTGCCACAATAGGACAAGCAATTGTGGCTAAACAAGACTAAACAATCTTCCACAAGAAGAAATCTACATTGCGCTAATTGACGACACTCAATGTGAAGAAGAGTTACATGCAACCAAAACATAATCGATATGTTGCCTAACAAAAGACAAAGCTACCTTTCACAAGCCCGTAGCATTCACTTGCAGAACAACTAAGTCCACTTGCGTAGCACTTGCGAACAAAAATGATACGGCCTTAATGGCCCAAATATTAACTTCATTCAAAATTTTGGATCATAATTTCATTAGGTCTAACACATAAATATGACATTTAACTCATTGTCTCAAATGGACACATACAAAGAAATAATTACATTTAACATCTACTTCCTTAAACATATAGCAAGCATCTACTTTCTTGAATTGAAGTGTTTGTCTTTGTATTAGGCCTACACAAACATTGAATTGAATTGTAGTTATCTACAATTGTGAAAGCATTTGGTATATAACTAGTTTCAAAAACCTTATGAATAGGGAACATGATTGTTGTTATTCTAATTAGTGATTATGATTATTGCCTTTGATAATAGTGAACACTACTGTGATTATTTATGATTTTTGAGCATAGTTGTTACTAGACAAAATCGTAAAATAATTATGCTATCCTTTGCATTATTGTTGAAATATAGATATTAGTGCCATCGTTCACCTGTCCTTTCTACTTATCAATAGATATTGTTGTCAATACTTCATTTGTAAACATAGTTCTATTATTGAGGCGATTGTTTTAGAATTTGCATTGTTACATATTAGCTATTAACTATGTTGTATCAGTTGAGATTATTGTCATCATTGTCTTTTGACATAACTTCCTTCTACGATTATAATTTTCTTATGATCATTGATTAGTAGCATTCTATCATTCTTGTGATCTGTATCATTCTTGATCAGTATGATATTTAGTAACATCATTATTATTATTGTATTTAATTAAATGTGCATCATTATTGCTATCAACATTATAGGAATAATTAGATCCATTATAATAACATTAAGAACAACCCTAGAACTAGATCAATGAAAGATCACGGCGGATATGACGAAAGGTGGGAGGGCGATTTCAAATCTGCAAGTAGGCGAGGAGGAAGCAACGGTTGATAGGGTGGCTGCAACAGTCGACAGAGTGGCTGTTGCGGCCACAGAGGATGTGGGTCTGTAGGGTGGAGCTGTTGTGGAGCTCACGGTCCCTGCTACTACTGTAGATGGAGGTGGGATTGAGAATAATAAGGATAGAAAGAAATACGGCCTTGATGTAGGGGACGGTGGTCTAGATGGGTTTGCTGCAAGTTTTTAGGCCTTGGGAGACCCTCTGAAGTCTTGTTTAGCTGTTGTGACTGGCACTGGTTCTAGGTCTCACCCCTAGCTTGGCCCTCAGCCTTTCCCTTGCACCCAGGAGTCCTGTCGTGGTGTGTGGCCCGGAGATCACATAAAATGAAGTTTTCTACCGTAATACAGGAGTAATTTACAGATTAAATGGTTTCTGGCCCTCTCTGCCCAATCTTCACAGCTAGGTCATGGAGTCCTAGAAGTCGTTAGTTAAAGGTAAGATTGAGTTGTTTCCTTGCGCTAGAGGATTTTTTATTGTGACTTTTGCTTCTTCGGAGCAATGAGACTAAGTGCTCGACGGCAGGGTTTGGTTGTAGGGTGAGCATTCCCTTTCTATCAAACCCTGGACTTTATCCTTTAATCCCCTTACTGAACCGCTTAACATCATACCCATCTAGGTCTCTCCCCAATCTCCCTCTCCAGTATTGGGAGGGCTCTTTCTACAAGGGCATTAGTAATGCCATTAGTTGGTTCCTAAAAGTTGACTCTACTACTTCTTACATGGGGCATTCTATAGTAGCCCGCATCCTAGTGGACATTGACATTTCCAAACCTCTTCATGGAGATGTGGTTTTGATGGTGGGGGGTAGGCCCTAGAAACAATTATTGGATTATGAGGGCATCCCCTTTAGATGCAAAAAATGTTTTGCTACTAGGCATTTGGCTTCATGTTGTCCCCTCACGTGCCACAAAGGTGCTGCAACTTGGTGGAAGGATGCTCTCCTGGATCATTTGACTATCAGTGCTTCAGTGGAGGACGGTTCATCCTAGGGGGATGGGTCCTCTGAGGTGGGTGAACTCCCTGTCGGGGTTGATCTCGTGGGGGGTGTGCCGATTGTTGCAGTGTCTCCCGCACGTTCGCTGGATTCTGCCGTTTGTTCCTTTGTTCACTTGTCTGCTATGCCAATTTCAGATATAATTGTTGCTTGTCATGTTCTGATTCTACTGCTTGTCTTATTTTAGGTTCTTTTGCTTCAGCTTTGCCTCCTTCAGGTGCGGCTTCTCTGCGCGAGGATTCTCTGGTTGGGGTGCCTACTGTGGGTTTTGCGTCCTGAGTGGCTGTGGCTTTAGGGGAGGATCCCCTCTCCCCATGTTCTATTGATTTGGATTCTGAGCCCTCTTGGACTGTGGTTCATCGTAAGAAAAGAGGTCTTCCTTGTTTGGTGGCTGCTCTACACCCTAGAGTTTCGGGTGTTAGATTTGTTGGGTTGGGTTTGTAGTTGTTCAGCTTTTTGCTGTGCTTCTGGGCCTGTGCTGTTAGTTTGCTATTTCTGGTTTGCCTGGACCTTCTAGTTGGTTCAGGACCTTTTGGTTGTTGCTGTCAGTCCTGTTGTACTGCCCTTGTGGCCTTGTTTGTAAAGGGTTCTGCTTACGTTTTTCAATAATTTTTGCCCTTTGGGTGTTTTGTAACAGGGTTCATTTCCCTTGTTCAACCGCTTATCATAATCAAAAACATTATAGGAATAATTGATCATAATGATTAATGTAAAACATTGTCATTCAGACTAATATTGTTGTCTTGAAATGCTAGGCATGATTGTTGCTACTGCTATAAATTTAAGAGGTACTTAAAGTAGTTAGGGAAACTATTATCATCAATTTTAATGTTGTAGTTACCTCTAGAATCATAGTGATTAGTCAAGAGAATTGTCCAAGCAAACTTAGTACACAAACTATATGGTCAACAACATATAGATGTTTAATATATTTTATAATTTGATTCTAATTTAAATTGTTTTTGTAGGAAATGCAAAGTTTTTAATGCAAATTTTTTAGGGGATGAAAATTTCTCGAAAATATAAGCTATCATAGTTGAGTATGTTGGTACTAACATGTAGTGGATTTATAGAAGGTTTGCACATGATAACAATGTTATTTGGGAAGAATCTTTACATACCATAATGACACAAATTTTGATTTTGTATGTTATGATGGCCTAATTAGAGGACTTTTGTTTACTTTAGAGAGACATGTAGGGAATCATCCAATACTTGTAGTACTTAGTAAATTTTGAGTCAGTGTATAAGAAACTTGAAGGATCTATTCTAGTTCTTGGAGGAAAATTCCAAAAGCTACATAATGATGCCATTTCATTGTATGAGATGTATGTGTGCATACATAACTTTAATATGTATATTTATTGCACCATGCAATAACTCAATTGGAGGGACCAATGATGTCACTGTATCTTTGACAACATATGTAGTTAATAACTACCTATTTAATATTTCATAAAAGTTTAACTTGTTTCCAAATATATGTGTGATATTTCTGTACAATTTTACTTGTTTGTGCATTTGGTTGTAGGCTATGAAAGTTGTTAAAATCATTGGATGTTGGTGCAAGTAGAGTATGCCTATAACCTCAAGAAATGCTCATGGGCGTTCTATGCTAGCGACACCACATAGGTATCACAATGGGATCACAACCTTTTTACCCCATCACTTTTGAGGATAACTGTTACATAGCTTTTATTCAAGGGCTGACACTAGAGCTACACTATTGACTAGTTTTCTATAGTTGTCAAAGTTAATTCACTTTATAATCAAATGTTAGGCATTACACTAGTTGCACCTAGTATAGTCGACAATTTGAATAGGCAAGCTATGGCTTTGTATTAGGTCTACATACACATTGAATTGAAGTATGTCCCTTGAGCTTGGAGCTAGAACAATCTAGGTTGGAGTGGGGCATGAGCTATTTGTCATTGTAATTTTTATGACTGTGTAAATTATATTTCAATACTAATGTTATAATGCAATCATTTCTACATTTGTATTTTATCTTATTTGATTACTCTTGCTTTGATTATGTTATGACTATGTACGAATAATTTTTAGTAGTAATATTATAATGAAATCATCTTTTAAATGTATTTTATCTTATCTATTTTTTTCTTAAATATGTACTTTATTTTATGTAATGAGTCTTAAAGTGGACTTTAATGCCCAATCAACTTCATTTAAGCAATACTTGTTTGTATTTATCTATATTACGGACTAGAAAATTATTACACAATTAAAATTCATAAATACTCATATCCAATATTCTGCATTGTGGAAAATTGATGTCTTTAATTTACCTCTATATTTGTGCAGATTATGTTGTTTGATATGATTTTGTATTGTTTATGTAAATTAATTGATGCATAATGGTTGAATGCAATTCTCTAACGTATTGTGGAAGTATATGATATTAGTTTGTTACAATGTGAATCAGATGGTTGGGAATTGTCATTGCATCATGGAATCAATTGTTCAATACCCACAAAAAGGAGTGCTTATCTACAAGAACCTTTTTTGGGAGGTGTACAAGGATATAGAAGTGAAGAATTCTTATCATCTTGGGTTGAGGTTGACAAAGTGACCAATTTCAAACAAGGGGATAGAAAGAATTGATCCTACCCTATGAGCTTTTTCAAGAGTCAATTAAAATTTATCCCTTCTATGACTAGGACAAAAACCATTATCACTCATTATTGGATTACACCATGCAAGACCAATACAGTCTTTGGTAATTACAACTAATTTTGTTTTATAGTTGAATGCATTTGTTAACATATACTAATTGCTATTGTAGTATTGTAGAAATGTGTGCTCATATGGACTATAGGATTATAGAGAAAATATGTTGTAGTAGTTGATAACACCCTAGCCTTCAAGAGTGGGAAGGGAAGTAGATTTGGCTATAAACATAGGTTATATGGCAACATTTGTCACTTCAACACATGAATCATGGTTCATATTGGAGTCAAAACACCCCTCACTTCATAGACCCATTATGGGGAATCTAGCTTAACCAAGAACGATAATTTTTTTAAGGATTTCTAACCAAAAATTAAAAACACTACTTGCAAGGGAATTTCTTTTGGTAGATCTCAAGCAAGATCTTTAGTGCCACTACTTATGTAGCCACTTTCTAATCACCAAGATCCTGAGAGGGCGAGGTGAGAGCATACAATAGATAGTTATAAAACCCTAAACTAGTAATGCTATTGCAAAAAAGGCCCTGTATAGAGCTCTAGTACCACTTGTAAGGAACTTGCAAGATATATAAAGATAATGCACACACATATACATAGAAAAGAGAGCAATTAAATACTTTATATTAGCTTCACAATGCCAATTTGAGGGGCATCCTCCCAATAGAGCATATGATCCAATTAGAAATATTCAAGATACCTTCCACATGGGAAGTTATTACAATATAAAGAGTCTTCCTAAAGACAACAACTACTATCTCAATCATGTGGGATAACTACTTGTAAACTAATTCACCATATGGGTGACTTATAAAGCAAATATGCATCCACTATAATACTAACTACTAACTAATACCTATAATTGAATGAGGGTTTGTAATAATAATCCAAGTTAATTGTCATTTTAAGGTAAAAAATTACCTACTTTGCAATCTCCACCTTATGTTTTTGCACTCATTTTAGTACTGCTTCACTAAGTGTGTTCTAGGACCATCTTGAGTTTTGGACTAATTTATAGCAACTCCCAAACCTCTTTTCACACCTATAACTAAATTTAAAGGTTTAAGATAAATTTCAATATCATGACAAATTGTAATTGAGCACTAGAGAGGACAAATTATAGTCAGACAGTAGAGTCTAAATCAATTTTAATTGATTCCAATTTTTAGGTACCAAAACCCCAAGCCAAGTGTTTCCCTAATCCACTCTCAAATTTGGTCATTTTTAATTGAGCTTGAAATAAAAGAACACGAATGGACTCATTTTGAAAATAACAAGAAATAATAAGTGATAGCAAGCAAGTTCCTAATACTAAATTTTCTCTCTCATACTAAGTTTTCTTCTACAACAATAGGTTAAGAGGTGTTGGAGCCCAATTCTAAAACATATTGTGCAAGAATCCACCCTTGTTAGCATTCTTCTACCCCTTTTCATTGATCTCCCATTGTGCTTCTCATTTTTCTTCACTATTGCCAATGTTCTTTCCCAATTTCCCTTCCATTCATCCCCAAATTTCCCTATTCTTTAACCATACAATCATTGCCATCCATAACCTCACATTTTCCCTTCAAATCCATTCCCAATTAGTCAAAACTCTTAATTTCCCTTTTTGTTCTCCATAGAGACACCACTTTGTTAGATTTAGGGCACACAACTGAGAGGGGGGGTGAATCAGTTGTGCAGAACTTTCTTCCACTTAAACACTTAATCTTACTTTTCAATTCAGCAGCATAATAATAAATCAATCATGAAAGCATAATGCAACAAATCAAGAGAAGAAACACATCAACACATGAAACACCAAGATTTTGGCGTGGAAAACCTGGTTAAGGGAAAAACCACGGGGTGATTAACCCAAGATGTATTCTCTATTAGAAGAATAGAAAGAACAAATGGCACATGCCAATTAGGGCTCACTGCCTGAGCACACTGCTCACAAGAGGCTCACTGCCTACAAGAGACACATTGTCTACAAAAGAATAAGTATCACATACTTGAACTGGTAAATAGTATCTTCACCATGCTTGAGTCAGTTCCATTTAAGCCCAATACTTCTACTCTGCCTTTCGCTCTTCTTCTTGCTACCACACACTCATCTCCACAAGACACTCTTGAAATGACTTCGCAATCCCTTATTTATACAAGACATCAACTTAGGAATGATCATCTAAGTCGGCAAACATCCACAATAACATCCGCAAGATGTATAACTCATTCAGTCGACCTGTCTCAGGAAGAACACCATCATCCAGAAGTTGTTCTTCAAATGCGAACTCCAAATTCAATGCGGACCATCAACACAAACTGGACACGATCCAAAGACTTCCAGAAGCTTGCGTGAATCACCACGAACATCCGCACTTCATCTACTAACTGAAATCCATCTCTCCTACATCCAAAAACTCAAGAACACAGCCTGCCGTTACTGTCACAAAGGAATAGATACTTGCGGACCTTCAAACCATGAACCAATCGAGTTGACACACCACAAGGACTTCTCCAACACTTCCTCAAATCCATAGAACATGACAATTCATTTCCGGATCTCACCGGACCTTTCTGTAGCACTTTGTCACCTCTGAATACTTATCAGAACCGGTTTTACTTGAGCGGCCACAACTTCTTCAGATCTTCATGCGGACCTCTGAAATCTCTACTGGATCACCTTAAGACACATATCTACAAACCCTTTAATCCGCATCCTCTGATCCTCTCATTTACTTAGACTTTTATCTTGCTGTCATCACTGTTCTTCACTGTTCCTGATTGAGGCTGATTTTCTCAATATCCTCATCACACAGCTCATCCAAATCTTATCATTAATGCAATAGGAGTATGTTGACATCAATGACAACACCGGTTAGGGCCATACTTGCAGCAATCTCCCCCTTTGTCATTGATGGCAACATATGATGTGAAAAACTGTTTTAACCATCAAGACAAGAACTTCTCCTTACTGTCTCAACTCCCCCTATCGGCAACAACCATTCACATGTCTTCTCTCCCATTACTGCTCCCCCTTTGATCAGAAACCACTTGTTTTTCACATGTCTTCTCTCCCCCTTTGACATCAATGGAAAAGGGCACATACTTGCAATTCTAGCACTTTAGAATCATATTTGCTGCTCCCCCTCAGTAGCAGCTCCCCATTCATCAATCTAGACCACAAGATATGACTGTGATATCCATCGGACTAATGCACACCAGTGCACCTTAGTTCATCACCGGAGGGGCAATAACCCCTAACTTCTCCCTGAGACACTCAAAAGAATCCTTAGGTAGAGGTTTAGTAAAGATGTATGCAAGCTGATCCTTGGAAGGTACAAACTCCAATCTGACTTCATTCTTGTTCACTTGTTCTCTCAAAAAGTGAAACTTGATGGATATATGTTTGGTCTTTGAATGCAACACCGGATTCTTGGATATGTTTATTGCACTTGAATTATCATAGAAAATTGTGATAGGCTCCTCATATTCTACTTTGATATCTCTTAGCATCTGTTTCATCTACAAAACTTGAGTGCAACTACCTACTGCTGCAATATATTCTGCTTTTACAGTGGACAGAGATATTACCTCTTGTTTCTTGCTTAGCCAAGAAACTAGTCTCTTCCCCAAAAAGAATGCTCCACCACTGGTACTCTTCCAGTCATCCACATCTCCTGCCCAATCAACATCTGTATAAGCATGAAGAGAAAAATCATGATCTCTAGGATACCACAGACCATACTCAACTGTCCCTTTTAGATATCTAAAAATGCTCTTGATTGCCATGACATGAGATTCTCTAGGATCAGCTTGGAATCTAGCAACAAGACCAATAGCCTGCATAATGTCTGGTCTAGTTTGAGTGAGATACAACAATCCTCCAATCATTGACCTGTACTTTGTCTGATCTGCCTTAGGAGAGTCATCATCTTTGCTCAACTTACATCCGGTTGCCATGGGAGTATTCATTGGCTTTGAATCTTCCATCCCAAATTTCTTCAACAATTCTTTCACATATTTTGACTGAGAGATGAAGATCCCTTTCTTTGTTTGAGTGATTTGTAGACCTAAAAAGAAATTTATTTCTCCAAGCATGGACATCTCAAATTCACTTTTCATTTGATTTGCAAAGGTTTTGCACATACTGTCTCTTCCTCCAAAAATGATATCATCAACAAACACTTCAACAATCAAGATGTTCTCATGATCAATTTTGAAATACAAATTACTGTCAGCAGTACCTTTGTTGAAACCAATCTTCAAAAGATGCTTGTCCAGTCTTTCATACCAGGCTCTTGGGGCTTGCTTCAATCCATACAGTGCCTTTTTCAATTTGCAGACCATATCACCATGATCAGACAACTGAAATCCATCCAGTTGCTCAATGTACACTTCTTCTTCCAAGTCACCATTCAG
The DNA here is from genome assembly GCA_027924645.1 of Cunninghamia lanceolata. NCBI lineage: Eukaryota > Viridiplantae > Streptophyta > Pinopsida > Cupressales > Cupressaceae > Cunninghamia > Cunninghamia lanceolata. The sequence goes on from BSBN01000250.1 coordinate 67,142, forward strand.
GAAGGCAGACTTGACATCCATCTGATACACTTTGAAATCTTTGAAAGCAGCAAATGCAAGAAATAATCTGACTGCTCTTCAATTCTTGCCACTGGAGCAAAAGTTTCTTCAAAATCTACTCCTATTTGAGAATAGCCTTTGCAGACCAATCTAGCTTTATTTTTGATTACTTCACCAACTTCATTCAGTTTGTTCTGGAAGACCCATTTGGTTCCAATCACATTCTTGTTTCTAGGTTTGGGAACAAGATCCCAAGTATGATTTTTCTCAATTTGCATTAGTTCTTCCTCCATAGCTTTAGACCAATTTTCATCATTGCAAGCTTCATTCACTGTCTTAGGTTCAATATTTGAAATCAGACAATACTCATTTGAATCTTGAGCAATTCTCCTTCTTGTTTGTACACCTTTGCTTTTGTCACCTATGATATGATCTTTAGAGTGGTTTAGTCTTACATACCTTGGAACTTTGGGAGTTTCTTGCACGTCTAACTCTTGATCAGGCTCATTGAAACTTATCTCTTCTTCCTGACTTACCGGATCAACTTGACTCTATTTTTTAGAAGAGGCTTGGGCACCTTGAATCAGAGCACCATTCTGATCATCTTCATCATACTCATAAAACCTTGAGGGTTTTTCTATTCTTTCATCAACCTTCACATTTGTACTTTCTGTAATCTTTCTCAATCTCTTGTTATAACACCAGTATGCTTTGCTTTGAGTAGAGTAACCCAAGAATATTCTTTCATCGCTTCTAGCATCAAACTTTCCTAGATCTTCATCCCTTTTAATGTAACATTTGCTACCAAAAACTCTGAAATACCTCACAGTGGGAGTGATGCCAAACCAAAGTTCATAAGGAGTCTTACTAGTATTGCTTCTAATTTGAAATCGATTGAGAGTGTAGACTGCAGTACTGATAGCTTCTCTCCAATAGATTTGAGGAACATTAGCTTCCATCATCATGGTCCTAGATGCTTCCTGGATGGTCTGGTTCTTTCTCTCAACCACTCCATTCTGCTGTGGAGCCATGGGAGCAGACAACTGTCTCTTTATTCCATGTTTCTCACAAAAATCTATGAACTCATCGGATGTGAATTCTCCACCTCTATCAGGTCTTAGACATTTCAGCTTTAATCCGGTTTCATTTTCTACCATAGCCTTGAATATTTTGAATTTCTTAAGTGCCTCTGATTTCTCCTTTAGAAAGGTTACCCACATCATCCAGGAATAGTCATCAATTAGCAACATGAAATATCTATCACCTTGCACACTCTTGATTCTTGTCGGACCACAAAGATCAGTATGAACTAAGTCCAATAATCCGGTAGAAGATAGTTCCTTACTTTTGAATGAGACTCTGCTTATCTTACCCAACTGACATTCTTTGCACAAGCTATTAGTAGGTTTCACCAATTTAGGAAGATCTCTTACAACCTGAGTATTGCTTATCTTAATGATATTATCAAAATTGACATGACACATTCTCCTATGCCATAACCAACTCTAATCAACTTGAGCAAATAAGTAACTTTTACCAGTACCAACCAAGTGGAAGATATTACCTTTAGTTTGAGTACCGGATGCAATCTCTGTTCTAGAACCTTCAAAGATCTTGCATTTTCCATTCCTGAATTTGAGATAATAGCCTTTGTCCACCAACTGTCCAACACTGAGAAGATTGTGCTTTAATCCTTCAACATACAGTACATTACCAGTTTTGTTCTTTCCATCAAAAGAGATAGTTCCTCTACCTTTGATTCTGCTAGCAGAATTATCACCAAACTTTACCACTCCTCCTTCATATCTTTCCAAATCTATGAACTTATTTTTGTCACCTGTCATATGGTGAGAGCATCCACTATCAATGAGCCAATCATCCTTTTCTTCAACTTGGGCAGCCAGAGCTCTTTCTTCAACTTTATGATTGACATATTTAGAGGGCATTGGATCTTCTTCCTTGATGGCAATGAACACCCAGTCACTTTCGGATTTGTCTTCTATCTCTGATTCATCATCTGTTAATCCATCATCTCCTTCATGAGCATAGTAACAATTCTTCTAGAATCTTGGTCTATTAGTATTTGGCCTTGAAAATCCTTCCGGACACCTTGAGGCAAAATGACCAATTTTATTGCAGTTAAAACACTTAAAAGGCAATTTCCCTTCATACTTACCGGATCCTCTTGGCAGTCTTTTTGCAATAAGAGCTTCAAGATGAGCAGTTTTAGCTTCTTCTTCTTCCAAGTCTTTCCTTGCCTTTTCATACCATGATAGTTTCCTTGAAGAGTTTTCACCTAGATCAAACCTTTGTTTCCCTTTTACAGAGGCATTGGCTTTGAATGCAGATTTAGTCTTTAGGGGATCATCTCCAAACTCGGCCATTTCAAATGCAGCTAATTTACCAACCAATTGCTCTCTTGTGACGGTTGTGCGAGCTCTGAATTCTTCAATTGCAGCAGCCTTGATTTTATAAGAAGCAGGAAGGGATCTGAGAACTTTGCCAACAATCTCATCTTCACTCAAGACACCACCAGCATTTCTAATTCCACAAACAATCTCATTTACTCTTGGCATAAAAGTAGTAATAGTTTCATCATCTCTCATCTTCAAATTTTTAAATTTTCCTTTCAAACTTTGTAATCTTGCACTTTTAACATACTTATCTTCTTTATGCAAAAGTTTCAGTTTTTCCCAAATCTCAAAAGCAGTTGGTAGATCAACAACATTTGAAAGTTCTGAATCAGATAGTGCGCTTAGAAGAGCCTCTAAACTCTGCAAATTATTTTCAGCATCTGTGATTTCATTTTGGGTTTTTGGACCACCCTGTGGAGGAGTATACTTTGTTGTTTCCATGTTCCAGTACTACATTCCCATACATTTCAAGTGACATGTCATGCGACTTTTCCAAAGATTGAAATTTGTTCCATCGAACTTCGAACTATCCTTTTTGTAAGATGACATCCTGGATCTCCTCAAGCAGTTAAGCTCCTTTTAGAGGAACTTGGCTCTGATACCAATTGTTAGATTTAGGGCACACAACTGAGAGGGGGGGTGAATCAGTTGTGCAGAACTTTCTTCCACTTAAACACTTAATCTTACTTTTCAATTCAGCAGCATAATAATAAATCAATCATGAAAGCATAATGCAACAAATCAATAGCAGAAACACATCAACACATGAAACACCAAGATTTTGACGTGGAAAACCCGGTTAAGGGAAAAACCATGGGGTGATTAACCCAAGATGTATTCTCTGTTAGAAGAATAGAAAGAACAAATGACACATGCCAATTAGGGCTCACTGCCCGAGCACATTGCTCACAAGAGGCTCACTACCTACAAGAGACACACTGTCTACAAAAGAATAAGTATCACATACTTGAACTGGTAAATAGCATCTTCACCATGCTTGAGTCAGTTCCATGCTTGAGTCAGTTCCATTTAAGCCCAATCTTCTGCTCTGCCTTTCGCTCTTCTCCTTGCTACCACACACTCATCTCCACAAGACACTCTTGAAATGACTTCGTAATCCCTTATTTATACAAGACATCAACTTAGGAATGATTATCTAAGTTGGCAAACATCCACAATAACATCCGCAAGATGTATAACTCATCCGGTCGGCCTGTCTCAGGAAGAACACCATCATCTGGAAGTTGTTCTTCAAATGCGAACTCCAAATTCAATGCGGACCATCAACACGAATTAGACACGATCCAAAGACTTCCACAAGCTTGCATGAATCACCACGAACATCCGCACTTCATCTGCTAACTGAAATCCATCTCTCCTACATCTAGAAACTCAAGAACACAACCTGTCATTATTGTCACAAAGGAATAGATACTTGCGGACCTTCAAACCACGAACCAATCGAGTTGACACACCACAAGGACTTCTCCAACACTTCCTCAAATCTGTAGAACATGACAATTCATTTCCGGATCTCACCGGACCTTTCTGTAGCACTCTGTCACCTTTGAATACTTACTGGAACTGGTTTTACTTGAGCGGCCACAACTTCTTCAGATATTCATGCGGACCTCTGAAATCTCTATTGGATCACCTTAAGACACATATCTACAAACACTTTAATCCGCATCCTCTGATCCTCTCATTTACTTAGACTTTTATCTTGCTGTCATCACTGTTCTTCACTGTTCCTGATTGAGGCTAATTTTCTCAATATCCTCATCACACAACTCATCCAAATCTTATCATTAATGCAACAGGAGTATGTTGACATCAATGACAACACCGGTTAGACCCATACTTGCAACACACTTAGCATAGTGTAGCTCCCTATGGTTTTATTTTATCACAAAAACTATATACATCACATCACCATTGCACTCTAGGTCTGCACACACATCATCATTTCATCTATGGCTAAGTCGAGGTTGAAAGAGATCAAATAATGGAGTAATTGAGGCAATCTCTTATACAACCACACCCTTTCTCTTGTCCCTTAGATTGAAACTTGCTTATCAGGAGATTTGAGATAGGTATAGAGAATTTGAGAGTATATCTAGAACTAGGAGATCAAAGAGAACATCCATCAAAAGTTTTGGAGGTCTAGGAGACAAAGGGTACAAGTGCCCTACTATATTTTTTGTCTACTTCTATGCCCCACTAAAAAAGAGCATGACTTAAGCACCCTATTCTAGCACTGGAGCCTTGCAAGTGTTCACAATATGTCTCCAACACCCTATTTTGGTGCTTGTGTCTGCCCTAGTAGCATCCTCTAGACCAGAGTTCTTCCAGGCATGATTTTGTGGGTCCCTAGTCCCTAGATCTAATTCTAGCGTCTACATGAGCACCCGACTTTAGCTCTAGTGTCTACACCAACACCCTAGTGTAATTTTGTCCACACTACTGTCTAGGTCTTGGTAATTTATTTCTTGCTAATCATAGAAAACTAAGATTTGATAGAGCTACTCATCATGTTGTCCTCTTCCAGCCCAATTAGTCATCATCTACTTAGAAATTTTTCATGGATAGATTCTCTTTCTCCTTTTCCAAGTTTCCATTTCTAGTTTACACTTCACAACTTAGTATCAAGTTGATTTAATTTGTAACCTAGAAGAAAAGTGTTTTTTTGTTGTTGTATATCAATTTGTGTTTTAGAGTAGCTAGATTAATTTGATATTGTTGTTGCCAAAACAACATGCCCCATTTTTTTTGAAACTAGGTATTCCGTTTGCAAATTTCTACTAATTCTCGAGTGTGCTGGTCTTACTCACGAGTCATGATATTATAAATGGCTTGGTCGAAGTGTCTTTTCTTTCTCTTGAATCCATGACTTTTGTGTAGTTTTTGAGTTTACTTGATTACCTTACAGACCTTTGTCTCCAAACAACTTTATTTCCATGTAATCTTGGTTTGTTTCAGTTGTGAACCCAAACTGTTATTATTATTTCTATTTAACTTACATGCTTATATCTGTTAGTAATTATGTTTTAAGTCTAGGTGTGACTATTCTTAAATGTCATCCACTTCAATAATCAAAGGTCAATTAAGGCCAATAAAAATAGGACAAATATTTACCACTTTTTGTTGTGAATGAGATGTAAAATTGCTATTGACTGTTTGACTATTGAAGTGGATGATTTTTAAATAGAGTGGGTGTACAATAAAACAAAAAAAGCCTCCCTGTTCTGCATAATATTTGAATTGTGTTTCGATAGAATTGAGATGAATCATTAAAGTAATTTTACTTGCTAGTCTCGTGTTTCGTAGATAACATGTTTTTAATTCTGAGGCATATGATGAACCCGAGATGACAATTGAAGTCAGTTAATCTGCAACCTCACATTGGTAAAACTAACTAGATATTTTAAGTTTGGAGTTCCTCAGCGAGTGGTGGACAGCAAGAAGTTTATTGGACATAAGATTTAAAATATATGAAAGCTCCTGAGAATTTCCCATACCTGAGACATTTATACACGATCATTTATAAGGGAACTCACATGTCGTGGAATGCAATGCTAATATTACTTTGAGTGCGTGGTGGGACCGAGATCTGGTTAAACATCTTTTATAAGGGATCTCCCATTTGAATGTCAAATCTATGTTAGACCTAGAATTCCTCATGGACCCTCGATATTCATAAGATACAATTGATAACAGACTTCACATCTGTCAATAAACAGAGTTACGAAACTGAGGCGTGCGGCGGACCCAAGGAGATTATTCAAGACGATTAACTCTTACCTTGTGTTTGTAAGTGAAAATATTTCAAATCCGGTGGACCCTAAAAGCCTTGTTTAATGTAGTTACTCATGATTTCAGCTCTCCTATGGATATCAAGATTTAAAATTTAGAACCCAAAAACTGAGGAATCAGGAAAATTATGTGAAGAGGGGCATGTGCAATCATGTAGCATTTGTTAGAATAGGAAAGGATAGTTTGTAACCTAATCAAAGAAAGACGTGGCAAGATAATCCAGGCAGGATTGGGTGATGTGAGAGGTTAATTAAGGGAACAAATGCTTGGCTCATTTGAATTTTGAGATTATCCTCTCAATTTAAGAGGAGTTAATGAGTTAAATTTATAATTATCTATTTTTTGAATTCTTTGGTTTAAAGTTTTATTAATGATGTTATTGTCATTACCAAATTATATATGATTAGATTGTCTGTTCAAGTATTTGGACCTATTTTGTTTAAGATTTACACAACTCATAAGTTAATAAAAAATTTAAAGTTAGGAGAGCTTGTAGAGCATAGAATGAGTTGTAGAAGAAGACATAGCAGGTAGAAATCTTGAATACACAAACACACTCTAGTATCCACATAAATCCTTGGGATTTAAGCGATATATCTCTTTTTCAAGAATTGGCTAAAAGATGAAGGCAAAGCCATGGTTCTTGGAAAAATAAGGGCATCATGCTTACACAAAGCCATTGATAAATTTAACATCTTGTGCATAGATTTACTAACAACTATCCTTGTCTATTGCACCATTGACAAAGACTATATCAAGAATGTAAATGGAGAGCCCATCATTGCAGTTATTAGAGTGACATTTCATGATATGTTGAACTTGCCCTAGCCCCATTTAAATATGACACCATAATTGCCAAGAAATGGTTGCAAGAAAATGATGTTTATAGTGTGCTAGAGGATTGGGCTAGAGAACATAGTTGCACAAGAAGAATGCACTTTCATATTATAGTATTCCTGGTATTCATATTTTTTCATATAATATCAAAGAAGTTATGATATTGATGTGCAAACTATTTGAGAAAAAGGATTCTTCTCACTTGGATGCTATTTGGGTCCCATGTTACTACAATGATTCTCGAGAAGGAGACAATACCCAACTATGGAGAACTAATCTTGTTAACTTTGAGGTGGCAAGTTCAACAAGCATAGGTATGAGATATTTTTTATGCATTCTGTCTCATAGATACAATTTGCACCACCATGAAGTTTTCTCCTCTATTTAGAAATTGGAGGTTGGGTTCCAAAATTATTGTCTATGTGCTTTTTAAATAGCTTCATGATAATAGGTATGGGGATGAGATTGGACCTATAATTGATTTTGTTATCTTGTTGTTTATGAGAAGGTCCATAAAAGGCCCATGTCTAGAATGCATGATGTGTTAGCCAAAGAATTAAAAGAGAAGAAAATAGTGACTTGGTGGTTGTATCAAAAACATTCCATCATTGTTGTGGAGGGGACACTTATAAGCCCCCACATATCTCCCTCTTCCTTATAGTTTGTGAAATTGTTGCCCAATGGAGTAGGCACTGGTCTAATTGGTGAGAGACCAAACACTTTCCATTTTAATTATCCTCTCTATCCTCTTTAGCTTAGAAGTAAATTAGGGTTTCACATGCTTTCATGATTCATTATTGCAAACTAGGGAACATCCTAAGAAACCTCAAATAGTTAAATTGTTATAGAATCATGACATGCATGCCTATACCTTGAAATTGTGTATGAAAAGTTAAGAGGATTCACTTGTGGGGATATCATGTTGTTATCATCTATAGGTGCATATGCAAGGTTGTAGTTTTAGCTTAATTAGAAGTTTTATAGGTAGCTAGTTAGTCTTTGACCTAGTGATACATATAGGGGTCAATCATACATTGGGTATAACTACTATTGTTTTAGTCACAATTTATCTTAATTGGTTAGGTGTCCTATTAAGGTTACCTCTAGGAACACCCTCTTGGGTCTAGTTGAGTCGAAAGTGAACAAGAGCATGCCCAATCTCAACAATTGGCCCTTAATCACTCATAATATGTTGATGAGTTGAGTGATTCACCTTCAAGATGAAAATTCCCTAGGCTTGAAGTGAGTTGATTCCTCTAGGAGCTTGAGCAACAATTTTAGGACACAATAAGCAACATTTGAAGTTGTTGACACTTGTCTCTTAAGGAGAACTATTCTAAAACATTTTAGTTCAAATTTGTCAATCAGAACTTCATCATAGAAAAAAACTTAAGCCATTGATCAATGTTCATCAGATGATGTAAAATTTGTCAAATAATTCAATCTTTATCAAGCTAAAAATTTGCCAAATAACTTAATCTTTATCATTTAGTGTATAATATTTTCACGACCCACATTATAAAAAATTTAAATCATTGAAAAATTCACCAAGTAAATCATTTTAATTTTTTGAACATATCTATAACTTGCCAACTAAATTATTTTATTTTTTGAATATATCTATAATTCGCTAGTAAAAACTGACATTGTTGACAATATGAAAAAAATTGCCACATAAATTATAATTTCCCCAAAAAAGGCATACATTTTCCACAAAAATTAATGCCTTGGGCTAGGATTTGCCATGATTTTCTTTCTTTTTTAGGGATGTTTTCTTAAAATTATCATTGGTTGATACCCTCACTTTAGAAGAAAATGAAGATAGTTCCTCTTTCACCATATGAGGATGTATGCAATCGGGCCATGAACATAGCAAGTGAAAAAAGACATCCAACCATTCTAAGCAAAGCAAAGTAGATTGTGATTCAAGTGACAATGAATTTGGATTGCTATATGCTCTTCAAAGGGACATGTAGAGATTAATGAAATAATTGAAGAATGTAAATAACTTTGGTGTACTAATTGTAAACTAGAACGGACCACACAAAATCTAATTGTCCTAAAAATCTATTATATGATATATGCCAAGTTGTGGGTCACTCAATTAAAAGATTGTCCATTTAATTTGAAAAGGAAGAGTACATAACTACTCTTTACACAAGGAGAGTAGTCCACTACATCAAGCACTCCATTGAAGTTGCAGAATAATAAGAACTCATTGCTGGGTGGCTATCAATAATCAAAGAGGAGGGAAGAGTTAGATAAAGTTAACTCTAACCCCATGTCCCCATGCGGCTGCTTAAGTTATTTTTTTGCTTAAATTTAAGCAGTTTGAGTGGCCCCATGGAAATTTACAATTATGGGAAAAGGATAATATCTAGAATCTTTCCTTATTTTTGTGGAGCATCTACTATTTAGGAATTGCAAATAAGCTATGGAAAAAAAGGGGGGCTGAAAATAAGCGGCCACTGCATAATGAAAAATATGCCATGTGGTTGCATATATTTTCTTCTGTCCTTTTAAATTTTTTTTTCCTTCTATATTAATATAATTAAGATTATTTGTTTTTATTTTTTTAAGTAGAAAAATAAAATATTCATGGGGTCACTAGCTCCACAAATATCTCCTAAAAAAATTGAGCAGTGGCTGCTAGCCAAAATAAGCTAAGCAACTGCATGGGGGCATGCCCTAAGGGTCATCCCATTATACAATACCAACAATGTGGTGAATTGGGACACCTTCAAGGATCTGCCATATAAACTGGGATGAAATGGGATTACTTTGTAAATGGTGCAGACCTAGAGATCATGATGATGCTAGATGTTTGAAACAAAAGGTGAGCATCAATATAATTGATGTAGAGAGAGATAAGAAAGTATTGGCCGTATGTAGGTGCAAATATGAGCTAGACAATTATACAATTAATTTCTTAGAATCTACAATAATCGTATGATAGGCCCTAATTTTGTAACAGATTATAGCGAATGAATTTCTAACATCTATCATGATGTTTTCTTCATTAAATATAAAGCTAAGTATATTTATTTTAGTTATTTGAATTCCCACATTAATTTTATTATTTATTGCAACATCAATTATTAATCCCAACTTTAAATCTTAAAACACTTTTATTATTACTTAAATTAATTAATTTTAAATAAATTGCAATAAAAGTATATTTATTTTATTACAAATAATAAATATATAATTAAACTTTCCTAAACAAACTTAACTAACTTGATGTAATAATTTAAATCTTTATCGACTAATAAAACCAAATTCTAACCTATTACCTTATCCATTAGACAACAAAATCAATTAAAGTTATATTCTTTCAAATCTAACCACCCATGGACCTGCTAGAGGATCTATTTTTGTGGAGCAAAGGGTCCCCTGGAACCTAAAAAAGTTTGCTAATGCTTAAATCATAATATTTTCCTCCAAAATAGGCGCAACTATTGTTTAGGTGGTTGTTTTTGAGCGGGTGCAGATGGGGTGTGTCTGAAACTTTCCCCCACTAGCTTAGGGAGTTAATTACTAGTTTTTCCATTCCCGCCACTTAATTTATGGGAAAATTTGGAGGGATTTTTTCTAGTTTATGTTTTTATTTTCGTGAAGGCCAAACAAATAATAGTAAATTATGAGTTTATTATAGCAGATCCTTGATTTATAACATTTCTATATTGCAGCAGTTTACAAATTTATCATGGGACCCCAGCCTCCTAAAAAATCTCAGCAACATCATTGAGATAATTTAGGAAGCTCCCACCCATGGCACTGCTTCCTAACATTGTATATGATATTAAAGTCTATTAATATTATATTCTTTCAAATCTAACTACTTTAAGACCAAATATAATAATCACACAGGATAAAAAGTGGATCAATATTCTTTCAAAGCTAACCACTTTAAGACCACATATAATATTAAAATGGATAAATATTATTTTCTTTCCAATCTTATCACTTTAAGACCACATATAATATTGCAGCACTATAATGCTCACATATAAAAGCCTATTAGCTAATTACCCCACAAACTTATAGCAAATAACGCAGCGTTAATCGACATAGAAATTTCGCAGACAATTCCAAAATTTCCCCTTTTGCTTCGCGAAATCCTAATTTGTTTTTCTCTGTTTGACTTGACTGCGGAGATGAGATATTATTTATCTCCATTGGTGAGTGCACGGCGAAATAATATTTATCTCAAAAGTTTCCGAGTGCCATATTATTTATCTCCATTTGAAACATTAGTTTTCCACAGTCCTTAACTTATCTCCATCGATGAATGCATTTTCATCAATGGGGAGTAATCGTGTCGCTGATATGGTTTCACTTTACACTCTATTGATTTTACTGGTCTTTAATGTTACCGCTGATTACACAGTAAACATTGCTGTAATTCTTGACGTGAATACTCCTACCGGAAAAGCGGTCAACATGTCTTTACACTTTGCTCTCCAAGATGTTAACGACGAGGCGGCTAATGCTACTCGCCTCAACCTCACAATTCAAGAATCTCGAGGAATTGTTGGAAACGGTGAGCATATACTCAAAATTGTTTCAATGGTTCTAATTTCTTTTTTGTCTTGTTTCTCATTCTGAAATTAGTTGCTCAATTCTCACAATAAATTTGTTTGGCAATTTTCACACAGTTGTCCAAGTGTTTAGAAGTGAGGTTGCGGCAATCTTGGTGCAGGACCCTAAGATTTCAAAGTTTCTGGCCCCTGTAGCGGAACAAGTCCATGTACCAATCTTGTCATTCAGTGGTGCGAATGGATTTAACACTGTAAGTGGGTCCACATATTTACTGCCCACATTTCCGAGTGGTTATGATGATATGAAAGCCATAGCAGCCATTGCAGCCTACTTTCAGTGGAAGTCAGTCGTTGTGGTGTATGAAGATGACGAATTCTGGTTAAGTGGTGTTTACGCATTGACTGAGGCGCTGCAGGAGGCGGGGAATAACAGGACGACAATTTCACGGACGGCGGCGCTTTCCTCTAGATCAAGGCGAGACCGTCGAGACGAAATCAAGGAAACCTTACTGGAATTGAACAAAAGTTGTGTTAGGGTTTTCATCTTGCACTCAAGTGTGGATGTGGCTCTCAACATGTTCTCCATAGCACAAGAGTTGGGGATGATGAATGAAAGCTATGTTTGGGTTGTCACGGATTCTGTTGCTTCCTCTTTGGATTCTCTGTCTTCTTCTTCTATCCAAACATTACAAGGAATTGTGGGAGTTAAAAGCGTTGCAACACCCCAATTCACAGAATTACTACGGAGGCTGCAGCTTGTCTCCTCAGACGATGCCATCAACCGAATTGGAGTAGAAGCATACGCTTCTCTTAAGCTCGTTGCCAGTGCAGTTGCTGCCTTGCGTTCACAGGATATAAAGATTGGATATGATGGACAAATTCCCAAGAATGATACGGATTTCCCTTCTACGATGATGGTTTTGACAGGAGGCGATTTGCTTCGTCGGGAGATTGAGCGCCTGAAATCTGGTGCTTTCCGTGATGATTTAGAAATTAGTGAGTACGAGATCGTTAACGTGTTTGGAAAAAGCTACAAAACAGTTGGGTTTTGGAGAAAAGAAACAGGGCGGCTTCAATCTGTACGCAAAGAAGAAAACAAGGTCGGGGGTATCATCTGGCCTGGAGACAGCACACAAGTTCCCAACGGCTTCAGAAAACTTGTAATTGGAAATATCAAAGGGATCATGTACGAGATTTCAGGCTACGCGAATGACATATTTGAGGCTGCTGTAGACACACTCCCGTACAATCTGCCTTTCGTTTACGAGGCTTTCAACAATGGCAACTCAAATCTCTCTAACTATGATGCATTGGTAACGGAGTTAGTCTGTGGAAACGTAATTCCCCTCGTCCCCTCTCCAGCTGTTGATGATATTAGAAATGCCCATATTGCGCAACAATAGAAACTAATTTTTAAGCTAATGGTTTGATTGTTTAGAGATTCGACGCGGTGGTGGGGGAATCCTCAATATTGTGGAACCGGTCTTTGTACGTGGAATTCAGCAAACCATTTAGCCAGACGGGTCTGGTGATGATGGTGCCGCTAAAAGGAGTGCGAGGGATGACATGGTGTTTTCTCTATCCATTCACTGCAGCACTATGGGCTATCATTGTGGCATTCTTCGTATTCGCAGCGTTTCTCGTGTGGCTCGTGGAACATGACAACAACAATGAATTCCAAGGGGGATTTACCCAGCAAATAGTAACTTCATTGACGTAAGAAAACATATTGTTATGTTACTGTAATTTATTCGGTTTATGAATTGGGTTCCCAAACTAGTCTGCCCTGCCTCCTTGTTTAAAGACATAACACTTATATTATCTTGTATCCTGTGTAGATTGTCATTCTCTGCCTTCGTATTTGCTCAAAGTGCGTATTTCTCTTACTCATACCTTTTTTTAAAGTTTTACTCATAATTTGCGAATTAACATAGAAATTATAATCCCCTTTCTTTATTCCAACCAATGTTTACAATGGTTTAAAATATTTATATATTAGACCACTGGAAAGAAAATAAACGACTTCCAAACAATTGGTGACAGAGAGCATAATAATGAATTTGAGTTTCGCTCGGTTAAGAAAATACATTAGCAGGAATTGCAGCTGCTTGTTGCATCATTTTGTATTATCCTACGTCAAGATTTTCCTGCCGAACAGTCCACAGTAATAATGACATTTTCTTGTGCATGCGTGTAATGACGTACAGGAGAGGAAGTGAAGAGCTCACTGGGCAAGGGAACCATAGCTACGTGTCTTTTCATGGCTCTAATACTCAACAACAGCTACACTGCACATCTCACCTCTATTCTCACGGTGCAAAGATTGGCCCCCACAATTGCATATATGAAAAATCTCACTACAAGCAATATTAATGTGGGTTACAGGAATGCTTCATTTGTTAAAAATTATCTCACAGATAATCTGAAAATACCTCAAGATAGACTGGTTCCTTTAGCAAGTCCACATGATTACGTGCAAAAGCTAATAACCGGTGAAGTGGGTGCCATAGTGGATGAGAGCTCATATATTCAAGTAGTCAAATCTCTCTACCCATGTGAAAAATTTGCTTTTGTAGATCGAGACTACTTTGGCACAGGAGGCTGGGGATTTGTAACCACTTATTCCTTATTTCACTTCAAATTCTATAGTTAATTTTTAGAAAATATATATACACATAGATTCTCCATTTGAAATTTTACATTGGCTTGACAGTTTTTCCGGAAGGGGTCACCATTTTTACCAGACATATCTGAAGCAATGCTAAACATATCGGAGCAGCACTACACGGTGGAAAGCATCCGTAATAAATGGTTTGGGCAAAGAACGTCTTGCCCTGATTTAGAGACGGAGCTTGACTCCACCACCTCTCCCATAACTCTCAGCAATCTGTGGATTCTTTTCGTTCTCACCGCATCCATCTATGCTATTGCACTGTTGATCCATATCAGCCCAAAGTTATATCAAATACGCCAATATTGGAGACACCTGAAGTTTCCACGCATATAATGGCTATGATCAAATCTATTCAAAGTCAGAAGGGTCTGGCATCCGTAGAAGAAATCCCACACTGAGACCCAGGTCATGCTAGGAGAGACCGGATTTTCATGTTGCACAACTTGTTTGTTTTCTCAGATTCGGAAAGCCGGCTGTTTGTCTTAATATATTATATTTGACCCAATAGGCAAATATACATGGTAACGGTCAAAAAGGTAATGATACAAATTTGGTTTTTATAACTGAATTGGACAAAAGTGTTACTATTAGGTTTTTTTAATTTTATGGCACGTTCTATTCAATGTTGACTCATAAATTTTGGTGGAAAGATTGTAAATAGTATTATGTTCGGGTTTTTACAGATAGTTTCTTTAGTTTTTGTTGGGCTCTTGACAATGTAGATTTCAAACTATTGGGTGATCTCACAAAATTGTGTCTCATTTTTTTTTGTCTAAGTGGAATATTGAAATTGAAATAACATTTTTAAATAAATTTTCACTTAGTGCAAACAAACCATTAAAAATTTAAAGATGGACTAATGATTTTTTAAATTTTATGTGTAAATTTTAAATATATTAAAAATAAAATCAAAATACATTGTATTATTTTTAAACATGTTTAATAACTTATTTTTAAAATATTTTATAGCATTTTTAATAGTAACACATTGATATTTAGTGCATGTATATTTAAATAAATTGTCATTTTAAAATATTTTTAATTTTATAGTATTTTTAGTGAATGATATTTATTCTGTAATGTATAACTTTTATTACAAATAAGATAAAATCATAATTTATTAAACATAGATCACTAACATTGATATCTAATGTATGTATATTTTTTTTCATAATTTTATGTTGCACATTTTATTTATTATTATTATTTAATTCACATTAATTATAATTTATAGTAATTTTATTCCATAATGTATAACTTTTCTCTTTGTATATACCAAAATTATTATTATTTTTTATTGAAACAAGGATATTAAATATTTTAATTTTTTTTACTATTTTTTAATTTTTCCATTTGTTAAAAGAGACTTTTATATTTGGTAATTAATTATGCTCACTAAAATAGAAAAATATTATAATTAAGTAAATTTTATTGCAAATTATACTTTCCATAAAGCTTATTGAGGAAGGAAACATGATCAATTTAAATACCTTACCTTCATTAGAAGGTAATAAAATATTACATAAAGCTATTAAAATATTATAAGAAACTATTCACATATATAAACAAAGAGATGTGTATTGTTCTAAATCAAACAATTTTTTAAAAAATATTTTTGTTTATTTGCATTTTTCAAAGGAGAATATGTTTTGGTCAATTTTAAAAAAGGAAAAGTGGTTTTAAAGTTATTTTTTCAAAAGAGAAGATTATTGTGACACATTTTTGAAAGAAAAGATTGAAAATAAAAGAACTAGGTAAAATAAGACAATGCATTCATATTCGATAGAAAAAGACATGACGCTGAATCAAGAAAATGTGCAAAACTATTTTAAAGAGAAAGAATGTACATTTTTGAAAGTTTCATTCTTTATTTTAAATATCAAATAGATTAATTAGGATATAAATTTCAAGTGTTTATTTCATCAAAATCCTTCTACATGGTTTAAATATTTTGAATCTACTTATTTATTCGATACATCTATATATTTGGTTCAAAATTTGTTTGATCTTTTCCCCCTTTCAAGTAGTTTAAAAAAAAAGGCTAGAAACCTTATGTCAAGGGTTTTAAAACATCCATAGAAGAGCTATCATTTTTGACTAAGATAGATTTCTCATAAAGGGTCTAGTGAAGTGAAGAATGCTTAAAATCCAATACCTAAGCCTTAGACACCCTTTGTACATAGCCTTGAGCTTCTTGTACATCAAGTATATTGGAAGACCCTTTAGAATCATTTTTTAAGCCTCTAAGCATAGGTAACCTTTGGCCATCTATAATATGTGATGTACCAATAAGTGGTTAGCCCTAAGAAGTTATTTGCATTGTACCTCAAAGATGGGATAGTAGGCTATGATAATAGTCTATGCTTTATAGTTACACTATTTATGAATGAGATTAGTATATTTGTGATACACCTTGTAGAAGTTTTTTCTCTATTTTTTCATTTGTGTGTTCTTTGAATCTCTTTTATGTACATACTAGTGTAGTTTGTTCTTGAGTTATGTTTCTTTTTGGCAGATTGAGCCTTTATTTTTTTTCCTCTTTTTGGTCAACCTCTATTGCTTAAACTCTAAACTACAACTTTTTTCTAAGTATTGCATTTGTTGTCAACATCTACCTCTTTCTTATGTGACACTTCATGCTACTTCATGATCCCTTTCCTAGGTCTTCTTGGGACCCTAGCCCTTACCTAATGGACTAAATTATAACTTGAACACAAGTGTAGACCCTCTTAATCATTTTCAGGAATATGAGATCAAGTTATTCTTACAACTTCCATCAACCCCACCTCTTATAATACTTGAGTCAATAGAACCTTTTATTTTTTACTAGACACCTATTTACCTCATCCTAGCAATTGAATATTTTATTAGTTTAAACACCTAATTTTTAAATACTATGTAGTTTCTTAGTTATCTTTTTCAAGTTGAACTTATCCATACAACTCTTTTCTAAACTTTCACAATTCATCATTTGAATTTTTTCTAAAATCTCAAAGTATTTATATCTTATCCCCAAGTTCTTAGGTAACATTTTAAGATGGGCTTCAATTTGTTGCAACACTCATTGATTTTTTCTCAAGACCCAAAACACATTCATCTATACTTCACTCCATCATTTGTGCCTAGCCCTTTCATATCTTCCTACTAAATTTAACTTTTACAACACTAGAGGTGTTAGCATAAATCTAAACACTCTCAAGTTCTTCTTATAGTTTCATCAACCACATAATCATCATACTAGTACCTTTCAATTTTTTACAACACCTCTTTAGTACCTCACATCCTAATAGGTCTAAGTTATCTTTCTTGTAAATGGGTGATCCCACAATAGTGTGTGGGTAAGTGCACGCCAAAGGGGTGAGTTATCTTTGTTTTTTTGTTTGAATTTCTTTCTAAATAGGTAGGTTTTTGTTGATTTTTGATGTATATTTCGTTAATTGTCAGGAAATGTTAATGCACCTCCTCCTCCTCCTCCTCCTCCTCCTTCTCCTCCTTAAAATCCACAAAATCCTGAGGAGGAAATACCTACAGAACAACAACCTCCTCCATTCATTCCTCGACATGCCCCTGGAACACAAGATAATATAATGGGGCAAATTGAAAACAACAAAAAAGAAATTGAAGATATAATTGCAAGGTTGAAAGATCCTTCCACTTCAACCTTGCATAGGTCCACGCTTGCCGAATCTCTTGAGTCTATGTTATCAAATGTAAATTCAATTAGCAAGCAAATAACTAGTTGGACCGATAAAAAGAGAGAGTTTAGAGATTACTATGCAGACAAGTTGTCATACCAAGATGTTAAAAAATTACAAATTACAAAATTAGACTTGTGTTCAATTTTCACAAACCCACAAACAAATCAACCTCCACCCATTACATGCAAGAGGTTCCCTATCCATTGGTGCAACAACCAAGCGATAAGGGACAATTTCAGGCAGAGGTGGTGGATGGTTTTTGACCATCCTCCATGCAATAATAATGAGGTCCCGCAATACTTTTTGAGGAAACTCTACTGCGAGTTTGTTCTCAATAAAGTGCCAAACTATTTTGATATGCGGGACTTCCAAGGTAGAGGTGGGGGCTCAGCACAGGATAGACCAGGGGCACGTCTTGACCCACAGCGGGTAGTGAGACGAGTAATCAGCAGACCAACCCACGAGCATGTTTCTATCCCTTCCATTGTGAAGGAGAGTGTTGAGGTTGATACACTGAGGTCGATTAGTGCCTTGACCCAGAGCATCATAGAGCATGCCAGTCCTGCAACACAGAGTGGGTTGGGAGATAGTGCGAGGAGTAGGGTCCCACCGCATACTTGCCAGGCTTGCGGGTCAGCCTGTGGTTATGACCCCATGGACAGTCAGGACGCAGGTGCACAGGCTACATCTGCAGCTGAGCAGATGGTGATGACAGATACCCTCCTGAGTGAGACTTTCAGCCTTGATACTCAGGTAAATATTAGCAAGTTTATTGAATTTAATTTATTAAATTTTATTTTTGAAATACAAGATTAACTAATTTAAATTGATAATTTTAATGAAATTTCAAGGTCATAGTGTCGATGCAGTTTTCAGTGGTTCTCCACCTGCATTTTTCACTAGATCATCTACTGTCGAGGTATGTAACTAGTAAACAATTATAAATATTACATGTGAATAGCATCGTTATATGAATGGTATTCTAATTTTTGATTTTGGATGTTGAATAGGTTAATACTGTAGATTTCATGGCAACACCTGCCAACGGTGGTGGACTTCAAAGCTTTACGGAGGTAATAAAATAAATAGTTTAATGAATGAATTATACTTACTAAATTTTTGTATGTGATTTGTGTGTTTTATTGTGTGTACTTCCATATTTAGATGAACGTGTGTGTATGTTAGGAGCCATGATTTGCATCACTATTATAGTTTTCGTAATTGAATAATGTTGTTTTATTTCCAGATGATGCAGGCTGCAGAGACACCTCCCCATGTTCATAGGGCAATGGAGCAGGGTGTGGCCTTTGCGATTCATAGCTCCATGGCATTGATAGAGGTATGAGGTAGATTAGTAAATTTCAATTTACATTCATTGTTATAGTTGTCTATTTTTAAAAAATCAAAAGATTATTGATTTGAAGTTTAATTTCTATCTGGATGGTTTCTATAGGACATGACATCACCAGGGCCTATTCCTGCTACTGAGGCAAGCGAGGAGATAGATTATATGTTAGTGGTAAGTGATTATTTTGTTAAATGTTTCATTTTTTTATAACATGTAATTTCTATATATTAATGTCTATACTTTTTATTGTAATAGGTAAAGGTGCAGGAAGAACTAAATAAGAGGAGTAGCCCTTGGGTTCGTAGTAGACCACCCACATGCATGTCTCCATCCCCTAGAAGATCAAAGGCTGCTCGTGATTTATTCTCTTCACCAGCCAGAGGGGAATGACTTTTTATTGTGTTCCTTTGTTGTATGCCTATATGGCATTTGTGGACATATATTTTGTATTGTACATAGTTGACATTGTATGCCTATATGGCATTCTTGTAAGCCTATATGGCTATTTTGTATATATGTTATACTTATATCGACAGATATTGATGTATGCCTATATGGATATTTGGTTAATACAAATCTTTTTTATTGATGGCGTCCATACTTGCATTATAAATCCACTTTTGAATGGATATTTGTAGATGGCTACTTCAAATATTTAAAGTCCGATTGTATTACATAGGATGTTTGCATTTTCTTTGATAGGCTTAATAGGCCATGGATTACATGATGGTGTTTGATGGAAAAGTATGGTACTAGAAGACTCTAGTTCATTCTTAATAGGCTTGTGATTGATAATATCTTTGCATGATTGCACTTGATCTTGGATCATGGGCATGTTGTTAGGATTTTGATTGCATTGTGATGTTTGATGGATGGGCATGGTGTAAGATACCCAACTAGTTCTACGAAATTTTTTCCTTACTTAAACAATTTTACTTGCTATCAATTCATCAACTACTTCAACAACACAAAGATATACATCAAAGATAACTACTTGAATGAATCAACCTTAGAGTTGGGTACTTGTCTAGTTATTTGACTCAATCAACTTGCAATGTCTTATTACATGGATAATGCTTTCAATAGCATGAAGTTACAACTTATTCAATGGAGATACAAAAGAAAGGCCTTGAAGCCTTGATGTTTACAATGGCGTCTACACTTGATCAACTCAATCAAACTCAATGATGTCAACTGAATGTCAACACCTCACAATATCACAAGGGAGCATCACCTTGCTTGTTGCATGGATGAACGTCATAGTTGCAAGACTCTTAGGGTTAGGCGCCAACTGAAGGTAGTAGAGACTAGACTAGGTGCCATCCTAAGCTGGACACTTCCTCTAGGTGGTAGAGACATGGATGAACGTCTGGTGGGGTTTGATGACTCTATATTGACACTCAAATTCACTTAGGCGCAATATTAGTGTTCTTCTGACTAGGTGCCAGATAGGAGGATTCTCAGGGGTTTTGGCGCCTAGGTTACAACTTGTCAATTTCTCAAAGAATCTTTGAAACACTTGACTTCCAAGGATTATCATCTTACTCTGATGGAGCGCCTTGTTCCAAAATTGGTCTTGGGGACTTGCATCTCTCTTAGGCGCATGTTTGGAGTAATGTCAACTGGTATCAGCGCCTATTATCTCAATTCACACTTGACATCAAACTTTTGAAGCTCTTTTACCCTAGCGCCTTTATCTTCTATCAAGCACCTAACATTCTGGAGGTGAATTCCATCTTAATCCAAGTCTTCAAGGTACTTCCATGTTTAGGCATCAAAATAGGGTTATGGAGGAGCAGAACCACGCCTTAGGAGGATGACTGAACCCTAGGCACCAATTTGAGGTTGCAAGAGCATAGGTATGCGCCAAGCAGAGTTTGATGCTCAAAACATTAACATTATTCAGTGAAATCCTTTTTTGACTCTAGGCGCCATTTGGAGGCTAGAAAGAGGGAAGTTGACACCAACTGCATTAGGCGCATTTCTGAGGTGATGGAGACCAATAAGTGCGCCTTGTCCTCTGGCTCTATTCCTTATTAACTTTACAACTTAGATTATCTGAACAACACTGAGAATGCTTCCCTTCTTCCTGATACAAGTTGAAAGATCCACTGGGTGCCATTTTAGGTGTCTGGAGAGATCATCAACCAAGGGCGCTAATAGAGCCTTTGGCAAATGGAAAGAGTGCCTTACTTAGATTTGATTTTTGGATGCCAGAATTGAGGAATTTTGCGCCTTGGCTAGGAGTTTCTCATTTCAATTTTGATTATTCATCTAACTGACTTTCCTTAGCTCCCAAGCCTTCAATCTATCCATTACCCCTTGCTAGGCGCTCAAAATAGAGTGTTAACACCTTATGAAGGTTAGGCACATTCTGAGGGTGGGGTAGGCAAGTGAGGGCGCCAGACCAGGCCTTGAGACTTCTCTCCTCATCAAAGGCTTTCAATCCTAGGCGCTAGATCCAAGGAGTTCCAACCAACACATGTGCCTAGTGCTGTGAGTTCACCCAAAGGACATCTTTAACTTGAAAACTTTCAATCTTCATCCATCTATGCTAGGCGCTCAATTGGAGGATCCCTAGAAACATGTATAGGTACCTTGAGGTTCTTAGGCGCTTAATTTGGATGATCCTTGTGCTAGGCGCTTAGTAAGGAAAACTGGAGTGAAATGGGTGCCTAGGCTCCCAAGCTTCCATACTTAGTCAAATTTTAGGGTTCTGACCTTATTCCTGCAAAACAAATAGATAGAGTTAGTCTGAAACCAATTCATTCCCTCATCATTTGGAATTAGCCTCCGGGAATGAGGAATAGGCTAATCCATTATACACTTGATGATCAAGCCGAGAATGGGGACATGACACATGGTACTAGGCTAATCATTTTGGGTTTTGCATGAGCCTCAGACAAGGTAATAGGCATAGGGTTTTTATCTTGCATAATGATTTTTTCAAACCAAGGGTCCATGATGGAAATGATTAAGGATGATAGAATGTTTGGATTTTGGACTTTGAGATGTTTATGGTTGTAAATGCTTATTGTTTGGACTCAAATTTTGTTAAATGGTTGTTTGAAAGAGGACACATCAAACACAACAATAAGATTGGTTTAAGTATGGATGCAAATGATGTTTACTAGTTTACTAATGTGATGATGTTTACTAATGTGATGATGATTACTAATGTGATGATGATTTTGCATGTTTTCAATGGTTGGGATCTACAAGTTATGCATTTTTTTGGGATGCACACCTCATTGATTGTAGTGGGATGACTTGAATGCATATTGCCTATATCCACGGGATGACTTTGTTATTTTTCCTTGTCTATGCTCATTTGCACATTGGTATGTTGCATTGGGATGAGAGGATGGATGTTGCTTTGATAGTGATGTGTATTCGTCACCTAGTGATGGATGATCTTATATAGTGGTTGGGTGTAATGGTTATCTTCATGTGGTTGTAGATGTTGAACCTTGGTTTAGAGGTGTTTGGTAGTGTGTCTTGGTGGACTCTTGATTCTAGATTAGAGTATTAGCATGATACAAGTTCTCTTGAGACTAGGATGTCTGTATTGGTGCATGTGATCTTCTAGGAGGAGATGTTAGATCATGATGTCATGTTTGGATACCTAATTTTGTAGTTGGAGTTTTGACAGTGGTCTTGTTGGTTCTCTTGGTATTGAGTACATTGGTCATGTGCTTGGGAGCTTCATGATAATGTGGTGTTGCATTTGGAGCTTAACATGGATTGATTGGTTGTAGGTTCTCATACATACTTCGAGACTTGGGTGAGGCTAGAGTTCTCTTGGGATTAGAGACACTTGTTGAGATGGTTACCCTTTAGAGGTTTTAGCAGGAAGACCAAGGAGACTTTCACTTGGATATGGGCGTGAGTTAATTATGGACCTAGAGAAGATTCTTATTGGAGAGAGTCATTGTGGCTTGGTGTATCTTCGACGAGCATTCTCATTCCCCACTCTTGGTCTACTCGGCAGGCTATCATCTAAGAGGTATTTCCCATCCTTTAGATGAATTTTTTTAATGCTTTATCTTCTCATGGTTATGGATCTTGAGCTATGGTTATTGGTTCTAGAGGGTTCATTCGAGGGGTGTCTCTAAACATGCTTTTTCTCAAGCGCTAAACTAGAGTTGTCTAGATGCACAAGTGCACCTCCCTCAATGAAGTTTATTTTGTTAACTTAGTTCATCCTAGTGACTCAAGGGGTTGTTATATTCTTTAGGCACAATCTTTCATAAACTAAAACATTCACTCCATGTTAAGGCGCTTAAAGGAGGCTCTGGAGATGGAAAATGGCGCCTTAACTCACTTATGTAAATTTTGGACTTTTAGGCAATTGCAAGATGTCTTGGAGGGCTCAATTCTTCAAGGCGCCCATTTTGTTCACCACTTGTAGCATCACTTGTTCAAGGCGCATGTGATTTGGTGAAAAACAGGCGCCTAGAGTGAATAGGCTTTCATCCTGACTTAATACATTGCCTCCTTCTGACAATTTTTGGGGTAGCAGAAAACCTTTCACCATGGGTAAATGCCTCAGAGCTATAAAAAATTGAGAGAGGTTATTGTAGAGGCACTCTACGTGATCATGTTGCCTCAGATGGAATGTTTCTAAGTGACATAGTTTTCAAGTAACATCTTGTCAAAGATTGCTGCCTTTTTGCACTTTGGACTCTTCAGGGATATCGTCGGTACAATGTAGCTCCGACTGTTTCGACATGTTTGGGTGAAAAACAAGACCATGCCTAGCGTAAATGTACCCATTCAGACACGTTGGAACAGTCAGTTTGGTCACATCAGGAGCAGGATGAAAGTTACACCCCTTTGCAACTTTACACTACCTCCTTCTGACGATTTTTGGGGCAGCAGAAAACCTTTCACCACGAGTAAATTCCTCAGAGCTATAAAAAACTGAGAGAGGTTATTGTAGAGGCACTCTACGTGATTGTATTACCTCAAATGGAATGTTTCTAAGTGACACAGTTTTTGAGTAACATCTCGTCAAAGATTTTTGCCTTTTTGCACTTTGGACTCTTCAGGGATATCATCGGTACAATGTAGCTCCGACTGTTTCAACATGTTTGGGTGAAAAACAGGACCATGCCTAGCGTAAATGTACCCATTCAGACGCGTTGGAATAGTTAGTTTGGTCACCTCAGGAGCAGGATGAAAGTTACACCCCTTTGCAACTTTACACTGGCTCCTTTTGACGATTGTTGGGGCAGCAGAAAACCTT
This sequence comes from Cunninghamia lanceolata, assembly GCA_027924645.1. Classification (NCBI taxonomy): domain Eukaryota; kingdom Viridiplantae; phylum Streptophyta; class Pinopsida; order Cupressales; family Cupressaceae; genus Cunninghamia; species Cunninghamia lanceolata. Next base: position 91,715 of record BSBN01000250.1, read on the forward strand.
TCACCACGGGCAAATGCCTCAGAGCTATAAAAAACTGAGAGAGGTTATTGTAGAGGCACTCTACGTGATCATGTTGCCTTAGATAGAATGTTTCTAAGTGACATAGTTTTTGAGTAACATCTCATCAAAGATTGCAACCTTTTTGCACTTTGGACTCTTTAGGGATATCGTGGGTACAATGTAGCTCGGATTGTTTCGACATGTTTGGGTGAAAAATAGGACCATGCTAGCGTAAATGTACCCATTCAGATGTGTTGGAATAGTCAGTTTGGTCGCATTAGGAGCAGGACAAAAGTTACACCCCTTTGCAACTTTACACTGCCTCCTTCTGATGATTTTTGGGCCAGCAGAAAACCTTTCACCACGGGCAAATACCTCAGAGATATAAAAAATTGAGAGAGGTTATTGTAGAGGCACTTTACGTGATCGCGTTACTTCAGACGGAATGTTTCTAAGTGACACAGTTTTTGAGTAACATCTCGTCAAAGATTGCAGCCTTTTTACACTTTGGACTCTTCAGGGATATCATCGGTACAATGTAGCTCAGACTGTTTCGACATGTTTGGGTGAAAAATAGGACCATGCCTAGTGTAAATGTACCCATCCGAATGTGTTGGAATAGTCAGTTTGGTCACATCACGAGCAGGACACCAAAAATGTAAAAGTTGCTTTGTGCAACTTGACAACATTGACACTTTTTTGCAACATGACTCAAAGACTCAAACTGACCCCAAATGACTCAAAGTGACTTAAAATCACCTTGATTTGGTGCCCAATGTACATTATAGAGGTCGAGGTGCTCCTTATCATTCAAACATCTTAGATGAGCGCATAGGAAAGGAAAAAGCTCTAAGTTTCATCATCATGAGCGCCTAATATCAAGAGACTTTAATGGCTCAAACCTTAGCATGGAGTCCTAAGGTGCATTTCATGTCTCCTTTCATCCTGTTTGGCGCCCTTATGTAGATTTTTCAACTTGATTTGGCGCCCTATATGTGAAGGAAGATCTAAAGGCATGAAAGTGGATGTCATATTGCAAGAGTTTGGATCATCAAAATTGAAAGAAATAAGTCTATTAAGCTTGGGTGCCCTTGGTCTTCTTTTCATTCATTATGAGCGCCTTGTGAGAATGGTATATAGGTCATCATCATGATTGGGCGCCCTGGATCCAGAGTGTTGGAGAGATCATCAAATGGTGTCTAGTAGGGTGAGTTATGAGTTTGGTCACATCAGGAGCAGGACACCAAAAATGCATAACATGATGATGTAAAAATGTGTACATATGTGTAAAAATGTAGGAGGAAATAAAAAAAGACAAACCTTACAAATTAATGTGCATACTTACAACTCAATGTAACATAACTTTACAAAATCAATGTGAATACTTACAAATTAATCCAATGAACCATCCATGTCTGCTTTACTCTTTATTGTGTCAAGTATTGCTTCATGGTCAGACTCATGCACCTTCCACAATATTTTGTTCAAAGGTCTACCCTGATACTTTATCAAATGAACATTGGATGCCACGACAAGGTTCGAGTAATAAAGAATCTTCCGATGCATGTCAAAGTTTTGAAATAGCCAAATATTAACACTCTTATGTGGGTACCTTCTAAGCCATGTTCCAGTAATAACCATTGATCCTGTAGGGTATTCGATGTTTTCTCCATCTGTAACAGGGGCCTCCAATTTCTTTTCGGCCTCAACACAACGACATAAGTAATAATCTATTCCCTCTTCATTATCTTCATCTGCAATAACTGCATATATGTGCCCTACATTGATATGTGTAGCAAATTAGATGAAATTAGTCAACATTACAAAAACACTACAAAGTAAGATGACATTACCTGGTTGAACTAGATGAAATTAGATGCATATACGTGCCCTATATTACCGGTTGAACTAAATCTGATATGTGGTCAAAGTCAACTGATGATTCCATCTGTGTTAGTTCCAGTGTTGTCGAGGGTCGATACGTGTCAAGTGGGCTAAGATAACTTAATTGCCATTCGTCAACCCACTCCTTTGACTCGCACTCATCCCAGACTTGAATTGTACAGGAAGAATAAAAGCATGACATCTTTCGTGTATGGATACTCCATGAACCTGCAGTTGAGCTTCTGAAAGAGTGCATCTCATTTGATCCTGTCAGTGTACAACAATCCTCATATGGTGCAATGTTAGTATCATCTATCAACCAAAAAAATCTACGAACTAAAGACTTACCTTCATTACCTGGACCCATGGAGGCATTACACCACTCGATAATCAATTTTGCATCTGTCAACTTTGCATTGTCTTTATACTTTAACTCTTCTCGTGCTATGGCTCTTTTGATACATGCTCCTGCACCATCATGCTCCCCCTTTCCATGCCCGACCTCACAAAAGTTCCACATATGTTGAATACCTATAAAATTATGCCTCCTACTTAGCCAATAGAAATTCCGTGAGTTCTTGAATTATGATGCATAGTTATCCGACCATATGATATGCTGACTGAACGATATGCCCCTTCTAGCCAAATCATTGTAGAACACCTGAAAGCAACCTTGTATGAACTCCGTAGAATGCGTGCGATCATCACTAATATAGAAATTATACTCCCTTATGATCTTTCTGTCATCCTCTGTACTATCATTCGCATGAATGAATGCGATGTGCACAAATATAGAAACCTGTGTGGAGTTGTAATATTGTGATTGCACCTCACGCTGTGGCTGTAGACTGTAATTCTTTGCAAAGTTGACGACTGAAACAATGCTACCAACCGGAAATGTCCTTGCATAACTTGAATTGCAAGTCCAACCATCGAGCTCTATGGGCATGTCTTGCATACTCATACACTATGTTGTCACGAAATATAGGCATAAACTAATACACTGGAATCTTTTCAATAACTAATTCACACCTCTTTGCTTCTTTACCATCTTTTGTATTGTATGCCACTATTTTATACTTGCCAAACTCTACTAGTTCGTTTCCAACCGCATGTGTTATTTCCATATGTTCACATATTGGCAAATGTTGCAAGCCACCGCAACGATGACATGTGCCATCCAAGCATAATTTCTTGTAGAATATTTGACCTTCCTCTCTTTCACATAAAATTCTTGATATGAAGTCTCTTGAAGATGTTGGTGGGGCACATATGGCACAACCCTGCAAATCATTGTTAGTATGCATATCTAAACATATAGACCTATAAGCATCAAAATGGTTAGAAAATTCAATATGTAATCTACAACAACAAGTAGTGCGTGTGTGATTTATCTTAACATAGAAAGGTTTTAGCAATTCAAAATATCTTTGACAAATTTTAATTTGAGGATACTTTTCTAGAAATTTACCATAAAACTGTGTTTGAGTCTCATCCAAAAAATACTTTGGATGTGGCTCGCGGTTCTGACTACCGATTCTCCTTCTTACCACATCCCTTTGATTCAGAGATACCCTTGTGTAATTCTTCCAAAAGTCTTCAATTAGTGATCTCAATGCTTGAACAATTGGTTTATCTTTTTGTGGTAGTCTCCCCGAGAACGCCCATAATTCATTAGCATTAGTGTCCTCAATTCTTTGGCGTCTTCCAACAGCTCTTGATAAAGTTTTCCTATTAATTCTCAATTCTTGACTTGTCTTTCTAATGAGACAAGCTTTCCTCATTTGAGTACTTACTATAGTCGATGTAATCACATGCCGTGTTGCATTACTATCTTTTGTGCGTGAGGTGTTACCCACACTCTTATACGCACTCATTAGATTCTTGACAATAGATTTTTCACTTGAAGCCTCTGATGTTCTCAGCCCAAGAATCTTCATGATAGATCTATACTTTATACTTCGCATCATTTCAACGAATAGTTGACATCTTGCAGTCTCATTTAACTTTTCAAAGAACAATCTCCAAATCTTACTAGCATATCTTCTACAAGTGCATTTTGGAATCTTACCTTCCATTGGCTGCAAAATATTCTCATCAATATCAATCAAATACTTTGGATTTCTATGCAAAATTCTAGGTGGTGTCAAGTTAGGTAAATTCATCTCAACATTAGAAATTTCATCAATATTTAAATGAGATGGGTTAGATGGCATACCTTCGATCGAAGATGGAATAGATGACATACCTTGAGGTTGAGGTGGGAACGATGGCGTACCTCCTTCATCACATGTGAGTGATGATGTACTCTCAACTTGAGATGTGGTAGATGGTGTCCCTACATGTTGACTTGCGGTAAAGGATGTGTCTCCAACTATGGTATTCAAATCTCTCGTACCACGAAGTTTTTGCATTCGTTCTCTTTGTGCCGCCAATACCATATCTCTTTGTGATGGTTGTGGTTCCTCTTCAATTGGTATGTCTTCATTTATTGTGTCCAATTTCCTCTTCTCATGAAGTTCCCTCATAGCCACTGCTTTCTTTGCATTCTTAGCTTCTATCTCTTCCTGTGTTGGTTTAATTCTTGATCGTTTCCTCGGCATGACGGAGAATTTGTCTGTAGCATGATAAAGAGACCAATATTAGTTCCTAAAAAATGAATACAAGATAATAGTGGGATTGTATTTTTTTTATGTTGTAAGGATTTATTCTTGTATAGTTTGACATCATGGTATGAACTAAGTTTTGTTTATTACACATAATTATTATAGAGCCCAAGTGTAGAAAATATACATGGCATCATGTGAGATTGTAGGCTGCTTTCTTGATTGGAAATGTGTCTATTTTAAACATGTATGATAAAGCATGATAAAGTAATTCAATCTGAAATAAGGAAAATGTAAAGAACATGCATGTAAAGACTTGACATACCTAAAAAACAGAGATTTGAATGGAGAGAGTACCCAATTATGTAGTGTTTTTATCTTCTTGCATCAAACTCCTCAACAATTTGAGTTTTTCACCACTTGCTTCCTTTTCAATGTTAAATTCCTAAAATTGAATCACAATTAACATTGCAACACTACAAAAATTGAAACTTGAATAGATATATATCAAACTTGGTGTGAAAACTATGTTATTTCCTCCTTCTCAAGTTGGCAAAGTAGAAAAGGTGGTGGAAAGATCATGCAAAGGTGGTACAATGTGTCAAATGTGCATGTGAACTTCCCAATAGCATGAAAGCACTTCTTTTTTGTCAGAGCACGCGCAGAATCAGTAAGAAAATAGAGCATGTGGGCCTGGATCACAGGGGTAACCACTTTTTTACCATTTCAATAGAAATACAAAACGCGAGCACGTTATAACGCGCTCACGTTTTGTCCTATTATAGATTCATCACATCCTTTGCATTGATCACATCTTTTTCCTGCAAGGGCTTTGCCAGATGCTCCGCCATATGATAGGCATAACAATGAAGGGGCAAGCCCTCATAATCAAGTTCTTGATAGAAAATGCCTCAACCCTCAATGTCAAACCCTAATCCCTAAACCCTCAACTCTGATCCCTCGACCCTCGACACTCAACCCTCAATGTCAAATCCTAATCCCTCAACCCTCAACCCTATCCCTAAACCCTCAACCCTCAACGTCAAATCCTAATCCCTCAACCCTCAACCCTATCCCTAAACCCTCAACCCTCAACGTCAAATCCTAATCCCTCAACCCTAATCCATCATCCCTCAACTCTAATCCCTCATCCCTAAACCTTAAATGTTATCCCTAATCCTACACCCTCAACAGACTCGATACTATACCTTAAACTCTAACCCCTTATCCCTAAACCCTCCAACCCTATCCCTAATCCTTACACCCTCCACACTCTACTTTAACACCAATCCCTTGAACCTCAACCCTATCCCTAAACCCTTGACCCTCGAACCTCAACCCTCAACCCTCAACGTCAAACCCTAATCCCTCAACCCTTAACTCTGATCCATCAACCCTCAACACTATACCTTAAACCCTAATCCCTTCAACCTCAACCCTATCCCTAAACCCTTGACCCTCGAACCTCAACCCTTAACCCTCGATGTCAAACCCTAATCCCTCAACCCTTAACTCTGATCCCTCATCTCTCAACCCTAACCCTAAACCCTAAACCCTAAACCCTCAACCCTCAACATCAAATCCTAATCCCTCAACCCTTCACTCTAATCCCTCAACCCTAAACCCTATCCCTAAACCCTCAACACTATACCTTAAACCCTAATCCCTCAGCTCTCAACCCTAAACCTTATCCCTAAACCCTAATCCCTCAACCCTCAACCCTAATCCGTCATCCCTCAACTCTAATCCCTCATCCCTAAACCCTAAATGCTATCCCTAATCCTACACCCTCAACAGACTCGATACTATACCTTAAACTCTAATCCCTTATCCCTAAACCCTCCAACCCTATCCCTAATCCTTACACCCTCCACACTCTACTTTAACACTAATCCCTTGAACCTCAACCCTATCCCTAAACCCTTGACCCTCGAACCTCAATCCTCAACCCTCAACGTCAAACCCTAATCCCTCAACCCTTAACTCTGATCCATCAACCCTCAACACTATACCTTAAACCCTAATCCCTTCAACCGCAACCCTATCCCTAAACACTTGACCCTCGAACCTCAACCCTCAACCCTTGACGTTAAACCCTAATCCCTCAACCCTTAACTCTGATCCCTCATCTCTCAACCCTAACCCTAAACCCTAAACCCTCAACCCTCAACATCAAATCCTAATCCCTCAACCCTTCACTCTAATCCCTCAACCCTAAACCCTATCCCTAAACCCTCAACACTATACCTTAAACCCTAATCCATCAGCCCTCAACCCTAAACCTTATCCCTAAACCCTAATCCCTCAACGCTCAACCCTAATCCGTCATCCCTCAACTCTAATCCCTCATTCCTAAACCCTAAATGCTATCCCTATTCCTACACCCTCAACAGAATCGATACTATACCTTAAACCCTAATCCCTTATCCCTAAACCCTCCAACCCTATCCCTAATCCTTATACCCTCCACACTCTACTTTAACCCTAATTCCTCGACCCTTGACCCTATCCCTAAACCCTTGACCCTCGAACCTCAACCCTCAACCCTCAATGTCAAACCCTAATCCCTCAACCCTTAACTTTGATCCCTCAACCCTCAACACTATACCTTAAACCCTAATCCCTATCCCTCAACCCTTAACCCTTAAAACTTAAACCCTATCCCTACACCCTCAACACTTGACGCTATATCTTAAGCCTTAAACCCTCATCCCTAAACCCTCAACCCTCAATCCTTAAACCTTCAACCCTAAACCCTATCCCTAATCCCTCTACCCTCGACACTCTAACCCTAACCTCGACATTAAATGCTAATCTGTCAACCCTAAACCCTAATCCTAAACCCTCAACCCTCAACCCTCAACACTATACCTTAAACCCTAATCCCTCAATCCTCAACCCTAAACCTTATCCCTAAACCCTAATCCCTCAACCCTCAACCCTAATCCATCATCCCTCAACTCTAATCCCTCATCCCTAAACCTTAAATGCTATCCCTATTCCTAAACCCTCAACAGACTCGATACTATACCTTAAACTCTAATCCCTTATCCCTAAACCCTCCAACCCTATCCCTAATCCTTATACCCTCCACACTCTACTTTAACCCTAATTCCTTGACCCTCAACCCTATCCCTAAACCCTTGACCCTCAAACTTCAACCCTCAACCCTCAACATCAAACCCTAATCCCTCAACCCTTAACTCTGATCCCTCGACCTCAACCCTATCCCTAAACCCTCAACCCTTAACGTCAAATTCTAATCCCTCAACCCTTCACTCTAATCCCTCAACCCTAAACCCTATCCCTAAACCCTCAACACTATACCTTAAACCCTAATCCCTCAACGCTAACCCTAAACCTTGTCCCTAAACCCTAATCCCTCAACCCTCAACCCTAATCTGTCATCCGTCATCCCTCAACTCTAATCCCTCATTCCTAAACCCTAAACACTATCCCTATTCCTAGACCCTCAACAGGCTCGATACTATACCTTAAACCCTAATCCCTCTAGCCTCGACACTCTTATTTAACCCTAATCCCTTGACCATTAACCCTATCCCTCAACCTCAACCCTCAACCCTCAACTCTTAACTCTCAACATTAAACCCTAATTCATCAACCCTAAACCCTAATCCCTCAAACCTAAACCCTATCCCTAAACCATCAACCCTCAACACTATACCTTAAACCCTAATCCCTCAACCCTCAACCCTAAACCTTATCCCTAAACCCTAATCCCTCAACCCTCAACCCTAATCCATCATCCCTCAACTCTAATCCCTCATCCCTAAACCCTAAATGCTATCCCTATTCCTAAACCCTCAACAGACTCGATACTATACCTTAAACTCTAATCCCTTATCCCTAAACCCTCCAACCCTATCCCTAATCCTTATACCCTCCACACTCTACTTTAACCCTAATTCCTGGACCCTCAACCCTATCCCTAAACCCTTGACCCTCGAACCTCAACCCTTAACCCTCAACATCAAACCCTAATCCCTCAACCCTTAACTCTGATCCCTTGACCTTCAACCCTATCCCTAAACCCTCAACCCTCAACCCTCAACGTCAAATTCTAATCCCTCAACCCTTCACTCTAATCCCTCAACCCTAAACCCTATCCCTAAACCCTCAACACTATACCTTAAACCCTAATCCCTCAACCCTAACCCTAAACCTTGTCCCTAAACCCTAATCCCTCAATCCTCAACCCTAATCTGTCATCCGTCATCCCTCAACTCTAATCCCTCATTCCTAAACCCTAAATGCTATCCCTATTCCTAGACCCTCAATAGGCTCGATACTATACCTTAAACTCTAATCCCTCTACCCTCGACACTCTTATTTAACCCTAATCCCTTGACCATTAACCCTATCCCTCAACCTCAACTCTCAACCCTCAACCCTCAACCCTCAACTCTCAACATTAAACCCTAATTCATCAACCCTAAACCCTAATCCCTCAAACCTAAACCCTATCCCTAAACCATCAACCCTCAACACTATACCTTAAACCCTAATCCCTCAACCCTCAACCCTAAACCTTATCCCTAAACCCTAATCCCTCAACCCTCAACCCTAATCCCTCATCCCTCAACTCTAATCCCTCTTCCTAAACCCTAAATGCTATCCCTATTCCTAAATCCTCAACAGACTCGATACTATACCTTAAACTCTAATCCCTTATACCTAAACCCTCCAACCCTATCCCTAATCCTTACACCCTCCACACTCTACTTTAACCCTAATCCCTTCAACCTCAATCCTATCCCTAAACCCTTGACCCTCAAACCTCAACCCTCAACCCTCGACGTCAAATCCTAATCCCTCAACCCTTAACTCTGATCCCTCATCTCTCAACCCTAACCCTAAACCCTAAACCCTAAACCCTCAACCCTCAACATCAAATCCTAATCCCTCAACCCTTCACTCTAATCCCTCAACCCTAAACCCTATCCATAAACCCTCAACACTATACCTTAAACCCTAATCCCTAATCCCTCAACCCTAAACCTTATCCCTAAACCCTAATCCCTCAACCCTCAACCCTAATCCGTCATCCCTCAACTCTAATCCCTCATCCCTAAACCCTAAATGCTATCCCTATTCCTAAACCTTCAACAGAATCGATACTAAACCTTAAACCCTAATCCCTTATCCCTAAACCCTCCAACCCTATCCCTAATCCTTATACCCTCCACACTCTACCTTAACCCTAATTCCTCGACCCTCAACCCTATCCCTAAACCCTTGACCCTTGAACCTCAACCCTCAACCCTCAACGTCAATCCCTAATCCCTCAACCCTTAACTCTGATCCTTCGACCCTCAACACTATACCTTAAACCCTAATCCCTATCCCTCAACCCTTAACCCTTAAAACTTAAACCCTATCCCTACACCCTCAACACTTGACACTATATCTTAAGCCTTAAACCCTCATCCCTAAAGCCTCAACCCTCAATCCTTAAACCTTCAACCCTAAACCCTATCCCTAATCCCTCTACCCTTGACACTCTAACCCTAACCTCAACATTAAATGCTAATCCATCAACCCTAAACCCTAATCCTAAACCCTCAACCCTCAACACTATACCTTAAACCCTAATCCCTCAACCCTCAACCCTAAACCTTATCCCTAAACCCTAATCCCTCAACCCTCAACCCTAATCCATCATCCCTCAACTATAATCCCTCATCCCTAAACCCTAAATGCTATCCCTATTTCTAAACCCTAAACAGACTCGATACTATACCTTAAACCCTAATCCCTTATCCCTAAACCCTCCAACCCTATCCCTAATCCTTACACCCTCCACACTCTACTTTAACCCTAATCCCTCGACCCTAAACCCTATCCTTAAACCCTTGACCCTTGAACCTCAACCCTCAACCCTCAATGTCAAACCCTAATCCCTCAACCCTTAACTCTGATCCCTCGACCCTCAACCCTATCCCTAAACCCTAAACCCTAAACCCTCAACCCTAATCTGTCATCCCTCATCCCTAAACTTTAAACACTATCCCTATTCCTAGACCCTCAACGGGCTCGATAGTATACCTTAAATGCTAATCCCTTATCCCTAAATCCTCCAACTCTATCCCTTATCCCTTAACCCTCATGATTAATAGCCTTGAACGTAAAAAAATTTGAGGGGAACATAACGCGAGCACATTATAACACGCTCGCGTTATTTCTTGCTTTGGGAATCCCAAGCCTTGGGCTTGGGATTTGCTTTGGATTTCCAACCCAAAGGCTTGGAGTGCCTTATGAACAGTCACAGACGTGTTTTTCCTATATTCTTCAAAATTTCACATAATTTTGTTCGTGCTAACCCTCAGATTTGCATGTGTTTCAAGGTCGAACAAATCGAACACATGGGTAATGTTAGGCTTTCTCTTAGCTATTTGACAATGTGCTTTTTTTCACATTTTAACAATGTTAAGCCTTTCATCTTTAATTTCTTTTGTTTGTGTGTCCGTTTTTAGGCAAAAACCACTGTTTGGTCTTTTTTTCATTGTAAAATAACTATTCATTCAAATTTCAAAAAAATTACATATTTAGAAACTAGACTCCATTCTACAAATATTAAAAAAATAAAAAAATGATTTTCAATTAGTTTTCAAAATTTATAGGGGTAGCACGGCCAAAATTCTATTTTTTAGGATGTGTCCACTTTGAAAATTAGTAAAAAATCAAATATTCATCAAAAAATTATCAGAAAAATCGGGCATAAACTACATGCTATTAGCTAATTTGTGACTGAAGCGATTTTAAAAATACCAAAAAAAGTTGACCTTTTGAGGGAGCCACAAAACATGCTATGTTATATTTTTTTGACAGAAACAACACCAATTTCTATGGCTCCCTCTTTTGAACCCCTTAATCTATGCCATTTTCAAAACAAAATAGTAGTTTAGAAAGTAGACTCGGAGCACTACGAACATTGTTTTGGTTGCATCTCCAAATTTTGAGTGTAACTATGCTCAATTTCTCATCCAAGGCCAGTATTTCCTGATTTCAGAAAAAAAGTGGCCACTTAAGACCCCTTTTTGGCCCCCCATCTTCCTGCACTTACTCGTGTCCCATTTTTTGCCGAAATCGTCTGACATTAAAATCAACATTTTAAACCAAAGTTTCACTTTTTGACACCTATAGAAACTAAACCGTTAAAAAATTGAAGATGATGTGAACTAGTGATTTTTGAGATTTTGTGTGTAGATTAAATCTATATTTAAAAAAAGAAAATTATGGATTTTTTTACGTAACTTTAAATAACTTGTTTTTTTTATAGTTAACAGTATTTTTAAAAAGTGATGTTTTGTACCATATAGCATAATATTTTTTTTAGAAAGCATAAAATTAGAAAATTTTAAACAGATTTGTAACACCAATATCTAATGTGAAAATATTTTTTTCATAATTTTTGTTGCATATTTTATTTTTTATTGATTTTTGAAGTGATATTAATTATAATTTAGACATAGGTTTATACCATATAGCATAAGTTTTCTGTATATATCTGAATTAACCATTTTTTTGTTGAAACAAGGACATCAATACCTAGTACATAGATATTTTTAAATTTTTTTCTCTATTTTACTATTTTTTCACATATGTGGAATAGAAAGCTTAATGTTCAGTGAAAACCTATGTTCACTAGAAAATAGAAAATAAATACAATAATCAAATTAAATATATTCAAAATTATACTTGTTGGAAAACTCATTTTGAGGGCTATGATCCTCTAAATTATCTTGTCATTTTGATTCTATTTGCTTGTCCAACCTGTTGATGGGTGTTTTTGCACACAACAACTTAGATAAAATACCAAGTATCTTATCTCTCCTAAAAATAATCAAATCCTAAAGAATGGAAGATGACTACCCCAAGGTCTATACTGCTAGGTCTTGGCCTTGTGTGATAACTCAGTTGTTTCAATGTTCTTTTTCCATTCCAATCAAGGGGCCTACATGAATCTAAACAAACTTCACATGCTCATGACATTACACTCGACCCTTGTTGCCACTATAGTTACGCCTCTCAGCATAATTAATTTTTATTGAAACAAAGATTTAAAATATTTTAAAATATTTTTTCTATTATTTAATTTTTCCATGTGTTGAAAAAGACTTTATTATTTGGTAAAAAAATCTATGCTCACTAAAATAGAAAAAATATCATAATTAAATAAAGTTGATTACAAATTATACTTTCCATAAAGCTTACTCTAAGGCCTACAATTTTATAAAATTTCATGTCATACGAAATTTGTTTCATAGTCCAACCCCTATGTTGAAACAATAATTTCTTCTAAAAATTAGGTGAGGAAGGAAACATGATCCATCTAAACAAAGAGATGTGTATTACATTCTAAATTCAAAGCTAGGAGAACTTTTGGAGCATAGAATGAGTTGTAGAAGAAGACATGGAAGGTAGAATTCTTGAATACACAAACACACTCTAGTATCCACAAAAATCCTTGGGATTTAAGTGATATATCTCTTTTTCTAGAATTGGCTAAAAGATATAGGCAAAACCATGGTTATTGGAAAAATAAGGTTATCATACTTACTCAAAGCCATTGGTAAATTTAACATCTTCTTGTGCAGAGATTTACTAGCAAATATCCTTGTCTATTGCACCATTGACAAAGACTATATCAAGAATGTAAATGGAGAGTCCATCATTGCTATTATCAGAGTGACATTTCATGATATGTTGAACTTGCCCTAGCCCCATTTATATATGACACCATAATTGCCAAGAAATGGTTGCAAGAAAGTAATGTTTATAGTGTGCTAGAGGATTGGGCTAGAGGATACATAGTTGCACAAGATGAGCAAACTTTCATATTATAATGTTCATGGTATTCATAGTTTTCATATAATATCAAAGAAGTTATGATATTGATGTGAAAACTATTTAAGTGAGAAAAAGGGTTGTTCTCACTTGGATGCTATTTGGGTCCCATTACTGCATATGATTCTCAAGAAGGAGACAATACCTAACTATGGAGAACTAATCTTGTTAACTTTGAGGTGGCAATTTCAACAAGCATAGGTATGAGATAGTTTTTATATGCTTTATGTCTCATGCAGTTTGCACCACCATGAAGTTTTCCCCTCTATTTATAAATTGGAGGTCGGGTTAAAAAATTATTATCTATGTGATTTTTAAATAGCTTCATGATAATAGGTATGGGGATGATATTGGAGCTATAATTGATTTTCGTTATCTTGTTGTTTATGAGAAAGTCCATAAAAAGCCCATGTCTAGAATGCATCATGTGTTAGCTAAAGAATTAAAAGAGAACAAAATAGTGACTTGGTGGTTGTATCCAAAACATACCATCATTGTTGCAGAGGGGACACTTATAAACCCCCACATATCCCCATCTTCCTTATAGTTCATGATTATTGCCCAATGGAGTAGCCATTGGTCTAATTGGTGAGAGACCAAACACTTTCCATTTTGATTATCCTCTCTATCCTCTTTAGCTTAGTAGTAAATTAGGGTTTCACATGCTTTCATGATTCATTATTGCAAACCAGGGAACATCCTAAGCAACCTTAAATAGTTAAATTGTTAGAGAATCATGTCATGCATGCCTATACCTTGAAATTATGAATGAAAAGTTAAGTGGATTCACTTGTGGGGATATCATGTTGTTATCATCTATAGATGAATATGCAAGGTTGTAGTTTTAGCTTAATTAGATGTTTTATATGTAGCTAGTTAGTCTTTGACCTAGTGATGAATATAGGGGTCAATCATACATTGGGTATAATTGCTATTGTTTCAGTCATGATTCATCTTAATTGGTTAGATGTCCTATTAAAATATATCTCTAGGAACACCCTCTTTGGTCTAGCTGAGCCCAAAGTGAACAAGACCATGTCCACTCTTAGCAGTGGGCCTTTAATCACTCATATTCTATTGAGGAACTAATTGATTCACCTTCAAGATGAAAATTCCTCAAGTTTGAAGTGAGTTGATTCCTCTAGGAGCTTGAGTAGCAATTTTAGGAACCAATAAACACCATTCACTCATTGACACTTGTCTCTTAAGGAGAACTATTCCAGAAACTTTTAGTTCAAATTTGTGTCCGTCACAACTTTGACCTAGAAAAAAATTAAGCTATTGATCAACGTTCATTGGACGATGTAAAAATTAATCAAGCAATTCAATCTTTATAAATCTAAAAATTTGCCAAATAACATAGTCCTTATCATTTGTGCATAAAATTTTCAATAGCTATAAATTATGAATTTTTTAAATCATTGAAAAATTTGCCAAGCAAATCATTTTAATTTTTTGGACATATCTTTAATTCACCAACTAAATTATTTTATTTTTTGAATATATCTATAATTCACTAGTAAAAACCAACATTGTTGACAATATGAAAAAAATCTTACATAAATTATAAATTTTACCCCAAAATAGCATACATTCACCACAAAAATTAATGCCTTGGGCTAGGATTCACCAGGATTTTATATCTTTTTTTAGGGGGGTTTTCTTAAAATTATCATTGGTTGATACCCTTTCTTGATTCAAATTTCCATTCCATTACCAAGATTCATTTTCAGCAAAGATAACATCTCTACTAACAATCAACCTCTTTGTTATTGGATTATACAAATGATAACCCTTTGTTTCCTCACTATAGCCAATGAAAATGCACTCCTCACTCTCATCATCAAATTTTTGTCTTTTCTATTTAGCTATGTGAGCATAGGCAATGCATCCAAAAACCTTAAGATGTGCCTCATAAGGTGTCATATTTCTTACACTTTTTGTTGGACATCTATTCAACAAATAGACAAATGTAGCAAGAAATTCAGCCCAAAAAGTATTTGGTAAACCTTTGGCTTTAAGAATGCTTCTAGCCATCTCCACAATAGTGCAATTTTTATGTTTGACAACTCCATTTTGTTGAGGGGTATAGCTATCAATCAATTGCCTTTAAACTCCATTCTTTTTGCAAAAATCATGAAATTCATTATAGGTGAATTCTCCCCCTCTATCTGTACATAGGATTTTGAGAGGACAACCAACTTGTTTCTCCACACTAGCTTTAAATTTTTGAAATTTGGTAAAGGCTTCTAATTTTTCTTTGATGAAATAAACCTAAGTCCTTCAACTACAATCATCCACAAAAATAAGAAATAATCTATTTTTATTGAGAGACAAAGTTTGCGTTGGACCACAAATATCAACATGTACCAATTCAAGTGGCACTTTTGCTCTCCAAGTTCTTCTTGTTGGAAAGGAATCTTGATGTTGTTTTCCAACAATGCAACCTTCACAAATCCAATCATCTTGTTTGATAAGTCGAAGTCCTCTCACTATTTGTTTATGAGAAAGTACTTTTATCCCTATAAAATTCAAATGTCCATATCTTATATGCCATAACCAAGACTCATCCTTCAAAGCAGTATTAAGAACTTGAGTTTCACTATATGCAAGTCATAGAAATCCTACACTGAGACCCACATATTATGGGAGACACCAAAATTTCATGTTGCACAACTTGTTTGTATTCTCCGATTTCGAAAGTTGACTATTTGTCTTAATATATTTAATCCAATAGGCCAATACACATGGTAACAACCAAAAAGGTAATGCCACAAATTTGTTTTTTAAAATTGAATTGTACAAAAGTTTTACTATTAATTAGATTTTTTAATTTTATGGCACATTGTATTCAATGTTGGCTCATAAATTTTGGTGGAAAGATTAGAAATAATACCCAGATATATCATTTTACAATTATAGTCTTTGTAATGGTTATGTTTGGGTTTCTCTATATCTTATAGTGCCTAAGTTGGACCACAAATAACTTCTCAAGTCTTTGTTAAGCTCTTGGCAACATAGATTTCAAACTAAATTCCTTCCTAGTGATGCATTTGGGTCGGCACTTCCACCTCTTATTTGATGTTTCTATAATTCTCAATCTTCTTGCCTTTTTTCTACCACTCATTAGTTTAACTCATGCTAAACATGACATTCTCTAGACCCCTATGCTTCCACAAAAATTCTCTCAACAATTCCATCTCATTTATATTGGGCAAACTATCCATGGTTTTTGCTTGTGTCAATTGTATTAAGAAATCTAGGTTCTCTTGTTGTTATCACAATTAACACTTAGATTCTTAGTTTCTTCTTCTGTTGGCATAATTATGCATTATCACTAGACACCAATGGAAGCTCTAGGAAATAGAATACACCCCATTCTACTTGGTTTGGCATTGCCCCCATTAGGAATTCCTTGCACATTTAGACCAATTCATCAAGGCATTGAATTTTATGAGATAATATGGAAATCATAACCAACATATTATTTATCTAATAATTAGGAAACTTTTATTAGGGATTATCACTTCTGTATTTAATTGAATAAGTCAATTTCTAAACAAGTGTTAGTCTAAAATATTAATTTTGAGATAGATAGTTTGAAAACATTGTTCAAATTATTATTTTAATTAAACAATAATATACCTCGTTAATGGGGTTGGAGATGTTGACATCTAGAAAAAGAGGAGTGAGACAAGGTGGACTCTGCCAGCAAAGGGCTGGGTAAAGCTTAACTTTGATGGAGCTTCGAAAGGAAATCTAGGTGCCTTGGGAGCTGGTTGTTTGGTTCGGGATTGGAAGGGGGATATTATTGGTAAAGCATCTAAGAAGCTAGTGCATGGATCCAATAATGAAGTGAAGTTTCAAGCACTTATACTAGGCATTTCCTTATGCCATCATCTAGCAGTGTCAAAGGTAGATATCGAGGTGACTACATGATAGTTATCAATGCAAGCAGAAAAAAGGTCATTGCAAATTAGAAATTAAACATAGTATTGAGTGAAGCCTTACATTTAATTGATGGTTTGGGGAGAGTGGTTATTAACCACGTGTTATGGGAAAGAAATAGAGATGCAGACAAGTTGGCTAACCAAGCCATCATTTCATCGAATGAGTTGTTTTGGGAAGTAAAGGCAAATGATTTCACAAGGGCACCAACTTGATAGGTCGTTTAGTCCTTTTGGTGAGATGAGGTTGGCAAGGCGTACAAGGAGCTTTAAAGATTGCAGAGAAGTGTATTGGGAGATTATTCATTTGCCTCGGTGGATTTCTGCTTGGTTTATTGTGTTGGCTATGATGGACATACCTATTCATCTGGTTAACAGCAAAAGACAAATGTCTTTTTTAGGAGCCATTACAGATAAAAGGTTGAAGGTGGTCTTCAAGCTGAAAAGTGGCATTGTGCTTTTTGCAATCAAATGGGTTCTCGGGGAAGTATTCATGGTTAATTCTAACAGGTATAGGGTGAACATTGATTTGGCGTCGATGTTTCTGGTGATGATGTTGGATTTGAATGAAGACAAACACTCAATTCAGATGCTGATGGAGGTGTTTGTGGAAACTAATTTTCACAGTGGTTGGAAGGAAGTGGTAGGGGTAGTTCGATACGATCTTGGGGTGCCACTACCAGGGGATTTCCATAAGGTCAATCATGCAGGAGACTCCATCAATTGGTGGCCGTTTGTTATTGAAGTAGGGGAAGTGAAGATTGCTGGATGAAGGTGTCGTGCTGCGAGAGGGTTAGCATTTTTGAAGAAGCTTGCCGGTTTGGAGGTTGAATTTGACTAGATGTAGGAGATCTTGGAATAGTACTACACTGTAGATGAAAATGCTTGAGGTGGAGTAGTTTAGGAAATGTTATAAGTCTATAGAAATATAGTTATAGTTTGTATATTTTTACAAGACAGTCTTGAAGTATGTAGTATGTAATAGGGGTTAGGGTTTGCAAGGATTTTGTATCTACCTTGCTATGGGTTTTTGTTGGTTCTCATGGTGAACATTTAAAACTCTCTTAAATATTTTGGTTAAAGTTTAATACAAATGGGAGCTGACCCTAAGTCAACAGTTTATTGATCGAAAAGAAAAAAAACAATAATATAAAATTGTTAATCAAATTAAACATTTCTCTCAAATATTACTTACACAATATAATCCAATTTAAAATTACTACAATATTGTTCTTTTCAAACTACCTGATATTTCCTAGGCATTTGTTAGGCATTATGAAAAAGTTTTCATAGCTCAAGAATATACTTCTAAGCGTCATACTGCACTTCAAGATTACCTTGCACTGGTTCCAAATAGGCTTTCTTCAGCCTAGACACACTTCTGTGATCAATTGCTAACCATTGACGACCTCAAAGAAGCAGTCTGCACTATGGCTGATGACAAGGCTCCTCGAATTGATGGGTTTCCCTGTGAATTCTACAAAACTCTTTGGGATTGTTTAGGAAAAGATTTGCATAATGTTTACCTTGAAGCTTTTCATTCTAACTCCTTAGGCAAACTTATCAATCAAGGAAATATAAAATTCATACCTAAAGCTGGTGACCCTGAGGACATTTGTAATTGGCAGCCTATTACACTCCTCAATGTTTCCTATAAAATCATTGCCAAAACCCTTTCACTGAAGCTTCACCATTTTTTACTTTTGATCATCCACCCTGAACAAACTAGATTTATCAAATCCAGGTATATCTTAGACAATATCATTGTAGTCTAGGAAGGTATGGAATGGATGAGAATCTCTAATAAAAAATTATTTTCCTTAAAATTGATTTTGCCAAGGCATATGGTCGTATTGAGTGGCGCTTCATTTTAGCCATGCTTGTTGCATTAGGATTTGGTCCAACATTCATTCAATCTGTGAAAATGCTATTTTCTGATGCTTTTGTTTGCATCACCATAAATGGTCGACAATCTCAAACTTTTGGCTTGTTTCGTTCCATTCATCAAGGCTATCCACTTGCCCCTGCTCTCTACGTCCTAGCTGCAGAAGGTTTTGGTTACCTTCTTGCCCATTCTGTTTAACAGGGACTTGTCTGTGGAATTTCTCTGCCTAATTCATCCTGCCAATTGGTAAATGGTTATTTTGCTGATGACTCCTTAACTCTACTAGAAGAGGAACATACAGTGAAAGCTACTCTTGGTTGTCACGAGACCTTTTGTTTGGCCTCTGGTTCTTCCATTCAATGACATAAAACCCTATGTTATAGACAATCAATTCTTCCTAGTCCTCATTGGATTCAATAGTATGGGTGGTGCTGGGTTACTCATGGGAAAATCTTTTAATTTCTTGGCATCCCTTTTACCTTCTAGGCCACTTTTGCAGATTTGTGGCAAGCGGTCCTTTCTTGGGTGGAACAAAAGCTCACCTTCTGGATTACCAAGCCAATTTCTCTGGCTGGCAAATTCCAGGTTTGTTCTAAAGTTTTAGTAGCAACTCATGTTTATTATTCTTCTTGCTGGGCTCCTTCAAAGGCCTCCTACGCCAAATTGGAAAAATGTTTGAGATATTTCCTTTGGACCTCTTCTGAGACTCGCCATGGTTTTCACCGTGTTGCCTAGGAGTTTTGTTGTCTCCCCAAAGATTCAGGTGGCCTTGGTCTTTGGTATAGGAGCACCAAGAAGACTAAAGTCTTGAATTCTCTTGTTTTGATATTCATTTTTGCTTTGTTGATTTAATAAGGTCCTAGAAGACCATTCATGATTGTAATAAGGAATAAGAACTATGTCCAATTATCTATCCTCATATTGTTGAGGTAGTCTTCATGATTGTAAGCCTTTGTTAAGGCATATAGGGATAGTCATATATTTCATGTTGTAAGCCTTGCAAAGGGCATGTCCAAGTGTTAGAAGGGATGTTAAGTCTTGTCAAAGGTTTATGACATTGTCAAAGGTGTTGACAAGTCATAAACCCATCGGTGTCATTATGCCACAGTTGTAATTAGTTTCAAATGCTAAAACATGATAGTTGTCGTCCTAAACACAGAGTAGTTACAGAAGGGAAATTTGATGGTTATGAAAATTCCATCGACCACAACTGCCACTAACTACTCCAAGGTAATTGTAGAAGGCTTCTTTAAGCCTACCAATGATGATTGTAGACAGTGAAGACATTTTGATTGAAAGAAACAACAACAAACAACAGTTTTCTACCTTTTTCTGTGTTAGTCGCTGCAATAGGCCGTACTCTGCCACTGTACGGAATCGTCATAGGCCAGGAGTTTGGGAAATGGTAGAGGTATGAGTTAGATTTACATTGCAAGTGGTTAGAATTTTTGACACTTATCTGTGTTAGTTTTCTTTGCATTCTTCTAAAACTGGTCTATGAAACCCTCCTCTAGGGTTTTGACTGTAATTTATGCATTTCCTGCCATTCCACTTATGTAGAACTGCTTTGATCAGTGGAATGGGATGTAATAGGTCTGTATTAGAAGGATATAACTTTTTGGTAGGAAATTTGAAGAGAAGGAGTTTTCTTTGAAGAAACCTAACAAAACCATGTGTTAGGTGATTTTTAGAGACACAAAGAGGGAACCATAGAAAAATAGAGTATAGGAAGATGAAACCCACAAAATCCCTTGTTTTGGCATGTGCTCTAAGTGTTCAAACTATTGGTGGAGTTCTGTGCATGAGTTTTAGGGTGGTCTCTTTATAATTTAGGCCTAATTGAGGCTCTAAAACATCAGGAGGGGCTATTGGTTGAGGCATACCATCCAAAACAACCCAAACCCATTCTTGGATATGTGATAGGAAGTCCTAATGGGTATCTTCTAATTGTCTGAGATTTGCATTTGAAGGTCTACAACAAAAGTTATTAGGACTGTTCTCCTTTTGTAGGGCTATAAGCCATTTCTTGGGTTTATGAAGGAAGTACCATTTTTGAGTTTGACCTACCTTTGCTAATGGATGGGATGGGTCACAATACATGTCTAAACACCTTTTCCATGAAGAAATCAAAGCCTTTAACTGCTGTTCCCACTTTTGCAAACTGACTTTTGATTTTGGGCTTTTGGGTGTAGTAGAACCTTGTCATCTTGTCTATCTTCCTCCTATCCAAAGTACCTCTACATCATAGTGGTATCAGAGCCATAAAAGGTTCTATTGTTGGATGTGTAAGGCCTAGTATATGTCAGCAGAGGAGAGTGAAGGAGAGGCTAGCAATATGCCTTCAAAGGGGATGACCACCGAAGTGGTCAAGAAGTTCAAGGAGATGGAAGAGAAGATCAAAAGTGGAGTCAAGGAAGCACTCCAAGCAGAGTTGAAGGCATTAAGGATAGGGAAGAGGATAGATGAAGGTTCAGATGAAGAGGAAGAAAAAGAGGAGGAAGAAGAATAGCAAGAAGAGGTAGAGGTACCGGCTGATCAAAAGCATTTCCTTGAAGCCATCAAGATAATTGGCAAGGATTCTTTAGAGGCTCGGATGGAGATTCCCATGTTCAGTGGGAAGATGAATACTGATGAAGTCATGGAGTGGATTGAGGCTCTAAACAACTATTTTGAATACAAAGAAGTTCCTGAAAATAAGAGGGTTAAGTTTGCCAAAACTAAACTCAAAGGTGCTGCCCTTACATGGTGGAATTACACCCAAGGTGAGAGGGTAAAGAATGGGAAGAGTATGATCTCTTCATGGAGTAGAATGTTGGAGAGGATCAAGTCCCAATTCCTTCCATCAGACTATGAGGTGCAGATCTACAAGAAGATGCAAAATCTCAAGCAAAGAGATTTGGATGTGGCTACTTACACCGAGGAGTTTCACAAATACACCTTCGTTGTGGGTACATGGAGGATGAAAAAGCTAAAGTGGCAAGGTATCTAAATGGTTTGAGGTTTAATATTCAAGATGAGATAAGTTTATTAACCCCTGAAATCATGGGAAAATGCTTTCAAGTGGCATTAAGGGCTGAAGAGAAGTTGAAGAGGAAAGGTGAGCAGCAAAATAGAGGAAGAGGTGGCATAAATTTCGGAGGTAGGGGTAGTTTTAGGGGTAGAAATCAGTCCCAAAGAAGCCAAGGGGAATCTAGTTCCCAAGAGCAAAGTGGAGAATCAGGTTCTAGAGGAGGCTTTAGAGGAAGAAGGCCTAATGGAAGAGGTAGATTTGGTGGACCACGGAGAGGTCCTAATGTCTTCACAAGAAGGTGCCACAATTGCAACCAAGTGGGACATCCAGCCTTCAAGTGTCCTGAAAAGCAAGCCTCAAGCTCTCATGGAGGAGAGAGAAGGAACCAATTGATCCAAGAGGAAGATTACCAAAGTGTCAACTCTCCAATTGGAAGTGCAGCCCCAGTCCATGAAGGAGAAAGTTTGATGATGAGAAGAACGATGTTGAAGGTGCCTCAAACACAAGAACCACCTCAAAGGAAGACATTGTTCAGGACAACATGCAAGGCCTATGGTAAGATTTGCAAGGTAATTGTTGATTCAGGCTCAACTAAAAATTTGGTTTCCATTGAAATGGTAGACAAATTGAAATTGAAAATGCTTCCTCATGTTCATCCTTATAAAGTATCATGGTTGAATAAGGGACAAGAAGTTTTGGTAGATGAACAATCATGGGTTGAATTTGAGATAGGGGAATATAAAGATAAGATTTTGTGTGATGTAATTCCCATGGATGCCTGTCATTTGTTGTTAGGACGTCCATGGAAATATGATGTTAAATCACAACATGATGGTAAAACTAATTCTTTCATCATAACTAAGAATGGTAGAAAGTATAGAATGGATCCATTACCTGATGAGAATGCAGAGAAGAATGTTGGGTCAAGTGTCATGATTGTGAGTGGTAAGGAGTTTCTAGATGCCCTTAAGGAGGAAGGAACCCAAGGGTATGCTCTAATTTTGAAGCCTAAAAATAGTTTGCATGATCCTAGTAAGGAAGAGGTCCCTAAGGAGGTGCAACAATTGCTAGAGAGGTATAAGGGGATTATGGTAGAAGAAATGCCTAATGAGTTGCCACCTATTAGGGACATAAGCCATCAAATTGACTTCATACCGGGATCTACTTTGCCAAACAAAGCAGCCTACAAGATGACACCTTCACAAAATGAAGAGATTGCCAAGCAAGTGCAAGAGTTGTTGGATAAGGGATTGGTGAGAAAGAGCCTTAGCCCATGTACTGTCCCAATAGTCCTAGCCCTTAAAAAGGATGGTAAATGGAGGTTGTGTATGGATTCTAGAGCCATTAACAAGATTACCATAAGATATAGGTTCCCTATGCCAAGGATTGAGGACCTAATGGACTATTTGGGAGGGGCTAGATACTTTTCTAAGATTGACCTTAAGAGTGGGTATCATCAAATTAGGATCAAACAAGGGGATGAATGGAAGACAACATTCAAAACAAATGAAGGTCTTTATGAGTGGTTGGTGATGCCATTTGGTCTATCTAATGCTCCAAGTACTTTTATGCGTCTCATGAATGAAGTGTTGAAGGATTTCATTGGCAAATTTGTTGTGGTATACTTGGATGACATTCTTGTTTTCAGTAGGACTAAGGAAGAACATTTGCAACATTTGGATCAAGTTTTGAAGAAGTTGCATGATGAACAATTGATGATCAACATGGAAAAGAGTGTCTTCATGAAGGAAGAACTCACCTATCTTGGTTTTGTGATTTCACAAGGTAGTTTGAAGATGGATCCAACAAAGGTAGAAGCCATTTTGTCATGGCCAACTCCAAAAACAGCAGGTGATGTGAAAATTTTTCATGCTTTGGCAACATTTTATAGGAAATTCATAAGGGGTTTTAGTCATATTTGTGCACCAATTTTGGATACCATCAAAGGGGGGTAGAAATGTAAGTTTTTATGGACAAAGGCAGCTAATGATTCTTTTGAAATTTTGAAACAAAAAGTAGCACAACAACCCATACTTGTTTTGCCTGACTTTAACAAGTTGTTTGTGGTGGAATGTGATGCTAGTAACCTTGCTATAGGGGCTGTCCTAAGTCAAAAAGGCATGCCTGTTGCTTTCTTTAGTGAAAAATTGAATGATGCTAAGAGAAAGTACTCTACTTATGATTTGGAATTGTATGCAATGGTACAAGCTTTGAAAAAATGGAGGCACTATCTTTTGCCTAAGGAATTTATTGTTTATACTGACAACCATGCACTTAGTTTTCTGAATTCATAGGAGAAACTCAATCATAGGCATATGAAATGGGTTGAGCAACTCCAAGCCTATACTTTTTCAATCAAACACAAGAAGGGGCAGGCTAACAAAGTGGTAGATGCATTGAGTAGAAGGGTGTGTATGGTTCAGAAAATTTAATTGCAAAGTGTAGGGGTTGATGCTCTCAAACACATGTATCAGGATGATGAAGATTTCAAGGAGCTTTATGAAGTTTGTTCACAATTTTTAGACTCTTATCATTCTAATTTTTCTGAGTTTTTGTTGCAGCAGGGGTTATTGTTCAAAGGCAACCAACTCTGTGTTCCTAGGTGTTCCACGAGGGACAACATCATAAGGGAAAAACATTATGGTGGACTAGGAGGTCACTTTGGGTTGGATAAAACATTGGACCAGGTGAAGAGGTTTTATTTTTGGCCTAAAATGCAATCAGATATTAGAAAATTTGTTGAATGTTGTAGTATTTGTCAAAGGGCAAAGGGTACTTCATCTAATGCTAGTCTATATCAGCCACTTCCTATTCCTAACAAGCCCTGGGAAAGTATTAGCATGGATTTTGTCTTGGGTTTTCCTAGGACTCAGAGGCTTTGATAGTATATTTGTTGTGGTGGATAGATTTAGTAAGATGGCTCATTTCTTGCCATGTAAATGCACTAATGATGCTTCTCACATTGCTGGTTTGTTCTTCAAAGAAATTGTTAGAATCCATGGTTTGCCTCTTAATATTGTGACTGATAGGGATCCAAAGTTTGTAGGCCAATTTTGGCGCACTTTGTGGAAGAAGTTGGGTACTCAATTGTCATTTACTTCAGCCTATCACCCTCAGACTGATGGCCAAACTGAGGTGGTGAATAGGTCCTTGGGAAATCTTCTCAGGTGTCTTACCAAACAACATGGAGAAGCATGGGATATGATCATCCCTCAAGCTGAGTTTGCCTATAATGATTCCACCAATAGGAGCACAGGAAGGAGTCCATTTGAGATTGTTTATGGCATTCACCCAAGGGGTATTCTTGAACTAAGAGATCTCCATGGATTGGAAAGGAAAAGTGCTCAAGGTGAAGACTTTACATTAGCCATGAAGGACATCCATGATAATGTCAAAGAAACTCTTCAAAAGAACAATGACAAGTACAAGGAGAAAGCCAATGAGAGAAGGAGAGATATAAAATACAAGGTTGGGGATTTGGTCATGGCACATTTGAAGAAGGAAAGACTTCCTAAGGGGCAGCCAACCAAACTCCTCATGAAGAAGATATGACTATGCCAGATTGTGCACAAGTTTGGTCCCAATGCCTATGAGATTGAACTTCCTCAAGGCTTGGCCATATCTCCTATCTTCAATGTTTCAGACTTGTTCCCTTTCAAAGGTGATTCTAATGCAGATTTAGAGGTAGATATGATAGCAACAAGAGATGAAGACTGGGTCAAGAGTCTTCCACCCAATCAGTCAATTAAGTTGGAATGCATTCTTGACACCAAGGTCTTGAAGAAGACTAGGAAGAAGACATACAAACAGTTCCTTGTCAAATGGAGTGTCTTACCCATTGAAGATGCCACTTGGATGAGTGAAGAAGACATCTTGAAGCATGGTGTCACAATTGTTGATCTACTTCCTCAAGAGACTTGAGCTCTCTTTCCACCTGGGGAGTATGGTGCAGGAGCACCAAGAAGACTAAAGTCTTGAATTCTCTTGTTTTGATGTTCATTTTTGCTTTGATGATTCAATAAGGTCCTAGAAGGCCATTCATGGTTGTAATAAGGAATAAGGATTATGTCCAATTATCTATCCTCATATTGTTGAGGCAGTCTTCATGATTGTAAGCCTTTGTTAAGGCATATAGGGACAGTCATATATTTCATGTTGTAAGCCTTGCAAAGGGCATGTCCAAGTGTTAGAAGGGATGTTAAGTCTTGTCAAAGGTTTATGACATTATCAAAGGTGTTGGCAAGTCATAAACCCATTGGTGTCATTATGCCATAGTTGTAATTAGTTTCAAATGCTAAAACAGGACAGTTGCTGTCCTAAACATAGAGTAGTTGCAGAAGGGAAATTCGATGGTTATGCAAGTTCCATCAACCACAACTATCACTAACTACTCCAAGGTAATTGTAGAAGGCTTCTTTAAGCCTATCAATGATGATTGTAGACAGTGAAGACATTTTGATTGAAAGAAACAAAAACAAACAACAGTTTTCTACCTTTTTCTGTGTTAGTCGCTGCATCAGGCCGTACTCTACCACTGTACGAACTCATCATAGGCCAGGAGTTTGGGAAATGGTAGAGGTATGAGTTAGCTTTACATTGCAAGTGGTTAGAAGTTTTGACACTTATCTGTGTTAGTTTTCTTTGTATTCTTCTAAACTAGTATGTGAAACCCTCCTCTAGGGTTTTGACTGTAATTTATGCATTTCCTGCCATTCCATTGATGTAGAACTGCTTTGATCAGTGGAATGGGATGTAATAGGTCTATATTAGTAGGATATGAGTTAGCTTTACATTGCAAGTGGTTAGAAGTTTTGACACTTATTTGTGTTAGTTTTCTTTGTATTCTTCTAAACTAGTCTGTGAAACCCTCCTCTGGGGTTTTGACTGTAATTTATGCATTTCCTACCATTCCACTAATGTAGAACTGCTTTGATCAATGGAATGGAATGTAATAGGTCTATATTAGTAGGATATGATGACTTTTTGGTAGGAAATTTGAAGAGCAGGAGTTTTCTTTGAAGAAACCTAACAAAACCATGTGTTAGGTATTTTTAGAGACACAAAGAGGGAACCATAGAAGCATTTTTGGGAACAACAAAGTATAGGAAGATGAGACCCACAAAATCCCTTGTTTTGGCATGTGCTCTAAGTGTTCAAACCATTGGTGGAGTTCTGTGCATGTGTTTTAGGGTGGTCTCTTTGTAATTTAGGCCTAATTGGGGCTCTAAAACATCAGGAGGGGCTATTGGTTGAGGCATACCATCCAAAACAACCCAAACCCATTCTTGGATATGTGATAGGGAGTCCTAATGGGTAGCTTCTAATTATTTGAGATTTGCATTTGAAGGTCTACAACAAAATTTATTAGGACTGTTCTCCTTTTGTAGGGCTACAAGCCATTTCTTTGGTTTATGAAGGAAGTACCATTTCTGAGTTTGACCTACCTTTGCCAATGGATGGGATGGGTCACAATACATGTCTAAACACCTTTTCCATGAAGAAATCAAAGCCTCTAATTGTTGTTCCCACTTTTGCAAACTGACTTTTGATTTTGGGCTTTTGGGTGTAGTGGAACCTTGTCATCTTGTCTATCTTCCTCCTATCCAAAGTGCCTCTACATCAGTCTTCTTTCCACCCAGTGCCAAGGGATTGATTTGTGTGTAAAATGGATCATTCGTGCTCTCATTGGCAATGAGGCATGGAAAATTCTGCTCAGGCACACTATTGAAATGGGCTATCCCATTCACAGACCTTCTTGGAAGGGAATTTGCTTTTTAACCATCCTTGTTATGAGAGAGCCGATTCAGATCTCAGGAACCTTTGTTGCTAAAAGCATTTGGAAAGCCTAGGAGAAAGTTAAACCCTGGCTCCTCTGGAGGAGAGTTGGGTTTCAAGATGGCCTCTCATTCAACCAATAGAACATTTGGTGGTCTCCCCTATTAGCTAGTGCAAGCCAACCATTAGCCAAGATGCCTTGGTTAAAAGCTCTCAGATTCCATAACAAGGGAATCCAGACTCTTCAAGATATATTTCATAGACCAACCATGAGTCTTATGTCATGGGAAACTCTTTGAGTTTGATTTGTTCTTCAAGGTCATGATTGTGCCACCTTTGATGGCATTGTGAATGCCATTTCACCAGACATGATTTACAAAGTGGGAATTAAATCCATCGAGCCTTGGTGGAAGGATTGGAAGTGGTATCCAGAAACCCCTTTCAGAAATTATAAGCCTCGGCTTGGCTACAGTTGGCTTTTGCCTCATTTGCCAATGGTTGACACTCTCAATAAGCGTTGGCTCCTCTAATCTTTGGTGTTTGTTTGGCATAATAGATTTTCTATTGTATGGTCAGCCATTGTTGAGCCAAAGTTTGCTCACTTTGCTTGGTGTCTTCTTTTTCAAGGATTACTAGTGGGAGCAAGGCTATTTCATCTGGGGGTTTAGAACCCTCGTTGCCCTTCTTGTGGGCAACCAAAAACTTTTCAACATCTCTTCTGGTTTTGCACCAGAGCTCAGCAATTGTGGCTATGGATTCATGTTTTCTTTCGGCCTTTCAGACCAGAGCCTCTTTCCTGACAAATGATTCTTTTGGGTGATTCTCCCAGATTCCCTGTAAGATTTACTCAGATTTGGCACATTTTTAGGGTGGAAATTCTCTTCTCTATTTGGAAAGATAGAAATTCTTGCATATTTTCTCAAAGCCAGATTGGCACATCTGTTTCTCTATATGCTAAAGCTATTATCTATTCTAATGTTCTACTGCAGATTCAAGTCATGCAAACAAAATGGCACTTGAAGTTTCACACTTATAGGAACTATTGGACCATTGGGGCAATGCACCTTGCACAGTGGCACGGGTACCTCCCTCTCCATCCTCTTCTAGAGGCCAACCGCCTCCACGAGCCCAACAGCGAAGAAGTGGCTCTGCTAGGGACTCTCGACCCCGTCCTTAGCCTCCTCCCCGACATGGATCTCACCCTTGTAGGCGATCTTCTCCATGTAATCGGGGATGGAATTTTGGTGGTCCTGTAGGGGATGCAAGTGGCAATGCAGGTTGGCCTTCTGGTGACTCTAGCCATGGTGGTTTCAGTCTAGGCAACACTGGTTGGGACACCAGTAAATTTCTTCCATGTCTGGATCTGGCTATTTCACCTCACCGGGAGAATATTAATACATAGATTGAAAAGAAGAATGAAAAGGATGATGATGGCTGGGCACCTACTAAATTCATCCCAGATCCCACAGCTGTATGGGACATTCTGGAGGACAGGGACCCTCCATCTACTGACACTGCATTGGCTACTTGATTTTCTTTTTTGTTATGTTTTATGTAATTTAAGATACGTAATTTTGGGTAGTTACCCTTAGACTTTCTAGGCTATGCCCATATGACTTTGGTACTTTGGGGTGTGCCTTTATACCACCCAACCCATTTTTGTGAAAGTGTATTACTTATCTTTTAATTTATAATAGATAATATTGCATTTTCATTTAAAAAAAAAAATCCATCATAAAAAAACATATAACATAATCAAAATCAAACCATAACATTTAAATTAATAATTTATAAGTCAAAATCAAACCATAACATTTAAATTAATAATTTATAAGTCATGTCATAGGGATTTCCCTGTAATACTTATTTTAACGAAACTATAAGAGGAGGAGGGAGATCCTTATTGGGTAGAGTACCATGTAGAAAACCATGCGGCGTTAATCTAGAGAGTATTACATAGAAAACAATTCCAGCATTAATCTAGAGAATATTGGATACCAAAAAATTACATAGAGTTAATCGACATAGTAATCTTGGCCCATGTAAGTCTCCAAGTGCCTTCGTGGCAATATTATTTTCATTTTCATCGCAATTAGCCTTTGAAGCTATGTCTTGTACAGCAATGAGGAGTAATCGTCTTGCTGATATGGTTTCAATACACATTCTATTGATTTTACTAGTCTTTAATGTTACTGTCTCTACCGGCGCTGATGACTGTTAGGACTGAAAGTAGAACTCAATTGCAGAAAGAGAGAAGTAAAAATAGTGCACAGATGTAATTAGAAAGCAAACAGAAATAAGACACCAGATTTATCGTGGTTCACCAAACTTGGCTACATCCACACTGAGCAGAGGAATTGTATTGATAATTGAATTGTGTTTTACAATGAGATATCAAGCATATATAATGCTTCATTATACATCACAAGAGGAATGTGAAAAGACAAGCAATTGGCGGGAAAAGGTAATGTGTCAGTTGGTCTTCACTTCCTTACAATCTCCCACTTGAAGGTCAACGGATGCTGCAACTTGCCAATCATTCCCCTGCTCTAAACTTCTGATTACTTCTTCTTAACAAGACCAAGAGAAGTCCTGGCACATTCAAACTTCTCTTTGGGAACAACCTTGGTGAAAATGTTTGCTGGATTGACCTTTGTGTCAATTTTTGCAACTTGTAACTTGCCCTCTTCAACTACATGACGAATGAAATGAGCATGTATGTCAATATGCTTAGAACGGCGCTGAGATGAATGATTATGAGCCATAAAAATGGCGCTGCGACTATCACAAAACAAAACATAGTCACTTTGTTGACATTTCAAATCACCAAACAACTGCTGTAACCAAATCATCTCCCTAGCATTTTCAGAAAGAGCCATGTACTCAGCTTTGGCAGAAGAAAGAGCAATAGAATGTTGCAGCCTTGAGACCCAACTAATGGCAGCTCCGGCAAACATAAAAACATAGCCAGTAGTAGATCTTCGCTTATCTAAAACTCCGGCAAGATCAGAATCAGTGAAACCTTGCAGCTGTGCCTTATTGCCACCAAAACACAAAGCATAATTAGAAGTACCTTTAAGATACCTTAATATCCATTTGATGGCTTCCCAATGAGGCTTACTGGGATTGCTCATGAACCTGCTCACAACTCCCACTGCATGAGCAATATCGGGACGAGTGGAGATCATAGCATACATAATGCTACCAACAGCTGATGTATAAGGAACACCTTGCATAAACTCTTTATCCTCTTGTGTTTTTGGACACAAATCAGAAGATAAACGAAAATGGGCAGCAAGAGGAGTAGAAACAACCTTTGCATCAGCCATACCAAATCTGTCTACAACCTTGTCAATGTATGCCTTTTGTGACAACATGATCTCCTTCTTTTGTCTATCCCTAGTGATGGTCATTCCAAGAATCTTCTTGGCTGGGCCTATGTCTTTCATAGCAAATCGCTTAGCTAATTGAGACTTTAATTCAGAAACAATCTTCATACTTGTACCGGCAACCAACATGTCATCAACATAGAGCAAGAGAATGACAAACTCACCATTAGGAAGTCGCTTATAGTAGACACAAGGATCTGATTCACATCTCAAGAAGTTACGCTCAGTCATAAACTGATCAAACTTGAGATACCATTGGCGCGGGGCTTGCTTGAGCCCATACAAGTTGCACTTCAATCTGCAATAAAGATGTTCCAGTCCTTGTTTTTTAAATCCTTCCGGCTGTTCCATGTACAATTCTTCATCAACATCACCATGTAAAAACGCTGTTTTAACATCCAACTGATCAAGTTCAAGATCCCAAACTGCAACCAAACCCAAAACTGCCCGGATTGTGGTCATTCTCACAACTGGTGAGAAAATCTCATTAAAATCTATGCCTTTCTGTTGATCATACCCCTTGACAACCAGTCTAGCGCGATAGCGCTTATTGCCTCCATCTTCCTCTTTCAACTTGTATACCCAACAGTTCTTCAAGGGTCTTCGATTAGGCGGAAGTGGCACTAAATCCCAAGTATTGTTAGCCTGCAATGAACTCATTTCATCTTGCATCGCCTCTTGCCACTTCGAAGAATCAACTGCCTTGCAAGCCTGTTTATAGGTAGCTGGTTCAGGTTGATCAGAAATCAATGATTCTGGCTGTGCCTCCTCTGAATACAACAATTCATAATCAGAAAATTTAGAAGGATGTCTCCTCTCTCGGGTAGACCTCCTTAACTGAGAAACCTCCTCTTGCAAATTTGAATCATCCAGATTCATTCTGTGTAACTGGTTTTGAATATTTGCTATGTCATTTTGCAAATTACCTCTATTCTGAACAATGTCTTCATGACTCTGCCTCTGTACACTTCCCTGTGCCTGCACATTTCCTTGTGCAATCTCTCCCATATGCTGCCTTTGCATATCTAGAGTTTGTTGTGCACCTATAGTGCTCTGTTCAGGCAAAAATCCCTGATTCTGTAGATTACCTCTAATCACCTGCCTATGCGAACTACCAATACAAGGTAGATTATTATTTATAGGCTGCGTTTGACCAGCCAATTGTTGCTTGTGACTTCCTCCAGTCACACAAGGCAGCGTTGAATGTAATGTGGGCTGCAATTAAGATAAAGGCAGCGAATTAGGGGGCAGCGCTATAGCAAGAGGAGACTGCTGCGTAGGAGTTTGGACTTGCTGTGAATGCAGCGTTTCATCATTGGAAAGCTGTGTGGTTAGTGAGGGAGGTTGCGTGGGCAGTGAGGGAGGCAACATATGAGATGAGGATCGCTACACATGATGTGGTGAGGGCAACAATCCAACATCTAAAGACAACAGACTCACATATGGGGGCAGCGATCCATTACTTAGAGGCTGTGAATTCACAGTTGGAGGTAGTTTAATATCCAAAGGAGGCTGTGTAGAGTATGCAGGGGTCTGAGAGGAAATTAGAGGTTGTGTGGAAATATGAGGAGGCAGTGAGCAAGTAGTAGGAGGCTGCATAGATACACAAGAAGACTGGAAACCACCAGAAGAAATATTTCCTTGTTTCTGAACCATATTATTTCCATTATCAAACAAATCAACTGATATGAACTCTTTTGAAAGTGTATTTTCTTTGTGCAAACATGGGAAAACTCTTTCATTGAAGACGACATCCCGACTGCGAGTGACCTTTTTGGCGACAGGATCCCATAACCTGAATCCATACTGATCCTCGCCATACCCAACAAAGATGCACTTCTGCGATTTGGGATCCAATTTGGATCATTTCTCAGGAGGAATAAGAGCAAACGCTTCACATCCGAACACCCGTAGATGACTATAAGAAATACGCTTGCCCATCCACCTTTCCTCGGGAATGTCAAGATTTAACCGAGATGAGGGAGCTCGATTAATGAGGTAAACTGTTGTGTTGCAAGCTTCTACCCATAATTCTTTTCCCAGTCCAGCATTGGAAAGCATACACCGTGCTTTTTCCAAAATTGTTCTGTTTAGCCTCTCCGCAGGCCCATTTTCTTGCGGTGTATAAGGAACAAGTTTGATTCTTCGAATACCATTGTCAGCACAAAAACTATCAAACTCTAGTGAACAAAATTCGCCGCCATTATCAGTTTGCAAACACTTGATATTATGCCCACTCTGATTTTCAACTAGAGCTTTAAAAATTTTGAACTTGCTGAACACTTCAGATTTTTTATTAAGCATAAAAATCTAAACTTTCCTAGTGCAATCATCAAGGAAAGTTAAAAAATAATTAGCACCTCCAAGAGAAGTTACCTCAGTTGGCCCAAAAACATCTGAATAAACCAGCTCCAAAGGTGAGGTGTTCTTCTCATGACCCGTCTTTATGAAGCTGATCCGCTTCTGCTTGCCGTAGAGACAATGTTGGCAAAAATCCAAATCCACAGATTTTAACCCCGGTAGTTGTTCTCTTTTGATCATGAATTCAAGACCTTTTCTACTCATATGTCCAAGCCGTTGATGCCACAGCTCGGTTTCGCTGTCCGTCACTGTCATAGCAGCTCCCACTTGAGAGTCATTCTCAAAAACATATAAACTGCCCTCTCTATTTCCTTTGGCAATCTGCATGACACCTTTAGTAACCTTCCATGAATCTGGATAGAAGGTAGTATTGCAGCCTTGTGAGAACAATTGGGTTATAGAAATTAGATTCTTTTTCAGTTTTGGGACATGCCTAACATCTTGCAAAAGCCATTTGCTTCCATTTTTAGATTGTAGGAGAACATCACCTTTACCAATGATGTCCAATGAATTGTTATCCCCCAAGTAGACCTTCCCGAACTGTCCTCCTTGATAATTAGAAGGCATCTGTGCAAGAGGTGGCATGAAAGGATGCGCCCGAATCTAGAACCCATGAATCTGAAGTGGTTTCACTTACGGACAAAACCAAAATATTATCAGCCTTGTCATAAACAACATTGACCTCGCTGTCTTTAACCTTCTCTTGCGCCTTCTTATATGAATAACAATTTTTCTTGGTGTGACCGGGCTTACCGCAGAACCAACAGTCACCAACTCTACCTCTGGATTTTGACCTCTTCGCTGATTTTGATCTTCTTCTGTTATTGTCTTTGCCTCTATTATGAGGCCTTCCTCTACTAACAGCGGTTAAGGCTTCACCGGAAGATATTTCTTGGTTCTTTCTACGCATATCTTCACTAAGGAGTGTAGCTGCTACGTCATCAAACACCAATTTTGTTTTGGCTGAAGTTGAAGTACTTATGGCCATCACGACACCTTTCCAGCTGTTGGGCAATGAGCATAGCAGCAAGATTGCTTTAATTTCATCTTCCAACTTTATCTCCATCGAAGTCAGTTGGGTAAGTAAGGTATTAAACTCATTCAAATGGTTAGACATAATTTCGCCTTCTTTCATTTTCAAGTTATAAAGCTTTTTCATGATAAAAACTTTATTAGATGCTGAAGCCATCTCATACATCTTACAAAGTTTATCCCACAGCTCCTTTGAAGTCTTCTCCGCTGAAACATTAAACAACACATTGCTGGACAGCGAGAGGAAAATCGTAGCTCTTGCATTCTTATCCATCTTGTCCCACTCTTCATCTGTCATTGAGCTTGGTTTCTTTGCTACCCCTTCAAGCGCAAGTGAGAGGTCTTGTTTTATCAGCAAAGACTCCATATGTACTTTCCACAGTCCAAAATTCTGACCGGAGAACTTCTCAATCTTCGGTTCCTCCATGGCTCGAAAATCCAACACCGATTTTCGCAATCAGCTATATCGTCACCGTACAGCTCTGATACCATGTTGAGACATGGACCAGCTAGGACTCGAACCTAGGACCTTCCATACGCTGCTGGAGTGCTCTACCACTGAGCTACTGGCCCCTCTTGGACCAGTCCATCGTCGGTTCGAGTGTGGCTTATTTCCAACACCAACACCCCCCCTTAAGCCACACCTCTCGTGTGCTTGGGGCTCCTAGCCTGGGCCTGGCTCTGATACCAATTGTTAGGACTGAAAGTAGAACTCAATTGCAGAAAGAGAGAAGTAAAAACAACGCACAGATGTAATTAGAAAGCAAATAGAAATAAGACACCAGATTTATTGTGGTTCACCAAACTTGGCTACATGCACACTGAGCAGAGGAATTGTATTGATAATCGAATTGTGTTTTACAATGAGATATCAAGCATATATAATGCTTCATTATACATCACAAGAGGAATGTGAAAAGACAAGCAATTGGCGGGAAAAGGTAATGTGTCCGTTGGTCTTCACTTCCTTACAATGACACTGTAAACATTGCTGCCATTCTTGACGTGACTACACCTGCGGGAAGAGCGGCCAAAATTTCTTTATACTTTGCTCTTCAAGATGTTAACGACGAGGCGGCTAATGGTACTCGTCTCAACCTCACAATTCAAGAATCTCAAGAAATTGTTGAAAACGGTGAGAATATACTTTAAATTGTTTCAATGGTTCTTTTTTGTTTTGTTTCTCAAAGATGATGTGTTTGATTCTGAAATTAGTTGCTCAATTCTCACAATAAATTTGTTTGGCAATTTTCACACAGTTGTCCAAGTGTTCAGAAGTGAGGTTGCAGCAATCTTGGTGCAGGACCCTAAGATTTCAAAGTTTTTGGCCCCTGTAGCGGAACAAGTTCATGTACCAATCTTGTCATTCCGCTGTGCGGATGGATTTGACAGTGTAAGTGGGTCCACATATTTACTTCCCACATCTCCGAGTAGTTATGATGATATGAAAGCCATAGCAGCAATTGCAGCCTACTTTCAGTGGAAGTCAGTTGCCGTGGTGTATGAAGATGACGAATTCTGGTTAAGTGGTGTTTACGCATTGAGCGAGGCACTGCAGGAGTTCCAGGAGGAGGCGGGGAACAGCAGGACGACAATTTCACGGACGGCGGTGCTTTCTTCTAGATCAAGTCTAGATCAGCAAGAATAAATCCAGGAAACTTTACTGGAATTGAACAAAAGTTATGTTAGGGTTTTCATTGTGCACACGAGCGTGGACGTGGCTCTCAACATGTTCTCCATAGCACAAGAGTTGGAGATGATGAATGAAAGCTATGTTTGGGTTGTCACGGATTCTGTTGCTTCTTCTTTGGATTCTCTGTCATCTTCTTCTGTCCAAACATTGCAAGGAATTGTGGGAGTTAAGAGCGTTGCAACACCCCAAATCGCAGAATTACTGCGGAGGCTGCAGCTCATCTCCTCAGACGATGCCATCAACCGAATCGGACTACAAGCATACAGATCTCTTAAGCTCATTGCAAGTGCAGTAGCTGCCTTGCGTTCACAGGATATAAAGATTGGATATGGTGGACAAATTCCCAAGAATGATACTGATTTCCGTGCTTCGATGATGGTTTTGAAAGGAGGCGATTTGCTGCGTCGGGAGATTGAGCGCTCGAAATCTGGTGCTTTTGGAGATGCTTTTGAAATTAGTGAGTACGAGATCGTTAACGTGATTGGCAAAAGTTATAAAACAGTTGGGTTTTGGAGAAAAGACACGGGGCGGCTTCAATCTGCACGCAGAGAAGAAAATAAGGTCGGGGCTATTATCTGGCTTGGCGACACCACACAGATTCCCAACGGCTTCAGAAAACTTGTAATTGCAAAAATCAAAGGGAGTGTGGAGGAGATTTCAGGCTACACGAATGACATATTTGAGGCTGCTGTAGACACACTCCCGTACAATCTGCCTTTCGTTTATGAGACTTTCGACAAAGGCAACTCAAATCTCGCTAACTACGACACATTGGTAACGGAGTTAATCCATGGAAACGTAATTGCCCTCAACCCCCTCTCTCGTTGTCGTTGATATAAGGTTTTCTATATTATAAAACGCATATTGGGCAATAAAAACTAATTAATAGGTTTAATTTTTTAGAGATTCGATGGGGTGGTGGGGGACGCCACAATATTGTGGAACCGCTCTTTGTACGTGGAATTCAGCCAACCCTTTTCCCAGACGGGTCTGGTGATGATGGTGCCGCTTAAGAAAGTGCGAGAGGGAACTTGGATTTTTCTCCATCCATTCACTGCAGCGCTGTGGACTATCGCAGGGGCATTCTTCGTCTTCACAGCGTTTCTTGTGTGGCTCATGGAACATGAGGACAACGATGAATTCCAAGGGGGAGTTATCCAACGAGTAATAACTTCATTGACGTAAGAAAACATATAGTTAATTTATTTGCAATTTATTCAGTTTATGAATTGGTTCCCAATAGTCTGCCCTGCTTCCTTGCTTAAAGGCTAATATATTATCTTGTATCATGTGTAGATCCTTGCTCTCTGCCTTCGTATTTGCTCAAAGTGAGTATTTCTCTTACTCATGGCTTTCTTTTACTCTATTAGCTTTACAATGTATTGGGAAGCTGGAACCTACAAATTTTTATTTACCTTTTACCTTTTATTTTATAAAAGAATTGTGATTTTTACTGTTAGTTTCAGAATTAACATCAAAATTATCACCACCTCTTGTTAGGTCTGGTACTCCCTTGTTGTCTTAGCCTTGTTTTGCTCATCATTTATAAACTAGTTTGAGAAATCTTTAATAGGCCCCCTTTGGTCAAAAATATACTTGATGATGTTCATTTCCTTCCCCTATGTTTTGACCATATGTCAAAGGTTGTAAAATTTGAAAAAACTTCTATGTTTGGGGAGTATGTTTCAACGGAGAATGTAGGGGATGAGTCAACAATCACCACCAATGTTGCAGTTGAGAGTCTATCCGTCGTAGATCCACGTGCAGGCTAAGTGGTGAGAACAAAAATCAAGTATGGAGTCTCAACATCATTAAGGTAGGCTTTAGCTATTGCAGGTAAACAAACAGGTATCAAGGCTACTCTATACACACAAGAAGGATTTTCTAGCTGCCCCGGATTGTTAGGTGCTAGATCCAAGGCTGATTTTGCTACAACAAGATGAGTGGCGCATTGATCACATTATTGACAGAGGAATTTCACGAACCCTGATGGGCTACAGAGGGACACGATCCTGAAATGCATAAATGAGGAATTAGAGCTGCTCACAAATCTCAAATATACTCTTGCAAACTATAAAGGTGATGATATCCTCAAGGTGCTATTTAACAAAGAGTATAAGTGGGAAGAGACATCTAGTGGCACATTTAAGTGATTCTAGAAAAATAAACAAAGACCTAGTGGGCCATGTAACAAGATTAGTACTTAAGAAATGCACTCTTAGCCCTATAACAGTCATGGCAACACTTTTACTAAGGATGACAATCAGCTCATAATGTACATTAAGACAATCACTAGCATGGTAATCAAGATAAACCCCATCAACACATTTACCAATGACCTTACTGTAAACTCTAATGATATTTTGAAATGAGTGAGATCCTTCAAAACTATGATTGTCATTTGATCTCTCTACTGTACCTTGACTATCATAATAGTATAGTCTTTGTGGAAACTAATAAAATTATGCATGGCAATGTTTGGTAACCACTTTTATTGCCTTCTAGATTGGTCTCAATTGCCTCATCCATTATGGGTCTATTATGACAACATTAGGGTTCACAAGGATCATTGGCAGTCCCATCCAGTGTACAGTTGGGTTTGATTGATCACAGTCCTCTATGACTATCTTGATAGTCCTATTAATTGTGACAGTATTTATGCATCCTTTGGATATCTTATCTTAACAATCACCTAGGGTAGCAGTAGCTCTTTTTCTTCATACTAATTCCATTTTGGTTTGGTAAATGTCCTTTCATTTGCATCTAGACTGTCCCATTGGACATAACAACACCTTGAAACCTATGACAATCTCAGTGAGTAGATAATGACCCTAAGGGTTGCAAGCATCATGCATAGTTTCATTGGTTTGGTAATGACTATCCTAGTCCATTTGTATGATTCATAGTTTCATTAGTTTCGTAATGACTATCCTAGCCTATTTAAGCCAACTCATTAAAGTAGGCAATTTCTAACTCTATAATAAAATGTATGAGTTAAAATAAATGTAGCTATATTATTCACAAGTCAACAATATATGGTAATACCTTCTCATCTTTACATGTTCAAACATGAAATATTCCTTTAAAATATCTTAAATGTAAAATATTTGAATTGTTGCAAAAATCGGTTAAGAAAAAACATCAAGCTGCTCGTTGCATCGTTTTACATTCTTATACATCAAGATTATCCTGTCTAACAGTCCACATTGATGATGATATTTTCTTTTTGATGTGTGTAATGTCATACAGGAGAGAAAGTGGAGAGCACTCAGGGCAAGGGAATCGTAGCTACGTGGCTCTTCATCGCTCTAATATTGAACAACAGCTACACTGCACATCTCGCCTCTATTCTGACGGTGGAGAGATTGGCCCCTACCATTACAAACATGAAAAGCCTCACCGCAAGCAATGCCAAAGTAGGTTACCAGAATAATTCATTTGTTCAAACTTATCTCAGTGATGATCTGAAAATACCTCCAGGCAGACTGGTACCTTTAGGTAGTCCACATGATTACGTGGAAAAGCTACTACTAAGCAGTGAAGTGGGTGCCATAGTGGAGGAGAGCCCATATGTTCAAATAGTCAAATCTTTATACCCATGTGAAAAATTCGCCGTTGTAGATCGAGGATACTTTAGCACAGGAGGCTTGGGATTTGTAAGTAATTGTCCATATTTCACTTCATTCTACAGTTAATTTTTAGAAAATATATATACACATAGATTCTCCATTTGAAATTTTACATTGGCGTGACAATTTTTCCGCAAGGGGTCACTATTTTTACCAGACATATCTGAAGCAGTGCTAAATATAGCAGAGCAGCACTACACGGTGGAAAGCATCCGTAGTAAATGGTTTGGGCAAATAATGTCTTGCCCGGATTTAGAGACGGGGCTTGATTCGAACCACTCTTCCAAAATTCTCAGCAATCTAGGGGTTCTTTTCGTTCTCACCGCATCCATCTATGGTATCGCAGTGTTGATCCATATCGGCCAAAAGATACATCAGAATCGCCGAAACTTACATCAGATGCGCCAATATTGGAGGGCATCCCAGCCACATGAATTTTCCACGCGTGTATTGGCCATGATGAGATTTTTACAAAGTATAAGGGGGCCGGCATCCATTGAAATCCAACGTTGAGACCCCCATGTTTTGGGAAATACCGGATTCTCATTTTGCGCAACTTGTTTGTATTCTGCAAGGAAATTTGATTGATTAGTTTAGATATTAGAGTTGAGTTTAGATATATCACCAAATTTAAAAATACAATGAAATAATACAGATTTAAATATTTATTTTGAAGTTGGATAGGAGGAGATAGATGTGATTGTGATAGAGAATTGTTATCTAGAATATGAAATTGAATTTGAGATGAATAGACTAAGATGATTACGATATGTTAGACCTAAGATTGTGTGTGAATTTGGGTTAATTTTGCATAGTGGAATTAATCCATACGTCTATTCGACTCTCAATTTGTAGACCTGACCTTTCTATGCAAAGTCAACCTTGTGATCTTCAAACCTTCAGCACTTGTAAATACAGACTCACTTGCACCTACACCTATAATTTGGAAACCTAGTTGTGTTGATGAACAAC
This sequence comes from Cunninghamia lanceolata, assembly GCA_027924645.1. Taxonomy (NCBI): domain Eukaryota; kingdom Viridiplantae; phylum Streptophyta; class Pinopsida; order Cupressales; family Cupressaceae; genus Cunninghamia; species Cunninghamia lanceolata. The sequence goes on from BSBN01000250.1 coordinate 132,766, forward strand.
ATTTGTAGCTTGGTATATAAAGATCTTCTCCTTGGTCAAGCCCTTGGAATTGACTGAATGATTTTGATAAAGTTGGAATGCAAGAAATAGTAATGAAAATGACAATGATGTAATTGTGTTGATGCTAGATGATTGACACTTGAGACTTGATGCAATGGATGCCAGAGTGACCAAGTATAAGAACTAGGATTTGGAGACTTTTGATGTAGCTTATGTGATTGATGCTAGAGATTGAGTTTTGACTACTGAGTGTTCCCATGTGATGAATACATGTGGTGGAATGCTCCCTCTTTATATGTATTACTAATGACCTAGGGTGATGTCCTTTATACTTGTCCTCAGTACAAATATGGAAGATGGATGAAATGCTCCCTATCTATATGTGTTAATAATGACCTAGGGTGATGTCCTTTATGCTTGTCCTTGATTCACAATTTGAAATTTTTGGCATGGGATTCGACACATAATAACTAGTTGAAACTGAGTTGGCTATGGCTCGAGGTAAAAATTAGATTTTGAACATGGAATTCAAATCCACATTAAGGAACTATCTTGGGATAGATCCGCACCCACAAATTTGAACTTGGTACAAGTTTTGATAATCTAAGAGTTGGAACTTGTGCAAGTAGGGGTTAAGTTATATTTTAAATATTCAATTAGAAATTAGGGTCAATACAAGTGCCAAATCAATTAAAACCTTTTGAGAATAGTGTACTTAAGACACCCATACCATGTGCTGTAAAATTTCAAGGTATGCACTTTTCACCCTTACAAATAGTTATTAGGAGCATATTTTTCAATTTGAAGAAATATAAAATATAAAATGGCATAAAAAGGTGGGTAACACCTCATCATCAAATGTTGTTGCGATCTTAACACTATTCCATAAGTTACAACCAATAAATTTCTTTTATCATATCTTTAAATTATTGCACTTCTTGAGATACCTTTGAATAATTATCTTGTGTCCATTGTTTGCTTGCAATGATACTCATAATGATATTCAATATCTAAATTTGGACATTTGATTCTTTCCTTGTTATTCACTAACATGGAATTAGATGCAATAAATATTTTTCTATTGCAGTGTGGGAACTGTAAGTTTTCATAGCTTTGAATGTTTTTTAATTCATGTTTATAAAATCCTTGATAATCTTAAAGATCTTAAAGACTTCATTTTTTAGTATTGACTTAATTGCATTGTTTAATAATTATCTTCTTTAATTCCATGTTTTTTAGGATGTGTACAAAAAAAATATGTGGGTTTACCAACTTCTTTTTCCATCTCAAGAAATTATACAACAAACAAATTATTTGTTATAAATTATCAAAGGGGATGCATAATTATTTTTTCTATATTTTTAGAGGCATTTTATTATTTTTTTATAAATTATCAAAGGGGATGCATAATTATTTTTCTAGCATTTTGTTGGATAAAGATGGTCAAAAAGTAGAAATCTTACATGCATAGGTCATACAAAATCCTATTGAGGTAGAATGTGGGATTCCTTGACACTTGGAGCACCGCCACATGCATCACATTTACTAATGCTTCTGACAATACCTTTTTATTTAAGTTTTTTTCAACAAAAAGGTACCATGCCTTATTTACTTTAAGGTTGGTGAGTGAATCAATCCATATCAACAAACATGAAATGGTTGACCATTGAGAAAATCCATAAGTGACTCATTTCATTTTTTATACATATTATTTGTAGTGAATGGACAATGGTGAGGGTCTATGCATTGGCTCTTGAGACCTTACTAATTCATTTTGGGATTATTTGGACCATTTTGTGTGCATAATAGTAATTTTTTTTTTTTTGGAAATTGTTATCTATAATTTGCCAACTAAATTATTTTATTTCTAAATATATCTATAATTTGCTAGTAAAAACCAACATTGTTGACAGTATGAAAAAAATTGTAATCCCCCCCACAAAAATACATACATTCACCACAAAAATTAATGTCTTGGGCTAGTATTCCCCAGGATTTTATATATTTCTTTATGGGGGTTTTCTTAAAATTATCACTGGTTGATACCCTCACTTGAGAAGAAAATGAAGATAATTCCTCTTTCACCATATGAGGATGCATACAATTAGGCCATGGACATAAAGAGTGAAAAAATACATCCTACAGTTCAAAGAAAACCAAAGAGGATTTTGATTCAAGTGACAATGAATTTGGATTGCTATAAGCTCTTCAAAGAGACATGTAGAGAATGATGAAATAACTAAAGAAGGAAACAAAAGAAGGTGAATAACTTTGGTGCCCTAATTGTAAACTAGAAGGTCACACGAAATCTAATTGTTCTAAAAATCTATTATGTGATATATGCCAAGTTGTGGGTCACTCAATTAAAGGTTGTCCATATAATTTGAAAAGTAAGAGTACATAAGTACTTTTTACACAAGGAGAGCAATCCACTACATCAAGCACTCCATTAAAGTCGTAGAATAACAAGAAAACATCTTTGGGTGCCTATCAATAATCAAAGAGGAGGGAAGAGTTAGATAAAGGTGACTCTAAGTGTCATCCCATTATACAATGCCAACAATGTGGTAAATGGGGACACTTTGCAAGAAATTGCCATATAAACTAGGATGAAATGGGACTACTTTGTAAATGGTGTAGACCTAGAGATCATGATGATGCTAGATGTTTGAAACAAAAGGTGAGCATCAATATAATTGATGTAGAGAGAGATAAGAAAGTATTGGCCGTATGTAGGTGCAAATATGAGCTAGACAATCATACAATTAATTTCTTAGGTTCTATAATAGTCGTATGCTAGGCCTTAATTTTGTAACATATTAGCGAATGAATTTCTAACATCTATCATGATGTTTTCTTTATTAAATATAGAGCTAAGTATATTTATTTTAGTTATTTTAATTCTTGCATTAATTTTATTATTTATTGCAACATCAATTTTTAATCCCAACTTTAAATCTTAAAACACTTTTATTATTACTTAAATTAATTAATTTTAAATAAATTACAATAAAAGTATTTATTTATTTTATTACAAATAATAAATATATAATTAAACTTTTCTAAACAAACTTAACTAACTTGATGTAATAATTTAAATCTTTATCCACTAATAAAACCAAATTCTAATCTATTACCTTATCCATTAGACAACAAAATCAATTAATGTTGTATTCTTTCAAATCTAACCACTTTAAGACCACATATAATACTAGCACTTGCACCCATAGGAGGTTCAAGGAATACACCGATTAAAAAACCGACGAGTTTAGAAGATTTTCCGGCATGAATTTTTTTTACGGCATGAGACAATTCCGAACACTATAATGCTCACATATAAAAACCTATCGACTAATTAAGATTGATTAGTATTATATTCTTTCAAGTCTAATCACTTTAAGACCACATATCATAATCACATATGAAATAAAATGGATCAATATTCTTTCAAATCTAATCACTTTAAGACCACATGTAATATTAAAATTCATAAATATTATTTTCTTTCATATCTAATCACTTTAAGACCACATATAATATTGCATGCGCTTCTCTAAATGTCACTAGTTTTAAAAATTAGACCACAAACTTATAGCAAATAACGCAGCGTTAATCGACATACAAATTTCGCAGACAATTCCAAAATTTTCCCTTTTGCTTCGCGAAATCCTAATTTGTTTTTCTCTGTTTGACTTGACTGCAGAGACGAGATATTATTTACTAGTTAGTGAGTGCACAACAATAGAGAGGCGAAATATTATTTATCTCAATAGTTTCCGAGTGCCTTCGCGGCATCCTAAATTTGTTTTTCTCTCTTTGACTTAAGTGCAGAGACGGCATATTATTTATCTCCATTTGAAACATTAGTTTTCCACAGTCCATAACTTATCTCCATTGATGAGTGCATTTTCATCAATGGGGAGTAATCGTCTCGCTGATATGGTTTCACTTTACACTCTATTGATTTTACTGGTCTTTAATGTTACCGCTGATTACACACTAAACATTGCTGTAATTCTCGACGTGAATACTTCTGCCGGAAAGGCGGTCAACATGTCTTTACACTTTGCTCTCCAAGATGTTAACGACGAGGCGGCTAATTGTACTCGTCTCAACCTCACAATTCAAGAATCTCGAGGAATTGTTGGAAACGGTGAGAATATACTCTAAATTGTTTCAACGGTGTATGAAGATGACGAATTCTGGTTAAGTGGTGTTTACGCATTGAGCGAGGCACTGGTTAAGTTGTCTCACAGCATCCATCTATGCTAGGAGAGACCGGATTTTCTTGTTGCACAACTTGTTTGTATTCTCAGATTCCGAAAGCCCGCTGCTTGTCTTAATATATTTGACCCGATAGGCCAATATACATTGTAACGGCCAAAAAGGTGATGACACAAATTTTGTTTTTAAAATTGAATTGTACAAAAGTGTTACTATTTGGTTTTTTAAAATTTTAGCACGTTTTATTCAAATATTGACTTATAAATTTTGGTGGAAAGAATGGAAATAGTACTCACATGTATCATTTTACAATTATGGACTTCACAAGGATTATGTTTGAGTTTCTCTACATTTTTATATGGTGCCTAAGTTGAACAATAAATAGTGTCTCTAATTTTCATTAGGTTCTTGGCAACATAGCTTTCAAACTATTTTGTTGCAATACTTGTTTGTACTTAGCTTCTCTAGTCTTTGCACAAATGTCCATCCAGGGATAGGAAAAAATAGATTCTTGAATAGGGATCACATATTATGGGAGGGAAAGGTCTTTATTTTAAGGATTGGGAACCTAACTTTAATCCATTAAATCATGAAATCTCAGAAACCCTAGTTTGTATTAGATTATATAATCTACCCTCAGAATATTGGGATCCATGAATATTGAAGTGCTTTGGAGACCAAGTCGAATCCTTTGTTAAGGCTGATAAAAATTTGGAATATCAAGACTATGGAGTATATGCATGAATTTGCATCATTGTTAACCTCAAAATTCCTCTACCAAAGGAATTGGAGATAAGATTGGACCAATAAATTTGGAAACAAAGCATTGAAATTGAAAATACTCAATAAAAATGCAAGAAATTTCAGCTTCTTGGTTATTTTTTGAAATATTGTATAAAGGAAGTTGAGGAGGATAAGGAGGAGGAGTGTTCGAAGGCCCTAGAGCCTAGAGAAAGAAAAGAAGGCAATGTTAGTGTGAATAGGGATATTACCTAACCAGTTATTTCCCTTGTTGTGTGGATAATTCATATTATTTAACTATTTATTAGTTAAATAATATTCACACACATATTCACACGTTAAGTTGACTTAGTGAGCCTTCTAGATGTTTCTAGTTGTTGATAGTTGTCTTATAATTGTCATATCTTACACATCAACTAGTTGGCATTTTACCCTCTAGTTGTCACATGTAATAGGATAATGACACTTGTCACATGACTACAACTTCTTATCTCTCAACCTTGTCTTTATAAGCAAGGTATATCTCTTCATTTTGTAATGAATGAATGTAATGAAGGCTAGAGCTATAGTTCTCTCATAATGTATTATGGCATTGCGCATTTACATTATTCTCTCATTGTATTGTTATGCTATTCATTTCATTTGTATTACAATTTATTGATTCTAACTATTTCAATTTGATTCTGGGTTATATTCTTTTTCAAGATTCTAACATGGTATCAGAGCATATTTTAAAAGATTAGATTCATTGTTTGAGAGTGCAATCTTGGTGGATCTTGATAGTTGATTATGCTCTTCTCTTGTATCAATTGATGACCTGGAGAATAAAAAAGACTTGATAGAATACTAGATTTGTGAGGGTTCCTCTTTGTGGCCTTGTATTGCAGGTTCATTTTTGAACATGTTGCTACAAATCTGAGCACACCATTATGTTCAGGAGGTCTGAGATAGTTAAGATCACTTTTTGTTTCATCCAAATCGGACATCGGAGGCCAAATCTATGAGGGTTTGAAGTTGAGAGGTGCATGCTTGATCCAGCAGGTACTTGATCTTTCAGAGAACTTTAGGCAAAATCAGACCCCGCCATTACGCTCAGGGGGCCCAAACACCCTAAGATCGATTGTCAATTCGCCAAAATCAGACAAAGTTGCAGCGAGAGGCAAAATTTTTTAGCCCTCGACCGTACGGATCTGTCGTAGGGAATATTCTTGATATATTCCCAGAATCTTCGTCGACATCCTACTGCATCAGTGGAATTGGAATCTACAAATTATCCAGTGGGTAACAGTTTCATTTGTTGGTTAATAGCTTTATCTGCATTTTTAAATTTTTCAGTGGTCTTTTGTCTTTCTTTTGCAGTATGTACCCTATCTGCAAGTACCGTAGAGGCATATTCGTAGGTGCCCGATTCTACCTACGTCGATGGTCTTAAAGCACACACACTAGCTTTTGCATACTTTAGCGGTATACTATTAACAGGCACCAGCAGTCAACGACACCATTTCACGGTAGTTCCAGCGGTAAAATCAAACCGCCCAGCAACTATTTCCATGGTGGGCAGTTAAATCTTCCAATAGCATTTGAATCTCCCCAGCCACTGACCATGATCTCCCCCTTGGTGGTTTAGACATACAAGTAGGCAGGAGTAATCACTGCCACCGATGGTCCAGTTTCCTTGAGTACCGGCAGAGACAGTAGAAACCACCGGCAAACCAACCTCGCCCACCGGTCGACATAAGTAGCCCTCAAACCATCACCGCAGACCAATAAATGGTTTCGTGCCATGTGAAGGTGATTTCGGTGAAGATCATCGACAGTTTTCACCTTTGTGAGCAGTTTTGAAAAAATCTGAAGGCAGTATCAGAATATTCAGGCGAATCTACGCAGATTCTGATGGCATCTTTTTTTGCATTTGCTGATGTCATTTTTCATTTGCTAATGTCACTTACTTACATTCATATAGAATATTCCATCACCTAATTTTTCTGACGTCATCATTTTGTCTACTGATGTCATCAATTTGCTTCGCCTTGCTGATGTCATCATTCCATCTACTGATGTCATTTACGGGGGAATCTCAAAGAATATTCTAGGGAATATTTATAGATTCTACTGCAGATTCTGCTAATGTCATGCTGATGTCAGAAGCCTTGGCCCAAGTTTGCCTTCCCTCCTCCATTGAGCTTTTCAGTTTGATAGTCCAACTTCAAACACCTATATCTTGCTCATATTTGCTCCAATTTTTAAGATTTTTTTTTTGATTTAAGCTAGAATTAAATTGCAGGCTACATAGTGGTGGAATAATTTTTCTATTTTGGTGCCTAGTTTGTCTAGAAATTGTAGTTTTTCATCACTGTACCTGAGCAGTCCTTGTTTTCAAAACTTCAAAGGCCTCGTTCGGGCTCATACGGTAATATTTTTTGGTACAATTTTTTTTGAAAGTGCATGATTTTTTGAGTACTTTGTAGATCTACTATCAATTAGATCTAGTTGTTGCTCAAAATTGTACTTTCAAATTTAGCCTAATCTTGGCTTTTGCATTGTACCAAAATCAAAGACCACTTTGCTATTTTGGCTTGTTGCAATTGTAATTGGACTGATCATAAAGTCCCACAATTATTTTTTTCTAGGGGGTTCTTTGATTGAGTGAAAAGGTGGGGTGTCTCTTGTGTGCCCTCTTTGAGTTTTTGCATTCTCAATCTCCTTTTTGCACTAAGATCGATCAAAATACAGTTCCAATGCTCACTCCATGCAATTACGTTGATTGGAAATCTAAAATGTCAATCTATCTCAAGAAGAATGGGTTGCATAGAATAACAATGGGGCTTGAACCTGAACCTACTATAGATGCAAAAAATTCTAAATGGTTTAATAAGTTGGATGAAGCTTTTAGAACCTTGTGTATGTCTATATCTCTAGATTTTCTTTTTCATGTTGAATCTCTTTCAACACCAAATGAAGTATGGACCACTTTGGATAACCTGTTTGGTAAACAGGATGAAATGAGGGGACATATACTGGAGAATGAGCTCATAGGGTTAAGTCCTACAAGTTTTGACACTATACATGACTGAACTTCACAAAACTTAAGGCCATAAGGTTGCAATTGAAACAGTGTGGGATTGAGAAGAAAGACTCACAATTGATCTTAAGTATTCTTTCCAAGCTAGGACCAAAATATTCTGTATTTATTTCTTCAGTTTATGCCACTAAAAGTGCCTTAGGAATCAATTTCAAAATGCCTTCTCTAGATGATTTTGCAAATGACCTCGCAAGGGAGCAAGATAAGTTGATTCAAATGGGTACAATGAAGTCTTCTAAGTCTCATGCCTTGACTACAAATCATGGCACTAAAGATCAAAAGGGCAGTGGCAAACAAAATAAGAAACAATAGAATCAAGGAGAGAAGAAACAAGATCAAAGTAAGGTTGTTTCCAAAGCAACTTCTAAGCCCTCTTCTTCAAAAAGTGATAAGCCCAAGAAGGAGAAGGTGAAGTGTTCCTATTGTAAGAAAACAAGACATGATGAGCACAAATGTTTGAAGAAACAAATTGATCACCTGAAAAATATTCTTCAAAAGAACAATCTTAAGGTACCTGATTCGGTCAAACAGAGTTCATCATAGGATTCTTCGAAGGACATAGAAAAAGGAAAAGGTAAGGGGAAAGGAAATGGCAAGGCCCTTGTTGTTGTTTTTTGCACAACCAGGTTCTTGGATCATTGAATCGGGTGCTTTGCATCACATGGCCTCATCTCAAGACAATTTTGTCTCCTTGGAGCCATGTTCTTTGCCATCTATTCTATTGGGTGATGACTCACCTATTGAGGTGCATGGGAGAGGGTTTGTTGATGTGGATGAAGGAACATTTAAGGATGTTCTTTGTGTTCCATCATTATCAACTAATCTCCTATCAGTCTATCAGATCACTCATACTGGCTTTGGTAAGAGGGTTGAGTTCACTCTAGACACAGTGGTAATTAGTGAGAAGGACAGTGGGTCTTCAGTTGCAGTGGGCAAGGCTGATCATAAGTCTATACTATATCACTTTTATCAATTTGTTCCCGATTCTCCTTCAGTTGCTTTGCTCACTCACTCAGATGAGGTGAGTTGTTTGTGGCATCAGTGGTTTGGCCACTTGAACTACCACTATTTGAAACAACTCAGTCAACAGTACATGGTCACAGAGTTGCCTTCTATTCAACTTTCTAATGGAGTTTTCCAAGGTTGTGTTCTTGGTAAGCATATTAAAGAAAAATTTGATAAAGGCAAAGCATGGAGGGCCACACAACTTTTGGAGTTAGTACATAGTGACTTGGCGGGTCCATTTCCGCATCCTTCTTTCAGCAGGGTGAGATATGTTTTGACTTTCATTGACGATCTTTCTAGATACACTTGGGTCTACTTTCTCAAACGAAAGACTGAGGTTTTTGAGTAATTTCAGGAATTCAAAGCTTTTACAGAGAAACAGTTAGGGAAGGCCATCAAAATACTACATACATATAATGGGGGGAATATGTCAACCATAGGTTTGAGTAGTTTTGTGCCTCAAAAGGTATTGACTTTAGCATATATAGTTCCCTATACTCCACAGTAGAATGGTGTCGTAGAGAGGAAGAACAGGTCCTTGAAAGAGATGGCCAATTGTATGATTCACTCCAAGTCCTTGGCACCTCAATATTGGACAGAGGCCATCAACTATGCGTGTTATATCCAGAACCTGGTACCTCACTGAGCTGTCAAGGGGGTTACTACTTTTCAAGCTTCGACCAGTCAGAAACCCACAGTCAAGCACATAAGAGTGTTTGGTTCTCTTGCATGGGCCCACATTTTAGTAGAGAAACACAAGGCTATGGATCTGTAGAGTAGGCCTTGCATATTTGTTGGGTATCCTGAGGGTGTCAAAGGCTACAGGCTACTTCATCCCACTACACATGAGCTATTCATCGAGAGAAGTGTTTAGTTTGAGGAGGATGCTTCCCATTCTCTTCTTATCACTTCTCCCTCCACAATCACTTTGGAACCATTACATCATGATGGTAGTTCTTTAGAGGTTCCTAACCCTCCTGATCCTGATGAGGTGACTTCTACCTTTTCTTTAGATGGCGACAATGATGATGAGCATTTATCCTCTCTTTCTAGTCATCATTCAGAGGTTGATGATTCTCCTCCAGATTCTCCTACTAGGCCTCTTTGGGCTAGACAAACATTGGAGTCAATAGGTGATTGGGTTGGTGATCCTTTAGATGATAGAAGAACAAGGTCACAGTTTGAGTAGGCTCCACATCTCATCCTTGCCACAACTTTTGATCCACATTCCTTTCGGGAAGCTTTAGGGGTCCTCGAGTGGGATGCTGCTATGTAGGAAGAGTTCAGTTCCTTGGAGAGGAACCGCACTTGGGATTTAGTCCGGGGGGAAGGAAACTTGTTTGATGCAAGTGGATCTATCGAACAAAATTTGATGCAGATGGGTCGTCGATAAGCATAAGGCTCGTCTGATCGTGAAATGATTCTCCTAGGTTCCTGGGATTGACTACTCTGAGACTTTTGCACCAGTTGCCAATATGAATTCTATTCGACTTGTTCTTGCCATTGCTACTTCCCATCATTGGGAAGTTCATCAGATGGATGTGAAGGGTGCTTTTCTTCACAGAGACCTTTAGGAGGAGATATACATGGAGTAGCCATAGGGGTTCATTCAGGATCCTTCACTTGTTTTCCATCTTTGGAAGTCTCTCTATAGCCTTAAACAAGCCCTTAGGGCTTGGTATGCCAAGATGGACTCCTTCCTTCTAACATTTGGGTTTTCACGATGTCATTCTGATCCAAATGTGTATATTCTGTAGCAGGATGATACTCTTACACTCCTTATTCTCTACGTTGATGACTTGTTGATCATAGAGAGTTCCTCATCCACCATCAAGGCAGTGAAAACTACCCTTCATGATTGGTTTTTGATGTCAGAATTGGGCCTTCTACATTACTTCTTGGGGATTGAGATCACTCAGGCTTTGTCAGGTATCTTCCTTTCATAGCCCAAGTATGCACTTGACATGCTCTCCAGATTTTGCATGGCTGGCTATAAGCCTGCCTTGACTCCCTTTCTATCACGAGTCAAACTTGAGGCTAAGTGTTCTTCGCCTTTGGTGGATGGCACTTTAAACTGACAGTTGGTTGGGAGTCTCATCCGTTTGACTCATATGAGGCCAGACATTTCATATGCCATGGGCATGGTCTCTCAATTCATGCAGGACCCACATGAGCTGCATTAGAAAGTAGCTAAGCAGATTCTTCATTATGTACAAGGCACTCACAGTTTTGGGATTCATTATGCAGCAGGCATGGATATTGACTTGGTGGGATACATAGATTCAAATTGGGAAGGTGATTCTCAGGATCACAAGTCTACTTCAAGGTATTGCTTCTCACTTGGTTTTGGTCTAGTTTCTTGGTCGAGTAAGAAGTAGTCTACTATTTCTCTTTCATCTATAGAGGCTGAGTATCGAGGAGTAGTTAATGCTACTACTGAGGCAATTTGGCTTCAACAAATTCTCACTAAGTTTGGTATTCCCTTTCGGAAGCCTACAATCATATTTTGTGACAATCAGAGTGGGATTCAAATATCTAGCAATCCGGTCCATCATCAGCGGACCAAACACATTCAGATTCATATGTACTTCATACGGGAGCTAATTCATGAGCAGATCATTGATCTCAGATATTGTGTGACATTGGAGTAGATTGCTGACATCTTCACCAAACCCTTCACTGAGAGCAAGTTCCTTTATTTGCGAGCTTTGTTGGGGCTGCGGCAGGTGTCCATTTCAAGGGGGTCTTCTAGTCCTTCTCTTTACTCTCTCTATTCCGGAGGGGGTGTTTTTTCTCTCTTTTAGGGAGGAGGTTTTTCCCACTGGGTTTTCTCCCTTTCTTCGTTTGTGAGAGATTTTTTGTACATGGGTGCCTAACATGGCCTTATAGCTGGGACCCATTTTTGTATTTTGCATTCTTGCTTTAGTCAACTTCTCCCTAAGTTACACTTAAGGGGGGGTGTTAGTGTGCACAGGGATATTACCTAACCAGTTATTTCCCTTGTTGTGTGGATAATTCATATTATTTAACTATTTATTAGTTAAATAATATTCACACACATATTCACATGTTAAGTTGACTTAGTGAGCCTTCTAGATGTTTCTAGTTGTGTCTAGTTGTCATATCCTACACATCAACTATTTGGCATCTTACCCTCTAGTTGTCATATGTAATAGGATAATGACACTTGTCACATGACTACAACTTCTTATCTCTCAACCTTGTCTTTATAAGCAAGGTATGTCTCTTTATTTTTTGTAATGAATGAATATAATGAAGGCTAGAGCTATAGTTCTCTCATAATGTTATTATGCCATTGATAATTTACATTATTCTCTCATTGTACTGTTATGTTGTTCATTTCATTTCCATTACACTTTATTGATTCTAGCTCTTTCAATTTGATTTTGGGTTATATTCTTTTTCAAGATTCTAACATAAAGAAGGAAGAGGAAGTGAGGAGAATGATAATCAAGAGCTAAGGCAAAATTAAAGGGAAACAATAAATAGTAGAGACTGAGTAGAGGGAGATATTTGATGAGATCCCTAGTGCACAAATAGAATCTCTACTAAACCCAAGATCTAATAGGGAAGATGTGGTCTTGCAACAATTACTCATATTCGATGCTACCCTGGAGTTATTCAAAGCATTAATAGAGAAAGAGAGAATAAGGAGAAAATCCCTCTAGATCTTCAAAAGATAGAGATTGATCAAAGTATAGAGAAGGAGATTGATATACTATCAGAAATAACGACTAGTCAGATAAAATCAAACATAAAAAACCAAAATTGAGAGAGAAAAGTATGAGAGGACAAAAATCTAACAAATTGAAATTAGAGATAGTAGGAAGGGCCAAATGGAAAATTAAGTTGAGATTAGGGAAGGGGATCACCCTTCCCAAGGAGCCATGATGATCATAACATGGAATGTTAGGGGCATAAATTCGCCTAACAAAAGGTGCATAATCAAATTTCAAATTGAGAAGTCAAAAACATATATAGTAATGTTTCAAAAAATAAAACTAGAGATAAAAGAAGCAACATAAATAGTGAACAAATGGAAACAATAGAGAGATTCTTTTTTGGGGGCCCAAGGGGCTGGGTGCTACCACAATAATGGTTACACTTTTTGGGACATCCTGATTTTTATTGAAATCACATATTTTTAGAAAATATAATGATTTAAGCTTTGAAAGGTTCAATTTAAAGGATTTTAATTGAAGAGGGTTTGATCAAACCCCCTTAGATTCAAACCCCCTTGGATAGAACACCTCTAGTTTTAAACCATACCTATAATGGAGTCTTCTTTACACCTATCAAAATGTTGATAAAAAACCACTTTTGATTTACCTTTTGGGGATCAAATGAATTCATTTAAAATTTATGTTTTGTAAGTATATAGTCTTTATAAGATTCCCAAAAAGTATAATTTTAAATATATTTAATTTGATTATTATATTTATTTTTTATTTCTTGTGAATGTAGGTTTTTCACTGAACATCAAGTTCTTTGTTCTACACACATGGAAAATTAGTAAATTAGTGAAATTTTTTTTGGAAAAATATCTATGCCCTAGGTATTGGTGTCCTTGTTTCAACCAAAAAAAATTGAATTTCGATACATATAGAAAAAGTTATGTTTTACGGAATACACCTATGTCTAAATTATAATTGGTTTGACTTCAAAACTTAATTAAAAAAAAAATATTGAACAAAACATTATAAAACCAAATGCATGCCCTATATATCGGTGTTGCCAATCTAAATTCAAAAGAATCAAAATTTTATCCTTTGTAGAAAAAAAGTTATGTGCTATAGAATACACATCACTTTAAAAAATATTGTTTACTATTAAAAACTAGTTATCAAAGGAGACACAAATTTTTTTACAATTTAACTTCAAATTTTTTTTTAAAAATATATTTATAATCTACAAACAAAATCTCACAAATCACTAGTTCGCATCATCTTCAAATTCCTAACGGTTTAGCGGCTATAGGTGTCAAAAAGTGAAGACCTAGTTCAAAATGATGATTTCAATGTCAAGCTTGGCCAAAAAGTGTAACCCATTATTGTGGGATGACCCAGCTTCATGGGGTCTAGGTGTTCTATGAAATTCGAGAAGGGTTAATGTGGAATAAATACAAACTAGCTAGTCATGGCAGGTCACTAAAGTTTGTTTTCTTCCTTTGAAGATTGAATTCATCTTAGTCAATGTTTACAGCCCTGTTGGAACCCTTTGGAAAAGAGAAGTATGGAACTAGATTTCACAAATTATGCATTCATTTGGAGAGAAAATGGTGATTGTGGGAGGAGACTTCAATGCCACTTTGGATCGCTCAAAAACATAGAGGGTATCTAAGCTCACACAAATTTAGCTAGACTTTCAGGACTTCATAAGTAACAATCATTTTGAACATATTACCCCAAGGAATAGTATATTTACAAGGACTAATAGAAGGTAAGTTTTTACCAGCGTTACAGAATGCTTAGATAGGTTCCTTATTACAGGAGATTGGGCTAATCGGTAATCACACTTGCAGCTTCCATTATACCATTAACTAGATATGATCATTTTCCCATCCAACTACATATTTCCATTGATGCCCCTCCCACAAAATGCCCCTTCAATTTTGAGAATATGTGGCTAAGGGATCTAGACCTACCAGACAAGATAGCTGAATGGTGGGCTCAAGCACCTAAAGAAAGAGGAACAAAACATTTTGAAATCTATAAGAATCTGGGATTCATAAAGAAGTAGCTAAAGGTATGGAATCAAGAACACTTTAAAAATATATTTGAACAAAAGGAGAAGATTGAGATGGAACTCAGTGAGATAAATGAGATTGTTATCAGGGAAGGCATGAATTTGAGTTCATTTGAAAATGAGGATGAATTGAAGGGTAAGTACAATGCGGTGTTAAAGAGAGGAAATTTTTTGGCAATAACAATCTATAGAGTGTTGGCTTAAGGATCGGGATAGAAATACGAATTATTTTCACAATACCACTAAAATAAAGAGAAGTATGAATAGGGTCACTTGTATCAAGAAGGGAGATGGAAATATAGTTGAGTATCTAGATGAGATAAGTGAAGTCGCTTGAACTGCTTTGAAAATTTACTAAATCAAGGAGAACACCCTAAGGCTACATTAAAATGAGAAGTACTAAATAAGACCCCACAAATTGTGAGTCAAGAGTAGAACAAAATTCTTAGAAGTCCTATTTCAGAGGAAGAAGTCAAATTGGAAACCTTTCAACTTGGAGTGGATAAGGCCCTGGGTCTAGATGGTCTCCCAACTAGGTTTTTCCAATCTTTTTGGACTGTAATTAGTAAAGAGCTAACTGCAATATTAGAGGAGTCAAGAAGGAATGCTATTGTGATAAAGGCTTTGAACAACACATTCATATCTTTAATCCTAGAAAAGAGTGTACTTTGGTTGTGCAAGAGTGATCCTTGAGTCAGACTGTGAAATATCAATGCTAAGGAAGTAATGTAATAAACCCAAGTTAGTCATGTCAAATATGTCCTAAAGAGCTAACTTCACTACTACAATAGTAGATGAAGAACTCTCGGTGATCAAAAGATCATCAACATATAGTACCAGTATCAATAATGAATCATCCTGCCACAATAAATAAACATTAGGATTGGAATGAGATCTAGTAAAACCCGAAGCTAGGAGGTAGGAATCCATCTTGGCATACCAAACTTGAGGGGCTTATTTGAGGCCATAGAGAGATTTCCTAAGTCTACAAACTAAAGATGAATCCTGAACAAACCCAGGTGGTTGTTCCATGTAGATCTCCTCCTCAAGGTTTCCATGAAGAAAGACACTCTTTACATCCATCTGATGTGCATCCCATCCATGTGCGGTGACTATATCAAGAGTGAGTTTCAAAATCAAAGTTATTTTGGTGACGAGTGCAAAGGTCTCCGTGTAGTCAATGCCAAAAACTTGTGAAAATCCTTTAGAAACCAATTGTGCCTTGTAGTTATCAACTGCCCCATCTATAGCAAACTTAGTTTGATATATCCACCTACATTGAACTGTCTTCCTTCCCTTAGGAAGAGAAGTCATGATGATTCATTGTTTATACTGTTTATCATATTCCTCATCCATAGCAATTCCCACTCAGCTATGCCTGATGCCTCTCGAAATGTCTGTGGATTAGAGGCTAAGGAAAAGAAAGCATGTGGCCCCCTTGATAATCTGATTGTATAAGTCTATCATCTATTGGATCCTCTTCCCATATATCTACACTGTGAAGTGGTTGTCTAGCCCAAGAAGGACGAGATGTAGGTGAGTCAGGTGTTGAAATATCAATTTCCAAAGAAATCCTAGAATTGGATGAAGAGGAACCCTCATCACTATCCTCATTGTCATAATTTGAAGGAGAGAAAACACCACCTCAAGAATCTATTGTGAATGATCTGAATCATCAGAAGAATCATCAAGGTCTAGTGAGTCCACAATATGTGGAGAAATGTCAAGTATAGAGTCAACATGACTCTCTCAAGAAACTTAACACTTCTCTCAATAAACAACTCATGTGTGGTCAGGTGGGGTAGCCGATAACCTTTCACACCATCTAGATAACCTACAAAGATGCAAGGTTTGGATTGTGGATCCATTGCCTTATGATTCTCTTTTGGTATGTGTGCAATGATAGGAGATCTGAAGACCCTGAAGTATTCAACTGTTGGTTTCCTACCTTTCCAAGTTTCAAAGGGAGTTATATGCTTCAAGAATTTGTGAGGAACTCTGTTTTTAATATAGCATGCACGGTTGATTACTTTTGCCTAATATTGCAACCCAAAACTCTAAAACATTCCTAAATTACCTAGGCCATGGATTGTCGCCAGGGTGATAGGAAGAGGTTTATCAACAAGTTAAGGGCGATTTTGGCCAACTAACAGGAGTGGGTAGACTCCTCTACACTACAAGCTCATCTTAAACACTGGAGGATATTCCAAGGGGTATGTACCTGAATAGGTATTTAGTTCAAACCAGATGAACAACTAAAAATAAATGAATAGCCACACCCAACACATCATCTTGACTCCAAAAGCTATCACTAAGTTAAGAATGACTAGCTATCACAAAACCCCTATATAGTTGATTCAACTATTCGAATGTACATGCATAGGAAAGATGGTTTTTCCCCTAAACCACAAGGTGAATGATTTGTTTGATTTTAAAAAGTGATTGGTCCCTCTCCAATATGGATGAGTGCCTATTCCATTGGACAACAGAGTCATAAAATGCAAGGAGGAAAGGAAATACACAATAAAGGATCAACAGTACTAGACATTATAATTCACTATGATATGACTTCAGATAGATCTTCATACAATGGACATACTTAATAATCCAAAAGAGAAATGAAATGATTCCTATGCAACTAAAGGATGGCCAATACAAAGTCTTGTATTAACTTAGATGTTGTCACACATCTTCAAACACCTGATACAATCATACTAGCAAATGTAGCGAAGGGAAATACATAATGATGATTATATATTTAAAAAAATCATTACCAACTCCTGTGGAGACATACCATTACATTCAAATTTGCTTTACATAACCTTCCTACTCTATACTGAGCATATCCCTTCACTAACAGACTAGACAAATCGTGTGTTGCTGCCAAAGAAACTTCTTAGGCGCTACCAGACTAGACAATCAGCTTAATGACCAACCCTGAAAGCATAGAAAATTGATGTATCTATAGCCATCTTGGTTTACTGTGTAGCTCCTAACATTGGAAAATTGGTCGACAAGCAATTACTGTAATGAATACCAGACCCATGACCTCTTGTCAGAAAAAATCGGTGGACCTTTTTGGAGCCCATGCCCCACAAATTGATTTGCGTCCTTGAGGTACTGTAAAAGATATGGTCACTGGCACACTGCACCTTCCATTAAATTTAGTACCTACGCATACACTATTCCAACCACCAGCAAGGTACCCTGACTTCTACAATCACACCTTATACTTGACCTCACCCAATCGATATAGTTTTCTCATCATAGAGTCACCTCTTTGCATTTCTAGGACTTCCATTGGCACACCACTTCTTCTATTTTCCACTTACATTTTCTCCTCATTTCACGTGTACTTCAGTTGACCAAAGGTGATTTTGCCGAACTAAGCCATTTTGCCTTCTATCGGCAAATCTACATATTGGCAAACTTTTCTTTTTTCTATCTTTTTCCCTGCTTGGTGGGCTCTTTTTTCAATTTATTTGCCTTTATCATATTCTTGCTTATCAAAAAATTTTCTTATTTTGAAACCTTTCTTTCTCCTTCCTTTCACCCACTTTATTAGCAAACTGCCCCCTTTTCGAAATCTGGAGGAAATTCCTCCTTTGGTCGCCCTATCAGCGAATTTCTCTTTCTTCAAACTTCTTCCCTATCCACCTTATCAAAAAATTCTTCCCTTCTCGAACCAAGCCCTTAGCATCATTTTCACCTTTATCGGTGATTTGGACTTTTCTTGAACCTTACTTCTTTTCCCCTTTTACTACCTTATCATCAAATTATCCATTTGATGCACTCTCCTTAGTGCCTCTACCTTTTGTTATTCTTGTCGGCAAATCTAGAAGTAACTAGACTTTTACAAAGTTTGGGACTTTGCCAATTCTCTGACAAAAAGTCCTTCATTACCCTTTTCCCTTAGTCAATTTTGCCTACTTTTGCATTATTGGGAAAAGTCAATATTTGCAAACCTCCTCTTTCTCCTCCTTGGCCCCTTTTATCGACAAAATTGGCAAAACTAGAACTTTTACCATTTTCCTCCTTGTCGAGAAATCCTCCATATTTTGAACCAATTGCCCACAAGCAATTTCTTTCCCATCTTCCCTTTGATTGAGAAAAATTCAATTTGCCTAACCATGCTCATTGCCACGCCTTTTTCCTTTTATTTCCTTGGCCCTGTCAGCAATTTGTTCTGTCGGCAAACTAGGAGAAAACCAAACTTTTCTCAACTTTGAGTTTTCCCCAATTTCTCGACAAAGCTCCTTGCCTTAGCCGTATTCTTATCACTTTACCTTTTGTCGGTAAAATTGAATTTTCCTAAACTTTCCTTTTCTCTGCCTTAGAAACAATTTGCAAGTTGTGGTTGCCTCCTCTTTCATTCAGTCTGCGAAGCCTATTATCGGCGAACTGTTGAGTATGTGAACTTGACAAATCACCAACAAAGGTACTTTAATTCGTTTGTTTCCTTCTCTTCTTCCATAGACAAAACACATGCCTACCTTTGCCCTCTCTCGGCGAATATTATTGTTAGTGAACTGACAAAAAATTGAACTTGCGAACAAGTTTACAAGTCTGGGAATTTGTCGATTTGCTAATAAAGGGCAAAGAATGAAGAAATTTTTTAAGGTAAGAAAATGAAAGGGGGGCATATGCTTAGAGGATTTTCAAAAAATAACCCCTAAAGGATTTCTCAGATCAGATTCAAGTGGGGGTTTTAACTGCAAGGGCAAAACGGGGACTTATAATGGATTTTTTGGGGGAAAAGGAAGCATTTTGGAAGCTATTTTTTTTGGTCTCCAACAAGGCCTTTGTGGTTTAGGGCAGTGGAAAGAAAACTGTAGACGGGCATATACATAGTAGAAAGATGCTTAGGGTTTATGGTAGTATGAAAGTACTCTACAATAGATAGGAAGCTTCTGAGCGGTGAGTGCACTAAGGACATAGGTTAGGGTTTCCAATGGTGACCGATAGAGATTTTTAAAACCAATAGAATAAAACCAATGAATAAAAGTAAACTGAAACCTGCAACGTAAAAAATGTTAGCCCTACAAGCATCAAGACAAATGAAAACTAGTAATGCAAACCGTGAGGGCCTCTATGCAAGCAGTACATCCATACGGATCTGTACGTTACGACCCTGTGTAGGGGCCTAAAATAAAAATAAAAAAATAAAAAATTTTCAAGTAGCAAAGAAATGACAAATTTTTATATGCCTCCTAGGGTTTTTAGGTCTTCTAGACTCAATGGTAGGGTCAAATTCAAGCTAGGAGGCCTCCTACAAAATTCAGTCACCAAAACTCAACCGAAAATGTTAGATTTTTGCATGTTCATGTTAGGTTCACCATTCTGTAGTTAGGGAAAATCATATTTAGTGTCAAAAACAATAAACTAACTAAACCGTAACAAGCACCATGAATGACAAACTAGCATGAATATGAAAACAATGAAATTCAAATGCAAACCAAATCCACACTAGACTTGATTAATCTCCATGGATCTTCTCGATCTCGCATTAGAATGCATGATGTCGAAGGGTTGTTGATTGCTCACTGTTGCAGCATAACAAAGCTCAAGCGTTGCATGATTGTATGAAATGAGTGGGAAAGCGAGAGAATCAATGAGGGTTTGAAATTGAAATAAGAGTTTCAATTTATAGATAGAGAGGGAATGAAATGGATGGCTAGGATTAGAAGGGTAGTGGGATGAGGTGTATGGCTAGGATTGAAAGTCAATTTTAGTGCCTATGACGCACCATAAATGAGGATGACAGGTGACTAAAATTAAGAGAATAGTGGGAATAAATGGGATTTTTTATTTATTTTGGAGAGGAAGTGCTTATGACACACAATGAATGAGGATAAAAATAGGGATGTGAGTGGGAATAAGTAATTTAAATAATAAAATTATTTAAATCATGAGAGACAAGTGGCATTTAAATAAATATTTAATTTATTTAAATTGGATGATGGAGGAAAATGAGATTAAATAAATAAGATTTATTTAATTTGATGCAAGAAGAGGATAAATGGATAAGAGGAATTAGTTAAATAAATATAGTGATGGAAGGGGTCATGAAGGGGACCTAGGACAAAATATGTCGAAATGTAATGTCATAAGATATAGTCAAATTTAGGTGTCTACAATAAATACTTTTGAGATTTTAAAAAAAGTCAAATGACAAATTGTGAAAGTTTAGGAAAGTGTTGTAAGGATAAGTCCAACTTGAAAAATATAATTGAGCAACTACATAGTATTTAAAAAATTGGTTTTTAATCTAAGAAAAATATTTAGTTGCTAGGATGAGGTAAATAGGTGTCTAGTAAAAAAGTAAATGGTACTCCTGACTCAAGTATTACAAGAGGTGGGGTTGATGTAAGTTGTAAGAATAACTTGAGCTCATGTTCTTGAAAATGATTAATAGGGTCTACACTTGTTAAAGTTATAATTTAGTCCACTAGTCAAGGGCTAAGGTCCCAAGAAGACCTAGGAAAGGGATGAAGTAACATGAAGTGCCACATAAGAAAGAGGTAGATGTTGACAACAAATGCAATACTTAGAAAAATGTTGTATTTTAGAATTTAAGCAATAGAGGTTGACCCAAAAGAGAAAAAAAACAAAGACTTGATCTGTTAGAAAGAAACATAACTCAAGAACAAACTACACTAGTATTTATATAAAAGAGATTCAAAGAACACACAAATGAAAAAAAATAGATAAAAGACTTCTATGATGTGTATCTAGTTTGTGAGCTCACAAATAGACTAACCTCATTCATAAATAATGTAACTATAAAGCATAGACTATTATCGTATCCCACTATCCTATATCTGAGGTATACTGCAATTAACTTCCTAGGGCTAACCGTGTATCGATACATCACATATTACATATGGTCAAAGGTTACCTAGGGCTAGAGGTTTCATAAATAATTATAAAGGGTATTCCAATATACTTTATGTATAGGAAGCTCAAGGCTATGTACAATGGGTGTCTAAGGCACAGGTATTGGATTTTAAGCCTTCCTCACTTCACTAGACCCTTTATGACAAATCTATCCTAGCCAAAAATGATAGCTCTTCTGTGAATATTTTAAAACCCTCAACATAAGGTTTCTAGCATGGTTTGAATATTTTAAAACTACTTACAAGGTGGAAACTATCAAACAAATTTTGAACAAAATATATAGATGTACCAAATAAATAAGTAGATTCAAAATATTCGAACCATGTAGAAGTATTTTGATGAAATAAACACTTGAAATCTATATCCTAATTAATCTATTTGATATGAAAATTTCAAAAATATACATTCTTTCTCTTTGAAATATTTTTGCACATTTTCTTCATTCAGCTTCATGTCTTTTTCACACGAATATGAATGCATTGTCTTATTTTGCCTAGTTCTTTTATTTTCAATCTTTTTCTTTACAAAAATGTGTCACAATAATCTTCTCCTTTGAAAAAAATAACTTTAAAACTACTCATCCTTTAAAAAATCGATCAAAACACATCCTCCTTTCAAAAAATGCAAATAAAGAAAAATATTTTCCACAAAACAAAATTGATTTAGAACAATACACATCTCTTTGTTTATATATGTGAATAGATTCATTTAATATTTTAATAGGTTTATGTGATATTTTAATACATTCTAATGAAGGTAAGGTGTTTACATGGATCATGTTTCCTTCCTTGCCTGATTTTAGAAGAAATTCTTGTTTTGACATAGGGTTGGACCATCAAACATACATGAACTTTTACAGAATTGTAGGCATTAGAGTAAGCTTTATGGAAAGTGTAATTTGTAATAAACTTCATTTAATTATGATATTTTTGATCTTCGTGAGCATAAATATTTTACCAAATATTAAAGTCTCTTTAGACACATGGAAAAATTAAAAAATAGAAAAAAAAATTAAAATATTTAAATCCTTGTTTCAATAATAATAATAATAATTTTGATATATATATATATATATATATAAGTTATACATTATGGAATAAAATTACTATAAGTTATAATTAATGTGAATTAAAAAATAATAAACAAAATGTGCAACAAAAAATTATGAAAAAAATATTATACATTAGATATCAATGTTAGTTCTCCTGATAATGGGACGAAGCAATAAACATGAATGATTAAAAAACACCCCCGAGGAGGATTCATGTGAAACAATAGTAGCCAGGCTAGTTGATCATTAATTTGGGTGGTGTGTGGCAGTGGGAAATTCATTTCCCAATTCAAATATTGTCTTTTCCTTATTTTTCTGAATGTTTTTTCAGTAAGTTTTTCTGTAATGGTGGAGGTTGGGGGTTCTACATGCTTGGATTGGATGGTTGGCAGTGTTAGGGGTCATGGCAGGAGCAATGGAAAAGGCAAGGCAGTGGCCTCCTCCCTGCAGTAGTGTCAACTTAGGAGGAAGACTGTTAGCAGCACGATGGGTGGTAGAATGAAGAGGGCATACACTCCTTGGAAGAGGTTAAGGAAGTTGTCTAGGGAGGAATCCATGGAAAACTTTATAAATTTGGTTGAAGCTGAAGTTAAGAATCCAATATTGCGGGAGTGGCTCTGTAGGATGCTGTCCTTAGCCAAAGAAGTGGACATCTAAGATGGTGGGAAGGTACGGGAGGTGATGTCTTCTCTTTTACTCGATCCTGGGACAACGTGTGGGTGCTAAAATGTGTTTGGTGTAGCATAATCTCTGACTGTGGCAACATTGACGCCTATTGTTATTGCCTCTGTTTCAATGCATGAGGATATGGTGGAGTTTTCTAGAGTTGCAGAGTAGATTCATGAGGTAATTCTAGGCCATATGCATGATGTATTATTGGGAGTTGTGGAGACTTGATAGACTGTGGAGCGCATTGCTGTAATGATGGGGCTGCCAGTGGAGCAATGTGCTCGGCCAGATTGCACTTGTGCCTGTGATGAGGAGGGTGATGTGGTGGAGTTGACTGGCTTGGCAAATAAGTAGTATGATTTTGTTTGACTGTAGATAGGTGTATAGGAGAGGGCCGTGTAATTTGCCCTCTCACCCATCAATATGTATATGTTTTTAGAGAGATTACTCATGTTTAGACTTAAGGGCTTAGCCCTAGTTTTGATGGGTCCATGGTCCCTAACCAGTGTTTATACAACAAAAAATTATCAATGTTAGTGATTTATTTATTTGGTTAGCTTTTGCACATTACAGAATAAATATCTTTCACTAAAAATAATAAAATATAAAAAACAAGTTATTAAAAATATTTTAAAATGATGATTTATTTAAATATACATGCACTAAATAAATGTTACTCATTAAAAATACTCTAAAATATAAAAAATAAGTTATTGAAACATGTTTAAAAATAATACAATGTATTTTGATTTTTTTTAAATAAGTGACAAAAAGTGAGAAGTTAATTAAAAATATTGATTTCAATGTTCCATGCAAAAAAATGGGACATGAGATCACCCAATAGTTTGAAATCTAGGTTGCCAAAAGCCTAACAAAAACTAGAGAAGCTATTTGTGATTCAACTTAGTTACCATATAAAGATATAGAGAAACCCAAACATAACCCTTGTGATATCTATAATTATGAAATAATATATCTGATACTATTTCTAATCTTTCCACCAAAAATTATGAGCCAACATTAAATACAACGTTCCGTTAAAATTAAAAAACGTAATAGTAACACTTTTTGCGCAATTCAATTTTTTTTAAAAAAATTGTGTCATTACCTTTTTGGCTGTTACAATGTAAATTGGCCTATTAGGTCAAATATATTAAGACAAACAACCAGCTTTTGGAATCTGAAAATATAAACAAGTTTTGAGGTGGGTCTCAGTGTGGGATTTCTTCTACGGATGCCAAACCCCTCACACTTTGTAGAGATTTTATCATAGCCACTACATGCATTGAAACTTCATGTGTCTGGGATGCCCTCCAATATTGGCACATTTGATGTAACTTTCAGCCAATATGGATCAACATTGCAATAGCATAGATGGATGTGGTGAGAACAAAAAGAATCCACAGATTGCTGAGAGTTATGGGAGAGGTTTTGGAGTCTAGCTCCGTCTCTAAATCTGGACATGATGTTGCTTCCCCAAACCATTCACTACGGATAAACCTTGGTGTCTGGTATGCAATTTACCACATTCACCTGAGTATTGTGAGGTGACTAAAATAGTACAACAAGAAGAAATGTTATACAATTATAACAGAGAAAATCACACCATAAACATGATGCAAGATACACCATATTTGCTGACTGAAGACTATGCTTCTATAGAGGAAGAGGGATATGAATATGATGTGGGAAACCAGAGACATCATATCAATATGAGAGAACAAGAAGTGTTCTCAGATCAGGAGGATGGTTATGAGGAACCTACTTACTATAACAATCAGCCATATGATCAATGGAGAAAGCCCACTAAAAATGAAAGAGAAGCTCTTACAATAGTTGCAATAGCTCAAGCTAAAAATGCTTATGACTTAAGGAATAGGATAGTGAATATTGAACAAGGAACACCTGGGAGTGTATTCATAAAAGATCAGAATTACAAAAAGAATAATGTAAAGTCATCATTCAAAGAACCAGAAAAGGGTGGTAAAAGTAAAACGAAAGAAAAATCACAAAATCAAAAAAAAGAAAATATAAAGACAGAAAAGAATGATCAGACTATGGCCCATTCTTTTGACATTGCTCATGCAATATCTCAGGTAAAAATATCAGTTCCACTTTTAGAAATGATGAAGATGGACAAATACATGAATACAGTAGTTAAACTAATTTCAGATATACCAAATCAAAAACATAAAGGATTTGAAAACATAACAAACAATGTTCATCAAGAAACATTCCAAATGCCTAAGGTATACCTAGGTGATACATTGACAAAGAATCCCTCACAGGTGGACCCTTTCTACACTACATTATTAATCAAAAATAGGATAGTGAGGAACTGCATGATTGATTCAGGTGCTGCCATGAACATCATGCCAATAGTAGTTATGAAAGAACTAGGAATGTGGGTTGATACTACATTTGGTAGGTGTTATGCAATGGATAATAGATCCATCCTAGTCATTGGTATTATGAGGGATGTGGAGATAAAACTTGCCTCATACCCTGAAGCAACTTATAACATTGATATTACTGTAGTTGACATCCCACCATATTATGGAATGCTTCTATTAAGACAATGGGCTGTAATGGCAAGAGGGAATGTCCAATTGGACTTATCATATGCCACAATACCAGTTGGAGATAAAGAAATTAAGCTGTGTAGGGAGCCAAGGTATGACAATATTATAGAACACTTGGATCAACATCAAATAAATTTCTTTTGTGATATAGATTTGGGAGCCTTCAAGGTTGAGAAAAGTCAGCCATAATTGCAGAATACTGATCCAATACATATTGAATCTAAGAAAGAAGAAAATGATGTATGGAAGATGTATTTTGATGGTGCATGCAACAAAATGGGAAATGGGGCCGGAGTAGTATTTATTTCACCAAGAGGTAAAATTTTTAAATACTCTTTTCTATTAACATTTGAATGCACAAACAATGTAGCAGAGTATGAAGCTTTGCTCATTGGTTTGAACATAGCCACCAAGCATAAGATAAAAAAATTAGCTGTGTATGGTGATTCTGAATTGGTTACTTCCCAAGTAAGAGAGAAATACCTATCAAAAAACAAGAGGTTGAGACAGTATAGAAACTCAGTATGGGATGATATTGAGTTATTTGATGCCTTTTCAATCAATTGGATTGATAGGTCAAAGAATATTATGGCATATTTTCTACCGAATATCGCATTGAAAAGAGATGATGTCACATTGGGAGGTATTACAGAAGTTGAGTTCAAAACCAAACCCACTATCCCAGATAATGTACATAATTGGCAAGTATTTGACAATGATGCTGATATAATCAACTTCCTGCATTGTGCTGACTATTATGAAAATCAAGAGATTGATTTCAATGCATTTGTAGAAGAACATGATGGGAAGGAAACCCTTTTTGGTTAAGAGATAGTTCAGTTGAAAATAAATAAAATACCTAAGGGACTTATAGCATTGGAAAAAACATTTGATGGACATGATAGATTTAAAATGAAAGACACACCAGTGGTACAAAATGACCTTGAGGAGATTAATTTGGGGACATAGACAACCCTAAAGAATGTATATATTGGGAAGAATCTTAACCCAAAAATCAGGAGCAGGATCATCAACTTACTTAGGAAGTATAGGCACGTATTTGCTTGGTCATATGATGATTTAAAAGCATATAGAGAGGATCTATTTTAGCATGAAATACCACTAAAACCAGATGCTAAACCATTCAGGCAAAAATAGAGGCCTATCAATCCTACATTAGCTCCTAAGATGCTAGAGGAACTTACAAAATTAAGGGATGGAGCTATCATTAAGCCCATCAGACATTCCTCTTGGGTTTCTAATTTGGTGCATGTCATGAAAAAGAATAGTGATATTAGATTATGTGTGGACTTCAGGAATTTAAACAAGTCTTCTCTTAAGGATAACTATACCCTCCCTAATATGGAAGCAATATTACAAAAGGTTACTAGATGTGAACTGTTGTCAATGATGGATGGCTTCTCAGGTTACAATCAGGTGAAAGTCAAAAAATTAGAGCAATTTAAGATTGCATTCACCACTCCATGGGGAACATATGTATATTTAAGGATGCCCTTCGGACTCACTAATGTTGGAGAAACATTCCAAAGAGCAATGGATGTGGCCTTTGCTGAGTTGATTAATAAAATCATGATAGTATATCAAGATGACTTGACAACATATTCCAAAAAGGCTGAGGATCATTGTGTACATTTAGAGAAAATATTTATTAAATCCCTAGAATATGGGATTTCATTGAATCCTAAGAAGTGCCATTTCACAGTGACAGAGGGGAAGTTGCTTGGTCACATAGTCTCAAAAGATGGAGTGAGAATAGACCCTGAGAGAGTAAAATCAATTGACCAAGTTCCTATCCCTAAAAATGTGAAATCTATACAGTCATTTTTTGGCCAAATTAACTTCGTCAGGAGGTTCATATCAAATTTTGTAGAAATTATTACTCCCATATCTAGAATGTTGAAGAAGAACTCAGAAGTGAAATGGACAACAGAAACAATAGAAGCATTTGCCAATATTAAGAGGGCAATCAAAGAAGCCCTAGTCCTAATATCCCCTAATTTCAGTAAACCATTCCAATTGTTTTCATTTGCCTCTTATCATATAGTTGCAGCAGTGCTATTGCAGAAAAATAATGATGGATATGAACAGCCTATCTCATTTTTCAGCAAATCCCTTTAGAATGCAAAGTTGAAATATGACATTCTTGAGAAACAGACATATGCATTAGTAAAAGCAGTTAAAACTTTTAGGCCATACTTGGTGGGAGCTGAAATCATAGCATATGTGCCTAATGCTACAGTAAAGGATGTATTGGTCCAAATTGAAGTCACAGGTAGAAGATGCAGATGGATCAATAGAATTCAAGAGTGCAATATTGAAATCCAGATCACTAAACTAGTGAGAGGATAGGGTCTTGCTAGGTTGATGGCTGAAAGTAATTTTGAAGCGTCCCAAATATGTAGTACTAATGATGTTGATAATAGAAGTTATAGCATTGAGCATACTCTGTGGTATACAGATATCATATATTATCTAAAGCACATGAAATGTCCTGAGGGATATGATGATAATAAAAGGACACTTAAATTGCAGGCCTCAAAATATGTATTTATTGATGGAGATCTTTACTGGAAAAATAGGGATGGTATCCTATTATTATACCTAGATGAGCATCAATCAAAACATATCATGAAAGAGTTACATGAGGGGATGTGTGGAGGTCATTTTTCAGCAAAGACTACAGCCCACAAGATCCTAAGGGCTAGATATTATTGGCCTAGAGTTTTTAATGATTCATATTATTACACTAGGAAATGTGAGGCATGTCAAAAGTTCTTAGGAAAGTTGAAATATTAGGGAGCATTGCCATTGAAACCCATGCAAGTGGAGGCTCCATTCTATCAATGGCGTATTGACTTCATAGGAGAAAATGTGGAGAAGTCAAGTGGTGGACACAAATGGATTTTAGTGGCGACAGATTACTTCACAAAATGGGTGGAAGCAATCCCAACCAAGTAAGCAACAAGCAGGGTGGTGATTAATTTTCTAATGGAAAATATTATATTCAGATTTGGCACCCCAGTAAGGTTAATCACAGACAATGGAATGTGTTTTAGGTCTGATGAATTCAAAAACTTCTGTAGTACACATGGCATCACTGTGTCCTATGTTGCCCCATATCATCCACAAGCAAACAGACATGCAGAATCCAACAACAAAAGCCTTCTAAAAATCATAAAAAGAATGTTGGAAGGAAACAAGAAAGCATGGGATTCAAAGTTAAGAATGGCTATATGGAATGATAGGATTACTGTAAAAAGAGCAATTGGGAGATCTCTTTTTGAACTAGTATATGGAACCCAAGCAAGAATACCATTAGAAAATCTCCTACCAGTTTACAAATTTATTCTTCAGGGAGATTTAAACATTCTCGAACCAATGGAGGAAAGATTAGAACATCTTGCAGAGCTTGATGAAACAAGGAGACTAGCCCAAAGGCAGAATATTAAGTTACAATCACAAGTGAAATACCTCTTTGACAAAAAGGCCAAAGATAGGAAGTTTGAAATAAATAATTTAGTACTGATGTGGAATGCTAGGTGCCAAGACAAAGGAATGCATGAAAAATTTGAAGCTTTATGGTTAGGTCCTTTTGTTATAACTGGCAAAGGAGGTGATGATTCTTACTATTTGCAAAACATGTCCAGAGAAGAGCAAGAATTACCTGTGCAAGGGCAATATTTGAAACCTTTCTTTTCATAGAATATCATGCACAAAGAGAATTAAGTGTTGCCAGTGCATGGACAACCCTTAAAATTCTCAAAACAATTTCATTCCATGCACAATATTTTAGGGAAACCAAAAGAGATTAGGATCTGCCAGTACATGGACAGTCCTATCAATCTCTATTAAAAAAAAAAAATTTCCATGTACAGTAGTTATAGGATCATTCCCGTTCCCCATCATTATCACCCCATCCCCCATTCTCATACAATTCTATGAAATCACAATCTCAAATAAATGAAACATATGGTCTGCTCCTCAGAGATTTGGGATCTTGTTATGCTCACAAGGGGCATACATCCCCAATAAGAGCCACTGTTGGAACCTAAAAATTATGGCAAAATTTTAGGTACCCATAATGAAAATTAGAATCAACATTGAAAATGAGTTGGGGTTACTTTTTGAAAATTTTAAAATTCCCAGTATTTTGCAAGATATGTATGTTTTTGGTAAAATGTACAATAAGAAGGTTTGTATGTTGCTTATACAAAGCTATTTGTATATCAAGTCGTTATATGAGTCGCATGTGGGAGGTGTCAGGTTTATTACATCATTATACTTGTATGCATTTCACTAACACTTTATTTTTACATACAAGTCAGACCCAACAGAGTTCGGAGTTTAAATGAATAATCGGTTAAGTCCGTCGGGTGTATTTTAAGTTTGTATGTTTGGTAAAGGGAAACATACAAGATGATATACAACGGGATATGCATGCTGCAGAACCGAAAAGATTATGAAAGGAGGTTTTATTATTGTATGTTTCGTGCCTTGTATGTATGTTTCGGGTTATACATTTCAATATACATACAATGCGGAATTCAAGAAGGCTTAAAATTTGGTTAAAATGATGCATCATGACTTAAAGTATATCAGAAGATGCATGGCACTTTATACATGTTGCGGACCTAAAAACTAAGTAAACTATGGTTTATAAAAATGGTAAGTCTAAAAAGGTGATACAAAAGGAGTTTGTATGTATTGGGCTTTGTATCTAAAAAAATGGATACAAGTATTGTTGTATCACAGAGATACAAGGGAAAAGTAATGTGGGCTTCACCGCTTGTATGTTGGGTTTGTATAATAACAATGTATATCTTCGATATACAAGCCGATATGCAAAGCGAAAGATGCAAATAGGAGATACAAGTCAGATGTCAAAAGGAAGTTCAATATAGAAAAGTCTTTGAATGTTTAAATTCTTGTATGTTTATAATATACATACCCGATATACAATGTAATGTACAAAATGACATACAATTTAGCATACAATGAAATATGCAAAGGTAGTATAATTTAGGATATATACAAAGGCGGATCCGAAGATAATTTCAATTTATTTCATAAACCCAATAAAGTCCTTGCTTGTATATGAAAGATATGTATTTGATATACAAGAAGGTGATGAAAAGCCAAACTTGAAGGTAATTCAGAAGGCTATTTTATAAAACTGATGGGGTCCGCATTTGTATATATGTTCCAAATTCATATGATATACAATATACAAATGCATCCGATGCAAATTCAGAATACTGTTATCCTCAAATAGAGATTACAGAACATTTCGAAGACAAAGAAGGTTAAAATTAAAATGTTTTAATCTGTTGAAGATAATTAATTAAGTGAATAAGTTACATCGAGTGGTTGTCTCAAGGGTCACAACCCTTGAAAGTGCAATGTATATATGAAAGATGAAATCAGCAGTAGAATATAATACAAAAAATTTACAATGTTTCTCAAAGACCATGTTGCAAATATAATATTGAAGAAGTAAATTGAAGTTCTCTGATCATGTGGTCTTATTCTGGCATCAATTGTTTGTTGAAATTACTCAATTGTATGGTTGTCTCCATTTCAGTATTTCCTTGTTATTCAAATTAATATATCAAGTATATAGTTAATTTGTCAATACACATTTGCTGTATCTGTGTGATTGAGTTAATTGGTTTCCATAGAGGAATTAAAATCCTTCTGATCAGTCACAGTAACCTGGAAGTGTTAGTTTGGATTACTAAGAAGAATCATATAATTAGGATTGCCATTCTGTCTCCAAGTTGATATTATCTGTTATCTTGCATATTTCATTCAATTGGTTCCTTCAAGAAAGGATTAAATTACCTTATGGTGAATAACAAGAAATCTGATTGTATTAGTTGGATTACTAAGAAGAGTTTGTCAATCATCTCCTTCCATGTTTATACAAGATATAAACTAAAATATTGTGCCAAACAGTTAGAATTATTACCCATTATAAGCCACTAGTCTTAGTCCTTCATTTGACTCTGTTTACCCAACAAGGCACTGGTCTTATTTTAATTCATCATTTAAATCCTTTTATTTACATAATCATAAAATTCACCTTGATATTGCTTATACAATTCATACCAACCATTCATCAGATATCAGTTAGCAAGCTTTCATCTATCCTACACCATATGCCACTGTAGCTAGATCCATTTAGTCAAAATATTTACCCTCAACCTACTTTAATTTTCAATGTTCACCCACCTAGGTTTAGTAGGACATAAAGTGCAGGGAGTCATCAAACCCTAAAGGTTGATTCCGTCGTGTTAGTTTAAAAACGTTGCAAATCTAAGCATAGAGCCTGACATTCTCTTAGGATTAGCAACCTGCATTTTTGAGACCTAATAGGGTAGACCAACAATAGTGTGTCCCACTTGTGGGACATTATAAATTTGCATGGTTGAATAGAAAAAATTGACAAACACGTTTGTTCAAAGGTTTTTATTTAAATGAAGGTATATTCATTCAAAGATTATTACATAAATACCTTTGACCTAAACCTTCGTTTATACGTCCCTTAACCTTCATTTGATGATTATTGCATCAATGCCTTTGACCCAAACCTTCATTCATAGGTCCCTTAAAATTTTAATATTTTACTATTATTTTTGCACATGGAAGGGACCTTTGAATGAAGATCCTTCAAATGAAGGCCCTTGGATGACCTTTTCTACCTTAGTGCTCATATTTTCTTCAATTTTTTTTATGTTTTAAACCTTGGTTTGGACTAGCAAATGGAATCAACATAAAAAGATAATTTGGAGGATCGTAGCCCTCAAAATGATCTTTCCAACAAGTATAATTTTCAATATATTTAATTTGATTATTATATTTATTTTCTATTTTCTAGCGGACATAGGTTTTTCACCGAACATCAAGGTCTTTTAAGGTTCAACACATGTGGAAAAATAGTAAAGTAGACCCAAAAAAAAAATCTATGCACTAGGTATTGATGTCCTTATTTAAAAAAAAATGGTTAATTTAGATATATACAGAAAAAGTTAGGTTATATGGTATAAACCTATGTCTAAATTATAATTAATCTCACTTCAAAAATTAATTAAAAAAATATGCAACAAAAAAGTATGAAAAAAAGTCTACACACTAGATATTGCTGTTATGAATCTATGTTTAAAAATTTATAATTTTATCCTTTTTGTAAAAAAAATTATGCATATGGTATAAACATCACTTTTAAAAAATATGGTTAACTATAAAAAAATAACTTATTATAAGTTACGTAAAAAAATTCACAAATTATTTTTAAATTTTTTTAAACATATATCATCATTTAGATATATACAGAAAAAGTTAGTCTATATGGTATAAACCTATGTCTAAATTTTTAAAATTCACAAATAACTAGTTCACATCATCTTCAAATTTTTAATGGTTTAGTTGCTATAGGTGTCAGAAAGTGAAAATTTGTTTAAAAATGTTGAATTCAATGTCTCACTTTGGGAAAAAAGTGGGACACACTATTGTGGGATCACCTATTTATAAGAAAAGATAACTTAGACCTATTGGGATGTGAGGCACTAAAGAGGTGTTGTAGAAAATTGAAAGGTACTAGTATGATGATTATGTGGGAACTTGAGAGTGTTTAGAAATGTTAACACATGGTACATTGTAAAAGTTAAATTTAGTAGGAAGTTATGAAAGGGATAGGCACAGGATGTTGCATAAATGATGGAGTGCAATATACATGATTGTGTTGTGGGTCTTGTGAAAAAATCAATGAGTGTTGCACAACAAATTGAAGCCCATTTTAAAATTTTACCTAAGAACTTCGGGATAAGATATAAATACTTTTGAGATTTTAAAAAAAGTCAAATGATGTATTGTGAAAGTTTAGGAAAGTGTTGTAGGGATAAGTCCAACTTGAAAAAGATAATTGAGTAACTACATAGTATTTAAAAAATAGGTGTTTAATCTAAGAAAAATATTTAGTTGCTAGGATGAGGTAAATAGGTGTCTAGTAAAAAATTAAAAGGTACTCCTAACTCAAGTATTACAAGAGGTGGGGTTGATGGAAGTTGTAAGAAGAACTTGAGCTCATTTTCTTGAAAATGATTAAGAGGGTCTACACTTGTGAAAGTTATAATGTAGTCCACTAGTTAAGGGCTAGGATCCCAAGAAGACCTAGGAAATGGATGAAGTAGCACAAAGTGCCACATAAGAAAGAGGTAGATGTTGACAACAAATGCAATACTTAGAAAAAAGTTGTATTTTAGAATTTAAGCAATATAGGTTGACCCAAAAGAGAAAAAAAACAAAGACTTGACCTGCTAGAAAGAAATATAACTCAAGAACAAACTACACTAGTATGTACATAAAAGAGATTCAAAGAACACACAAATTAAAAAAAATAGAGAAAAGATTTCTATAAGGTGTATCTGGTTTGTGAGCTCACAAATACACGTATCTCATTCATAAATAATGTAACTATAAAGCATAGACTATTATCATATCCCACTATCCCATTTCTGAGGTATAATGCAAGTAACTTCCTAGGGCTAACTGGTTACTTGGGGCTAGAGGTTTCAAAAATAATTCTAAAGGGTATTCCAATATACTTGATGTATAAGAAGCTCAAGGCTATGTACAAAGGGTGTCTAAGGCCTTGGTATTGGATTTTAAGCCTTCCTCACTTCACTAGACCCTTTATGAGAATCAATCTTAGCCAAAAATGATAGCTCTTCTATGAATATTTTAAAATCCTTGAAATAAGGTTTCTAGCCTAATTTAAAAAAAAAATACTTACAAGGGGGAAACAATCAAACAAATTTTGAACAAAATATATAGATGTACCAAATAAATAAGTAGATTCAAAATGTTCAAACCATGTAGAAGTATTTTGATGGAATATAATTGAATCTATATTTGATAACATAGATTCAAGAGATTGAGCAAGCATGGATCTATGCGAGGTTGAAGTTACAGGATCTTTCAACCTTGCAATTATGTCCTCAATTTGTTTTTTATTATTTTCAATTTCCCCCATTAGATTTTCTTGTGTTCCAGGGGCATGTTGAGGAATGAATGGAGGTGTTTGAACATTGTTGGGGTTGTTCTTCAGTAGGTATTTCATGTTTAGGTCATTTAGGATTTTGTGAATTTTCAGGAGGAGGAGAAGGAGGAGGAGGTGCATTATCAATTCCTGTCAATTAAGGAAATTTACATAAAAAATCAACTTAAACCTACCTATTTAGAAACAAATTCACACAAAAAATACAACTCACTCCTTTGGTCTCTCCGACGTTGTGGCGGCATTTTGGCGATGAATTGGTGAGAATTTGGTGTCGAAACTGGTCTCCAATAATGTGAGTGCTACTTAGGGTTTGCAGACCACGGGTGCAAGAAAATGAAATGAAGAAATAAGCCTCAACGCAGGTTTTTTTAAATACTAAAACAAAACACATGAGTGTGTTATGGTTTGGTGTTGCCAAGCCTTAGGCTCGGCATCACCAAACCATAACGTGAGCACATTATAATGTGAGCACATTATATAACGCATTCATGTTACGTCTTACAAGTTTTTTAAAAAAAATTGGCCACTTTTGGCCCCCCAACTTTTTTGCACCCACCCCTATTGGGATTTACTTGTATGATCTTGGCACCTATTCATTTGTATTTTAACTTGTTATGACAAGATAATAGTATTTCATTATGCTTAAGGGATTGTATATTTATATGTTGTAAGGATTTAATCTTGTGTAATTTGACATCACAGCATGTTAAGGTTTGTTTAATTCATTAGTGCACATACTTATTAAAGAGCCTAAGTATAGAAAATATACATGGCACCATTTGAGATTGTAGGCCGACCTTATGGATTCTTGATTAATAAAATCTAGAGATTTAACTTAAGGCTATCTATGTAGATTTAAAAGAAACACACATGATGAAATTTTGCATGAGGTCCTTTAGGTTGAATCTCATTAGATAAACATTAATGAGTTTTTATTATAAGGTTCATTATGCATAGGGACTTAACAATGATATCATGATTGTGTCTATTTTAATTAAGGTTGACCTTTGAGATATCTTTTATTATGCATACCATGAACTGATTTAAAACATAGTCTATTATAAGGACATTTGTGTGTGATGACTAAGCTCTTTGGGTAGTAAGAACTATGATGAACTATAAATGCAAAATGTAAGACATGTATGCAAAATGTGGAAGCATAGACAAGGAAGATGAACTATAAAATAAAAAAAAAAGAGACTGATATAAACACAAAATATGTAAACCATACAAGTGATATAAACATGTATGATAAAGCATGATAAAGTAACTCAAACAGAATTAAGGAAAATGTAAAGAGCATGCATGTAAAGACTTGACATACCTAAAAAATAGAGATTCGAATGGAGAGAGTACCCAATTATGTAGTGTTTTCTTCTTCTTGCATCAAACTCCTCAACAATTTGAGTTTTTCACCACTTGCTTCCTTTTCAACGTTAAATTGAATAACACTCAAATAGAATTAGTAACAACAATACTATTAACTGATCTATAATGTTAAATTCCTACAATTCAATCACAATTAACATTGCAACATTACAAAAATTGAAACTTGAATTGATATATATCAAATTCGATGTGAAAACTATGTTATTTCCTCCTTCTTAAGTTGGCAAAGTAGAAAAAGGAGGTGGAAAGTTCATGCAAAGGTGGTAGAATGTGAAAAATGTGCATGTGAACTTCCCAACAACATGAAAATGCTTTCTTGTTAGAACACGCAAATAAATATAACAAAATAGAGTATGTGGGCCTGGATCATGGGGGTCCAGGCCTTTTTACTATTTGTATAGCAATCCAAAACGTGCTCGCATTATAATGCGATCGCATTTTGGCTTGCTATAGAAAAATCTATATTATTCATTTTTCTATGTATTTCTTATATCTCTCACCTCTCTATCTCTCACCGATCTCTCCCCCTCACCTCTCTACCTCTCCCCTCTCTACATCTCTCAATCACTCCTTGTCTATCTCTCCATCCATCCTTAGCCATCTAGGTCTCTCACTTAACCCTAAACCCTAAAGCCTCAACCCTTAAACCTTAAATCCTAAACCCTATCCCTAAACCCTCAACACTTTACCTTAAACCCTATTCCCTCAACCCTAAAGCCTAATCCCTCAACCCTAAACCCTACACCCTATCACTAAACCCTCAACCCTCGACACTATATCTTAAACCCTAATCCATTAACCCTCACCCTAAAGCCTCAACCCTCAATCATTAAACCTTCAAACCTAAAGCCTATCCCTAATCCCTCTACCCTCAACACTCTACCTTAATCCTAATTCGTTGACCCTCAACCCTAATCACTCAACCCTAAACGCTATCCCTAAAGCCTCAACCCTAAAGCCTAATCCCTCAAGGTCCTAAACCCTAATCCCTTATCCCTAAAATCTAAACCCTATGCATAAACCCTCAACCCTCAACCTTAAACCTTAATCCCTCAACCCTAAACCTTAATCCCTCAACCCTAAACCCTAATCCCTTATCTCTAAACCCTAAACCCTAATCCCTCAACCCTAAACCCTAATCCCTTATCCCTAAACCCTAAACCCTATACCAAAAGCCTCAACCCTCAACACTATACCTTAAACCCTAATCCCTCAACCCTAAATCCTAATCCCTTATCCCTAAACCCTAAACCCTATCCCTCAACCCTCAACCCTAATCCCTCAACCCTCAACCCTAATTCTTCAACCCTCAATGCTATCCCTGAAGCCTCAACCCTAAACCCTAATCCCTCAAGGTCATAAAACCTAATCGCTTATCCCTAAACTCTAAACCCTATCCCTAAACCCTAAACCCTCAACCCTCAACCTTAAACCTTAATCCCTCAACCCTAAACCCTAATCCCTTATCGATAAACCCTAAATCCTAATCCCTCAACCCTAAACCCTAAATGCTATCCCTATTCCTAAACCCTCAACCCTCTACACTATACCTTAAACCCTAATCCCTTATCCCTAATTCTTCAACCCTAAACCCTAATCCCTTAACCCTAAACCCTATCCCTAAACCTTATCCCTCAACCCTTGACCTTAAACCCTAATCCCTCAACCCTAAACCCTCAACCCTCAAAACTGTACCTTAAACCCTAATCCCTCAACCCTAAACCCTAAACTCTATCGCTAAAGCCTCAACCCTCGATGCTATACCTTAAACCCTAATCCCTCAACACTCAACCCTAATCCCTAATCCCTTAACCCTAAACCCTAATCCCTTATCCCTAAACCCTAAACGCTATCTCTATTCCTAAACCCTTAACCCTCAATACTATACCTTAAACCATAATCCCTTATCCCTAAACCCTTAACCCTATCCCTCAACCCTTAACCATTAAACCTTAAACCCTAAAACCTATCCTTAAACCCTCAACCCTCGACACTATATCTTAAACCCTAATCCCTTAACCCTCAGCCCTCAATCCTTAAACCTTCAACCCTAAACCCTATCCTTAATCCCTCTACCCTCGACACTCTACCTTAACCCTAATCCCTCAACCCTCAACCCTAATCCCTCAAGGTCCTAAACCCTAATCCCTTATCCCTAAACTCTATACCCTATCCCTAAATCCTCAACCATTAACCTTAAACCCTAATCCATCAACCCTAAACCCTAATCCCTCAACCCTAAGCCATAATCCCTCAACCCTAAACCCTCAACCCTTAACACTATACCTTAAACCCTAATCTCTCAACCCTCAACCCTCAACCCTAAACCCTAATCCCTTATCCCTAAACTCTAAATGCTATCCCTATTCCTAAACCCTCAACCCTCGACACTTTACCTTAAACCCTAATCCCTTATCCCTAAACCCTAAACCATATCCCTCAACCCTCAACGCTTAAACCTTAAATCCTAAAACCTATCCCTAAACCCTCGACCCTCGACACTATATCTTGAATCCTAATCCCTTAACCCTCAGCCCTAAAGCCTCAACCCTCAATCCTTAAAACTTCAACTCTAAACCCTATTCCTAATCCCTCTACCCTTGACACTCTACCTTAACCCTAATCCCTCGACCCTTAACCCTATCCCTAAACCCTAAACCCTAAACCCTCAACCTTAAACCCTAATCTGTCAACCCTAAACCCTAATCCCTCAACCCTCAACCCTAAACCCTATCCCTCAATACTCAACCCTAATCCCTCAATCCTAAACCCTATCTGTAAACCCTTAACCCTCAACCCTCAACCTTAAACCTTAATCCCTCAACCCTAAACCCTAAACCCTATCCCTAAACCTTCAACCCTCAACACTATACTTTAAACCCTAATCCCTCAACCCTAAACCTTAAATGCTATTCCTAAAGCCTCAACCCTCAACCCTTAAACCTTAAATCCTAAGCCCTATCCCTAAACCCTCAACCCTAAACACTATAGCTTAAACCCTTATCCCTCAACCCTAAACCTTAATCCCTTATCCCTAAACCCTAAACCCTATCCCTAAAGTCTCAACCCTTATACCTTAAATCCTAAACCCTATCCCTAAACCCTTAACCCTCGACACTATACCTTAAACCCGTTTACCTTATCCATAAAGCCTCAACCCTTAAACCTTAAATCCTAAACCCTATCCCTAAAACCTCAACCCTCAATGCTATACCTTAAACCCTAATCCCTCAACCCTAAAACCTAATCCCTCAACCCTAAACCCTTAATACCTCAACCCTTAAACCCTTAACCCTTAAACCCTCAACCCTTACCCACCCCTCTCCTCCCCTATCTACCTCACCCCCATCTCTCCCCTATCTCTCACTCCTCTCTCCCTAGGTTGTAGGTCTTTCAATTGTATATCTCTCACGACTCTCTAGATATTTCCCTTCCTCTCCACCTCTGTCAACCTTGAACATTATCCCTCAACTATAAACTCTCAACCCTCAACCCTATATGCTCAACCATATACTTAAGCCCTAATCCCTCAATCTTCAACCCTATACCTTAAACCCTGAAGCCTACACCCACAAACCCTCATCCCTATACCCTATAACCTCACTCTTATACCCTAAACCCTGAATATTGTGCCTCAACACTATACTTAAATTAAACCTAAACCATACACTCTCAACCCAAGTCACCCTATGCCTTATATACCCTCAATCCATATTGTAAACCCTAAACCCAATATCCTAAACCCTAATCCCCATGCCTTACACACTTAATCTTATACACTCAAAACTTGAATATTAACCCTCAACTATAACCCTCAACCCTCTAACCTCTAGACCCTCTACCCTCAACCCTCTACCTATTACTTAAGCCCTAATCTCTCAAACCTCAACCCTATACCTTAAACCCTAAACCCAAAAAACTCAACCGTTAACCCTAAAAACTATACGGGCTCAGGTCCTTATATACCCTAAACCCAAAACCCTTACATACATACATACATACATGTACATACATTACGTACAAAAATTACTTCATACAAGCATGGATACATGTATATAAATACATACAAACATACATACATATATACATACATCAAACATACTTAGGAACCTTGAACATAAATCCTTCCAAGCGAGACATAACGCAAGTGCGTTATAATGTGCTCGTGTTATGTAGAACTAGTCAAACCTGTAAAAATGAAAAAAAGCAAAACATAACATGATCGCGTTATAACGTGAGACATGCTCGAGTTATATTTTGCCTTAGGCTTGGGATTTGCTTTGGATTTCCAACCCAAAGGCTTGGAGTGCCTTCCCAACATCCAAAGATGTGTTTTTGCATATTCTACAGGATTTCACATAATTTTGTTTGTGCTAACCCTCAGATTTGCACGTGTTTCAAGGTCAAACAAAACAAACACCTGGATAATGTTAGGCTTTCTCTTAACTATTTAATGATGTAATTTTTTTCACATTTTGACAATGTTAAGCCTTTCATCTTTAATTTCTTTTGTTTGTGTGTCTGTTTTTTGTCAAAAACTAATGTTTGGTCTTTTTTCATTATAAATTAACCGTTCATTGAAATTTCAAATAAATCACATTTTTATAAACTAGACTCCATTCTACACATATTAAAAAAAATAATTTTCAATTAATTTTCAAAATTTACAGGGGTAACATGGCCAAAATTATGTTTTTTAGGACGTGTCCACTTTGAAAATTAGTAAAAAATTAAATATTCATTAAAAAATTATCAGAAAAATTAGGCATAAACTACATGTTGTTAGCTAATTTCTCATTGAAGTAATTTTAAAAACACCAAAAAAAAGTTAACCTTTTGAGGGAGCCACAAAACAAGCTATGTTATATTTTTTTGACAGAAACAACACCAATTTCTGTGGCTCCCTCTTTTGAACCCCTTAATTTATACCATTTAAAAAAAAATAGTAGTTTAGAAGTAGACTCGGAGCACTACAAATATTATTTTTGTTGCATCTTAAAATTTTGAGTGTAACTATGCTCAATTTCTCATCCAAAGTCAGTATTTCCTGATTTCATAATAAAAGTGGCCACTTAAGATCCCTTTTTGGCCCCCCATCTTCTTGCACTTACCCAATAAACAATTGAAATCTATATCCTAATTAATTTATTTGATATTAAAAATAAAGAATGAAAATTTCAAAAATATACCTTTTTTCTCTTTGAAATATTTTTTCACATTTTCTTCATTAAACTTCATGTCGTTTTCTATCGAATATGAACGCATTGGCTTATTTTGCCTAGTTCTTTTATTTTCAATCTTTTTCTTTACAAAACTGTGTCACAATAATCTTCTCCTTTGAAAAAAATAACTTTAAAACTACGCATCCTTTAAAAAAATTGACCAAAACATATTCTCCTTTCAAAAAATGCAAACAAAGAAAAATATTTTCCAAGAAAAAAATTGATTTAGAACAATACACATCTCTTTGTTTATATATGTGAATAGATTCATTTAATATTCTAATAGGTTTATGTGATATTTTAATACCTTCTAATGAAGGTAAGGTGTTTACATGAATCATGTTTCCTTCCTCGCTTGATTTTAGAAGAAATTGTTGTTTTGACATAGGGGTTGGACCATCAAACATACATGACATTTTAGAGAATTGTAGGCCTTAGAGTAAGCTTTATGGAAAGTATAATTTGTAATAAACTTTATTTAATTATGATATTTTTTTATCTTAGTGAGCATAGACTTTTTACCAAATATTAATGTCTCTTTGGACACATGAATAAATTAAAAAATAGAAAAAAAATTGAAAATATTTAATGTCCTTGTTTCAATAAAAATAATAATAATTTTGATATATATATAAAAAAAGAAGTTATACATTATGTAATAAAATTACTATAAATTATATTAATATGAATTAAAAAATAATAAACAAAATGTGCAACAAAAAGTTATCAAAAAAAGATCATACATTAGAAATCAATGTTAGTGATTTATGTTTAATAAATTGTGATTTTATCTTATTTCTAATAAAATTTATGCATTAGAGAACAAATATCTTTCACTAAAAAATACTAAAAAATATAAAAAACATAAAAAACAAGTTATTAAAAATATTTTAAAATGATGATTTATTTAAATATACATGCATTAAATAAATGGTATTCATTAAAAATACAGCTAGTGCAGGATTTGAACTTGTGACCTCTCTTTTAAGAGGGCAAGTTTTTCACCATCAAGCCAACTCAAGCTATATTTGAAATTGTGACCTCTCTTTCAAGAAGGCAAGTTTGAAATCTAGGTTGCCAAAAACCTAACAAAAACTAGAGAAACTATTTGTGATTCAACTTAGGTACCATATAAAGATATAGAGAAACCCAAACATAACCCTTGTGAAATCTATAATTATAAAATAATATATCTGATACTATTTCTAATCTTTCCACCAAAAATTATGAGCCAACATTGAATACAACATTCCATTAAAATTAAAAAACGTAATAGTAACATTTTGTGCAATTCAATTTTAAAAACAAAATTTGTGTCACTACCTTTTTGGCCGTTACAATGTATATTGGCCTATTAGGTCAAATATATTAAGACAAACAGCCGGCTTTCGGAATCTGAGAATATAAACAAGTTTTGAGGTGGGTCTCAGTGTGGGATTTCTTCTATGGATGCCGGACCCCTCACACTCTGTAGAGATTTGATCAAAGCCACTACATGCGTCGAAACTTCATGTGTCTGGGATGCCCTCCAATATTGGCGCATTTTATGTAACTTTCGGCCGATATGGATCAACACTGCAATAGCATAGATGGATGCGGTGAGAACGAAAAGAATCCACAGATTGCTGAGAGTTATGGGAGAGGTTTTGGAGTCTAGCTCCGTCTCTAAATCTGGACATGACGTTGCTTCCCCAAACCATTCACTACGGATGCTTTCCACCTTGTAGTGCTGCTCCGATATCTTTAGCACTGCTTCAGATATGTCTGGTAAAAATGGCGACCCCTTCTGGAAAAACTGTCAAGCCAATGTAAAATTTCAAATGGAGAATCTATGTGTATATATATTTTCTAAAAAATAACTATAGAATTTGAAGTGAAACAATGAATAAGTGGTTACAAATCCCCAGCCTCCTGTGCCAAAGTAGTCTCGATCTACAATAGCGAATTTTGCACATGGGTAGAGAGATTTGACTACTTCAACATATGAGCTCTCATCCACTATGGCACCCACTTCTTCATCGGTTATTAGCTTTTGCACGTAATCATGTGGACTTCCCAAAGGAACCAGTCTGTTTTGAGGTATTTTCAGATTATCTGTGAGATAATTTTTAACAAATGAAGAATTCCTGTAACCCACACTAATATTGCTTGTAGTGAGATTTTTCATGTATGTAATTGTGGGGGCCAATCTTTGCACCGTCAGAAAAGAGGTCAGATGTGCAGTGTAGCTGCTGTTGA
The DNA here is from genome assembly GCA_027924645.1 of Cunninghamia lanceolata. Taxonomy (NCBI): domain Eukaryota; kingdom Viridiplantae; phylum Streptophyta; class Pinopsida; order Cupressales; family Cupressaceae; genus Cunninghamia; species Cunninghamia lanceolata. The sequence continues at coordinate 176,711 of BSBN01000250.1, forward strand.
GTATTAGAGCCATGAAAAGACACGTAGCTACGGTTCCCTTGCCCAGTGAGCTCTTCACTTTCTCTCCTGTACGTCATTACAGAGATGCACAAGAAAATGTCATTATTACTGTGGACTGTTAGACGGTCATTACAGAGATGCACAAGAAAATGTCATTATTACTGTGGACTGTTAGACGGGATAATCTGATGTAGGATAATACAAAATGATCCAACTTTCCGATACATTGTAAAATTAAAAGGAAAGAAAGCCATGAGTAAGAAAAATACGCACTTTGAGCAAATACGAAGGCAGAGAACGACAATCTACACAGGATACAAGATAATATAAGTGTTCCGTCTTTGAGCAAGGAGGCAGGGAAGACTAGACTTTTAGGAACGCAATTCATAAACTGAATAAATTGCAAATAAATTAACTATATGTTTTCTTACGTCAATGAAGTTACTACTTGTTGGATAACTGCCCCTTGGAATTCATCGTTGTCCTCATGTTCCACGAGCCACACAAGAAACGCTGTGAAGACGAAGAATGCCCCTGCGAAAGCCCACAGCGCTGCCGTGAATGGACGGAGAAAAGTCCAAGGTCGCCCTCGCACTTTTTTAAGCGGCACCATCATCACCAGACCCGTCTGTGTAAATGGTTGGCTGAATCCAACGTACAAAGACCGGTTATACAATATTGAGGCTTCCCCCACCACCGCGTCGAATCTCTAAACAATCAAACCATTAGCTGAAACATCAGTTTTTATTGTTGCGCAATATGGGCATTTCTAATATCATCAACAGCTGGAGAGGGGGGTGAGGAGGATTACGTTTCCATGGATTAACTCCGTTACCAATGCATCATAGTTAGAGAGACTTGAGTTGCCTTTGTCGAAAACCTCGTACACGATAGGCAGATTGTACGGGAGTGTGTCTACAGCAGCCTCAAATATTTCTTTCGTGTAGCCTGAAATCTCGTCCATGATCCCTTTGATTTTTCCAATTACAAGTTTTCTGAAGCCGTTGGGAACTTGTGTGGTGTCGCCTGGCCAGATGATACCCCCAATCTTTTTTTCTTCTTTGCGTGCAGATTGAAGCCGCCCTGTTTCTTTTCTCCAAAACCCAACTGTTTTGTAGCTTTTTCCAAACACGTTAACGATCTCGTACTCACTAATTTCTAAATCATCTCCGAAAGCACCAGATTTCAAGCGCTCAATCTCCCGACGAAGCAAATCGCCTCCTGTCAAAACCATCATCGAAGCAGGGAAATCCGTATCATTCTTGGGAATTTGTCCATCATATCCAATCTTTATATCCTGTGACTGCAAGGCAGCAACTGCACTGGCAAGGAGCTTAAGAGAAGTGTATGCTTCTACTCCAATTCGGTTGATGGCATCGTCTGAGGAGACAAGCTGCAGCCTCCGCAGTAATTCTGTGAATTGGGGTGTTGCAACGCTTTTAACTCCCACAATTCCTTGTAATGTTTGGATAGAAGAAGATGACAGAGAATCCACAGAAGAAGCAACAGAATCCGTGACAACCCAAACATAGCTTTCATTCATCATCCCTAACTCTTGTGCTATGGAGAACATGTTGAGAGCCACGTCCACACTCGTGTGCACAATGAAAACCCTAACATAACTTTTGTTCAATTCCAGTAAAGTTTCCTGGATTTGTTCTCGCTGGTCTATCCTTGATCTAGAAGAAAGCACCGCCGTCCGTGAAATTGTCGTCCTGTTGTTCCTCGCCTCCTCCTGGAACTCCTGCAGTGCCTCGCTCAATGCGTAAACACCACTTAACCAGAATTCCTCGTCTTCATACACCACCACGACTGACTTCCACTGAAAGTAGGCTGCAATGGCTGCTATGGCTTTCATATCATCATAACCACTCGGAAATGTGGGAAGTAAATATGAGGACCCACTTACAGTGTTAAATCCATTCGAACCGCTGAATGACAAGATTGGTACATGAAATTGTTCCGCTACAGGGGCCAAAAACTTTGAAATCTTAGGGTCCTGCACCAAGATTGCCGCAGCCTCACTTCTGAACACTTGGACAACTGTGTGAAATTTGCCAAACAAATTTATTGTGAGAATTGAGCAACTAAACAAACACATCATCTTTGAGAAACAAAACAAAAAAGAAATTAGACAATTTAGAGTATGTTCTCACCGTTTCCAACAATTCCTCGAAATTCTTGAATTGTGACATTGATGCGAGCACCATTAGCCGCCTCGTTGTTAACATCTTGGAGAGCAAAGTGTAAAGACATGTTGGCTGCCTTTCCCGCAGGGGTATTCATGTCAAGAATTACAGCAATGTTTACTGTGTAATCAGCGGAAACATGGAAGACCAGTAAAACCAATAGAGTGTAAATTGAAACCATATCAGCGAGACAATTACTCCCCATTGTTGTGCAAGTCACAGTTTCAGAAGCTAATTGCGATGAAAATGAAAATGCATTCATCAAGGGAGTCTCTGCACTTAAGTCAAACAGAAAAAAACAAATTTAGGATGCCACGAAGCTACGTTACAACAAAGGGAACAGCAACGCAACGCGGTGAGAAATGGAATATTTAGAGATTACGAATAAGAAACAGGATATACTTACATATAATTAAGTTTAAATTATAAATTTTATTTTAGATACATAAAAAATATTTAAATTTAAAGTAAGTTTCTAAACTAATTTTAGATTTTTTTTTTTTTTTTTTAAGGAATAAAATGTGATTTAGTTTGCCATTAAGGGTATGGTTCGGTGGTCAAGTCGTACTGTTGTTGTGGCGGTCACCAAGGTTCAATCAAACTTCTACTAGGCTGACGAGCTCGCGAGCCTTGCATTCTCGCAGGCCCCTACTGGGTTGATGAGCTCGCGGCTTAAAGCCCCCACTAGGCCAATGAGCTTGCGGCTTGAACCTTCAGCGTTAATGCAAGCGTTCATGTCAAGGTGTTCATACCAGGGGATGAGGTCCCCCTGTGTTGTGGCCTCACCAATTCATAGCTCTAATCAAAAGCGTTCAAGGAGCAACCCCCAGAAAATTATGTGATTTAGTTATAAATTATAATTTATAATAAAAATAAAGAAACCTAACGATATATCATTTAAAAACATTTTAAAGAATCAAATGAAAAGCAAAGCAAAACAAATTCATACTAAGGCAGTTTAGTGGATTTTTTTTAAACAGAAAATGTACAACCCAAAATATTCGGGACGTCAATCTTCAAGGAAGATTTAATGACATTTGAATGGACAAAAACATTTCAAGATTTATTTTCTTTATTTTTTTAAATCTATTTTTTAATTTAGAAATGTCAGGACTGTTAGTGTATGTATTTGTATTTATGTATTTACATACTTACATAACATAGATGCTACGCCTAGTTAGGCATACTTGGCACATGTCACATTGAGGTGTAAAGTTAGTTAGGCATAGGTGTCAAGAAGTAGTCAACAACTAGCCACCTCATGCTAGTTTTATGAAAGCCAACTCACCACCACTCATTGTTTGAAGGAGTCCTCTCCTCAACTCATGACTGGCGATTGCCTTCTCTATTCTTATTTATACTTCTATTTTTTTACCTAATCTATGGCGTCAACTTGCATACAATCTATATGCTATGCATTTGATTTGCAATCTTTGTCTCCTGTTTACTTGTCTCACAGATTCTTAGTTTCTTCATGGTATCAAAGCAGTTTGAGCACATGGGCAAGTCAAAGAATTGTTCATTTCTTATTGCATAGAAACTGTATTTGTTTTATTTGTTTTTTCTATGTATTACCAATTTGCAGGAGGCTGTCAGAAAGGAGGTTAACCTGAGCAAAGAGGGGGCACAATTTGGCAAAGAGAAGGTTGAGGCTGAGCTGCCCCTATTTGTTGTGTTCAAAAGAGGCATTGACAAACAGACCCTGGTCACATGAGATTTCAGCCCCTAGTCACAAACAGCCCAGGGGGGCTTAAGTGAAGCCTATGTTTTTTTTCTCAACCACAAAATTGTAAGAAAAAAAAATTCCTTGAATTTTTTTTTTTTGTAAAAGGTAGAAAATATTTTAGTGTTTTTAAGACAGAGGGCAAAAATTTAGACCGCTGTAAATTTTGACTGGCAACTTAGATTTGAGTGCTATTTTTTAAAAGTGGTTAATTTTTCATCACAATTCCATTGGGCAAATCATCACACAAATTATAAAGTGCTTGTTTTTGCTCCAATTGGGCTTGCCTATGCACTATCATTATAAAGTGTCAAATTTCAAGAGGCAGATCTAAAATATTAGTCAAGGGGGATGTCTTTATGTAGTGTTCACTTTCACACTTCCTAGAGGAGTACATTTGTGTTGTGTTTTTCTTGCACTTCCACACTTCTTAACAAATTTGCAACAACTCTAAGCATGGATTCTAATGTGACTATCACACCTCCAATACCTTTTAACTATCATGAATGGAAGTTAAAATGTATACACGTTCTTAACAATAAAGGGTTGTTTAGGATGACAATGGGTACATAAAAGGAACCTAATGTTGCCAAAGACAAAGAAAAGTGGTTTAATAAAAGTGATCCAGACTTCGGCTTTTTATGTCGAAACTTGTCTCTTGAATTGTTATTCCATGTAGAGGCCTTGAAAAGACCCAATGAAGTTTGGGAAGCCCTTGAACTATTTGGGAAGGTTGATGAACTCAAGAGTCATGCTCGTTAGAAAATGAACTCATAGGTCTAAGTCCTAGGAACTTTACAACTCTTAAGATTATTTCACCAAATTTAAATCATTAAGTTCGTAATTAAAAAATGTGGGATTGATAAAAAGGAGGATCAATTAGTTCTCTCTATGCTATCCAATTAGTTCCAAAATCTTATGTGTTTGTCTCCACTTTCTACCCTATCAAAAGGCTCTTGGAGCCACATGGAAAATTCCCACTCTCGATGACTTTATTACCGACTTAACAAGGGAGCAAAACAAGTTAATTCAGATAGGCACATTAAAGTCTACAAAACCTCAATCCCTCATTACTGGGAATGAGAAACAACCAACTTGAAAAGGGAAGAAACATAACACTCAAAAGGAGAAGGAAACTAAGAAAGAACAAAAATCTAAGAACTCCAAAATTGACAACTTTTCTCAACAAGGGAAACCCAAGAAAGAGAAAGTTAAGTGTGCCTTTTGTAAAAACTTAGCATGATGAGCACCAATGTATGAAGAAACAAATAGATCATCTCTCCCATCTTCTCAAGATGAATAATATAGGGGTACCTGATCAAAGAATCCTCATCAACCCAAGAAAATTCTAAGGCAAAAGAGAAATCAAAGGGCAAGGCCCTAGTTGCTTTAACATCTTCATCTCCATCATGGATCATAGACTTAGGAGCCTCACACCACATGAATTCTTCACATGCTGATTTTTCATCCTTAGAGCCATCAAGTATGTCCACTATCACCTTGGGTGATGATACTCCAGCTTTGGTTACAGGGAGAGGGTCTGTTGAAGTTGAAAGAGGAACATTCACAAATGTTCTAAATGTCCCTTCACTATCAACTAATCTCCTTTCAATGTATCAGATAACTCATATAGGGAAGAGCATGAAAATTCTATTCTCTCCAAATTCAGTTGAAACTAGAGAATTTCAAAGCAACAAGTTGGTAGCTATAGGGAGGGTGGATCATCAATCTAGGTTATACACCTTCTCTCATTTTGCACCTGATATTTCTCCAACAGCATTGCTTACCCATTTAGATGGAGTTAGCAAATTATGGCATGAGCATTTTAGCCACCTTAACTACTATTACCTTGAGAAACTATGTCAGCAAGATATGATCATAGGTTTGCTAAGAATTAAATTCTCTAAAGGTATTTGTGAGGGTTGTGCCCTTGGGAAGCATCCTGAAGAGAAATTTAGCAAAGGAAAATAATGGAGGGCAACACAAGTCTTGGAACTTGTTCACCATGATGTTTCAGGGGCTTTTCCCCATCCATATTTTACAAAGGTTAGGTATGTTCTCACCTTCACAGATGATTTCTCTAGATACACATGGGTCTACTTTCTTCAATAGAAGTCTGAGAAACAATCAGGGACTGTCATCAAGGTTCTACGAACTAATAATGTGGGTGAGTATGTCAACAACCATTTTGAACAATATTGCATCGTAGAGGGGATAGATTTATAGTGCACAGTTCCTTATACTCTCCAAACAAATGGTGTTGCAGAATGTAAGAATAGATCTTTAAAAGAGATGGCTAACTATATGATTCACCACTAAAAAGGCCTTGTTGGAGCCAAAAAAAACTATCTTCCAAATTGCTCCCATTTGACCAAAAAAACCCCAAAAAATCTATTATAAGTCCTCATTTTGCCCTTGCAGTTAAAACCCCCATTTGAATCTAATCTGAGAAATCCTTTAGGGGTTATTTTTAAAAAATCCTCTAAGTATATGGCCCCCTTTCATTTTCTTACCTTAGAAAATTTCTTCATTTTTTGCCCTTTGTCGGCAAATCGACAAATTCCTGAACTTGCGAACTTGTTCACAAGTTCAATTTTTTGTCGGTTCGCCGACAGAGGACGAAGGTAGGCATGTGTTTTATCTACGAAAGAAGAGAAGGAAACAAAGGAATTAATGTACCTTTGCAGTGATTTGTCGAGTTTGCAAACTCGACAGTTCATCGACAATACGCTTCACTGACTGAATGAAAGATGAGGGAGCCACGACTTGCAAATTGTTTCTAAGGCGAAGAAAAGGAAAGTTTTGTAAAATTCAATTTTGCCAACAAAAGGTAAAGTGATAAGAATATGGTTAAAGCAAGAAGCTTTGTTGGGAAACCAGGGAAAATTTGAATTTGAGAAAAGTTCAGTTTTCTCCTAGTTTGCCGAAAAGCCAAGGAAAGAAAAGGAAAAAGGCACAACAATGAGCATGGTTAGGCAAATTGAATTTTTGCTGATCAAAGGGTAGATGGGAAAGAAATTTCTTGTGGGCAATTGCTTTGAAATATGGAGGATTTCTCGATAAAGAGGAAAATGGCAAAAGTTCTAGTTTCGCCAGTTTTGCCGATAAAAGGGGACAAGGCAGAGAAATTAGAGGTTTGCAAATATTGACTTTTACCGATAATGCAAAAGTAGGAAAAATTGACTAAGGGAAAAGGGTAATGAAGGACTTTTTGTCGAGGAATCAGCAAAGTCCTGAACTTTGTTAAAGTTTGGTTACTTCTAGATTTGTCGACAAGAATAACAAAAGGAAGAGGCACTAAGGAGAGTTCAACAAATGGATAATTTTCTGATAAAGTAGTAAAAGGGGAAAAGAAGTAAGGTTTGAGAAAAGTCAAAATCTCCAATAAAGGTGAAAATGGCGCTAAGGGCTTGGTTCAAGAAGGGAAGAGTTTACCGATAAGGTAGTTAGGGAAGAAGTTCAAAGAAAGAGAAATTCGCTGATAGGGCGACCAAGGAGGAATTTCCTTTAGAGTTTGGAAAGGTGGCAATTTGCCGATAAAGCGGGTGAAAGGAAGGAGAAAGAAAGGTTTGAAAATAAGAAAATTTGTTGATAAGTAAGAAAATGATAAAGGCAAAAAAAATGAAGAAAGAGCCCGCCAAGTAGGGAAAAAGATAGAAAGAAGAAAAGTTTGCCAATATGTAGATTTGCCGATAGAAGGCAAAATGGCTTAGTTTGGAAAAATCACCTTTTGTCGACTAAAGCATGAAATGATGAGAAAATGCAAGCAGCAAGCAAAAGAAGTGATGTGTCGATGGAAGTCCCAGAAATGTAAAGAGGTGACTCTATGATGAGAAAACTCTGCTGATTGGGTGAGGTCAGGTATAAGGCATGATTGCAGGAGTTAGGGTAGCTTGCTGGTGACCGGAATAGTGTATGTGCAAGTACTAAATTTAATGGAAGGTGCAGTGTGCCAGTGACCATATCTTCTGTAGTACCTCAAGGATGCAAATCAATTTGTAGGGCATGGGTGCCCAAAAGGTCTGCCAATTTTTTCTAACAAGAGGTCATGGGTCTGGTATTCATTGCAGTGATTGCTTGTTGACCAGATTTCTAACATCATAGGCTGCACAGTAAAATATGATGGCTATATATATACATCATTTTTTTATGTTTTCAAGGTTGGTCGCTGAGCTAATTGTCTGGTCTGGGAATGCCTAAGAAGTTTCTCTGGCATTAACACACGATTTATCTAGTTTGTTAGTGAAGGGATATGCTTAGTATAGAGTAGGAAGGTTATGTAAAGTAGATTTGAATGTAATGGTATGTCTCCATGGGAGTTTGTAATTATTTTGGTAAATATATAATTGCAGTTATGTATTTCCCTTTGCTACATTTGCTAGTATGATTGTAACAAATATTTGGAGATGTGTGACAACATCTAAGTTAATACAAGGATTTGTATTTGCCATCCTTTTGTTGCATAGTCCAATCATTGCATTTCTTTTTTAGATTATTAAGTATGTCCATTGTATGAAGATCTATCTTAAGTCATATCATAGTGAATATATGTCTAGTTATGTTGATCATTTATTGTGTATTTCCTTTCCTCCTTACATTTTATGACTTTGTTGCCCAATGGAATAGGCACCGGTCCATATTGAAGAGGGACCAATCACTCTTTAAAATCAAACAAATCATTCACCTATGGTTTAGGGGAAGAAACTATTTTTCTTGTGCATGTGCATTCGAACAGTTGAATTAGCTATATAGGGGTTTTGTGATAACCAATCGTTCTTTACTTAGTGACAACTTTTGGAGTCAAGATGATGTGTTGGGTGGGGATATTCATTTATTTTTAGTTGTTCATCTAGTTTGAACTTAATACCTATTCAGGTATACCCCTTGGAATATCCCTCCAGAGTTTAAGTTGAGCTTGAAGTGTAGAGGAGTCTACCCACTCCTATTAGTTTGCCAAAAGCCCCCTTAACTTGTTGATAAACCTCTTCCTATCACCTTGATGACAATCCATGGCCTAGGTGATTTAGGAATGTTTTAGAGTTTTGGGTTGCAGTCATTTTGGGAACCAACAGGCCTTGCACCAAAGTACTAGGCAAAAGTAATCAACTATGCATGCTATATTAAAAAACAGAGTTCCTCACAAAGCCTTAAAGGGTATAACTCCTTTTAAATATTGGCAAGGTAGGAAACCAACAGTTGAGCACTTCAAGGTCTTCAGATCGCCTGTCATTGCACACATACCAAAAGAGCATCACAAGCCAATGGATTCACAATCCAAACCTTGCATCTTTGCAAGTTATCTAGATGGTGTGAAAGGTTATCACTTGTTCCACTCGACCACACATGAGTTGTTTATTGAGAGAAGTGCTAAGTTTCCTGGGAGAGTCATGTTGACTCTATACTTGACATTTCTCCACATATTGTGGACTCATTAGACTTTGATGATTGTTCTGATGATTCATATCATTCACAGTAGATTCTTGAGGTGGTGTTTTCTTCTCCTTCCAATTATGATAGTGAGGATAGTGATGAGGGTTCCTCTTCATCCAGTTCTGGGATTTCTTTGGAAGTTGATATTTTAGTACCTGTCTCATCCACATCTAATCCTTCTTGGGCTAGACAACCACTTCACAGTGCAGATATATGGGAAGATGATCCAACAAATGACAGACTTATATAGTCAGATTATCAGGGGGCCACATGCTTTCTTTTCCTTAGTCTCTGATCCATAGACATTTCAAAAGGCATCATGCATACCTGAGTGGGAATTGATATGGATGAGGAATATGATAAATAGTATAAACAATGAATCATCCTAACTTCTCTTTCTAAGGGAAGGAGATAGTTCAATGTAGGTGGATATATCAGACTAAGTTTTCTACATATGGGTCAATTGATAAGTATAAGGTACGATTGGTTTCTAAAAGATTTTCACAAGTTTTTAGCATTGACTACACAGAGACCTTTGCACCCATCACCAAAATAACTTCGATTCACCTCACTCTTGATATAGTCTCTGCACATGGATGGGATGTGCATCAGATGGATGTAAAGAGTTCCTTTTTTCATGGAAACCTTGAGGAGGAGATCTACATGGAACAACCACTTGGGTTTATTCAGGATTCATCTTTAGTTTGCAAACTTGGGAAATCTCTCTATGGCCTCAAATAAGCCCCTCGAGATTGGTATGCCAAGATGGATTCCTACCTCCTAGCTTCTGGTTTTACTAGATCTCATTTTGATCCTAATGTTTATTTATTGCGGCAGGATGATTGATTGTTGATACTGGTACTATATGTTGATGATCTTTTGATCACCAAGAGTTCTTCATCTACTATTGCAGTAGTGAAGTTAGCTCTTTAAGACATATTTGACATGACTAACTTGGGTTTATTACATTACTTCCTTGGCATTGATATTTCACAGTCTGACTCAGGGATCACTCTTGAACAACCAAAGTACACTCTTTTTTTGGATTAAATCTATGAATGTGTTGTTCAAAGCCTTTATCACGGTAGAATTCTTTCTTAACTCCTCTAATATTACAGTTAGCTCTTTACTAATTATAGTCCAAAAAGATTGGAAAAACCTAGCTGGGAGACCATCTAGGCCTAGGGCCTTATCCACTCCAAGTTGAAAGGTTGCCAATTTGACTTCTTCCTCTGAAATAGGACTTCTAAGAATTTTGTTCTACTCTTGACTCACAATTTGTGGGGTCTTATTTAGTACTTTTCCTTTTACTGCAGCATTAGGGTGTTCTCCTTGATTTAGTAAATTTTCAAAGTAGTTCAAGCAACTTCACTTATCTCATCTAGATCCTCAACTATATTTCCATCTCCCTTCTTGATGCAAGTGACCCTATTCATACTTCTCTTTATTCTAGTGGTATTGTAAAAATACTTCGTATTTCTATCCCCATCCTTAAGCCAACACTCTCTAGATTTTTATTGCCAAAAAATTTCCTCTTTAACACCTCATTGTACTTATCCTTCAATTCATGTTCCTTTTCAAATGAACTCAAATTCATGCCTTCCTTGATAACAATCTCATTTATCTCACTAAGCTCCATCTCAATCTTCTCCTTTTCTTCAAAGATATTTTTAAAGTGTTCTTGATTCCATACCTTTAGCTACTCCTTTATGAATCCCAGTTTCTTATAGATTTGAAAATGCTTTGTTCCTCTTTCTTTGAATGCTTGAGCCCACTATTCAGCTATCTTGTCTGGTGGGTCTAGATCCCTTAGCTACATATTCTCAAAATTGAAGGGGCATTTTGTTGGAGGGACATCAATGGAAATGTGTAGTTGGATGGGAAAATGATCAGATCTAGTGAATGGTAGAATGAAAGTTGCAAGTGTGATTGCCAAATTAGCCCAATGTCCTGTAATAAGGAACCTATCTAAGCATTCTGCAATGCTGGTAAAAACTTACCTTCTATTAATCCTTGTAAATATACTATTCCTTGGGGTAATATCTTGAAAATGATTGTTACTTATGAAGTCCTGAAAGTCTAGCTAAACTTGTGTGAGCTTAGATACCCCTATTTTTTGATCCATACAAAGTGGCATTGAAGTCTCCTCCCACAATCACCATTTTCTCTCTAAATGACTGCACAATTTGTGAAATCTAGTTCCATACTTCTCTTTTCCTAAGGGTTCCAACAGGGTCGTAAACATTAACTAAGATGAATTCAGTCTTCAGAGGAAGAAAACAAACTTTAGTGACCTACCATGACCAGCTAGTTTGTATTTATTTCATATTGACCCTTCTCGAATTTCATAGCACACCCAGACCCCCTGAAGCCCCTTAGCCCCCCACTAAAGAACCTCTCCATTGCTACCATTTGTTCACTACTTATGTTGCTTCTTTTATCTCTAGTTTTGTTTTTTGAAACATTACTATATATGTTTTTGACTTCTCAATTTGACATTTGATTATGCACCTTTTGTTAGGCAAATTTATACCCCTAACTTTCCATGTTATGATCATCATGTCTCCTTAGGAAGGGTGATCCCTTTCCCTAATATCTGAAAGAAAGCTAGGTGCGAGGAAAATGCTTCCTACACTAATCTAATGAGGAGAGGGCTATGCAAATTCAAATTTATCCTAACTATTATAGCAATGTTAAACCATTAACATGAGATATTGCAGCAAAACACAAGAACTAGAAAGTAGACAGAAGAAGAGAGACAAAGATTTACAGTGGGGAAAACCCTTATTGGTTGAAAAACCCTACACTCAAAAACCTACATAATGTATTAACAAATCTGAAAGAATGTTTACAATACACTTGCAATGCAAGCTTCAATGGTCTTTGACACTCGTGTCTAGAGTCAATCTGGCAGCATAATAGTACCTGTGAACCTGTGATACAAACTCCATCTCCAAGCACTTGTATAAATAAGAAATGCAAGGCAATATTGGACCTATCTTGGAATGGGCGTCCAACATGGCATCTTGGACCAAAACCCATGCCTAGGGACACTTGGTCAACATTGTAGAATGTGTCTGACACTTGTCCACAGTTACCATCCCAAAGAGGTCGCCTATTTCCAAAATGGGCTATGACAGATGCTCTTACGACACTTACGACCGTCATAGAATCTGTCATAGCGGTTACAACTTACAGCTGTAAGAGAATCTGTCATACACATGCTATAAATAGCATATTCTCTTACAACATGTCATATTCCACCTTGGGGCACCCAAATATGCCTTATTCAAAGATGCTTCATGACACATGTCATCACCTGTCTTACAACCTTCTATTTCTGACTCTTATATGTCATAGATTCGTCATAGGAATCTGTCATAACCGTTTTGGTCAAACATTCCTTACACAACATAGAAGATGCTGACACATGGCAGAATATTCCTACCACTTAGTGGGATGCCTATCTCCTCATGTGAGGACAAAATAATAAGTTGTCATAATCCATGTAGGATTGACACATCACCGTGCCACATCCCACAACATGACGATATGGAATTTCCAATTATTTACAACATAGGCAATTAAATAATAAATACAAACATTTCAAATGCAGAGAATTACCAAGGTTGATACACCTTAATTCCCAACAATATCAGCTTCATTTTCCCTTTGGCCCTTCCTACTATCTCTAATTTCAATCTATTAGATTTTCATCCCCTCATACTTTTCTCTCCCAATTTTGGTTTTTTATGTTTTATTCTGTCTGACTAGTCATTATTTCTGCTAGTATATCAATCTCCTCTGACAAGTCACTATCCAATTCTAAGTCTGTGCTTTGATCAATCTCTGTTTGTTGAAGATCTAGAGGGATTTTCTCCTTATTCTCTCTTTCTCTATTAATTCCTTGAATAACTCTAGGGTAGCATCGAATATGAGTAATTGTTGCAAGACCACTTCTTCCCTATTAGATCTTGGGTTTAGTACAGCTTCTATTCGTGCACTAGGGATCTCAACAAATATCTCCCTCTACTCATTCTCTACCATTTATCTTTTCCCTTTCATTTTGCCCTAACTCTTGATTATCATTCTCCTCACTTCTTCCTCCTTCTTTATTGCCTTCTTTTATTTCTCTAAGCTCTAGGACCTTCGAACACTCCTCCTGCTTATCCTCCTCAACTTCCTTTATACAATCTTTCAAAGAATGACCAAGAAGCTGACATTTCTTACATTTTTATTGAGTATTTTCAATTTTGATTCTTTGTTTCCAAATTTATTGGTCTAATCTTATCTCCAATTCCTTTGGTAGAGGAGTTTTGAGGTTAACAATGATAAGGTTAACAATGATGCAAATACATGCATATACTCAATAGTCTTGATCTTCCAAAATTTCATCAGCCTTAACAAAGGATCCAACTTGGTCTCCAAAGCATTTCAATATTCATGGATCCTAATATTCTTGTAAGAGTCAATGTGACTTAGCAAGCCAAGATCACCTGCAATCAAGACAACCTTCCACAAAAAGATAACAAAGAAGATGCTAAAACAATGGAGCAAAGAATCTATACAAAGATCATATGAAGCTATATGAAATACAATAAGAGAGCCTTGCTTATAAAGGCAAGGTGAGAGATAGAAAAGTGGAGTGAAAGGTGGAGATATTCCTACAACATGTGTCAATTAGAGGATGATAACTAATTGCACATGTGGAGGATAAGACAACTCACTCCAACTATCAACAGCTCAACACACAACTAGACTCAACTAGAAGACTCACTAAGTCAACTTAACATGTGAATTATGTGTTAACACCAACACCCCCCCTTAAGTGCAACTTAGAGAGTACCTGACTAAAACAAAGATGTAATGATGGATGGGTCCCAGCTACTAGGCCATGTTAGTTACCCATGCACAACAAATCTCAAGTGGAGAAAAGGAGAAAACCTCATGGCACAAAACTCCTCTCCAAAAGTGAGAATGCAGAAAATAGATTAAAGATGTGATGGAAGGAGGACTCAAGACCCCCCAAGAACTACATCCAACACATATGTACAATCGATTAGCCCCCATAGGAGAGAAAATATGAGACTATAGGTCCCCCCCACAATGAAGTAGCTCCTATGTCGATGGTGAATGCCTGAAGACGAACACTAGAAAGTGTCATGTACCTACAAACAACATTTCTCCCCTTAGGAAGAAACAAGTCCAAAGGCTGATGTCAAAGAAACTCCATCTCAAGGTATGAGGGAAAAAGCCTCATGATGTATGTTGTCTCTCAAAAATCTCAAGTGTCCAAATGTCACAACCAAAAGATGCCACATAATCAGGTGCTGCATGCCTAATCAAGGAATGTGACCATCCAAGACAAGATGAAAACTCAAGATCACCAATCTCCAAAGACAATGTATCCTCCAAATGATGCGCACAATACTCCAACTCAGTGCCAAACTGTGACAAGTGAAGAGGAGAAGAAGGTGATGTCTCATCCGAAGTAGAAGAATTGAGTCCTTCAAAGAGGAGATGAATGTCATCAAGATAGGACTCACGAAACAAGTCTAAAATACCTGTCAAGTACTCATCCCACAAACCTGTATCTAGAAGACAAACGATATCTTGCTCAACTGAAGTGGATGAAACTATGTCAATGCCAGTGTCTGAAGAAATAGGAGAAGGAGGAAGCTCAAAACTAGTCTCAGGAACTGAAGTAGATGCAAGAACACCAAGGTTCAAGTGACCAAACTTCTCCCTAGAAACATGATTCACACTTGATGCATGAGTGTGAATAGAAATCAATGGATCTACATCATCAAAAACAAAATGGGAGAAAGTATACAAGTGAGATGCATGATCAGCCATCCCAACAACAATGATGTCTCTGCTCTCTAAGTCCCGAATGATCACAGAATCAAGAGTGAACTCAACTGTCTTCCCTGCACCACAATGAGTAATCTGATAGATGGAAAGGAGATTGGTTGTCAAAGAAGATACACACAACACATTGTTGATTGTATTCTCTCCAACATCAATTGTTCCTTTTCCAGTTGCATGCATGTATGTATTGTTACCCATCAAAATAGGTGGCGAAGTACATGAATGAAATGAAGAGAACATCCCCTATGAAGATGCCATATGATGAGAAGCTCCAGAATCAAGAAGCCATCTCTCTGACTGTAGACTTGTTGAAGCAAGGAGTGCTTGTCCTTTTCCTTTGTATGACCCATTAGCAATGCCTGTTGTTCGTGTAGATGTAGATGCAGATAGTGGCAAAGGAGAAGACTTGGGTAAAACTGTTGTTAATGAAGAATACTCAATGTTATGCTTTTGAAGAAGTTGTGACATCTCATAAAAAAATTTCTCATAACATTTAGTCTCATAATGACCTAATTTATTACAATAAGAACACTTCGGCTTCTTCTTCTTATTGGACTCCTCTTTAAAAGAAGAGTTGGGGGTTTTCTTTGATTCTTTCTCTTTCTCATTAGACTTTGAATCCTTTTGTTTCTTTCCCTTATTATGTGAAGTCTTAGGATCTTTCGTGCTTTGTGTTGCAACTAGAGCCTGTTTTCTAGGAGACGTCAATGTGCCCATGTGTAGTATCTTGGCTTGTTCTCTTGTGAGTTGTGCAGAAAACTCCTCAAGTGAAGGCATTTTAAACTCACTACCAAAGGCATCCATTGTAGCATAAAAGGTAGAAACATAAACTAAATATGCAAGACCCAATTTTGCAAGAATAGATAGAATCAATTGTTCATCTTCTTTTTCAAGACCACATTGTTTGAGTTGCAACTTGAGAGAGTTAAACTTGGTGAAGAAATCTTCAATTTGATCAAAGTCTTGAGGATTAAGTGCAATTAGCTCATTCTCCAATTTGAACCTTCTTATTTTATCTTGCTTGCCAAAGAGATTGTCCAATGTTGTCCATATACCTCATTTGGTGTTGTACAAGACTCAACATGAAATCTCAAATCTGGAGAAATAGCAAGACAAAGTGTGCCATAAGCCTCATCTCTTCTATCTAACCATTTTCTTCTCTCAGCAACACCTGTGGGTTTAGGATCTGTGCCTAAAGTTATTCTATGTAACTTTTGTTTATACAATACAAACTCCATGTTTTTCTTCTATTCAAGATAATTATATGGAGTTAAAAGTGGAAATTGAGGCCCATCCATGATGAAAAAAAAACAACAACACCCCTTTACTATGTAAGAGAGCCCATCAATTTGTTGTGGCACTTTATACTTAGTGCGATTTACAATTGTCCTCAAGGGACCAAGATTGGGAAAACAACAAAATCTCTTAAAAAAAATCTGAGTGGGATTACAATCACTCACAATGATGTATTATAGCAAACAAATCCTCTCAAAACAAATTTTATTTCCTCAAGTATCAAAATGATGCCACAAGAATCGCAAAAAATGGAGTTCATGGCAAAACATTATGAGCTTGAGAGCCAAAAAAGAAGATTTGTCTTCAACCTGCAATAAATGTTGTCAAACAACAAAATATGTGAGAATGACTAATACCACTACAAAGTTCTCTCTGTTAGCTTTCTATTGATATCTTGTTTACCCACTTTCGACACCATGGGCAAAAGTTGTGCAAAAAGCAAAAAAAGCCCTACTTTAGGGCTTTGAGGGGAAAACAAGCCCCCTTGACAGAATATTCTCTTTGCTGGCCGGAATATGCTCTTGTCATCGGAAAACTACCTGTGAGCAAAAAAATAGTTTAAGAGGCAAAAATAGCCAATGAGAAATAAAAAATCCCCTATGTGCCAAAATACCAATCAGAGGGAAAAACCACTGTTTCAAAACGCCATTTAAGATTAAAACACCAAGTTTAGATGGTCAAAACCGCCAATGGAATTGACAAAAAATGGATTTCGCGCTGGGTTAAGGCAGAAACCACCAATTACAAAACCGAAACCGAAACCACCAATTACTTTAAAAGCTGACCAAAACTTGCAAGATAAACAAAACATAATGATCGTCGTGATAACAAAATGCTAGTGCTAGTTGAATGCAAAACAAATACCGTCTAGAGGAAACCTTTGACTGCCAATGAATCATAGCGACCAAAGGTTTTGTTTTAAAATCCGCCGAAAGGGGTGGTAGACTGTGTTGTGGCCAGGAGGTTTTAAGCCGCTAACCAGTACAAATATAAATTGCCACAAGACCAAGATCTCAGATGACGACTGAGCTTAGTCATAAGACTGCCAGAAGGACTGTCAATAGTTTGGTCGACAACTATGGTTCGTCGAAGCCAAAATGATATCCGCCAATGATGAAAGGGTGAACACCGATAGGAACACCTGACAAGTCTAGAAAATTTCCCAGCGGAGAGAAAATCGTCTAAAACGATTATTGACCACTGAAGGATATATTCAAGACGCCCGACTATGCAAAGCTCAGGGGCCCGGTATAGAAGACCACCGCAGATTTGTGGGAAGATTCTACAGATTTTAAATGTCACAAGGGCAATGACAAAAAAGGGTTGGGTGGGCCGAAGGGTTCACCCCTGCACTGCGGTGTACCAAATGGTACGGAGGGGCCCGACACAGGTCGGCTACCCTCTATTCCCTTAAAACTTTTTATTTTTCAAAAAAAAAAATTTCAATGTTTTAAAAAAAAAACAATCCGTAGAAAAACATTGAAAAAAACAACCAGAGATTTTAATACCCGACTGATTCGACGAGACAACCTAGATCTGGCGTAGAGGTGGCATATGGAGCCATACGATTGTATGGATTTCGCTGCAAAGCTACCAGGGGCAAAAAAATTTGCCAAAAAAAATTCTGATGACGAAATTTGGCATTTGGACAACCAATTTACATAGATTTGGGCTTCCTGATCGCAACCGTGATGTCCGTTTCACTCCAGGACGCTCCTATGATGCTGCTCTGAGAAAAACCTCTCCAATGAGGGAAGGAAATTGCAGATCAGGCTTTCATACCATGTAAGAGTCAATGTGACTTAGCAAACCAGGATCACCTACAATCAAGACAACCTTCCACACAAAGATAACATAGAAGATGCTAAAACAATGGAGCAAAGAATCTATACAAAGATCATATGAAGCTGTATGAAATACAATAAGAGAGCCTTACTTATAAAGGCAAGGTGAGAGCTAGAAAAATGGAGTGAAAGGTGGAAATATTCCTACATGTGTCAATTAGAGGATGATAACTAATTGCACATGTGGAGGATAAGACAACTCACTCCAACTATCAACAACTCAACACAACTAGACTCAACTAGAAGACTCACTAAGTCAACTTAACATGTGAATTATGTGTTCACACCAACAATTCTGAGGGTAGATTATATAATCTGATACAAACTAGGGTTTCTAAGATTTCATGATTTAATGGATTAAAGTTAGGTTCCCAATCCTTCAAATAAAAACCTTTACCTCCCATAATATGCGATCCCTATTAAAGAATCTATTTTTTCCTATCCCTAGATGGACATTTGTGCAAAGACTGGAGAAGCTAAATACAAACAAGTTGTGCAACAAAATAGTTTGAAAGCTACGTTGCCAAGAGCCTAATGAAAATTAGAGACGCTATTTGTGGTTCAACTTAGACACCGTGTAAAGATGTAGAGAAACTCAAACATAATCCTTGTGAAGTCCATAATTGTGAAATGATACATGTGAGTACTATTTCCGATCTTTCCACCAAAATTATAAGTCAACATTGAATAAAACATGCCCAAAAAAAATTAAAAAACCTAATAGTAACACTTTTGTACAATTCAGTTTTAAAAACAAAATTTGTGTCATTACCTTTTTGGCCGTTACAATGTATATTGGCCTATTGGGTCAAATATATTAAGACAAGCAACCGGCTTTCGGAATCTGAGAATACAAACAAGTTGTAAAACAAGAAAATCCGGTCTCTCCTAGCATAGATGGATGCGGTGAGACAACTTAACCAGTGCCTCGCTCAATGCGTAAACACCACTTAACCAGAATTCGTCATCTTCATACACCATTGAAACAATTTAGAGTATATTCTCACCGTTTCCAACAATTCCTTGAGATTCTTGAATTATGAGGTTGAGATGAGTACCATTAGCAAAGAATTACAGCAACGTTTACTGTGTAATCAGCGGTAACATCCCCATTGTTATGCAAGTCACAGCTTCAGAAGCTAATTGCGATGAAAATGCGCTCATCAATGGGGATAAGTTATGGACTGGCGAAAACTAATGTTTGAAATGGAGATAAATAATATGCCGTCTCTGGCACTCTGCACTTAAAGAGAGAAAAACAAATTTAGGATGCCGCGAAGGCACTTGGAAACTATTGAGATAAATAATATTTCGTCTCCCCATTGTTTTGCACTCACCAATGGAGATAATATCTCGTCTCCGCAGCCAAGTCAAACAGAGAAAAACAAAATTAGGATTTCGCCACGTAAAAGGGAAGATTTTGGAATTGTCTGCGAAATTGGTATGTCGACTAACGCTGCGTTATGTGGTATAATTATAAGTTTGTGGTCTAATTCTTAAAACTAACTTGACATTTAGAGAAGCGCGTGGAATATTATATGTGGTCTTAAAGTGATTAGATTGATTTGAAAGAATATAATATTAATCAATTTTAATATTATATGTGGTCTTAAAGTGGTTAGATTTGAAAGAATATTGATTGATTTTATTATTATTACATGTAATTATTAAATGGGGTCTTAAAGTGGATAGATTTGAAAGAATATAATACTAGCACTTGTACCCATAGGAGGTTCAAGGAATACGTCAATAAGGAGTTTAGAAAAATTTCTGACGTGAATTTTTTTTACGACGTAAGACAATTCCGAGCACTATAATTCTCACATATAAAAGCCTATTGGCTAATTAATCAACCTTAATATTATATGTGGTCTTAAAGTGGTTAGATTTGAAATAATACAACATTAATTGATTTTGTTGTCTAATGGAAAAGGTAATAGGTTAGAATTTGGTTTTATTAGTGGATAAAGATTTAAATTATTACATCAAGTTAGTTAAGTTTGTTTAGGAAAGTTTAATTATATATTTATTATTTGTAATAAAATAAATAAATATTTTTATTGCAAATTATTTAAAATTAATTAATTTAAGTAATAATAAAAGTGTTTTAAGAAAATATAAAGTAAATATTTTCTAAAAAATTAAGTATAGATTTACAAAAAGGTAGCAGAACTAGAAAGAGGATGAAAAATGGAAAATAGCACCAAAGACTGGGAGACGTTATCTAGGATGATAGTATGTCACGTGGACATCTACATGTTGTGTTGTCATTTGTATGCCTAGAGTATAAATAAACTTCCATAAATACTTTTGTTTCAATTCCATAAATCACCCAGTCTCCAAAACAAATCACATGAAAACCCCCAATAGCATTCCACGTGACAAGAACTAAAAAAAAGTGCATCAAAATAACTAGATTTAAATGATGAAAACAAGATATAGAAGGGAACAATAACGGGGGAAAACCAAAAAACCTACATGTGGTTGAGTGTCTCCAAAATACTTGTAACTGCAAGATAAAGGAAAAATGGTTGGGGTTGTTTAGGATCTTTCCTTTAGGTCAAGCCCTTGTGTTGGTCTTTTGACCTCCACGAATAGTCAATATTACAAAAATAGTAAATAACGAGTGTGTGCTTTTATTTCCAAAGTCAATGTAGGAAAATAACAATAGTGATAGATAAAATCTATGAGTATCAACCCTATCCTACGAGGAAGAATACCCTAGTGTACATAAAAAGGACAATAAGTTGGTGGTCTACACCAAAGATTTTTGAATGGAAAATATAATATAGAAAGTATAGCAATATTATTCAAACAAAAACAATATTACTAATATCAAAGTGTGGAAGAGAGGTTGCAAACTCTTTGGAGGATTTGATAAATATGAAACCAACACGATCATTTTTTGCGAGCCTCAATGAGAGAAATACTTCAATAATGTACCAAATAGAAGCTGAGAAAGAAAGATACTTCAACTAAGAGAGAGCATTTCAAAACTAGCAATTGAGAGCCAAAAAGTGTGAGAGATTCCAAAAAGCAAGAAGAAGCCCAAGGGTTTCAAAAAATATCTTTTATGAATGAGTAGAAGAAGATGAAAGGTCGAGTATTCTTGCAAGGTCTATTTTTCTACCAGACAAGGGTTACCACTAACAAGAAAAGGTAGTTGGGTAGGAAATAAATGGTTTAAAGTTTGAAAACTTCTGAGATGCTAGTGTGTTGTGCAAACGTCTGCACATTGCACCTACATCCTAGGGAAATTCTCCAGAATTTGACACATGTTTCCAAAATAGTGAGAAATAAGAATGTAATATAAGATTTTGGCAAATCTTGGTGAAGGGAATATAGGCCAAGGTTAGGTTAGAGTGGCCCTAGAAACATGCTACTGGAGTGGACACCAAAGAAGGTCCAAAACATAATGTGAAATTGTAAGGTGCTCAATTTTTGATGTTACAGTTCTACATTTATTCATTTTCTTAAATTTATGCATTAGAAGTCAACATGTGATCATTTCCTAACTTTAATCTTTGTAAACAAGGATAAGAGATAGAGTAATCATAATTACATGCTAGATATCTTACCTACAACATAATAAATTCTACAACCATAGAAAGATAGGGGGATAGTATGTGTATTCTCTCTCCCTATCTCTCAGTAGTTAAGTATGGATTAAAAAATCAACTCCTATCTCATCTACATGCATACTACAATAAGAACATTATTATGATTCATGTCAAAGGATAGGAAGATGCTTAGGGTTTATGGTAGTATGAAAGTACTCTACAATAGATAGGAAGCTTTTGGAATTGTCTGCGAAATTGGTATGTCGACTAACGCTGCGTTATTTGGTATAATTATAAGTTTGTGGTCTAATTCTTAAAACTAACTTGACATTTAGAGAAGCGCGTGGAATATTATATGTGGTCTTAAAGTGATTAGATTGATTTGAAAGAATATAATATTAATCAATTTTAATATTATATGTGTTCTTAAAGTGGTTAGATTTGAAAGAATATTGATCGACTTTATTATTATTACATGTAATTATTATATGGGGTCTTAAAGTGGATAGATTTGAAAGAATATAATACTAGCACTTGTACCCATAGGAGGTTCAAGGAATACGCCGATAAGGAGTTTATAAAATTTTCTGACGTGAATTTTTTTACGACGTAAGACAATTCCGAGCATTATAATTCTCACATATAAAAGCCTATTGGCTAATTAATCAACCTTAATATTATATGTGGTCTTAAAGTGGTTAGATTTGAAATAATACAACATTAATTGATTTTGTTGTCTAATGGAAAAGGTAATAGGTTAGAATTTGGTTTTATTAGTGGATAAAGATTTAAATTATTACATCAAGTTAGTTAAGTTTGTTTAGGAAAGTTTAATTATATATTTATTATTTGTAATAAAATAAATAAATATTTTTATTGCAAATTATTTAAAATTAATTAATTTAAGTAATAATAAAAGTGTTTTAAGAAAATATAAAGTAAATATTTTCTAAAAAATTAAGTATAGATTTACAAAAAGGTAGCAGAACAAGAAAGAGGATGAAAAATGGAACCTAGCACCAAAGACTGGGAGACATTATCTAGGATGATAGTAGGTCACATGGACATCTACATGTTGTGTTGTCATTTGTATGCCTAGAGTATAAATAAACTTCCATAAATACTTTTGTTTCAATTTCATAAATCACCCAATCTGCAAAACAAATCACATGAAAACCCCCAATAGCATTCCACGTGACAAGAACTAAAGAAAAGTGCATCAAAATAACTAGATTTAAATGATGAAAACAAGATATAGAAGGGAACAATAACGGGGGAAAACCAAAAAACCTACATGTGGATGAGTGTCTCCAAAATACTTGTAACTGCAAGATAAAGGAAAAATGGTTGGGGTTGTTTAGGATCTTTCCTTCAGGTCAAGCCCTTGTGTTGGTCTTTTGACCTCCACGAATAGTCAATATTAGAAAAATAGTAAATAACGAGTGTGTGCTTTTATTTCCAAAGTCAATGTAGGAAAATAACAATAGTGATAGATAAAATCTATGAGTATCAACCCTATCCTACGAGGAAGAATACCCTAGTGTACATAAAAAGGACAATAAGTTGGTGGTCTACACCAAAGATTTTTGAATGGAAAATGTAATATAGAAAATATAGCAATACTATTCAAACAAAAACAATATTACTAATATCAAAGTGTGGAAGAGAGGTTGCAAACTCTTTGGAGGATTTGATAAATATGAAACCAACACGATCATTTTTTGCGAGCCTCAATGAGAGAAATACTTCAATAATGTACCAAATAGAAGCTGAGAAAGAAAGATGCTTCAACTAAGAGAGAGCATTTCAAAACTAGCAATCGAGAGCCAAAAAGTGTGAGAGATTCCAAAAAGCAAGAAGAAGCCCAAGGGTTTCAAAAAATATCTTTTATGAATGAGTAGAAGAAGATGAAAGGTCGAGTATTCTTGCAAGGTCTATTTTTCTACCAGACAAGGGTTACCACTAACAAGAAAAGGTAGTTGGGTAGGAAATAAATGGTTTAAAGTTTGAAAACTTTTGAGATGCTAGTGTGTTGTGCAAACGTCTGCACATTGCACCTACATCCTAGGGAAATTCTCTAGAATTTGACACATGTTTCCAAAATAGTGAGAGAAATAAGAATGTAATATAAGATTTTGGCAAATCTTGGTGAAGGGAATATAGGCCAAGGTTAGGTTAGAGTGGCCCTAGAAACATGCTACTAGAGTGGACACCAAAGAAGGTCCAAAACATAATGTGAAATTGTATGGTGCTCAATTTTTGATGTTACAGTTCTACATTTATTCATTTTCTTAAATTTATGCATTAGAAGTCAACATGTGATCATTTCCTAACTTTAATCTTTGTAAACAAGGATAAGAGATAGAGTAATCATAATTACATGCTAGATATCTTACCTACAACATAATAAATTCTACAACCATAGAAAGATAGGGAGATAGTATGTGTATTCTCTCTCCCTATCTCTCAGTAGTTAAGTATGGATTAAAAAATCAACTCCTATCTTATCTACATGCATACTACAATAAGAACATTATTATGATTCATGTCAAAGGATATTTTTTTACTAAATCAGAGTATCCATATAATTCATTCTCTATATACTTAATCTTGAGCATATTAGGATGAGAGAGAAGTTAGAGGCAATGTTCATCCTTTAAGATGACAATATGATATCAAGTGCTATGGTTTCATAGTCCTATTTGTTTACTAAACCATTTATTAATATAAACTTGATCCTTTTGACTCCTATTAATGTAATTACAAACCTTATCTTTCATGATCAATCAAACTACAAGTAATGATTTCAACATTAAATGTATACATTATAATCCTACATTTCATTTGCAACTCAAGATTTAAGTATGCTCCCTTCTAAAATTGTTGATTGATTAAGCTTTATGATACAACTTGATCTTAACCCCATAATAAAAGGGCAACAATAACTAATAAGATCCAATACAATTTCAAGAATAACATTATCCATGCTCCTTTACTAATACAAGAGATTTCATTGAATATTCCCAACTTATGTGAACTTCCTAATCATTTTTACAATTAATAACATGCTTTAAAAAGGTTAGAAAAACAATCTAAACATAGTGAGTAGTGAATCTATAATACCTTTAAGGCAATATACATTGAATCCTTGTATCAAACATTACAAATATGTAATTGTTCTTCCTTTAAACATGAATTCAATACAAAATATATTTGCAATTATAACTATCTTTCCAATCTATATATTTGACGTTTGAAACAATAGAGAGTAGGTTTATATTTGATGTTTGTAATAATTTTGGTTATGTACACACACACACACATAAATGTATATATGTACATATATACACATGTATACATACATACATATGTATGTTTGTATGTATATATGTGTATATATACATACATATGTATATATTGTTGGCATTACATTGTTATGGTTCGGTGTTCATTTTTATATGGTGTTCAGTTTGATATAACCATATAGTTTGGTTGGTTCAGTTTCAAATAACCAGATAACTGTCAACCAACTCTCTTAGTAGATATACATGGATGTATCTACACTTTTGATCATCAAATGAATAATGAAGCATTTACTCTTTCTCATTTGGTATCAGAGCAATCTTGTGTGATGTGAGGCATTTGAAAGGTTAAGCGATCTGAAGAGAAGGTGTTGAAATCTATCAGAGCAATGGCCTGCTTGACGACTCTAACGATTGAAGACACTGCAGGTGAATGCTGATTGGATTCTAACGGTTGAAGGCACTGCCAATGAATGCTAATCGCCCTTGGCTGTATGAGTTTCCTGATCCCAAGTTTGCAACTGCAGTCTCTTGATGAATGAATTGAATATTATTATGCTACCCATTTTTTTATAACTGAATTTTAGTCTTGTTTCAATCTATTGTTGTGCGTGGGAGAAGAGATCGCTAGAAATTGCCCCAGTGTTTGCAACAAGTAATACATTTTACTTGACACAAACAGTTGGCCTACCAGTTTGGCGCACCTCTTATATTTGCAGAATTAGGATCATGAGTGTCTAAAACGATCTCAATACAACCAAGATGGAAAAGATGTGTGGGGTTTTAGGTATGATATTTATATAATGAAACGTAGAAGAATACAACTTGAGCCATTGTCATTTATTATCTTCATTTATTCATCAAAGGGGGCATTGTCGGTTATATACAAATGGCAACATAATATTTTAAGTCAGTAGAAATACTAACTGTGTAGAGAGAACATTGATCTTCCCCATTTAGTAGTAATAAATTTATTTACCTATATGTCAAATGCGGAAGTTATGGTGGAAGCTTGCCATGTTTGGTGGAAGTAAGTGACATTTCAGATTAAGCCATTTGACAAGTAACATAAAATAAGGAGTAGATCAAAATGATTTAGGTAATGTACGATTTTTTACTGCGTATAAGGAGAAAGTATTTTATTAGTGTGGGAGTTGGAACATATATCTGAATTCATGATTCTGATTTAATTTCATACTGAAGGTGTTGCAGTGGATAGTGACAGAGGCAGTGACAGTCAAGGATTATGCAGATTTAAGTTTAGGGTTTCATAATTGGAGAAATAAGGGATTTTGTAAGAAGTTTGGTTGCTTTGTAAGATGTCTATGGTTTGAAATTTGTTTTCCATCATAGTAATTACATAGAAGGTATAAGGCTGATTAGTATATGGGTCTATCATTGGATCAATTTGACATTATCATCATGAATGCACATATGTCAAAGATAACTTATGCTTTCAGGGTCATCTTTTCTATTCTTGATGAGGCCTCCAAAGACTCATCCAAGACATCAGTAGGTTAAAGTGTAACAGGGTCATATTGGAGGCTGGCGGCATAGGAGGATGGAGGATTTTCCATCATCTCAAGTTAGATTTTTGCTTTGAGATGATGCTTTGCATGAGAAGTGTTTTTGGTTTTTGTTGTTTTGTTTTTCTTTGTTGATGCTGATGGAGCTGACAGATTTGAAGAATGTATGTTTTGTGAAGATTTTTATTTGGAGATAGGTTGAGATTTGGTGTTGAGCTCAATATGGATTGTTGTCCAGCGATTCAAAGAGTATATGATCTTGAATTATACCCTTTCACGGTCACTAGAGAACATGGCAAATATTTGTCGTATCTCTTAGGGTCCATTGTCAAATAATTCAAGACTCTGTGATTTGAGAGCTTTGGACTAAAGAGCTCAAGAACACATAACGAAGCTACGCCTTTCCAAGGGTAGACGGGAGAGCATGATGGAGCCCCGCTTGGTTCAGGATTTGTTCTTTGGGAGAAGATCTTCTATAAAATATGTTTTCATATTATGTAATCAGCTTTGTTGAGTATTTTAATATTAAGGGGGGTACCTTGGTACTATTGCAAGAACAATGTAATAAGGGGGGGAATGTTGGCATTACATTATTATGGTTTGGTGTTCATTTTTATACGGTGTTCAGTTTGATATAACCATATAGTTTGGTTGATTCAGTTTCAAATAACCATATAACTGTCAACCAACTCTCTCAGTATATATACATGTATGTATCTGCACTTTTGATCATCAAATGAATAATGAAGCATTTACTCTTTCTCATATATATGTGTATATATGTACATACATATATATATATATATATACACATGTACATATGTGTGTGTATGTACATGCATAGAAGCAGTGAATGCCTCTTCATTTCTATCAATTATTAAGAATTGTACAACTATGTGCACCATGAAGGGAACTTAAACGTACATACTACATACACACACAAATAGATACACACACACACACACACACACACACACACACACACACAGAGAGAGAGAGAGAGAGAGATCTGGGGTTTCTTTGTTTTTATGTGTTCAAGCTTTGCTCACTATATGATATAGTTTGTAAACACAAAAATGACTTTTTCTTTGTTATTAAAAATAATAAACACATATGTATAGACACACACACATACAACACATAATATATATGTGTATAAATACACATACATGTACACACACACATATATATACATATGTATATGTATATGTGTGTACAATATATATGTATATATATGTGTGTGTTTGTGTATGTATGTATGTATGTATATGTATGTGTGTGTATATATATGTATGTATACATGTGTGTGTATGTATATATGTACATGTACATGTATATACACACACATGTACACAATTAAAACCTTAAAAAATATGGAGAAACATTAACTATAAACCTACTCTCTATTATGTAGAACTTCTAAAATATACCTTCCAAATATGATATACTTCAACATTATTTAAACTCTAAAATGAATAAGAATTATCACAATTTTATCACCCAACAAAATTATATATTTCTATATTGACAAAATTACAACCTATATGCAAATATCTACTCATAAGACAACAATTTTAAAGTTTTAATTACGTGTGTGTATACATAGATACATATAGGTCCATAATATATTAAAAATATTGAATTTTTGTTTAAGAAGATCCTTTCTAGGATAAGACATGTATATCATCTTCAGACATTTTGAGTTCCATTATGTCCCCTTGGTTTGCTTAAATACTATTCTATTATTAATCCTTATTCTTTAGGTCTCTTAACTCTCCACTTTATATAAACACATTTTATGTCTTAATTAAATCCTTATATATTTGCATGTGTTTTTCAGAACCTAAGGAAATACAACATCTCATATTAAAATTTACCAAATTTGACTAAAATACTATTTTATTCAAATCATGCATGATATATAGAATCAAATGACATCATATATATCTAGTTTCTAGGGAATAAAATCAAATCACGTCGTGTACATAGAACTCATTATACTTCCGATCAAATCACAACATATAAAATCTAGAGGGAATAAAATCAAGGTTCTTCTCCACATTTATCATACCTCATCAATTGGGTCATCTCTCTCTTCAATAACACATAATATTTTCTCATGGTCATGTTTTCCTAATCTACACTTATGATGCTCACATGTGTGTGGAATAGGATGAAGAGACATGAGAGTAGCAATTAGTAGGTGGCTATAATGATACACCATGTTGTGAGGCTCATAATTAATAAAATGAACTCCATTTTGAAAGATTTTAACTTATTTCAAATATGTTTCCTATACTACAATTGATCCTATTGAAAACAACATTCCATCACTTGTTTATGGTTTTCTTAACTTAATCCGCTCTTTTGTGCAACATAATAAATAATAGTGTATGCCTTCTACATTTCCAACCTTTGCTATGACTTCCATCTCATGGCATAATGAAATGCTAAATAAAAATTTGTTAAAATCCATTAAACAGATTATAACCCAAAATCAATTGAAAGAGTTAGAAACATAAACTGTAAATGCAAAAAAAACAATAACAACGATACCATGAGATTGATGTGAAATGCTCGAATGGAAAAATAGCATCAGATAACTATCTCCAATATCGAATGAAAATACAAGCTAGGTAGCATGCTTATGTAGACTAGAGAGAGGGAGGAGGTGGCAACACTGACCAATGAGGAGCAACCATCTATCGGACTAAAGATAGCAAAGTATCTTCCCAAGATAGCTAATGGATGCTCACATGTAGGAAGGTGACACCTCGCAACCACTCACATAATAAGACATGCTTTATTAACCTAAGCAAGCTTAAATAAATGTGTAGGAAAAACCTTATAATAAGGAATAAAAAACCTACACTAACACCCCCCCCTTAAGCATAGCTTAAGTGGGTAAAGAGATGGGTCCTGGCAAATCAAGCCTGATGAGGTACCCATGTACAATGAAGTCCCCCCAAAAGAGAAGTAGCCCCCCCATAAAAGAGAGTACACCCCCCTGAATAGAGAGAGAAAGAAGGAGCTAAGAAGCCCCCTAAAAGGAGGACACCTATCGCACCCCAAGCAAAGCTCGCAAATGAATGAACTTGCTCTCAGTGAAGGGTCTGGTGAAGATGTCAACTGTCTGATCTGATGTTGAACAATACCGAAGATCAAGAACCTACTCATGAATCAGCTCCCGAATGTAGTGCATGTGAATCTCAATGTGTTTGGTCTGTTGATGAGGGACTGGATTGTGAGAGATCTGAATAGCACTCTGGTTGTCACAAATGATGACTGTAGGCTTCCTGAAGGAAATACCAAACTCAGTGAGAGATGTGTTGAAGCCAAATAGCTTTAATAGCAGCATTAATTGCTCCTCGATACTCAACCTCTGTAGATGAAAGAGCAATAGCAGACTGCTTCTTGCTCGACCAAGAAATCAGACCAGAACCAAGAGAGAAGCAATACCCTAAAGTAGACTTGCGATCCTGAGAATCGCCTGCCCAATCTAAATCTATGTATCCCACCAAGTCAATATCCATGCCTACTGCATAATGAATCCCATAACTATGAGTGCCCTGTACATAGTGAAGAATCCACTTAGCTACTTTCCAATGCAGCTCATGTGGCTCCTGCATGAACCTGGAGACCAGGCCCATGACATATGAAATATCAGGCCTTGTGTGAGTCAAGTATATGAGACTTCCAACCAATTGGCGATATAAGGTAGCATCTACCAAAGGTGAAGAACAAGAAGCCTCAAGTTTGACTCCTGACAGAAAGGGAGTCAACATAGGCTTACAATTAGCCATGCAAAATCTGGAGAGCATATCAAGAGCATACTTGGGCTGAGAAAGAAAGATACCAGCCGAAGACTATGTAATCTCAATGCCCAAGAAATAGTGAAGAAGACCCAAGTCAGACATCAGAAAATGATCATGAAGGGCAGTTTTCACTGCCTTGATGGTGGATGAGGAACTCCCTGTAATTAGCAAGTCATCAACATAGAGAACAAGGAAAGTGAGAGTATCATCCTGCTGCAAAATGTAGACGTTCGGATCAGAATGGCACCGAGTGAACCCAACTGATAGAAGAAAGGAGTCCATCTTGTCATACCAAGCTCAAGGGGCCTATTTAAGGCCATAGAGAGACTTCTGAAGTTGGCAGACAAGTGAAGGATCCTGGACAAACCCCTATGGCTGCTCCATATATATCTCGTCCTGAAGGTCACCATGAAGAAAAGCACTCTTCACATCCATCTGATGAACTTCCCAATGATGGGCTGTAGCAATGGCAAGGACAAGTCA
This sequence comes from Cunninghamia lanceolata, assembly GCA_027924645.1. Taxonomy (NCBI): domain Eukaryota; kingdom Viridiplantae; phylum Streptophyta; class Pinopsida; order Cupressales; family Cupressaceae; genus Cunninghamia; species Cunninghamia lanceolata. The sequence continues at coordinate 207,750 of BSBN01000250.1, forward strand.
GATTGAATTCATCTTGGCAACTGGTGCAAAAGTCTCAGAGTAGTCAATCCCAAGAACTTGGGAGAATCCTTTTGCGACCAAGCAAGCCTTATGTTTATCGACTGACCCATCTGCAGCAAATTTTGTTCAATAGACCCACTTGCATCGAACAAGTTTTCTTCCCTTAGGAAGTGGGAATAAATCCCATGTATGGTTCCTTTCCAAGGAACTGAACTCTTCCTGCATAGCAGCATCCCACTTGGGGACACCAGAAGCTTCCCTGAAGGACTGTGGATCAGAAGTTGAAGCAAAGAAGAGATGAGGACCTTGCTCGAACTGTGACTATGTTCTTCTTGCATCTGAAGGATTACCAACCCAATCACCTGCTGACTCCAAAGTCTGACGAGCCCAAAGAGGCCTAGTGGCAGGAGAATCTGGAGGAGAATCAGCATCCTTTGAATCATGACTAAGAGAGGAGGAAGATGAACCCTCATCATCGCCATCTGAAGTGGAGGAAGAAGACTTCTCAGGAGGATTAAGGTCCTTAGAAGAACTATCATCATGAAGTCATAGTGTCTCCATGGGAATGAAAGATGTAGAAGTGGTAGAAGAAGTATCCTCCTCAAACCGAACACTCCTCTCAATAAAGAGCTCATGTGTGGTAGGGTGGAGTAGCCTATAGCCTTTGACACCATCTAGATAGCCAACAAATATCCAAGGCCTACTTTGCGGATCCATAGCCTTGCATTTCTCTATTGGAATGTGGGCCCATGCAGGAGACCCAAATACTCGGAAGTACTTGACTGTGGGTTTTTGACCGGTCCAAGCTTGAAAAGGAGTTACCCCCTTCACAGCTCGGTGAGGAACCTAGTTCTGGATATAACATGCATAGTTGATGGCCTCTACCCAATACTGAAGTGCCAATGATTTGGAGTGAATCATGCAATTAAACATTTCCTTCAATGACCGATTCTTTCGTTCTGCAACTCTATTTTGCTATGGACTGTACGAAACTATGTGCTAAAGATCAATGCCCTCTAAGGAACAAAACTGCTCAAAACTTTGGTTGACATATTCCCCGCCATTATCGGTGCGCAAAATCTTGACAACCTTCCCAGATTGTTTCTCTACAAAAGCTTTAAAGTCCTGAAAAGACTCAAAGACTTCAGACTTTTGTTTGAGAAAGTATACAAAGGTGTATTGGGAAAGATCATCAATGAAGGTCAATACATATCTAGCTCTACTGAATGAAGGATGTTGAAATGGACCAGCCAAATCACTGTGTACTAACTCCAAGAGCTGTGTGGCTCTCCGTGCTTTGCCTTTGTCAAATTTTTCTTCAGGATGCTTACCAAGAATGCAACCTTGACAAACTCCATCAGAGAATCAAATAGAAGGCAACCCTGTAACCATGTCATGCTGACTAAGCTGCTACAAGTAGCGATAGTTCAAGTGGCCAAACCGCTGATGCCACAAATGGCTCACCTCATCTGAGTGAGTGAGCAATGCAAGTGAAGGAGAATCAGGAACAAAATGAGAAAAGTGATAGAGCTGAGAATGGTTATCAACTTTTCCTACAGCAACTGTAGACCCACTGTGCAGATCATTGATAACCATTGAGTCAGGTGTAAATTCAACTCTCTTGTCGGAACCTGTATGGGTGATCTGGTAGACAGATAGGAGATTAGTTGACAAAGAAGGCACATAGAGAACATCATGGAATGTCCCATCACCAATGTCAATAGACCCTCTCCCAAGAACTTCTTCTGGTGTATCATTACCCATAAGAATATCAGGCACAGAACATGAATCCAAGGATGAGAAACTTTTCTTTGTATTGGCCATGTGGTGAGAAGCACCTGAGTCAATTACCCAACTATCTGGTGGTGTAGCAACTACAACAAGGGCCTTGCCCTTCCCCTTACTATTTTTCATGTCTTTTGAAGATTGTGAAGAATCTTCCTTAGCTGAATCTGGCACTTTGATATTATTCTTCTCAAGAAGATAAGTGAGATGAGCTATTTGCTTTTTCAAACACTTATGCTCATTGTGACCAGATTTCTTACAAAAGGCACACTTTGTCTTCTCCTTTTTAGACATGTTGTCTTTAGAGGAAGACTCGGGAGCTGCATTGTTTGCAGCTTGTTTTAGACCTTGTTTCTTCTCTCCTTGATCATTTTGTTTCTTATTTTGCTTTCCATTGCCTTTCTGATCTTTAGTGCCCTAATTTGCAGCCAAGGCATGAGACTTAGAAGGCTTAATAGTGCCCATGTGAACTAATTTATCCTATTCTTTAGTGAGTTTAGCAACAAATTCATCTAAAGAAGGCATTTTGCAGGTAGTCCCAAGAGCACTTTTGGTGGCATAAAATGTAGAAACAAACACTGAGTAGTTAGGACCAAGCTTAGAAAGAATACATAAGATTAATTGTGGATCTTTCTTTTCAATCCCACATTGCTTCAACTGTAATCTAATGGCCTTTATCTTTGTGAAGAAGTCTTGTATTGTATCAAAATTACATGGATTTAACCCTATTAGCTCATTCTCTAATTGATGTCCCCTTAATTCATCTTGTTTACCAAAGAGATTTTCTAAAGTAGTCCATACATTATTTGGTGTTGTAGCAGATTCAACATGAAAAAAAAGATTAGGAGATATAGACATGCATAGAGTTCCAAAAGCTTCATCTAGCCTGTTATGAAATTTAGGCCTTTTTGCAATTAAGGTTGGTTCAGTTTCTAGATCCATTGTTATTCTATATAGTCCTAACTTCTTAAGTTGGATAGTCATCTTGGACTTCCACTCATAGTAGTTGTAGGGTGTTAGAACAGGCACTGTTAATTGATCCATCTTAATGCAGAATTAGATTGTTGTTATTGTTTTTGTGAGGAAAGAAAAGATGCAAGAATACACAAGACACCCCCCTTTTCCACTCAATCAAAGAACCCCCCAAAGAAAATTTGATTTGGCACTTTATATTTAGTGCGTTTACAATTTCCACCAGCAAAAAATACTGAGTGGACTTGATCTCAATGCTATTACAGATCCTCAAAAAGCATATGTTGAAAATAATACTTAGGGCCAATCCCTAGTAAAATAAACAACACCACTGCAAACTACACGAAAAAACATCCGCTTTCAAAAAAAGAATTGCCTTGATCCGAGGTTTTATGCAAAAGTTATGCCTCTTCAGAGTTCCCAAAATGAGGACTACGTAGTGTCTCGATTGAGAATCTGCAATTTCTAAAAAATCTCTGCACTAAATTAAAAAATGACTTCACTAGTGCATAGAGCATGAAAAAAATAGCCAAGATCAAAATTTTTTTGTGAGAAATAGAGTCCGTATGAGCAAGAACGGAGCATTTGAAAAATGCATTCAAATCTGTAACTGACAACAGAGAGGGGGTCTGTTGTAGCTTTTCAAGTTCATTTCTGTAAAATATACAGTCTGCATGCAAAAACTAAAAGATACCCAGATGGTTTTTCTGCATTGCGAACAAAACCCAGAGGGCATTTTTCTTTCTGATATACAGAAGATGTAGATCTAGTGTAAAACAGATGCCTTTAGCCACAAAAAATAACCCCAACAACCAAAAAATGACATGCAAAGGTAGAATCAACTACCTAAGACAAGCAAAGGCATGCTGCAACCTGTAATACTATTTAAAACACCAAATATGCAAGCCGATTGACAGATTTGAGTAAATCAAGATTTACCGGATCTTCATAAATCCTTTCTGATTCTCCAGATTGTTCAAAAAACACAAGAGAAGAGTATACTAGATTTTGCAAGATCTCTACAAAGAATCTAACCTTACAAAACTTGCTCTGATACCATGTTAAAATTCGTAAAATAGATTATAACCCAAAATCAATTGAAAGAGTTAGAAACATAAACTGTAAATGCAAAAAAAATAATAACAACGATACCATGAGATTGATGTGAAATGCTTGAATGGAAAAATAGCATCAGATAACTATCTCCAATATCGAATGAAAATACAAGCTAGGTAGCATGCTTATATAGACCAGAGAGAGGGAGGAGGTGGCAACACCAACCAATGAGGAGCAACCATCTATTGGACTAAAGATAGCAAAGTATCTTCCCAAGATAGCTAATGGATGCTCACATGTAGGAAGGTGACACCTCACAACCACTCACATAATAAGACATGCTTTATTAACCTAAGCAAGCTTAAATAAATGTGTAGGAAAAACCTTATAATAAGGAATAAAAAACCTACACTAACAAAATTTAGGTCATGAATTCAAAAATTTAAGAACCAAATTCATTAAATTTTATCAACATACTACTTTATAATAAGAGATATACCTTTTTTAATTAATCCTAAAATTTGGTTATAATCAGTTTAAATCAAAGGAATGTCTTTCAAGTTTTCATCTTCATCTTCACCATATTTTTCATTAAAATAACTAGTGGAAAAAAATATATTCAATAACACAGCCACATTATTGGCTCTTGCAATTCTCATAATTTTCCAACATAAAGTCACAACAAAAGTGAGAGTAATACCTAGTACATAATGTCCATTATTAGCTATTTATGTTCATGACACAATGTAAAGACCTTGTTTTCTCTACCCTCTTACATCCATGTATACTATTTTTTTATCAATGCCTACAAATTTTATATACATGCACAAATTTAAATAATAATTTTGTTGAAAATGCAAGTGTAATCATAATGAAATAAAATTTCTAAGTAAATACTAAACAAGTCAAACTTTGAACTCAAACAATGTACCTATTATCTCCCAAAACACCATGTGAATGTGGGTTCCTCCCTAAAGTTGTGCCAACCTCACACATGAAATGATTCTTACACCATTCAAAAACAATGTTTGTATCATTTATATGATCTCCCTCATAATTAATTTGATGTTTTCTTATAGAGCATTTTATGCAAGCTCCTAGACTATCTTGCTCACCCTTTCCATGGCCACTCTCAAATAAACTCCAAATGTGAGGTATATTGAGAAATCAATTATATCTATAAAGTGAAATAAATAGTTTTGATGATTTGAATTGTGATGCACACCCATCTGACTATACAAAATATTTCTCAAGTTTCACACTCCTTGTAGCAAGATCTCAAAAAAACTTATAAAATCAATGTTGCGCAAAATGTGTGTTGTGCTCTTTATCATCATTAATACAAAAAGTGATATTATTTATTAATGGATCATTGTAGATAGGTACTCTCAACACCATCCATCTTCAATTGTTCATGTTGATAATACACATGCACCATAATAGTCAACTACTTTGAATAATAATATTGTGTTTAAATCTCTATTTGATGGGTAAAAGAGTAATTCTCTGCAAAGTCAAATATTGATAAGATTATTTCAAGAGGGGAAGTATCTCTCAACAACTTAAACTCTTTTGCTTTCCATTTAGCAAAAAAGACATGTCATATGTATGATTCTACCAAGTTACAAAAAAATCATAAATGTTTCAATAGGTAGTTCCTCTTCTACATAATCTAACCTTGTGGTTTTTTTCCTAAATTTAATTTTATACTTTATGTACTTGTACCTATTACAATTTATCATCTTCATCATGTCAGTGTCTTCATTTCTCAAAGACAATTTAGCCAAATTTCCACATGTTTCACAAAGTCCTTTTATGCATTTCATCTGACCATTTGCATCATTATCATATTTATCACATATGATGGATGTTATGAACTCACTTACCTATTTATGAGGTACCATCATTTTATTGTCTAATCTTTCAAAACAACTGATATAGGAAAAACTAAATTCAATATGGTGATGAAAACAAGTTTCAAAGAGTTTGTTTTGATTCACATACCATGGCCTTAACATTTCAAACATTGGCTTCCCAATCTTAATATGAGGATTAGCATCACAAAATGTAGCATATCTCATGTTGTATTATTGTTATCACTGGGAATTGCACCTATATGCAAGACTAGTAAAGCTCTGCAATTCTGTGTAACATGGGACTAATTTCAGGTTGTGAGTGCCCTATAATGAAATTAGACCTCCAAATTATGGGCTGATTCCCTTCAAATGTTCTATTGGAATGTATGTTGTTTTTGTTTTGGAAAAGGGAAGAAGAAACTATATGAAATGCAAAAAGTAAAATTCGATGATGCACCTAATTTGGATAAAAATATGCAATCTGGTCCACAATATTACTCAGAAATCTGACTTTCACACAATCCAATCTTGGCATAAATATAACAAAAGTGATTCTAAGGAAGGCTTGAAAATAGGCTTTCTATGAAGGAAATGGTTTTTCACAACACAAAAAGACTACTTCTCGTTAACACAACCTAAGACCCGTGATGATTATATGCTTAATGCTGCAAGCAAGAAAGTGAAACAATAATTTTAAAGGTTTAATGGTTAAACACAACAAAATTTCATCAAATCACTTCAAATAATTAGCACTAAATGGAAAGGTAACTAATTGATCTCAAAGGAACAAAGGAAATACTGCAAAAAGACAAAAATAGAACCTATAACATGTCGATCTCTCAATAAAACTGTAAAAATGAGCTACAAGAATTCTCTAATCCATATGAATCAGAATGAGAATCAAGAACTAACTTCATAATGAATGAAGTTTTACAATATATAGAAAAGATATGTCAAAATATTGACCTATAGACAACTGGAATTTGAACCTTAGTTATCTCAAAATAGCACATGCATAAAATGATAACTGATTCCCATGCAAGTCCTAAAATCATGCAAAAAATATCTCCAATCTGATGGAAAAATAGATATAATGTGTCAAAACTATCTCTGATCCATGCACCAATGAAATGGAATGCTTGACTCAAGGTGAACTGCTCATATAACTCCTCATTCTGCTCCTCAAATTGCTTCTAACTGAAAGCTCAAACTAACGACTTAATTCCTCTTATCACTCCATGCATAAGTCAAAAATAACTTATATCCTCACCAATCCATGCAATGCAATGGCAAGTAAATAATATTCAATAAATAAATTTTCCATCCAATCCTCTTGTGTGCTATAAATGACTTATATTTAAAATAATTTATTTAAGCTATTATTAGTAACAATTAATGTAATTGTCCTAATAATATCTTGAATAAATTATAATTTCTTTTGCTATTTATAACATAAGTCAAAACCTTATGTCTCCCTTTGACTTTACATCCTTGCCATACACTAAGGCAAAAATACCCTTATTACTCCATGCAAAAGTACATTCACCATGCAAAACATAACATGTCTAAGAAAGACCCCTATTATCTTTGCCAAATGCCTCATCATGCAAATCAATGTAATCTAATAATAGGCCCTTGCCACCTTGCATGCATTTTGTCTTCACACCTGTGTCTTCATATGATGATTCCTAAAAGTCATAAGGAATAATCTACTTTGGCCATGCAAAGTCTAATGTCGACCTCAAGGTAATGAGCATCATGTTTGACTAAAATAGTCGACATTAGAAGGAAAGGGGTTTGCATTAAATATCATAAGGCATTAAGGTATAAGCCTTACCCTTATTTCTACCGACCACCTTTGTCATCTCTTACACCCCTCCTGTTGGCCACTCTTTGTAATAATCACTAGGGATTTGCATCATTAAACATGTTGTCATCGCTGCCTTTTTGGATAACGAAATGATTATATTTGGGAGTAAAAAAGAACTAAGAAAAGAATGAAGAATTGAACAAAAGGAGAAAGAAACCCTAATGTTTGGTCATTTTACTTGTCTTCATCATATTGGTTGCCGCTTTGCTCTGCAACCTCATGGCACTTTGGGTTTGATCTCTTTCTCCATGGCTTCTCTTTGCATCTTTCGGGCCTCTGCTACTCAAAACCTTGGCATCTCTCTGTCAAAACATGACTTAGCAACAAGGTGAGCACTAAATCTTGATTTTAAACTGGCATTCTTTACTTTTCTTATTGCTTTCTTGGCTCTATGGCCGTGGCTATACATTTACTACTCTCTACAAGCTCCTTGATACTATGCTTTGTTTCATTTTGTATGTTTATCTTGAAACTCCTTGCAACTGTGAGAAAATAAATGATAAGAAAAAGTCCTCAAAAGAGATGTCGCCGCTCTGCTATCCTTCCTCCTATTGGTGTTTATTTCCGAATCGGCCGTGGGTTTGCCAAATCCAATGCACAGGCAGATTCGGCCAATAGATACGGGAGGTTGCGTGAGCTGCCTCCCCTTTACTTCTGGGTCTGCCGCACCAAGGGGGGTATCCCTATAGCTAAAGATGTAACACTTGACTCACCCAATGACAGAAAGATTTAGCTTTACAATAACAGGCATAATACTCTCATGTGTGGACCAAGATTTGTGCGACAAATCACAAGGTTAGCAACATTCTTGGACATATGCGTCTGGTTATGGATAAGAGTATGTAGTGGGTTCCTAATCCTACTCCTACAACTAACAGGTTGGAAATATGAATGGATTGGTTTGATGGTTTGGATGCAAGATAGGGGTTTTGGATCATAACTACTTCACAAGAAGCATACTGGTGCCTATCTCAGGGCAAGGAGTCAACTAGACATATACAAGAGAATGGCTTGCAACTAGCATTCGAGTTTCAAGGGGTTAGGACTGGTATTTGCCTTACAAACACCACCCAAGGATGAGTATTTAACTGTCTCTACTTATGAATATCCCAGCTGACATACAATCTTCTCCACACTTAACCTAAAACAATTTAATCCACTCCTTAAATGGAAGTTACAGATTAAGCGTGTGGTACAGCAAGACTATACCCTAGAATCTGAGAAACCCTTAGCAACTAGATTCAAAAGAAGAAAATGCATACAACAAATGGAGACAGACAGATAAACACATGCAATAATGCATTTTTCATATACAATAACAAGAAACTGAATATATGTGCAAGATACACTTCAGATGCAACTCATAAACTCCACAGAGATACAACGGACAGGAAATGCTCTATATTTCGTTATTCACACAAAAAATTTCCGAAGTCTTCAACAACCCCCAAAGAGTAACACAGCTTGCTTTTTTATACCAAGACTGTAAAACTTAGCAAAATTAATTACAAGGCAAATCAAAAATTCCGCCAGATACAATGCATCCTCAAATTGGCGCTCAAAACAGTTAATGCAACAAAGAGGAAGAGGGAGGAGCAGATAAGCTTGGGGAAAGTGCCGCCGCATGGAGATACTCTTCCTAAATTAGGTGGTTGAACCTGTCAACTCGACCCATACTTCTCTACACAATCTGCCATTATTGCCCAGCTACCCATGGGATGCAACAACGAAAACATCTGAAGATTTCCCGCTCAAAAAATAGGTTGCAAATAAAGAAACCCCCTCACAGCTGCGAATTAAAACATAGCTGTCGATCTACTCCCATCGCTGAGATTTAACGGCTCCAAGACTTGCTAAAAAGTCACCCACCAATGAAGTCATGCCACATAGGCACTCCATGCTCCTATCGTTGACTTTTCTGCCTTTATTTTGCCCTTTTCGCCCTTGTATATGCATAAACATATGCATATACAAATTCACTTTTTAAATCTTTGTATATACAGGATGCATATACATACAACAGTTCAACATACAAGGCGGACCCCAAACTGTTATAGAGCAAATTGGAATTCTCAATCAGGTCCACCTTGCATCTTATCCTTTGTATCTTTGCAATGTATATCGGCACATACAAGCGCCCAATATACATGTTGCGGACCCCAAATTTTATTCACTGCAGTTGATTTCTTCTTTGGGTCCGAATTGTATGTCTTCTTTTGTATATCGGCTTGTATGTGCAAACATACAAGCGAATGCACATACAACTAGTGGGCCCCATTTCTGACGTTGACCGCCGCTGACCTGTTTGCATGCCTTACCTTGTACATTCGATTATATATCAATCCTTGTATACGCAAACACCTCTACACCTTCCCTTTGTATGCCAAATATACAAACTCGTTTGTATATACCTGTGGGCCCCACCACATGTATCTCGACCGCACTATAACAAAAGCATGTCGACCCTTGTGTATTTTTTCCTTGCATATGACCTTTGTGATATACAAGCAGCGAATATTCTCGAGAATCTGCGAAAGATTTCCCCTTTGTATATGCAACCCGATATGCATTGAAAAATGTATATAGCTCATTTTTTCACCATTTTTCAAAGGCCGATTGAGATTTTTGACCCGCCAATTGCACATTTAATTTGCATGTATATACAAACACCCTTGTATATACAAAGTGGCATGCATACAATAGATTTTTTGTATTTTTTTACAACTGTAGAGGCCGAAAGTGTTAGAATTTTTTGGATTTTTTAGGAGGGTGCCTGTGAATTAAAATGCCTGGAACTGAATGTTTATGCAAGCACCACCAGTGGCTCTGTTTGGGGACGCATGCCTCTTGCAGGCATGGCGAGAACCATAGATCTCTGGGATGCAGACCAGTCATATCTATTGGGCAACAGAGTCAATCATTGCACCAACCTGCACACAAATTATATTTTCAATCATTAATTTTGGTGGCCCTAGGCAGCCAAAAAGGAAGAACCACAACTTTATCCTGTCAAATGCCTGATTCCAAACTGAATAACCCCAACCATGGCTGAAAAAATTAAAACAATCTGCCCACATGCTGATCTTGTCAATTATATGTTTCACCATTTTTAAAAATTTGCCACTGTCAGTGTATCCTCTGTCACTCTGCATTTTACAATCAAACATATAACCATACACATTATAATATTCTTCAGCATTAGGTAACATATGTATGTTATATTCCATAAATAGTATATCATATTGCTCTTGGCATTCCTCATCATTTACCTGGCTGTTACACATAACCAGGGACTCATCCAGCTAATCTAAAAATTGAAAACACTCAAAAAATATGAGACCCTCAATATCATTTATATCATTCACTGACATTGAAAATAAAACCTGATCCACACAGCCAACATTGCTGCACATGTCTGGGACAACTGATACTGAACATTCATTATCCACAGTTTGCACATCAGTATCATCATTTTCAAACAGAGGGTTAACTCTGCACCACTGAAAGTCATGACTCACAATGTCTAATGCATCCATAGGCTCATCATAAAGGGGATTCATACTCATTGCAAAGTTCTTTGTTTCTTCTTCATGACAATCCATTTCTTTTTCATTATCAAATCTAATGTCATAAGAAGAACAAACCTAATCCATGAATTCATAATGGATATCATCTTTATCATCTTTAACATCTGATTGCCCCATGGTGGTGCCTGCATAAACATTCAAGTTTCAAACATTTAAATATGCAGGCCCCTTCCCAAAAATCCAAAAAGTTCTAATATTTTGGGCTCTACAGATGTGAAAATGCAAGAAATCAGTTAAGGTGCAAGTCAAAATATGCAGTGGCGGGTCGAGAAATCACTGTCGGCCCCTGAAAATTGATAAAAAATGGGTCTCATGTGTTTCAGATGCATATTGGGTCACTGCTTCAGGCTCTTAAATGTTTCTAAGTGTGGCTGGAAGGGTCAATTTGTATCAAACAATGCGGGCCCTGCCAAGTGTCAAGCCCCAGTTTATTGCCGCGCTTTTATTTTTGAGTGTAACTCTAACGTGGAGTGTGCCACGTAGCAGATGTTGTATCTGTTTTGTCTCTAAGTTGCTTGCTGCGGATGGCGCCACATGTCGGCTTCCGCTGATGTTTCTTTAAAGTTTCAAAAGTGGCGCGGAGGGCACCACGTGGAGGCACCCATGAGACACAAAGAAAGTAACTAAGGCCCGCGGACTGTGCCAAGTGGCAGCTTCTGCATATGTTTCTAAAAGATCCTTAATGTTTCTCACGGCAATGCGGAGCTTGCCATGTGTCGCTATCCGCTTGAGTTTCTAAAAAGTTTCTAAGCTGTAGCAGATGATGCCAAGTGGCTGCCTCAGCAGGAGTTTCAAAAGTGTTTCTCAGTTTCTTTGGTGGCCGCAGATCCTACCAAGTGTCGTCCTCCGCTTGAGGTTTCATGTGCCCCTTTATAAAGTTTCAATGATCGCGTGGAGGGCGCCAAGTGTCATTTAGCTGGAGCAGTTTCTTTATGTTTCAACAAGTGTGCGGAAAGCGCCATGTGTCCCTCATAGTTACTGCGGAGCGTGACAAGTGTCAGCTTCCGCAAGCTGTTTCTGTGTATTTAAATGTCAAATGAAACATGGTGGTGGGCCCCAGTTTATGTATCAAGTGTGGTGGATTGTGACACGTGGCGGAGGATCCTGGGACTTCTACCTATTTCTTTCAAGTTTCTATATGTTTCAGAAGTAACGCGGAACCTACCATGTGTTGGTTTCCGCCTGAGTTTCAAAGTGGCCCCTTAAAGTTTCTGAGCAGCACAAAGGGTGCCAAGTGTCGCAGTCTACAAAGTTTCAAAGGAGAGTCTCTAATGTTTCAAGGGTGTTGCAGAGCTCGCCACGTGGTGGCTTCCGCACGTGTTTTTGGCAGCAAACTCTCGGCGGGAAAAAGATTAAGGAAAAGTAAGCGATGGCTCAGCGATAGAAACTGTAAGTGCCTACATGGCATGATTTAGTTGGTGGTCGACTTTTCAGCATTTTTGGTGCCGTTAGATCTCAGCGATAGGAGGATGATTGACGACCACGTTTTGATCTTGCAGCGATGGGTTTTTCCCACGTTTCTGCAACTGTTTTTAGGCAGGAGAAACTCCAGAGGCGCGCCATTGCTACATTCCAGGGGCTGTGAGTAGCTGAGACATTAATGGCAGTTTTTGCAGAAGGCATGGGTCGAAGGGACAACTCAACCACCCAATTGATGAGGAATGTCCCTGAGCGGCGGCCCAGATCCCAATTTCTATCTGCTCCTTCCTCTTGGTCCCTCTGCCGCATTCAATTCTGAGGGCCATTTTTCTAATGCATTGTATCTGGCAGATTTTTGTCTTGCCATGTAATTAATTTGCTGGGTACATTTTCTTGCTATTTAAGCAGACTGTGTGACCCATTTCAAGGTTGTTGAAGACCTAGGCATTCTTTTGTGTAATTAATGAAGAATAGGGCATGATCCTGGTTGTTGTATCCCATTTTGGAGTTTATGAGTTGCAGCATGAGTGTATTTTACACATTTTTCAGTTTCAGTGTTGATTTATATGAAAAATGCTTATTGCATGTGTCTATCTGCTTATCTCCATTTGCTCCATGTTATTCTCCTTCTTCTAAATCTAGTTGCTAAGGGTTTCTCAGGTTCTAGGATATGGTTTTCTGTATCACATGTTTGATCTCTAACTTCCATTCAAGGAGTGGATTAAATTGTTTTAGGTTGAGCATGGGGAAGGTTGCATGTCAGCAAGGATATCTTTTAGTAGAGGCAGTTAGATACCCTTTCTTGGGTGATGTTTGTAAGGCAAGCATCAAGTCCAACCCCCTGAAACTCGAGTGAAAGTTGCAAACCATCTGCTGTATATGTCTAGTTGACTTCTTGCCCAATGGATAGGCACCAGTCTATTTCTGGGTCAGTAGTTATGAGCCAAAACCCCTTGTCTTGCATTTAGGACATTATGTCCACCCATCTCATCACTTCCACCTGTTAGTTGTAGGAGTAGGATTAGGAATCCCCTGCATACTCTCATATTCAACCAGACACATATGTCCAAGAATGTTGCCAACCTTGTGATCTGGCATATAGATCTTGGTCCATACATGAGAGTATTCTGCCTGTTATTGTCAAGTTATATCTTTCTATCTTTGAGCTAGTCAAGGTTACATCTTTAGTTATAGGGATACCCCCCTTGGTGCGGCAGAACCAGAAGTGAAGGGGAGGCAGCTCACGCAACCTCCTGTATTAGTTGGCTGAATCTGCCTGTGCATTAGAAGTGGCAAACTCTAATGCTGATTCAGAAGAAAAAACCAACACCCCACATACAAGATTTCCACTACTTCAATGCACTTTGAAGTTGAACTATCTGCATCATTTTCCAGCCCTCTAATGCTTCCTGATGAAACTGATATTGACTCTTGATCCATATGATCACAACTTTGCACAACTGGGTCATTTAAACATGAATGCTCTTTGTTTAGGACTGGCATGCAAATATTACTTGGGAAATTATTATTGTCAACTTCATTTGCTGGGCAAATCAAGACATCCTCCTCTATAACAGAAACATCATCAACTTGGAATGATGCAAAAACTGGGACAACAGGGGTGTTAGTACTTTGACATTTATTTTCAACATTTAAATTATATCCCTCATTAACATTTGGGACTACAGGGCAGCAAAAATTTTCAGAGAAATAACCCTTTTGAATTCCATATCTCCAATTGTTTTCAATGTCCATTACAAACTGATGTGCTTGATGCAATATGGTGGGCTCTTTATCTCTCAATCTCTAGCTCATTTTCCTATCAAATGCTCCCAAATAGACAACTAGGCACAGTGCATCATTAGGTCTCATGCATTCTAGGATTCTTTTTAATGCCCTCATAAATCTAAGGTTAAAAGCTGGAATCAACTCATCTTCTTCTATATGGATATACATAAAATCACTAATAACTGCATATTCAGATATTCTTTCACCAAATTGTTCTAGAAATGTAGATTTAAAATCTTGCCAAGAGCTGACAGAGTAAGCTAGAAGGTAGGAGAACCAATCCCTTGCATCTTCATCTAGAGATTGAACAAATAATCTCATAACTACATCTTCATGGTCAATCTCAAAATCATCTACAACATTTATAAACTGTTGCAAGTGTCTCTCAGCTGATTCATCCTTTGCACCATTGAATTTGGGCAAATACTTTCTGATTTTAGATGGAAAAGCATTTGGGTAGCCACAAATGCCATCAAAGTCTATGGGCTTATATCTGCCAATGCTGAAACTTATTTTATTACATGGTTGGGATTGATTATTATGCACCATTACATTTGACACCTCATAAGGGTGCATGGGCCAATAATACATCTTTGTGTGTTTCTGTAACCCTCTTTTCAACTCATATTTTCAACTATAATAATGACCTTAGGCCTTTAAAATTTAGACTGCTATTTCAGCTTTCCTAAAGTCCTCTAAATGAGTCTTTTGAACAATATTACATGCCTCTTTTGAAATACAAATTAGGTTCTTACAATAGCATGCAATCTTTCACTATCATCTCCCTTTTAACTAGTGTTGTTTCACCAAATAGGGAGTCTTTTAAAAATTGTAAAATACCTGGATATGTTGCAGCAATAATTTTAACACCTCAGGTGTCCTCTTATTAGGTTCTTTATAAGCAGAGTCACCACCTCCTTGGCAGAGGAATGAGCTTCAAACAGGCTGAAGCTAAAAATCAATTTCTTGTCTTTTTAGGTTCTCCCATAGCAGAGTCACACACATAACTTTTCTTCTTTTGTTGCAACAAAATACTCCCAGGTTTGAAAATTCAATCTAGGGACGTCCAAAGGATAAAACTTTCAAATGTCCCCATCGGAGTCGCCAAATCTGTTGGTGTTTAATTTTGAATCGGTAGTGGGTTTGCCAAATCCAATGCATAGGCAGATTCAACCAACAGATACGGGAGGTTGCGTGAGCTGCCTCCCCTTCACTTCTGGTTCTGCTGCACCAAGGGGGGTATCCCTATAGCTAAAGATGTAACACTTGACTCACCCAATGACAAAAAGATTTAGCTTTACAATAACAGGCAGAATACTCTCATGTGTGGACCAAGATTTGTGCGACAAATCACAAGGTTAGCAACATTCTTGGACATATGCGTCTGGTTATGGATGAGAGTATGCAGGGGGTTCCTAATCCTACTCCTACAACTAACAGGTTGGAAATATGAATGGATTGGTTTGATGGTTTGGATGCAAGATAGGGGTTTTGGATCATAACTACTTCACAAGAAGCATACCGGTGCCTATCTCAGGGCAAGGAGTCAACTAGACGTATACAAGAGAATGGCTTGCAACTAGCATTCGAGTTTCAAGGGGTTAGGACTGGTATTTGCCTTACAAACACCACCCAAGGATAAGTATTTAACTGTCTCTACTTATGAATATCCCAGCTGACATACAATCTTCTCCACACTTTAACCTAAAACAATTTAATCCACTCCTTAAATGGAAGTTACAGATTAAGCGTGTGGTACAACAAGACTATACCCTAGAATCTGAGAAACCCTTAGCAACCAGATTCAAAAGAAGAAAATTGTAATGAAACAACTTGCACAATATTTGAATATAATAGTAAATATATTGCAAACACTTGATAATAATATGCCACTTCGAGGGGGCAACCTCCAAAACCACTTCGAGGGGGATACCTCCAATAGTCTTCAATGAGAACACAATACTCAATATCATGAAATAAGACTCACTACCTCCTATATATACCTATTTATGCCTAGGATATCACCTAGGCTGACTTAGATGGGCCTATATAAGCCTTAGGCCGACCTAAACAACTAAATAACAATAAACTAATGATAATATGACTTAATTAAGAGTTAAGATAGCCACAAGCCAACTATTCATAACCCTATACACACTATAGGATTAAGGGCATAGCATGGCCCCCCTCTTCAAAGAAGCATTGCCCTCAATGCTGACCAAATGTGGATGCTTTTGCATGAATTCCTCATTCTCCCATGTAGCTTCCTCAATTGGAGAGTTCTTCCATTTAATTAGATATTCTATGATTTCCCTTGTCCTCAGCTTCTTGGTACGTGTTTGAATAATTCTCTCAGGATCCACAACTATTCTTCCCTCCTCATCAAGCTCAGGGAACTTAGTCTGTGCTACCACTTTATTCCCAATAACCTTCTTCAAGCAGGAAACATGAAAAATTGGATGAATTTTTGTTGATATGGGAAGCTCCAATTTATATGCTACATTGTCAATCTTCTGCAACACCTTATAAGGACCATAGTACTTGGGTGCCAGCTTGTTAGCTTTATGTTGTTGTTTTAGAGACATTTGCTTGTATGGTTGTAGTCACACAAAGACCCAATCTCCCACTTCAAAAGTTCTTTCACTACGGTGTTGATCAGCTTGTTGCTTCATTCTATTTTGTGCCATTGCCAAGTTCTCTCGAAGACTAGCCAATACCTCTTGCTGATGATGGATGTGTTCTTCGACTGTGTGAACCTTTGGTTGTGCCCGCAATGAAGAGATGATTGATGGTGGGTGGTAACCATATAGTGCTAAAAATGGAGACATCTTGGAAGAAGTATGGAAAGAAGTGTTGTACCACCATTCTGTTAGTGGTAGCCATTGCACCCATCTCTCTTGTTTATCTGAAGCAAAACAATGGAGATAGCCTTCCAAGCATTTGTTGACCACTTCTGTCTGTCCATCTGACTGGGGGTGATATTATGAACTACGAGCAAGCTGAGGGCCCAAGCATGAAAACAAGTCAGTCCAAAAATTACTTGTAAATATAGGGTCACGATCACTGACTATAACTTTCGGAGTCCCATGCAGTTTCTGAATAGTATTCATAAAAGCTATTGCTACAGTGCTTGCTGCCAATGGTTGCGCCAAAGCACAAAAGTGACCATATTTGGTGAGACGATCCACAACAACCATGATGATATTTTTTCCTTCAGATCTAGGCAAACCTGTGATGAAATCCATAGATACCTCCTCCCACCTTTGACTTGGGATACATAAGGGTTGTAGAAGACCCGGAGTCTTAACTGTCTCCCCTTTATGTTGTTGACATACCATGCATTCAGCTACAAATTTTTGAACATCCCCTTTCAGCCCTTCCCAAAAGATATCTTGCTTGATTCTATGATAAGTTTTGAGGAATCCTGAGTGCCCACCTATTGGAGAAGCATGTAGTTCTTCCAACACCTTAAGCTTAAGAGTTGAATTCTTGCAAAGGTATAACCTCTCCTTGTACCATAAAATATTTCCTTTCCATGAAAATTTGTCAGACACACTTGATTCCTGTTGGAGTTTCTCAATGAGCCTTAGAGTATCTATGTCCTTCTCCCACTCTTCTCTTGCCTCATTTACCCAGTCTGCTTGTAACATGGAAATGGCAAATAAAAATGACTCTGTGGGTTCATCACGCCTTGATAGAGCATCAGCCACAACATTCTCCTTGCCTTTCTTATATATGATCTCAAAGTCATATCCCAACATCTTTGTGACCCATTTTTGTTGTTCTTCAGATGATAACCTCTATTTCAAGAAATATTTGAGACTATCATGATCTGTCTTGACCTTAAAGTGTTGTCCCATTAGATAAGGTCTCCATTGTTTGACTGCATGCAAGATAGCCAACATTTCCTTCTCATAAACTAGCTTCAACAAATTCTTACCTTTGAGTTGGCGACTTTCAAATGCTATGGGTTTTCCTTCTTGCATAAGTACTGCTCCTATTCCATGTCTTGAAGCATCACATTCAACAACAAATGTTTTAGAAAAATCTGGGGTAGCTAGGACTGGAGTTGTGCACATGGCTTCCTTTAGTTTCTCAAATGCCCTTGTTGCCACTTCATTCCATTAGAAAGCATCCTTCTTTAACAAGGATGTGAGAGGAGATGCTATGCTACCATAATTCTTTACAAATCGGCGATAATACCCTGTAAGCCCTAAAAAACCTCGTAAGTTCTTAAGGGTCTTAGGAATTTTCCACTCTACAATTGCTTGGATCTTATGAGGGTCCACCTTGACTCCCTCATGTGACACAATGTGACCAAGGTACTCCACTTCTTTGACACCAAAGATACACTTGGAAGGTTTAGCATACAACTGATTCTACTTCAAAATGTCCAATGCTTTATTTACATGTTGCAAGTGTTCCTCCCATGTTTTACTATATATTAAGATGTCATCAAAAAATACCAAAACAAATTTCCTCAAAAATGGCCTGAAGATAGAGTTCATCAAACTTTGAAATGTTGACGGTGCATTAGTGAGACCAAAAGGCATTACCAAAAATTCATAGTGGCCCTCATGGGTTCTAAAAGCTGTCTTATGTACATCCTCATCTCTAATTCTAATTTGATGATAACCAGAACAGAGATCGAGTTTTGTAAAATAAATAACATGATTAAGCTCATCTAACAAATCATCAATTACTGGAATAGGAAACTTATCTTTTATGGTGAACTTGTTAAGCTCCCTATAATCTGGACACATCCTCCAAGTTTCATCCTTCTTACACACCATTACCACAGGAGATGAGTAAGCACTTTGACTATGCCTGATAATGCCTGCTTCTAGCATCTCTTGAACTATCTTCTCAATCTCACTTTTTTGAGCCTATGGATATCTGTAGGGCCTGATGTTGGGTGGTTGGCTCCCTGGTACTAGTTGAATGGCATGATCATGATCTCTCCTAGGAGGCAATCCTTTTGGCATCTCCCCAAAAACTATAGAGTGCTTATCTATAATTGCTTGTAGATCCAATGGTGTAGAAGCCTTTGAGTGATATGCTTCTAATGAAAATAATTGGGCTACCATCCCATCTACCCCCTTCTTCAACATCTTTTGCATTTGGTAAGAACTTACTATCTGTGGTGACTTTGCACGCATCCCTCGTAATTCTATTGTTCTTCCCTATGATTGAAAGCGCATGAATAGTTCTTGGAAGTTCAATTCAATTGTTCCCAAAGTGGTAAGCCACTGTACTCCCAAAACAATATCTGCTGCACCCATTGAGATAGCATACATTGGACAATTAAGATGATAATCTCCCATGGATAATTTAATGCTATGGCATTTTTCTGAACAACTAACAGTACTGCCATCTGCAATCAAGCCCTAAAATTTTGGAGCTGGATATATAAAACAATTTAGATGAGTGGCCAACTTTTTGTTGATGAAGTTATGAGTGCTACCTGAGTCTATCAACACTGTTACTTTTTTTTTCTTTAAGAAACCCACTACCTTGAGAGTTTGTGGGGTACTAAAACCTGAAAGTGCATGGCAAGAAATGATTGGTTGAGTATCTCTTAACTCCTCCTCTATCTCATTGTCACTCTCTACTATTGGTGCCTCTTCTTCTTCCTCACTTGGCCCTTCAATATAGAACAATTTCTTTTCAGTGCATTTGTGTCCTCTACTATATTTGCTATCACAATTAAAACATAATCCTTTTGCTCTCTTCTCTTCAATTTGTTGTGGTGTTAGCCTAGTAGGTTGTGGAAGTGACTGTGTAGGAGTGCTTTTATCTCTTATGTTTATAAAACCTTGCCTTTTATTAACCATAAATTTTTCCTCTACTTGCCTTGCCATAATCATTACATCTGAGATGGAATTTGGACGGAACATGCGTACCTCATATTTAATGTGATCCTTTAAGCCACCAATGAATAGCTCCAACAAATTTTCTGTAGACACATTTTCCACTCTTAAAGACAAAGTACGAAATTGATGAATGTAATCCTTGACCATACCTGTTTGCCTCAATTTGGTAATTTGGCTAAAGTAGCTATCCATAAGATTTTCATCATAATGAGTAATGAGTTCTTCTTGGAAAACCGACCAAGTGACAATGCATCCTTTTGCTTTCTTTTCTTCACATAGCCAATGGTACCAAATGAATTGATCAGGTTCCAAGTATGAGGAAGCCATGGCCACCTTTTGTTGACATGGAACATGGTGGATATCAAAGAATTGCTCCATTTGACAGAGCCAATTGGTAGGATCTTGACCATCAAACTTTCGCATATCTAACTTTGGTGTGAAATTCCTTGCCATAAAATGAGTGGTGTGATGATCCATCTTGAGATTTGATTCAAACCCAAAAACACCCTTCCCTTTTGTAGAATCCTCTTCCTCCACATCGTGGTGTTGTGACTACTTATGTTTGGAAAGTATCTCCAGAATTTTCTCAATATCACATGACTTCGCCAACCCTTTCATTTGTTCACCCATAATGGAAAAGATTACACCTTTCATCTTGCTATTTTCTTTATGAATAAGTTCAAGTATATTTTCATATTCTTTTTTTATCAACATCCTCATTTTCCACCTCCTCCTTGCCTGGAGTTTTTCCCGGTGTGGTAACATTCTTTTTGCCCCTTGTTGAAGGACCCGTCATAATTGGAAAAAATAATTTTGTAATAAATCACACAAAACAAATCAAATCAATCTAAAATTTTTACTGTAACTTACCAGGGCCAAGATCTCACTTCCCTGAAAAAATTGTGCAGCCTGGAGAGAGAAATTGGTGGAAACCCTAATTTATAAATAACTCCCTTTATTTTGCTCCAATTGTTCTCAAATCTGGACTGTAGTAGCTTCACTATTATATTGAAAAACCCACAAAAAAGCTTTCAGAGATTCGACAAAATAAGAGAGATATACGCTTCTCAAAAAATAAGGGCAAAAACCCTAATTCTACTATAACTCGCTTAATTTTGCTCCAAATTCTTTGAATTCTAGACTGTAGTAGCTTCAATATGTTCTTCAAAAACCCTTTTAAAATTAGAAAAAAATTTGCCAAAATTTGAAAGTTATGCGCTTTTCAAAATGACCTCCAAATCAGAAAAAAATTGCCTAGTTTTTGTCTTCACGGTGCCAAGATCATGCTCTGATACCATTTGTAATGAAGCAACTTGCACAATATCTGAATATAATAGTAAATATACTGCAAACACTTGATAATAATATGCCACTTCGAGGGGGACACCTCCAATAGTCTTCAATGAGAACACAATACTCAATATCATGAAATAAGACTCACTACCTCCTATATATACCTATTTATGCCTAGGATATCACCTAGATCAACTTAGATGGGCCTATATAAGCCTTAGGCCGACCTAAACAACTAAATAACAATAAACTAATGATAATATGACTTAATTAAGAGTTAAGATAGCCACAAGCCGACTATTCATAACCCTATACACACTATAGGATTAAGGGCGTAGCAAAAATGCATACAACAAATGGAGACAGACAAATAAACACATGCAATAATGCATTTTTCATATACAATAACAAGAAACTAAATATATGTGCAAGATACACTTCAGATGCAACTCATAAACTCCACAGAGATACAATAGACAAGAAATGCTCTGTATTTTGTTATTCACACAAAAAATTGCCCAAGTCTTCAACAACCCCCAAAGAGTAACACAGCTTGCTTTTTTATACCAAGACTGTAAAACTCAGCAAAATTAATTACAAGGCAAATCAAAAATTCTGCTAGATACAATGCATCCTCAAATTGGCACTCAAAACAGTTAATGCAATAGAGAGGGAGAGGGAGGAGCAGATAAGCTCGAGGAAAGTGCCGCCGCATGGAGATACTCTTCCTAAATCTGGTGGTTGAACCTATCAACTCGACCCATACTTCTCTACACAATCTGCCATTATTGCCCAGCTACCCGTAGGATGCAGCAACGAAAACATCTGAAGATTTCCTGCTTAAAAAATGGGCTGCAAACATAGAAACCCCCTCGCAGCTGTGACTTAAAACATAGCCGTCGATCTACTCCCATCACTGAGATTTAACAGCTCCAAGACTTGCTGAAAAGTCGCCCACCAATGAAGTTGTGCCATGTAGGCACTCCATGCTCCTATCGTTGACTTTTCTACCTTTATTTTGCCCTTGTATATGCATAAACATATGTATATACAAATTCACTTTTTAAATCTTTGTATATACAGGATGCGTATACATACAACAGTTCAACATACAAGGCGGACCCCAAGCTATTATAGAGCAAATTGGAATTCTCAATTGGGTCCACCTTGCATCTTATCCTTTGTATCTTTGCAATGTATATCGACACATACAAGCGCCCAATATACATGCTACGGACCCCAAATTTTATTCACTGCAGTTGATTTCTTCTTCGGGTCTGAAATGTATGTCTTCTTTTGTATATCGGCTTGTATGTGCAAACATACAATCGAATGCACATACAATTGGTGGGCCCCATTTCTGATGTTGACCGCTGCTGCCCTGTTTGCATGCCTTACCTTGTACATTCGATTGTATATCAATCCTTGTATATACAAACACCTCTGTACCTTCCCTTTGTATGCCGAATATACAAACTCATTTGTATATACCTGCGGGCCCTACCACATGTATCTCGGCCGCACTATAACAAAAGCATGTCGACCCTTGTGTATTTTTTCCTTGCATATGACCTTTGTATGTCTGAACAAACGTTCACCCTTTCACATACAAACAAGGAATCTCTCCTGGAATATGCCTGCAATGTATCTTTTCCTTGCATGTTGCCATTGTATCTAACCATTGTATGTCTGAACATACAAACCAAATATACATGCAGACCTGATATACAAGTAGTGAATATTCCCAAGAATCTGTGAAAGATTCCCCCTTTGTATATGCAACCCGATATGCATTGAAATATGTATATAGCTCATTTTTTCACCATTTTTCAAAGGCCGATTGAGATTTTTGACCTACCAATTGCACATTTAATCTGCATGTACATACAAACACCCTTGTATATACAAAGTGGCATGCATACAATAGATTTTTTGCATTTCTTTACAACTGTAGAGGCCGAAAGTGTTAGAATTTTTTGGATTTTATAGGAGGGTGCCTGCGAATTAAAATGCCTGAAACTTGAATGTTTATGTAGGCACCACCACCTCCTCTACATTCATCTTTCCTTTAGGCTCTTTTTATCACTATATATGCAAAAGATAATGAGGGTTTTTGTAATTTTGGTACATTATGAGCCCTCCTAGCTACGGCCATGCATTTACTTTTCTTTCTGTAGTGCTCATTCAACCAGAAACCAAAAAATGAAATAGGGGTTTCAAAATTTTTGAGATGGGTATTTCATTTTGCACACACAAAACTCCTCTTGTCACGGCCATGGCAGTATATCTATCTCTATAGCATTCATTTCACTGTATGACAGAAAAATGGAATAAGGGTTTCAAAATTTTTGAGACAAGGGTTTCATATTTCTCACACAGTAACTCTTAGTTTTCTCCACGACTATGCTCCATTACATTTTGTAGATATAAGGATAAAACAAAAAGGTAGTTTATGTGTAAGAGACAAAAGGCTTTATCATTTGTAAATGGGTATTACTTTTTAAGCAAAAAGATGCTTTTCTTGTCACAGCCATGCATATTCCTCTCTGTATACTTCTCATTTTTCTTCTGTAGATGCAAAAATATTTAGGGTTTCAACAAAGTTTTTTCTAGATTCTAATAGTCATGGCATTTGGTTCTTTTTCCATACATCTCTTTGGATGTATCCTTCAGGTACGGTCATGGTAGAAAACCTTACTGTTCTGGTTAACAACTCTCAATGATGATAAGTATTTTGCTATAGCATACTTTTCAAATGGCCTACAGTTTGGTACTCTTTACTTGCCTTCTTGAGCATTTTCATTAAGTATTTGATTTCTCTCTGTCTTTCATGGGGCAAGTTCTGTATCATAACTATGTCTGTCAAGAATAATGGCAAAAGGAATAATGAATGCTTGTTTCCTTTGTCTATGTCAACATTATCACTGTAGCATATATATATATATATATGGCATGCTTTGAGTCTTCTGTAGTTACTCTTGTCTTTACTCCCATAGTAAATGAAAACAATGAAACAGAAACCACTGTGGCCCTTGTCATTATTGTATTTTAATAATCTTATGCCTTCTAAAGGATGTTCATGCTAAGACATTGATCTTCTTACATCTATTTGTCAACCTCTTAACTATATGTTGTCTCCATTTTTAGAATGTATCTCTACATCTTTAACATGTGGCATTACTATTGCACTTATCAACACTATATTTCTGTAGCACTTAATCATGCATGACCCCTTTTCACAGTCATCATGAAAAATTACTTATAGATGTTAAAACATCACCTTGGTTAGATCATGACTATTGCCTCATGTGTGTGACTGTGGGATCAATGTTGTCTTCATTAGCACTTGGCTATGGCATTCTTTAGATACTACTCCTGATTGTCTTTGTGCAGGCTCATTGCTTATCTTTTGATGCATTTGGATCCTACTATAGAATACATATCATGTTTTTGAACTCCTCTTTTAGTCCTTTATCATGCCAAATGTTTCTCATAACTGTGTCATTCAAAAACTATGGTATATGAGATAATGACTATTTGTCTTGTGCCTCTGTCAACATCATCACTGTGGCATTTAGCATATCATGTGCCTTCATTTGCTTCTCCTCCATCATTGATGCGGTATTCACTTTCATGATTGTTCTACTCCTGTTGATGGGCATGGAAGTTGTGATCTATTTCTGACTGTAATTGCTTGCACAAGCCACTTCATGATCATTGTCATGACTATGCATAGTAAATGTGACTGCACTTGTTTAACCTTTTGCAAGGTATCTTTCCTTGGCTGCCTATATTTTTTGGTTCATCTGAATCTATATGGTGTCTGCTCTTTGTGGCATTTGCTGACTGTAGCATGATGCCTTTTCACCATTCTAAGGCATATGATAAGGCTTGTTTCTCCAATACAGTGATGAGATTGTGATCACGCTATAATTTCCATGTGGTGTCACTTAACTATCTAAACGTTGAACTTTTGATTATATTGGGATTGTGGCAGCTACCTGGAAATATGGGCTCTCTATTGATGACTTAATCATATGGAATTTGACTTGGCTGTTTTATCTTGTATGTTATGGCATAGCTGCTCCACATATTATGTTTCATGATATTGATCAACCTATAGCTGCCTGGATAATGTATTTGTTTGATACAGCTGTCCTGGTTACAAACACATGACTGCTCCTCAATGCATGATGAATTTCTATTGAACTATGACTGTTCTATGCATTTGCTGATGGCTGTGCTTATATCTATTCATTCTTCTATCATTTCTTAAGTCTAATTTTGTAAATGTGACATAAAACATGACAGAAAAAATGGTATTCTAATAATGATATTAAAAGATAAAATACCTTCAGTGACTATAATATGATTTCTGCACTTTGTCAACTTGACTCAGTCATGTTAATCTGATTTGCTCCAATCAGCTGTAATAATGTCATGATGACAACTTTTTTGCAAGTTGATTAGATGATGCAAAATGTAGCTTGGAATGATGTATCCTATCTTTTCTGATACTCTTTTCAAATGAAAAGAAAACATGCTGGGATCAAACCCTTGTGGGAGCCACATTTAATCCACATGTTTATTTGTCTTCAAATCAGCAACAATACTTGTCCTATACCTGCACAATGAATAAACAAGTTAGCATAAAAATATACCTGATGGTATTGATTGATCTTCTTCATGGTTTCTTCTTGATTTGTGTCATATATCTGATCTGAATGTCTCATCTAAATGCATGATGTGATAAGTAGATGTATCTATTTGATAAAAGCATGTGATAACTTAAAACATTTGGAGCACTAATAGGGTTGTCCCCAAAATTTTTTGCAGGTTCAACTAATGATGGAGTTGAAAGTAAAGACTGAAGACTGAAGACTTGAAGGTTGGCATCAACATACAATCTTCTTGCTTAGGCAATGAAGGATGTTTCATTTTATCATGTGTTCATTTCTTTTCTTTTATCAAACAGATGTATAGCTTGTATGTCTACAATTGCTCAGTCTAGTTACTCCCACAGCTTGTGTGGGACACATTTGAACACTTCTTTTAAGCATGATCAGTTAATTTATCTTATGCATATGATGCATATGTATTTCCTTTTCAATCAATGCATGAGATAAAGTAATAGATACTTGAATGTATGTTCAAAACATGACATGAAATAACAGCTCAATACAAATATCTTTCTTTCTTTTATTCAAAACTGATTAACTGAATAATCAATCTAACTTATAAGTCCTGAAAGATAACATGATGCAAAACAACTGCATTTCTTGAATGATTGGTACCTTGGCAATCCTATTCTTTTGTCATGATAACTCATCAGTCTTGATTAGACTGATGGGTTATCCTGTCAACTTAATCTCCTTTCTGCTCTGTCAAGATATCAACTTGTTCAATAAATGCATAACGTTGAAGTTTTCTTTTATTCCTTCTAAACAATTACACGTAGATCAAACTAATTTTAAGTGTGAACAAAAAATTAGTAACATTTCTGATGACCTCTCAAGGGTCTTTGCCTGCTAAACAACTTAAAACCAGTAGCCTTCGTAACTCCATTGGGCATAGAGTCCTTTCTGCCTTGAACTTAGAGAATTTCTACAACTCACACTAACTGAACACAACAGCAGCAACAAACTGAAAAAACTGAAACTAAACTAACTTGCTTAAAACAAAGCCAGTAACATGTGTAGAAGCACTTCTTGAAAACAAAACAACAATAACTGAAACTAAATGTGCAGAAGCACTTATTTGCAGTATAAGGTTGCCTCACTAATAGTATAACTTAAGGTGAATCCCATTGACTAGGAATGGCAACACCTCACCATCTAACTTAGCAAGTTGGAATGCATTGTGTTGCTTGCATTCTGTTATTATATATGGTCCATCCCACATTGCATTAAACTTTGTATGTTGTCCTGGTCTGCTTCTTAACTCATTCCATTTGAAAACTAGATCTCCTTCTTTATAAACTATTAGTATTGCCCTTTTATCAAATGTCCTTTTCATTTGGGCCTAGTGTACTTCCAATGTTTTCAAGGCCTCTTCCCTGATTTCTTCAAGTTCAATAAGCTATGCAAACCTGATTTCCATTGGTTGTTCTTCAAGTAACTCTAGCTCTTTTATGTAACTAAGTGTTGGCAGCTCCACTGCTATTGGTAACTTGGCTTCCTTTCCATATGTAAGCACATAGGGTGAATTACTTGTTGATCTTTTAGGTGTAATCCTATGAGCCCATAATGCTAACTTTAACTTATCATGCCAAGACCTCTGATTTTCATCAACTATTTTCTTTATGATTTTAATCAGATTTTTGTTAGTTGATTCGGCCTGTCCATTACCTTGAGGGTAATAATTTGATGAAGTATTCATAAATATGTTATTTTTTATAGACCAATCAGATATTCTTAATCCAATAAATGCTAAAGCATTATCTAAAATAATCAAGTCAGGAGTTCCAAACCTGGACACTAGATATTGATAAAAATTCAGGACTGATGTTTCGTTAGCATCTTTCAAAGCAAATTCTTCAGTCCATTTAGTGAAATAATTAGTAGCATTCAAAATCCACTTGTGTCCTTGGCTTGAAGGTGGATTAATAGGACCAATGAAGTCCAATCCCCACTTGCCAAATGGTTGCTCCACTTGAATTGGATGCAAGGGCATTACTGCCAATCTTTGTTTACCTACAAAAACTGAACACTTTAAACATTTCTTCACCCATTCATGAGCATCTTTGAACATGTCAGGCCAATAGTAACCAACTCTCATAATTTTCAGAGCTATTGTTCTAGCTGCAAAATGACCTCCAGCAGGTCCATCATGAAATTCTTCTAGAATCTTTTGAGTCTAATCTAGCTGTACACATCTCAGCAAAACATTGTTAAAGTCTCTTTTGTACAGAATCCCATCAATTACAGCATAAGGAATTGCCTGTAATCTGTAATATCTTCTTTTAGATCTATCTAGGCCTTGTGGACAATAACCAATGTGCAGATAATGGATGATATCATGCACCCAACTTGTAGGGGGATCTGGGACAACAGTTGTTTCATTGTTTTGAAGCACTGTCTCAACTTCTCCTTCAAGTTCCTTGTTGTATTTGCCATTTTCTACAAGTTGTTCACATAGTCCTTTGCCTCGGACCAACTTGGTGACCTTAATTTGTATGTCATATTCCATGACCTTGGTTATCCACCCTGCTCTCTTATCACTTAAATCCTTATTGAGAAAAAATTCTTTCACTGTGGGGTGAGCAACCATTAACTGAATACTATTATTTGAAAGCATATATTTGAACTTCTTTAGGCTCCTGATAACAGCTAATACATGTTTTTCAACAAAAGAATACCTTACCTCATAGTCATTCAAAACTTGGCTGAAAAATGCCACTGACTGTTCCATTCCTTCATTGTTCTGCTGACAAAGCATAGCTGATATGGTATCCACACTACCAAATGCATATAAAATGAAGTCTTTATCAAAACTTGGATTTATCAGAGTGGGAGCAGCAGTAAGTGCCTCCTTTATTTCTTCAAAGCTCTGCTTTCCTTCTTTGGTCTAGCTAAAAGGAATATTCTTTTTTAGCATTGTTGTAAGAGGTTGTAAAAGTGTTGCTATGTTAGGAATAAACCTTCTTACAAAATTAATTCTTCCCAGAAATCTCTGTAAGCCTTTCTTATGCACGAGAAGAGGTAGTGCTAGTATTGCAGTGATTCTTTCAAGATCAATTGATATTCCATCTTTAGACACTATGTGTCCCAACAGTTTGCGTTCATGGACAGAGAAAATACACTTCTTTGGGTTTAGTGATACCCCAAATTCTCTACATCTTTCAAAGATTAGTCTCAAATGATGAAAATGATCTTTAGCTTTTTTAGAAAAAATAGTCACATCATCTAAGTATACAAGCACAAATTTATTAATCAGACCTTGAAAGGCCATGTCCATTACTCTCTGAAATGTTGCACCTACATTTGATAAGCCAAATGGCATCTTTCTATATGCTAGTGTGCCCCATTTTGTAGTAAAAGATGTCTTGTACTGATCTTCTTCTTTTACAAGAATTTGGTTATAACTTGAATAACTATCCAATAAAGAGAATCTTTCTGATCCGGAAACAACCTACAATATCTTCTCTATAGATGGTAAAGGATAATGATCCTTTAAAGATGCTCTGTTTAAATCACAGAAATCAACACATAATCTGATTTCTCCATTCTTTTATCTGACAAGAACCAAGTTAGAAACCCATGAAGTATGTTTGATAGGAAAAATGATATTACCTTCAATAAGTTTATTGAGTTCTATCTTTATAAGTACTTCTAGCTTAGGGTTTAGTGGCCTTTGTTTCTGTCTGATAGGTTTAGCTTTGGGTTCCAGCTCTATTGTGTGTTGATCTAACTCAGGGTTGAAACCTTTCAAATCTCCATATTCCCATGCAAAAATGTCACTAAACTCTTGACAAAGCTGAATGAATGCTTGTTGTTCATCTTTTGTACATATCTTTCCCAACTTGAGTAACTTTCCTTTAAATATCTCAATGGGTTCATAATGCTCTTGCTTTACTAACAAGCTGGCCTTGTCTTTTCTTACTTGATCATCAGTATTAAATATAGATTCCAAGGTCACCAATCCCTTGGGTAGCTTGTTTGATCTTAACTAAAGTATTTGATCATCATATTGCTGTACAAATTTATGTTGATTACCTGCAGAAAATTCAACCTCTTCCATTAAGAAATTTACAATCTGTTCATCACTATCAAACACCTGCCAACTGACATTATTATCTAGGACTGATGGTCTAATAACAACTTTGACATATAAAGGAGAGTGAATATTCTTCATTTCAGGAGGAATATCATATTCAGCTCCTATGGCAGGTAATTTGTCAGCTTGCTTGTTATCAGCTCTAGGTACAGATATCAGATTAAAAGCATCAAATTCTTCTATCATGTCCCAAACTCTATGCTTATATAATTTTAGCAAGTCATTTTTTGTAGCAGCAAGGTTTCTGACTTGTTTAACCACTAACTCACTATCTCCAAAAACTTTAAACATTTAATTTTTCTTTTTCTTTCCCATTCTAGTCCATGAACTAAAGCCTCATATTCAATTGAATTGTTCTAGAACAGCTGAAAGCAAATCTAAAGGATGAATAATATTTCTTACCTGTGGGAGAAACTAAAACAACCCCTCCTCCAGCACCTACCTTGCTTCTAGAACCATCAAAATAAAGTTCCCAAACATCATTTTATGTTTCAATAGTCTGTTGTTTTTCTTCTTTAATCAGGTTTGGAATAACTGTATTATTATCTTGAATCATATACACACCTGTTGCAAGTATGAGGTGAACCAGTGTTGTCATTGATGTCAACATACTCATATTGCATTGACAAGAAGGATTGGATGAGCTGTGTGCTGAGGATATTGAGAAAATTAGTCTCAGTCAGGAACAGTAAAGAACAGTGATGAGAAGAAGGCAAATGTAATGTATAGGATGCGAACCGGAGGATGCGGATTAAAGGGTTTGTATATATGAGTCTTGAGATGCTTCAGTTAAGATTTCAGAGGTCCGCATGAAGATCTGAAGGAGTTGTGGCTGTCAGTGTAGAACCGGTTCCGACAAGTATTCAGAGGTGACAGAGGATCACAAAAAGGTCCGGTGAGGTCCGGAACTGTATAATCCTAATCTGCAGATTGGAAGGAGTCTTTGAGATGTCCTTGTGATGTGCCATCTCGAGTTGTGTATAATTTGGAGGTCCAGAAGTTCCTCCTGCACTATGACAGTGGCGACAGACAGTGTTCTTGAAGTTCCGGATAAGGAGGATAAGAGATTTCAGTAAGTAAAGGAAATGCGGACGTACCTGGTCATTCAGGCAGGCTTGTGAAGGTTCTTGGATCATGTTGAGGTTGTGTTGTTGGTCCGCATTGATAGTAGAGCCCAGAATTGAAGATATTCTTCCAGATGAAGTTCTTGCTCTGTTTAGCCGACCGGATGAGTTGTTCATCCTGCGAATGTTCTTGTGGTGGCCGACCGGATGTGTTATTCATCTTGTGGATACTCTTATGGTTGTTTGCCGACTTAGATGTTTGTTCCTAAGTCGATGTCATGTATAAATAACGGTTTGTGAGTTCATTTCGAAGTGTGGATTGTGTGGATGAGTGTGGCATAGCGAAGTGAAGTGCGAAAGGCTGAGCAGAGGTTTTTGGGCTTAAATGGAACTGATTCAGACATGGTAGAGATGTCATTCTCCAGTTCAAGATTGTGATTCTTATCACTTTATAAACAGTGTGTCTCCTTGTAGGCAGTGGGCCTCTTTGTGAGCAGTGTGCTCGGGCAGTGAGCCCTAATTGGCAAGTGCCATTCTTTTTCTTATTCTTCTAACAGAGAATAATCCTTGGGTTAATCACCCCGTGGTTTTTCCCTTAACCGGGTTTTCCACGTCAAAATCTTGGTGTTCAATGTGTTGATGTTTATCTGCTCTTGTGGTTATGTATTATGCTTTCATGGATGATTAATTGATATGCTGTTAACTAACAACAAAGAATCAAGTGTTTGAAAGAACAAGAAGTTTTATACAACTGATTCACCCCCCCCTCAGTTGTATGCCTTAAATCCAACAATTGGTATCAGAGCCAAGTTCCTCTGAAAGGAGCTTAACCGCTTGAGGAGATCCAGGATGTCGTCATACAAGAAGGATAGTCCGAAGTTCGATGGAACCAACTTCACTCTCTGGAAAGGTTGCATGAAGTGTCACTTGGAATGTATGGGAAAAGCATACTTGGCTATGGTCTCAAAACCATATGTACCTCCACAAGGTGGTCCGACAACTCTGAATGAAATCAAAGATGCTGAAAATAATCTGCGGACCAAGGAAGCCCTACTAAGCGCATTGAATGATTCAGATCTCTCAAATGTTATTGACCTACCAACTGCATATGAGATCCTGACTAAACTGGAACTTCTGTATGAAGGAGATGAGTTTGTCAAAAGTGCAAGGTTGCAAAGTCTGAAAGGGAAATTTGAAAGATTGAAGATGAGAGATGATGAAAACATCACTACCTTTATGCCAAGAGTGAATGAGCTGGTATGTGGAATTAGAAATGCTGGTGGAACTCTAGATGAAAATGAGATTGTCTGCAAAATCCTAAGATCCCTTCCTGCTGCCTACAAAATCAAGGTTGTTGCCATTGATGAATTCAGAGCCCACACAACTGTCACAAGAGAACAACTGGCTGGCAAACTAGCTGCATTTGAAATGACCGAGTTTGGAGATGATCCTCCCAAGACTGAATCTGCTTTCAAAGCCAGTACCTATGTGAAAGGCAAACAGAGATTTGATCCAGGAGAAAACTCATCAAGGAAGATGTCATGGTATGATCAAGCAAGAAGAGACATGGAAGAAGAAGAAGCAGAAACAGCTCAACTTGAAGCCCTCATTGCAAAGAGACTGCCCAGAGGATCCGGTAAGTATGAAGGAAAACTACCCTTTAAGTGTTTCAACTGCAATAAGATTGGTC
Organism: Cunninghamia lanceolata; assembly: GCA_027924645.1. Classification (NCBI taxonomy): domain Eukaryota; kingdom Viridiplantae; phylum Streptophyta; class Pinopsida; order Cupressales; family Cupressaceae; genus Cunninghamia; species Cunninghamia lanceolata. The sequence goes on from BSBN01000250.1 coordinate 240,778, forward strand.
ATTTTGCTTCAAGATGTCTGGAAAGATCTGCAAGGTCTAATACTAACAGACAAAGGTTTCAAAAGAACTGCTATTATGTTCATGAAGAAGATGACAATGAAGGAGTAACAGATGATGAATCCGAACTAGGAAGCAAATCCAGAAATGAATGGGTGTTTATTGCCATCAAGGAAGAAGATTCAATATCCTCTGAATCTATCAATCACAAGGTTGTGGAAAGAGCTTTGGCTGCTCAAGTGGAAGAAAAGGATGATTGGGTTATTGATAGTGGGTGTTCTCACCATATGACTGGTGACAAGAATAAGTTCTTAGATTTGGAAAGGTATGAAGGAGGAATGGTAAAGTTTGGTGACAATTCTGCTGGCAGAATCAGAGGTAGGGGAACTATTTCCTTTGATGGAAAGAGCAAAACAGGTAATGTACTATATGTTAAAGGATTGAAGCACAATCTTCTCAGTGTTGGTCAGTTAGTGGACAAAGGCTATGATCTCCGGTTCAAGAATAGAAAATGTAGAATCTTTACAAGCTCCGGAACTGAAATTGCATCCAGTGCTCAAACAAAAGGTAATATCTTTCATCTGGTTGGTTCAAACAGAAGTTGTCTGTTTGCTCAAGTTGATCAGAGTTGGTTATGGCATAGAAGAATGTGTCATGTGAATTTTGATAACATCATCAAGATAAGCAATATTCAGGCTGTAAGAGACCTTCCAAAATTGGTGAAACCTACAAATAGTTTGTGCAAAGAATGTCAGCTAGGTAAACAGAGTAGAGTCTCTTTCAAAAGCAAAGATCAGTCCTCTACCGGATTGTTGGAATTAGTACATACTGATCTCTATGGTTCGACAAGAATCAAGAGTCTGCAAGGTGATAGATATTTCATGTTGTTAATTGATGACCATTCCCGGATGATGTGGGTTACCTTCCTAAAAGAGAAATCAGAAGCCCTTGAAAAGTTCAAAATCTTCAAAGCTATGGTAGAGAATCAAACCGGATTGAAACTTAAATGTCTAAGGTCTGATAGAGGTGGTGAATTTACATCTGGTGAGTTCATTGACTTTTGTGAGAAGCAGGGTATAAGGAGACAATTGTCTGCTCCTAGGACTCCACAGCAGAATGGAGTAGTTGAAAGAAAGAACCGGACCATCCAGGAAGCTGCCAGGACAATGATGTTGGAAGCAAATGTTCCTCAGATGTTCTGGAAAGAAGCTATCAGCACTGCAGTCTACACTCTAAATCGAGTTCAAATCAGAAACAATATCGGTAAGACCCCCTACGAACTCTGGTTTGGCATCACTCCTACTGTGAAATATTTCAGAGTATTTGGTAGCAAGTGTTATATCAAAAGAGATGAAGATCTAGGAAAGTTTGATGCTAGAAGTGATGAAGGAATTTTCTTGGGTTACTCCACTCAAAGCAAAGCATACCGGTGTTACAATAAGAGACTGAGGAAGATGATAGAAAGCACTAATGTGAAAGTTGATGAAGGAATTGAGAAGCCCTCAAGATTTTATGAATTTGATGAAGATGACCAAGACGGTGTTCAGATTCAAGGAACTCAATCCTCTCCGGTAAGACAAAGTCAGCCTGATCCTGTAAATCAGGAAGAAGAGATAGGTTTGAATGAGCCTGATCAAGAAGCAGCAGTGCAGGATACTCCCAGAATTCCTAGGTATGTAACACTAAACCACTCTCAAGATCAGATCACAGGTGACAGAAGCAATGGTGTTCAAACTAGAAGGAATGTTGCTCAAAATCAGGATGAATGTTGTCTGATTTCAAAGATTGAACCTAAAACAGTAAATGAAGCCTGCAATGATGAAAACTGGACTAAAGCAATGAAAGATGAATTAATGCAAATTGAGAAAAATCATACTTGGGATCTTGTTCCCAGACCTAGAGACAGGAATGTGATTGGAACCAAATGGGTCTTCCGGAACAAACTGAATGAAGCTGGTGAAGTTATCAGAAACAAAGCTAGATTGGTCTGCAAAGGCTACTCTCAAATAGAAGGAATTGATTTTGAAGAGACCTTTGCTCCGGTGGCAAGAATTGAAGCAGTCAGATTATTTCTTGCATTTGCTACCTTCAAAGACTTCAAAGTATATCAGATGGATGTCAAGTCTGCTTTCCTAAATGGTGATCTGGAAGAAGAAGTTTACATTGAACAACCGGATGGATTTCAATTGTCTAATAATAATGATATGGTCTGCAAGTTGAAGAAAGCATTGTATGGACTAAAGCAGGCCCCAAGAGCATGGTATGAAAGGTTGGATAAGCATCTTGTGCAGATTGGATTCAGCAAAGGTATTGCTGACAGTAACTTATATTTCAAAATTGATCATGAAAACATTTTGATTGTTGAAGTGTTTGTAGATGATATCATTTTTGGAGGAAGAGATAGTATGTGCAAAACTTTTGCAAATCAGATGAAATGTGAGTTTGAAATGTCTATGCTTGGTGAAATGAATTTCTTCTTGGGTCTGCAAATTACTCAAACAAAGAAAGGAATCTTCATTTCTCAGACCAAATATGTGAAAGAATTGTTAAGGAAATATGGTATGGAATATTCAAAACCAATGAACACTCCCATGGCAACCGGATGTAAGTTGAGAAAAGATGATGACTCCCCAAAGGCAGATCAGACAAAGTATAGATCAATGATTGGTGGATTGTTGTATCTCACTCAGACTAGACCAGATATAATGCAGGCTGTTGGTCTTATGGTAAGATTCCAGGCTGATCCTAGAAAATCTCATGTTATGGCAATCAAAAGAATTTTTAGGTACCTGAAAGGAACAGTTGAGTATGGTCTATGGTACCCTAGAGATCCGGATTTCTCTCTTCATGCTTACACAGATGCAGATTGGGCAGGAGATGTGGATGACCGGAAGAGCACTAGTGGTGGAGCATTCTTTTTGGGGAAGAGATTGGTTTCTTGGCTAAGCAAGAAACAAGATGCAATATCTCTGTCTACAACTGAAGCAGAATACATTGCAGCAGCAGGTAGTTGCACTCAAATCTTATGGATGAAGCAGATGCTAAGAGACATTAAAGTTGAATATGAGGAGCCTATCACAATTTTCTGTGATAATTCAAGTGCAATTAATATTTCTAAGAATCCGGTATTGCATTCTAAGACTAAGCACATATCTATCAAGTTTCACTTTTTGAGAGAACAAGTGAACAAGGAAGAAGTCAGATTGGAGTATGTTCCCTCAAAGGATCAGATTGCAGATATCTTTACTAAACCTCTTCCCAAGGACTCTTTTGAATATCTCTGGGAGAAGTTAGGGGTCATGGCCCCTCCGGTGATGAACTAGGATGCACTAATGTGCATCAGTCTGGTGGATATCACAGTCATATCTTGTGATCCGGATTGATGATGGGGAGCTGCTACTAAGGGGGAGCAGCTGGTATGATTCTGATGTATTAGAATTGCAAGTATGAGCCCTTTGCCATTGATGTCAAAGGGGGAGAGAAGACATGTGAAAAACAAGTGGTTGATGATCAAAGGGGGAGCAGTAAAGGAAGAGAAGACATGTGAAAAGTTGTTGTTGATAGGGGGAGCTGTGACAGAAAGGAGAAGTTCTTGTCTTGATGGTTTTTCACATCATATGTTGCCATCAATGACAAAGGGGGAGATTGTTGCAAGTATGAGGTGAACCAGTGTTGTCATTGATGTCAACATACTCATATTGCATTGACAAGAAGGATTGGATGAGCTGTGTGCTGAGGATATTGAGAAAATTAGTCTCAGTCAGGAATAGTAAAGAACAGTGATGAGAAGAAGGCAAATGTACTGTATAGGATGCGAACCGGAGGATGCAGATTAAAGGGTTTGTATATATGAGTCTTGAGATGCTTCAGTTAAGATTTCAGAGGTCCGCATGAAGATCTGAAGGAGTTGTGGCTGTCGGTGTAGAACCGGTTCCGGCAAGTATTCAGAGGTGACAGAGGATCACAAAAAGGTCCGGTGAGGTCCGGAACTGTATAATCCTAATCTACGGATTGGAAGGAGTCTTTGAGATGTCCTTGTGATGTGCCATCTCGAGTTGTGTATAATTTAGAGGTCCAGAAGTTCCTCCTGCACTATGACAGTGGCGACAGACAGTGTTCTTGAAGTTCCGGATAAGGAGGATAAGAGATTTCAGTAAGTAAAGGAAATGCGGATGTACCTGGTCATTCAGGCAGGCTTGTGAAGGTTCTTGGATCATGTTGAGGTTGTGTTGTTGGTCCGCATTGATAGTAGATCCCAGAATTGAAGATATTCTTCCGGATGAAGTTCTTGCTCTGTTTAGCCGACCGGATGAGTTGTTCATCCTGCGAATGTTCTTGTGGTGGCCGACCGGATGTGTTATTCATCTTGCGGATACTCTTATGGTTGTTTGCCGACTTAGATGTTTGTTCCTAAGTCGATGTCATGTATAAATAACGGTTTGTGAGTTCATTTCGAAGTGTGGATTGTGTGGATGAGTGTGGCATAGCGAAGTGAAGTGCAAAAGGCAGAGCAGAGGTTTTTGGGTTTAAATGGAACTGATCCGGACATGGTAGAGATGTCATTCTCCAGTTCAAGATTGTGATTCTTATCACTTTGTAGACAGTGTGTCTCCTTGTAGGTAGTGGGCCTCTTTGTGAGCAGTGTGCTCGGGCAGTGAGCCCTAATTAGCAAGTGCCATTCTTTTTCTTATTCTTCTAACAGAGAATAATCCTTGGGTTAATCACCCCGTGGTTTTTCCCTTAACCGGGTTTTCCACGTCAAAATCTTGGTGTTCAATGTGTTGATGTTTATCTGCTCTTGTGTTTATGTATTATGCTTTCATGGATGATTAATTGATATGCTGTTAACTAACAACGAAGAATCAAGTGTTTGAAAGAACAAGAAGTTTTATACAACTGATTCACCCCCCCTCTCAGTTGTATGCCTTAAATCCAACAACACCAAGGCCTATCTCATCCATTTGCTCAAATGGATCTGTTTCATGGTTCTCTACTGCCCATTGATCTAAAACCATATCTAAAATTCCTTCTAAATGTGTATTTGGGTCTTGGACATGAATCAGATCCTCTTGATCAAAAATGGAAAGGTTGGCATTTATGGAACTAGGAGTGTAAGGTTCCAGGTGATCTTTGGCTAATGGTTTAGATTTGATTGTAACCTTGGTTCCATATCTAGTTCTAAAGAATAAATGTGTCCAATCAGATGATAAATATCCTCCTAACCTTTCTATAAAATCTCTGAATAAGCAAATAGCAAAGGTAGGTGGTAGATCAATGACATAAATGTCCTGATATATAACAAAGTTTGGACAGGCATGCAAAGTAAGGCCTAAATTTTTGAACATTCCAATTGTACTCACATCAATTCCATCCATTTGTACAACACCTCTAACAACATGTTCATATTTTAGACCTAACTTATCAGCTAGCTAGTTTGGCATAACTGAGCTGTTGGCTCCTGAATCTATCATACAATTATGTACTAAATAGTCACCTACAATCAAAGTGACATAAAATGGTGGAGGTTTGCCTACTAGTTTAGGCTATTCTATTCTTTTTTCTGCCTCATTTGCAATCATAATCTGAGGTTGATGTGTTTTTTGTACTTCATTCGACAAAGGTAATTGAGATAATGCATTTTGTAACAAATCCTTTTGTCTTGGAAAGTGCAAAGCATCTAAAATAGACATGCTTACTGTTGTCTTTTTCATATGATACAAAATATTAAATACAGGACCACTAACCTTTTGTTGTACTTTTGGGACATCAACCTCTAGTTGGTCTTTAGCTGGCTGTTTATTTTTTGTAGTTGGTTGTCTTGACAAAATATGCAAATTCTTTGATGTAGAAGCTTGATTCTGTTCATTTTGAGTTGTAGAAACTATACTTTTACCTTTATCAGCTTGCTATGGTACATTTCCAGCTTGTTGTTTACCAGTATCAGCTTGCTGATTTGCAGTTCTAGCCTATTGTTGCAAGTCAATAGCTCTCTTTTTTGATCTTGTGTTTGCTGCAATATTAGTAAAAGATTGCTTTTGACCTGGAAACTGGTTTACACCTCAAAATTCATTAGCCTACCACATCATTAAAGCTACATCAGGATTAACATACTAAGTCTGAACATCTAGCTGATTGTTTACATCACTTGCTGAATTTTCAACAACAGCATAGTTATTTTGTACCATCAAAGCTTGATTTACTATCCCATTTGGGCAAGTGGCCTGGTTATGAGGCTGATTATAGGGGTAACACCATGCATGATTTTGAACCATGTTATTCTATATAGGCACTATTTCCTTTGATGTACTAACAATACTTGGATTATATTGTTGATTTGGCCGATTGTTGTAATTTCTCCTTTGACCCTAATAATATGCCTAATAAATAGGTCTATTTGCTTGGTAAGGGGCTGCTTGGTAAGATCTATTATTCTGGCTTGTTTGAATTTTCAGACTTACTAGGTCATTGCTCACAGTTTGCAATATTTTTGCTATACTTTGATGGTTTTCTTTCAGCTCTTAGAATTCAAAATGAATGGGATTTGTACCATTTTTTTGCATTTGCTTGATAACCAAAAGATGGTATTGATGAAATATGTGGGGCTAAAATTGGAATTAAAGGTTGTATATATGGAAAAATTGGCATTGGAGGCCTAGGTGCTATTTTACCAGCTTGTATTAAATTATTTTTTGCTCTTATTGCAATATCAAAAGTAGCTGGTAAAGTTAGCCCTCCCATAGATTGTATCATAACAACAATATCAAAATTTAATGCCCTTAAATAATACAAAAAAAATGCTCTGGTGATGGTTTCACTGTTTCAAGGATTCTATTCCATGTTTTCTGAAATCTAAAATTAAAATCTGACATTTGCTCTTGTGGAGCTCTCTTAATGGTGGTCATTTGTTCAACTAATGATAAATGATCAGATTTATCTTGAAATTGTATATTCAAAGCAACACCTAATTCATCCCAAGTTCTAATTGAATTAACTCTTAAGCCTTTTGTTGCAAGTATGAGGTTAACCAGTGTTGTCATTGATGTCAACATACTCATATTGAATTGATAAGAAGGATTGGATGACCTGTGTGCTAAGGATATTGAGAAAATTAGTCTCAATCAGGAACAGTGAAAGACAGTGATGAGAAGAAGGAAAAAGTACTCCATAGGTTGAGGATTAGAGGATGCGGATTAAAGGGTTTGTAGATATGAGTCTTGATATGTTCCAGTTAAGATTTCAGAGGTCCGCATGAAGCTTTGAAGAAGTTATGTTTGCTTAAGTAGAACCAGTTCTGGTAGGCGTTCAGTGGAAACAAAGTGTCATAGATTGGTCCGGTGAGATTCGGAATTACATTATCTCATTCTGTGGATTGGAAGGAGTGTTGAAGAAGTCAGTGTGAAGTGACAACTTAATTTTTGCATTGTTTGGAGGTCTGGAAGAATCTTTTGCATTATGACAGTGGCGACAGACTGTGTTCTTGAAGTTCCAGATGAAGAAGAGAAGAATTCCAGTAAGCTGATAAAGTGCGGATGTTCTTGATAACTCAGGAAAGGTTTTGGTGATCCTTGGATTGTGTACAATTCTTATTGGTGGTCCGCATTGAAGTTAGAGTTTGTATTTGATGTAAAGACCACCAGTTGTTGGTGTTCTTCCTGAGACAGGCTGACCGGATGTATTACACGTCTTGCGAATGATCTTGTAGGTGTTTGCCGACTTAGATGATTGTTCCTAAGTCGATGCCTTGTATAAATAAGGGTTTGTGAATTCATTTTGAAGTGTGTCTTGCGGTGATGAGAGTGATATAGCGAAGAGAAGTACGAAAGGTAGAGCAAGCATTTTTGGGCTCAAATGGAACTGATCCAGGCATCGTAAAGATGTCAATCTCCAGTTCAAGTTTGTAATACTTGTTATCTTGTAGACAATGTGTCTCTTGTAGGCAGTGTGCCTCCTTGTGAGCAGTGTGCTTGGGCAGTGAGCCCTAATTGGCATGTGCCATCTATTTTTCTTATTCTTATAACAGAGAATAATCCTTGGGTTAATCACCCCGTGGTTTTTCCCTTAACCGGGTTTTCCACGTCAAAATCTTGGTGTCTCATGTGTTGATGTGTATCTGCTCTGGTGTTTATGCCTTATGCTTCCATGAATGATTAATTGCTATACTATTGACTAACGAAGTGGATTTAAGTGTTTGAATTGTAAGCAAATTAAGGATAACTGATTAACCCCCCCTCTCAGTTATCAACACCTTTAAACCATTGAAGAGCTTTACCTTTTAGTGATGCTGCCAATAGCATGATTGCAATGTTCTCCTCGGTAATGTGGTGAACAGAATGCAAAGAAGCCACATCTTTGATATGTTCAATGGGTTTAGTCCCATCTCCTATGAAACTTGGTAAACTTTTCAATGCAACCATCGGTATGTCATCATGTTGGTTTAGATTCAAAGGGTTGCTTGCATTAAATGTAACAAAAGGCTAATTTCGAGGTGGTGGTAGATTTCTTCCACCACCCCCACCTCCTCCACCTCCTCCTAGAGGTGGTATTCCTCCTCCTACTCCTCCAAGAGGTGGAATTGGTCCTCCACCTCCACCTCCTCCGAGTAGAGCCATTGGAGTAGATGGTAATTGAGCTGGTGCTTGGACTAGAACTACTTGAAATATTTCTTGTAACAAAGGTTCTTCTTTTGTAAACCTAAGAAGAAGAGGTTCTTCTTGGAAAACAGGAGTCTTCTCTCTTGGGCTTGCTGGTGGAGAACGATGAAATTCTGATGATGAACTTGCAAATAACATATTCTGGTGTGAAGCAAACTCTAGATGTGTACTTGGCAGATCTGAAACAACTGATAAATCTATTGTGTTGATCACTTTATCTGCTTTTATTCTCCTCTTTGGTAGACATAACTGATTATGCTTCTTCTCAGAATTTTTACCTGATCTTGTTTGATATTTTTTCATAAGCTGTAAGATCTGATTTGTAAAACCAAAGTATTAGAGTCGCCATGTACTTGATAATGAACCTCTAAAAGGTTGAAATTCTACTGTTCATACCAAAAAAAGAAAAAAGAATAAGTTCTTTTGAACTGAAAATCAGTTCAAAGTCCCACTAGGCGTGCCAAAAACTGCTATCACTGGGAATTACACCTGTATGCACGACTAGTAAAGCTCTGCAATTCCATCTAACATGGGACTAATTTTAGGTTGTGGGTGCCCTATAATGAAATTAGACCTCCAGATTGTGGGTAGGTTCCCTTCAAATGTTCTATTGGAATGTATGTTTTTTCTATTTTGGAAAAAGGAAGAAGAAACTATATGAAATGCAAAAAGTAAAATTTGGTGATGCACCTAATTTGGATAAAAATATGTAATCTGGTTCACAATATTACTCAGAAATATGACTTTCACACAATCTAATCTTGCAATAAATATCACAAAAGTGATTCTAAGGAAGGCTTGAAAATATGCTTTCTATGAAGGAAATGGTTTTTCACAACACAAAAAGACCATTTCCGGTTAACACAACCTAAGACCTGTGATGATTATATGCTTAATGCTGCAAGAAAGAAAATGAGACAATAATTTTAAATGTTTAATGGTTAAACACAACAAAATTTCATCAAATCACTTCAAATAATTAGCACTAAATGGAAAGGTAACTAATTGATCTCAAAGGAACAAAGGAAATACTGCAAAAAGACAAAAATAGAACCTGTAACATGCCAATCTCTCAATAAAACTATAAAAATGAGCTACAAGAATTCTCTAATCTGTTTGAATCAGAATGAGAATCAAGAACTAACTTCATAATGAATGAAGTTTTACAATATGTAGAAAAGATAGATCAAAAGATTGACCTATAGACAACTGGAATTTGAACCTCAGTTATCTCAAAATAGCACATGCATAAAATGATAACTAATTCCCATGCAAGCCATGAAATCATGCAAAAAATATCTCCAAACTAATGGAAAAATAGATATAATGTGTCAAAACTATCTCTGATCCATGCACCAATGAAATGGAGTGCTTGACTCAAGGTGAATTGTTCATATAACTCCTAAATCTGCTCCTCAAACTGCTTCTAACTGAAAGCTCAAACTGACGACTTAATTCCTCTTATCACTCCATGCATAAGTCAAAAATAACTTATATCCTCACCAATCCATGTAATGCAATGGCAAGTAAATAATATTCAATAAATGAATATTCCATCCAATCCTCTTGTGTGCTATAAATGACTTATATTAAAATAATTTATTTAAGCTATTATTAGTAACAATTAATGAAATTGTCCTAATAATATCTTGAATAAATTATAATTTATTTTACTGTTTATAACATAAGTCAAAAACTTATGTCTCCCTTTGACTTTACATCCTTGCCATACACTAAGGCAAAAATACCCTTATTACTCCATGCAAAAGTACATTCACCATACAAAACATAACATGTCTAAGAAAGACCCCTACTATCTTTGCCAAATACCTCATCATGCAAATCAATGTACTCTAATAATAGGCCCTTGCCACCTTGCATGCATATTGTCTTCACACCTGTATCTTCATATGATGATTCCTAAAAGTCATAAGGAATAATCTACTTTGGCCATGCAAAGTCTAATGTCAACCTCAAGGTAATGAGCATCATGTATGACTAAAATAGTCGACATTAGAAGGAAAGGGGTTTGCATTGAATATCATAAGGCATTAAGGTATAAGCCTTACCCTTATTTCTACCGACCACCTTTGTCATCTCTTACACCCCTCCTATCAGGCACTCTTTGTAATAATCACTAGGTATTTGCATCATTAAACATGTTGACCTCGCTGCCTTTTTGGATAAGGAAATGATTATATTTGGGAGTCTAAAAGAACTAAGAAAAGAATGAAGATTTGAACAAAAGGAGAAAGAAATCATAATGTTTGGTCATTTTTCACTTGTCTTCATCATACTGGCCGCCACTTTGCTCTGCAACCTCATGGTGCTTAGGATTTGATCTCTTTCTCCATGGCTTCTCTTTGCATCTTTCGAGCCTCTGCTACTCGAAACCTTGGCATCTCTCTATCAAAACGTGACTTAGCAACAAGGTGAGGACTAAATCTTGGTTTTTAACTAGCATTCTTTACTTTTCCTGTAGCTTTCTTGGATCTATGGCCGTGGCTATACATTTACTACTCTCTACAAGCTCCTTGATACTATGCTTTGTTTCAATTTCTATGTTTATCTTGAAACTCCTTGCAACAATGAGAAAATAAATGATAAGAAAAAATCCTCAAAAGAGAGGCCATCGCTCTGTTATCCTTCCTCCTCTGCAAAAAAAAGGGTAATCTCTTCATTCATCTTTCTTGTAGGCTCTTTTTATCACTGTATATGCAAAAGATAATGAGGGTTTTTGTAATTTTGGTGCATTATGAGCCCTCCTGGCTGTGGCCATGCATTTACTTTGCTTTCTGTAGTGCTCATTCAACCAGAAACCAAAAAATGAAATAGGGGTTTCAAATTTTTTGAGATGGGTATTTCATTTTACACACACATAACTCCTCCTGTCGTGGCCATGGCAGTATATCTATCTCTATAGCATTCATTTCACTATATGATAGAAAAATGGGATAAGGGTTTCAAAAATTTTGAGACAAGGGTTTCATATTTCTCACACAGTAACTCTTAGTTTTCTCCACAGCTATGCTCCATTACATTTTGTAGATATAAGGATGAAACAAAAAAGTAGTTTATGTGTAAGAGATAAAGGCTTTATCATTTGCAAATGGGTATTACTTTTTAAGAAAAAAGATGTTTTTCTTGTCACAACCATGCATATTCCTCTCTGTATACTTCTCATTTTTCTTCTGCAGATGCAAAAATATTTAGGGTTTCAACAAAGCTTTTTCCATATTCTAATAGTCATGGCATTTTGTTATTTTTCCATACATCTCTTTGGTTGTATCCTTCAGGCACAGTCATGGTAGAAAACCTTACTATTCTGGTTAACAACTCTCAATGATGATAAGTATTTTGTTGTAGCATACTTTTCAAAAGGTCTGCAGTTGGGTACTCTTTACTTGTCTTCTTGAGCATGTTCATTATGTATTTGATTTCTCTCTGTCTTTCATGGGGCATGTTTTATATCACAACTATGTCTGTCAAGAATAATGGCACAAGGAATAATGAATGCTTGTTTCTTTTGTCTATGTCAACATTATCACTGTAGCATATATATATGGCATGCTTTAAGTCTTCTACAGTTACTCTTGTCTTTACTCCCATAGTAAATGAAAATAATGAAACATAAGCCATTGTGGCCCTTGCCGTTATTTCATTTTAACAATCTTATGCCTTTTGAAGGATGTTCATGCTAAGACATCAATCTTCTTACATCTATTTGTCAACCTCTTAATTATATGTTGTCTCCATTTTTAGAATGTATCTCTGCATCTTTAACATGTGGCATTACTATTGCACTTATCAACACTGTATTTCTGTAGCACTTAATCATGCATGACCCCTTTGCACAATCATCATGAAAAATTACTTATAGATGTTAAAATCTCACCCTAGTTAGATCATGACTATTGTCTCATGTGTGTGATTGTGGGATCACTATTGTCTTCATTAGCACTTGGTTGTGGCATTCTTTAGATACTACTCCTGATTGTCTTTGTGTAGGCTCATTGCTTATCTTTTGATGCATTTGGATCCTACTATAGTATACATATCATGTCTTTGAACTCCTCTTTCACTCCTTTATAATGGCAAATGTTTATCATAACTGTGTCATTCAGAAACCATGGTATATGAGATAATGACTATTTGTCTTGTGCCTCTATCAACATCATCACTATGGCATTTAGCATATCATGTGCCTTCATTTGCTTCTCCTCCATCATTGATGTGGTATTCACTTTCATGATTGTTCTACTCCTATTGATGGGCATGGAAGTTGTGATCTATTTCTGACTGTAATTGCTTGCACGAGCCACTTCATGATCGCTGTCATGACTATGCATAGTAAATGTGACTGCACTTGTTTAACTTTTTGCAAGGTATCTCTCCTTGGCTAGCTGTATTTTCTGGTTCATCTGAATCTATATGGTGTCTTCTCTTTGTGGCATTTGCTAACTGTAGCATGATGTCTTTTCACTGTTCTAAGGCATATGATAAGGCTTGTTTCTCCAATACAGTGATGAGATTGTGATCATGCTATGATTTCCATGTGTCACTTAACTATCTGAACATTAAACATTTGATTTTATTGGGACTATGGCAGCTACCTAGAAATATGGGCTCTCTATTGATGACTTAATCATATGGAATTTTACTTGGTTGTTTTATCTTGTATGCTATGGCATAGCTGCTCCACATATACTGTTTCATGATATCGATCATCCTGTAGCTACCTGGATAATGTATTTGTTTGAGACAACTATCCTATTTACAAACACATGACTACTCCTCTATGCATGATGAATCTATGTTGAACTATGACTGTCTTATGCATTTGTTGATGGTTGTACTTATATCTATTCATTCTTCTATCATTTCTTAAGTCTGATTTTACAAAGGTGACATAAAACATGACAGAAAAAATGGTATTTTGATAATGATATGAAAAGATAAAATACCTTCTGTGACTATAATCTAATTTTTGCACTTTGTCAACTTGACTCAGTCATGTTAATCTGATTTGCTCCAATCAGTTGTAATAATGTCACGATGACATAACTTTTCTGCAAGTTGATTAGATGATGCAAAATGTAGCTTGGAATGATGCATTCTGTCTTTTCTGATACTTTTTTCAAATGAAAAGAAAACATGTTGGGCTCGAACCCTTATGGGAACCACATTTAATCCACATGTTTATTTGTCTTCAAATCAACAACAATACTTGTCCTATACCTACATAGTGAACAAACAAGTTAGCATAAAAATATACCTGATGGTATTGATTGATCTTCTTCATGGTTCTTCTTGATTTGTGTCATATATTTGATCTGAATGTCTCATCTGAATGCATGATGTGATAAGTAGATGTATCTTTTTGATAAAAGCATGTGATAACTTAAAACATTTGGAGCGCTAACAGGGTTGTCCCCAAAATTGTTTGCAGGTTCAACTGATGATGGAGCTGAAAGTAAAGAATGAAGACTAAAGACTTGAAGGTCGGCATCGACAAACAACCTTCTTGCTCAGACAATGATGGATGTTTCATTTTAGCATGTGTTCATTTCTTTTCTTTTATCAAACAGATGTATAGCTTGCATGTCTGCAATTGCTCAATCTAGTTACTCCCACAGCTCGTGTGGGACACATTTGAACACTTATTTTAAGCATGACCAGTTAATTTCTCTTATGCATATGATGTATATGTATTTCCTTTTCAATCAATGCATGAGATAAAGTAACAGATACTTGAATGTATGTTCAAAACATGACATGAAATAATAATTCAATACAAACATCTTTCTTTCTTTTATTCAAAACTGATTAACTGAATAATCAATCTAACTTATAACTCCTAAAAGATAACATGATGCAAAACAATTATATTTCTTGAACGATTGGTACCTTGGCAATGCTAATCTTTTGTCATGATAACTCATCAGTCTTGATTAGATTGATGGGTTATCCTATCAACTAAATCTCCTTTCTGCTCTGTCAAGATATCAACTTGTTCAATAAATGCATAACTTTGAAGTTTTCTTTTATACCTTCTAAACAATTACACATAGATCAAACTAATTTTAAGTTAGAACAAAAAATTAGTAACAATTATGTCCAACCAATGCTTTGTATGTTGTTTATAATTATTTGATCCAATTCCATGTTTGAGAATATCTCTACTATTTGATGGACAAGTTTTCTCATGGTAGAAATTTAAGATTAAGTTCCCAACACCATCTTCAATCTTGTTAAACCAAGAAGCCTTGTACATTAATTCCCAATTTCCTTCTACAGTAATGTCATTAAGAAAACCTTTCTTCTTTTCACATATCTTGATATTGTCTTTCTACTTAAGTCAATTTCATTTGAAAGTGAAGAAATTTTATGCTTTCCAAACATTTTTTGTCTTACAATAGAAGTCAACATCACTTTCCTTAAAATACTTTTATCAACAGAGTAAGATTTTTTGCTAATGGAAGTCAAACATTTTACGACAGGCATGTAGTTCTTAGGAGATGATTAGTAGTAGTTGAAGTTCACTCTATCCAAATTTCAAAATGTTTGGTGTTCCACAAGTACCATTTCTTATGAATAGTTGGTTGTTTCTTGTTTTATAGATTCATTGGCATATGTGTGCAGACCTAACCTAAGTGACTGGGTGATTCAGCGGTGATTGTTCATATGGAGAGTAGAATTATAAGGGTGATTGAAGTGTGTACCAACCTATTTTGGTGAAGATCATGTTATGTTTCATCTCTGCAAGTGCATATGGTGATGTTTTGAAGTGTGCATAGGCTAACTTACCACAAGCTACACATTTCATCCGTTTTGGCTGACCTAATCAATGTTTTGAAGTATTACAGAGGATATTTATAGAAGATCAAATTCATTTTGTGAAGTGTGGATGTGAGTGCGAAAATAGCACAGCAGAGTGCAAGATATGAAGTGTGCAGAATCAGTTTGAAGACATGTATTGAGAAAAAAAAGCAGACTGCATTATCAGCATTAGGCAGATGCCTATTATGCAACAGTCTATTTTGTAAATCCTATTGCAGTGAGAAGAATACTTAGGGAGTAGTAGCTTCCTTGGGTTGTAGCCTTAAATCAAAGTTGTAATTGCTATAAGCACTAAATCAGGGAGTAGTAGCTTCCTTGGGTTGTAGCCCTAAAATAAAGTTGTAATAATTTTTCATTGAGAATAATATATTGTGAGCTAATCCTCACCATGGTTTTTCCCTATTTTAGGGTTTTCCACGTAACAATACTGGTGTTATGTGTTGATTCTTGTGTTGCATGATTTCTTATCTGTTCTCCAAGTTATTCAGTTTTATGTCCAAATATCTATTTAAATTTTAGTGTGTGTTGATTCACCCCCCCCTCTCAGCACCTCATTCTGTTCAACATTTAGGTCACCCTAGAGTGAAAAATTGTTGGTTGATGTGAAGCCATTGTATTTTTGGAAGGGAATGAAGAATGATGTCGTAAGATTCATGGCAGGGTGTCTAGAATGTCAGCGAGTTAAGGCTGAACATTAGCATTCAGAAAGACTCTTATATCCTCATGACATGATATTATTTTTGTTTTGGTAGATAAACTTTCTAAGGTAGCCCATTTCATATGAGGGAACCTTACAGATGGGGTAGCCATAATAGCTAGGAAATTCATGCAAGAAGTTTTCAAATTGCATGGGGTGCCTGAAAAGATAATCTCCAATAGAGATGCATGGATAACCTCAAGGTTTTGGCAGACCTTTTTCTTAGCACTAGGGACACAATTGAATATAAGATCAGTTTATCATCTAGAGACAGATGGTCAAACCGAGAGAGTTAATCAAGTACTAGAAGATTTTTTGAGGATGTATTGCATGATCAGCAGTATAAGTGGGAGGAGTACCTTCCACTAGTTGAATTTACATACAATAATTCTTATCATTATGCAATTAAGATGGCTCCATTCGAAGCATTATATGGCAGAAAGTACCAAACTCCTATAAGTTAGCACAAGATGGAAGATAGGATTTGCTTTGGGCCAAAAATGCTATCAGAAATGGAAGAGCAATTAAAGATGATCAGGTTGGAAGAAGCAAATGATAGGCAGAAAAGCTATGATGATGCTAATTATACACCCTAACAATTTTTAGTAGGCAATAAAGTTCTCTTCTGAGTCAAACCACATTAGAGCCCTATCAAGTTTAGAAAGTTTTCCAAACTAGCACTTAGATTTTTAGGACCCTTTGAAGTCCTAAAAGTGGTTAATCTGATTGCTTACATGATAGCTCTACCACCATCTCTTTCTAGAATGCATGATGTTTTCCATGTGTCATAGTTGAAGAAATATATACCAGGATTTAATCATATACTTGATTGGAATTCTCTCTAGTTGCAGGACCCAGGAGTGGTCATGATTGAGTCTCTCAAAGTGCTTGAGGTACACAAGCTTCACTTCCGTAATAGAGAGACTACCTAATGCAAGGTCTAGTGGGACCAGTACTTGGAGGAAAATGCTACCTGGAAGGATTACAATGATTTTTGTCAAAACTTTCCACATTTTTTTATGAAAGCATGATGTAAAAGAAATCATTTGTTTAATTTTGTTTTAATATGGACACAATCATTGAGGACAATGATTTATAAGGGAGGAGATATGCCACACCCCATACTTATCATTTTATTTCAAGAAAACAGATAGTTAGTCAATGAAATTATTATGATTAAAGTAATGTTGTGCTAGATTAGAAAATGCATTTGATTTATATTATTTTATATGCAATGAATATTATATGTGGCATTATTATTATGCATGTGGTTAAATGATGTAATGGACTAACTATTGTTGTACAACTAAGGTGGATGTAGGGACAGTGTTTTCCCCTCCTGGATGAGAAGGGAGAGAATCACCAAGGAGAGGGTGATAGATAGCAAGAATAAAACAATCATTGCACCATCTGAGAACCACACACACATGTAGTAGTTATATTGTGTCGATATGTCATTTGATTTTAATACTTTCTCCTTTTATCTTTTTGGTGCCGACCTGGTCATGAATCCAGTTGTGTAAGTCAGTTTGAATGGGCACCATCGTCAATACTTTGCTTGTCGAATTCATATCTAAGCATTTAAAATGCATTATTGACATCTATGATTATGTCAACCCTTGTTATACTCCAAGTTTATTTTAAAGCATAGTCAAGGTTTATCGGCATGATTTGTTTGATAGCCAAGGATAATTTTTTTTTACAAGTTATAGAGGATAAAACCTCCATCGTGCCCCCCTAGATTCTATGAGTGGGGAGGAGTGGCAGCTCCACCATGCCCGATCTTGAGGCATGCAAGAAGAGAGGTCACGGGTGATTAGAAGGAAATGCTTAAAAACAAAAGTAAACCCCATTCTTGGGACAGATACACATACACACAACTCATTCTAGCACATATATGTACCATCCAGACAATAAACTAGTTTTATTTTCAATATCTTAGAAGTATTAGTATTTGAAAAGTATTCCATTTTGTCTACATTGTTAGTATTACGAGAGAAGAAGCACAATGAAGGAGGATAGACTAGTTGGAGTTGTAATGTCAATTTTTGTAGAGGCGTTGGTATCCAAACCATCCAGAAGGAGGTAAGAGTGTAGTTGCATTCTTCTCTATGTTATAATCAATGACTTGGATGAGCTCCATAGCATATAAACCCTCACCAAAATGTAGATGCAACTTCGAACTGTGTATGCTTCATGGTATTACGATAACACTTTTGATTTAACCATATATGTTTCTTTGCATCAAACTATACATATACCATTACTTTGGTATGATACATTATATATACCCATAGAAAGGCTGATAAAATATGTTTACAATCATACACCTAGGTCGATAGCTCTGTATTATTGCATATGCTTGTAGAAGGCCAACTTTCTTGTGCCTAGTGAAGGCTAAAGTATTCTATATTCCTTGCATGCACCTATTTAAGGCCACTAAATTTATATTATTCCATGTCTTGTGAACACTATTAAACTTGTATTCATTCTTGTGTCATTACAAGGCTGATAAATATATGTCTAACCTTATGCCTATACAAGGTCGATAGGAGTGTATTCTATCTTGAGCTTGTTCAAGGCCAAATCATATATATAATCTTTTAAGTTCTTGTGGAGGCTGATAGTGTGTAAAAGAATCTTATTTTTGAGCTTGTGAAAGATCGATATTGATGCAAGAGAATCTCAAGTTGAAAGGAAATCTTGCATCAACCAAAAATACTTTCTTTCTTTTCTTTCTTGCATTTCAGTTAGTTGTAGTTTCATCATTTTCCATCACATTTTACCGCATTATCATTTCATAGCTCATAGAGCAGGATTTAGATTCTACACCATGTCATCTACATCATATTGAGATTTCATGAGATTTGGAATTGTCTATAAAGAGTTATCGCTATCAGAACATCAGCAGAATTCACATAATAGAGCTTTCAGCATTCAGTGTGAGTATACAAGGTTTGTGGAGCATTCTTGTGACTTGCAGAGCCAAATGAAACATCTCACAAGGATTTTGGAACTAGATAGACCCTCATTTAGAACCACAACATGTTTCATCCATTTGCGGACCATTACCACGAGTTGTAGGCTAACCTACACATTTCATCATGCATTGGAATTTTAACCCTCTTGATATCGATGCAGAGCATACTTTTGAGCTTGGGATTGATATATATTCATGATCTAGATGCATTGGGGAGGTAGTCATTTGTATCTAGTAATAGAATAGAAGGATAGTTCTTTTCCAAAGGCACTTCAATGCCATATCATTCATGTATGTTGTAATCCAAAAAGTAGGCTTGTGAGCCAGATTGTAGTCTGCATGTTGCTGACATATAAGCATTGTAATTGTCTGAGATATTGAATATATAAATCCTCCATTGCATTCTATTCTTGTGCTATTCTTGTGTTGTTTTAGTTGTCTTTACTCTAGCTGCATGGTTGGACAGTCCATTCTCTAGACCCTCCATCTGTGATTGCACCAAGTGGTATTCTAGCTACATCGTTGGACAGTCCATTCTCTAGACCCTCCATCCATGACTGCACCAAGTGGTATCAGAGTGAAGTTTGCAAATCCTTTGGGAGAGAAGGCATTCTAGAAGATCTTGAGGTGAATAGATCACCAACCTAAGGTAGTCTACTTGTGTTTGTCAATAGAGCACCGATTGTGAGGTAGTTGCAATCCTATAGTTAGATCACCAAATTGAGGTAGTTGCACCAGATCCAAGGAAGAGATGCCACCAAGGAGGATGCCTGCTATGGCCAATGTTACCAGAAGAATGGAATAAATGATAGAGATTATGAGAATAATGAAAGTTAGATTGGATGTTGTAGAAGAAGATAGAAGAAGAGGACTAAACCCTAGACATGAAGATGAAAGTGATGATGATGAATTTCAAGTTGTTGACCAAAATGATGAAGCCGTAGAAGAAGAATTAGATCAGGTAAAGATGTTGAAAGTTATTTCTAAAATTGGTAAGAGACCTAGAATAGAAATTTCAAAATATACCAGGAATTTAAACCCCGAGGAATTGATTGATTGGATAAATGACATGGAGGAATACTTTGAATATGAGGAAATAAAAGATCGAGAAAGAGTGAGATTTGTAAAAACTAAGTTGAAAGGACATGCTGCTATTTGGTGGAAAGAAGTTCAATTGGATAGAAATAGGAGAGGAAAAGTGAAAATCATAAAATAGGATAGGATGGTGACAAAGTTGAAGAATCGGCTCATACCTACTGATTATGAGTTGGAATTGTTGAAGAGATTTCAAAACCTAAGACAAAAGGATAAATCTGTGAAGGAGTACAATTAAGAATTTCATAAGATGATCATAAGGACTGGACATAGTGAAGAAAGCAAGGTGAAAGTGGCACGGTGCATCAATGGATTGAGGTTAAACATTCAAGAAGAACTAAGTCTGGTGAGGATTACAACAATGGAAGAAGCATATCAATTTGCGCTAAAAGTTGAAGACAAGTTGTAAAGACAGAGAGGTAGAAGAGGAAATTTTTAGAGAGGTAGTACACATTTTGGAGGAGAAAGACCATATGTAGAGAAAAATAAGGAGAGTAGCCCATATTGGAAGGAAGAGAGAGACAACACTTCATACCACCAGAGAGATGATAGAAGTTTCTACCACAATAACAGAGGGAGTCATAATTCTTACCACAATGAAGGATACTAGAGATATGAAAGAGGATCTGACAAAAGGTCATTCAAAGGAACTTGTTTCAATTGTGGAGGTGAAGGATATTGAGCATTTGAATGTCATCAAGGGATTACTAGCAAAAGGATAGAAAATAGTGCAAGAGAAGCTTATGCAGAGGAAGAACCAGTTGGATCACCTAGTTCAGTGGGAAAGTCAGAGAAAGGAGAGTCATTAGTCATGATGAGAGATTTGTTCCAAGCAGAGACAATTGAGGAGCCACCGCAAAGGAAAAGTTTGTTCTGGACAAGATGTAAATTAGGAGGTAAATGTTGCAAGGTTATCATTGATAGTGGTAGTACTGACAATTTGGTTTCAGAAGAGATGGTGATGAAGCTGAATCTAGAGAGATTGAAACATCCAAAGCCCTACAAGATAGCATGGATTCAAGATGAGCACAAGGTACTACTGAGTGAACAATGTTTGGTGAAATTTCATATAGGATCTTATGTTGATGAGGTATTGTGTGATATTATGCCAATGGATTTATGTCATATATTGTTGGAAGACCATGGCAGTATGATAGGAAGGAAATACATGATGGAAGAAAGAATACTTATGCTGTAACATCAAATGGGAAGAAACATATCTTGATACCTTTGGAGGAAGAACCTAAAAGTGAAGTATGCGGCAATGCTAGAATCTGTTTAGTGGATGGAAGAAATTTTTTGGATGGATTGAGACATGAGAACATGTGTTTTGCATTGATTCTAAAGAAGTGTGGAACCCTAAGTGTAGAAACTTCCACCGCAAAAGAAGAAGAACCATCACCAAAGGAGATAGTTGGATTGTTGACAGAGTACCAAGATATTGTATTAGAGAATGTGCTTGAAGGATTGCCACCAATCTGGAGTATCAGTCATCATATGGACCTCATACTTGGAGCCATTTTTCCAAACAAAGTAGCACATAGGATGACACTAGAAGAAAATGTGGAGTTGAATAGACAAATACAGGAGTTGTTGAGGAAAGGATTGATAAGAGAAAGTTTGAACCCATGTGCAATACCGGAAGTACTAGCACTGAAGAAAGATGGAGAAGGGAAGATGTGTATAGACTCTAGTGAAATCAATAAGATCACTGTCAAGTATAGATTTCCATTGTCAAGGATGGATGATATCATGGATTGTTTGAGTGGAGAAAAATATTTCACAAAGATAGACCCAAAAAGTGGATACCATCAAATCGGTCCATTAAAGAAGGAGATGAGTGGAAGACTACATTCAAGACAAATGAAGGATTGTATGTATGGTTAGTCATGCCTTTTGGATTAACTAATGCACCAAGTACTTTCATGAGGTTGATGAATCAGGTTTTGAAGAAATTCTTGGGTAAGTTTGTTATTGTCTACTTGGATGATATTCTGATTGTTAGTAGAACCAAGGAAGAACATTTGCAGCATATTAGAAAAGTACTTTAGAGGCTGAGAGAAGAGAAATTGTTGATAAACATAAAAAAATGTAGTTTCATGAAGACAAAACTAGTATATTTGGGATTTGTGATTTCTACATAAGGATTGAAGATGGACCCAGAGAAAGTCAGAGTAATTGTTGAGTGGCCAACACCTATGAACATTGGAGAGGTAAGATCATTTCATGGACTAGCAAGTTGAACTACTGGAACTTCATCAAAAAATTTAGTACTGTATGCACACCAATGACAGAGACAATGAGAGGTGACCAGAAAGATTTTTAGTGGACATCAGGAGCACATAAGAGTTTTGAATTGTTGAAGAAGAAGGTGACAAAGCAACCAGTGTTAGCATTACTAGATTTTGACAAAGTATTTCAAGTTGATTGTGATGCTATTGGAAGTACAATAGGAGCAGTATTACGTCAAGAAGGGAGACCAGTAGCATATTTTAGTGAAAAGTTGAATGATGCAAGGAGGAGATATTTAGTATATGATCAGGAATTCTATGCCATAATTCAAGCCTTGAAGAAGTGGAGACATTACTTGTTGCCAAATGAATTTGTATTGCACACTGACCATCAAGCTTTGCAGTATTTGAACAATTAGGGTAAGTTGAATCATAGACACATGAGATGGACCTAGAGTTCATGTAGAGTTACACATTTGTATTGAAGCACCGAAGTGGAAAGTGAAACAAAGTTGCGGATGCATTGAGTAGAAGGAATTTGTTGACAAAGATGAGGGTAGAAGTACTAGGTTTTGAAGAACTTAAGCACATGTATGATGATGACATTGATTTTGCAGAAGCATGGAAAGCATGTAGAGAACCTGTTGTGATAGATAGAAGCAAGTGGTTGGATTATTTAATTTAGAAGGATATGTTGTTCAAAAGAAATCAATTATGTATACCTAGGAGTTCAATGAGATGGAATTTGATCAAAGAGAAGCATAGTGGAGGATTAGCAGGGCATTTTGGTATTGACAAGACAGTAGCTTTGGTGAATGAACATTATTTTTGGCCTCTAATATATAAGGATGTAAGGAATTTTTTCTAGATTTGTAGAGTTTGTCAAGTTGCAAAAGGGAGTAATCAGAATACTGGATTATACAAACCTTTGACAGTACTAGAGAGACCTTGGGAAGATATAAGCATGGATTTCATATTAGGTTTGCCAAGAACAAAGAGGGGACATGATTCTATATTTTTAGTAGTGGACAAATTTTTAAAGATGACGCATTCCATCCTTGTAAGAAGACAAATGATGTTGTACATGTTGCTGACCTATTTTTCAAGGAGATTGTGAGATTGCATGGATTACCAAAGAGTATGATTTTAGATAGGGATACAAGATTCATTGGATATTTTTGGAGAAGATTGTGCAAGAAGATGAAGATAGACCTAAAGTTTAGTTTAGCATTTCACCCATAGACTGATGGACAAATAGAAGTGGTAAATAGGAGTTTGGGTAACTTGTTGAGATGCTTAGTAGGAGATAAGGTAGGAAATTGGGATATAATTCTGTAGCAAGCAGAATTTGCATACAATAACTCAGTGAGCAGAAGTATAGGGAAGACACCATTTAAAGTTGTGACTAGAGTACAACCTAGAGGAGTTATGGAGTTGAGAGACATCAGTATAGATAACAAGAGAAGTGCAGAGGTAGAAGAATTTGTAGGATACATGGAGACAATACACAATTAGTTCTAGAAGCATTTGAAGGAGATGAATAGTAAGTATAAGGGACAAGAAGGTGAGAAGAGGAGACAAGGAATTTTCTATTGGAGATGAAATCATGATATATCTCAGAAAGGAAAGATTTCCAATGGGGACATACAACAAGCTAAAGATGAGAAAGTTTGGACCATGTAGGATTCTTAGGAAGTTTGAATCATGAAATACATATGAAGTGGAGTTAATGGAGACATTTGGTATATCACCTATATTCAATATTTCATATCTTTATTAGTATCATGAAGGAGAATAAAGTGACATTACTAGAGTTAGATTGAAGGGTCAGTTACCACAACAACAACCAAAGTAGATAGAGAAGATTTTGGATAGCAGTATAAAGAGTACCTAGTTAAGTGGAAAGGAAGACCGGAGGAAGATTCATCATGGATTTCTTAGGCTAAGGTGGATCGCCTTGGTTTTCCTTTAGCCCTAGAAAAGTGAGGGACTCACTTTTCAAACAACTTTAGGTGTCTGATGCAAGAGCATCCTAGGTTGTAAGGCAATCTTGCATCAACTAAAAATATTTGCTTTCTTTTCTTTCTTGCATTTTAGTTGCATTTCAGTCAGTTGCAGTTTCATCATTTTCCACTGTATTTTAATACATTATCATTTCATAGCTCATGGAGCAAGATTTAGATTCTACATTGTGTCATCTACATCATATTTAGATTTCATGAGATTTAGAATTGTCTGTAGAGAGTTGTCGCTATCAGAACATCAACATAATTCACATAATAGAGCATTCAACATTCAGTGTGAGTATACAAGGTTTGCAGAGCATTCCCGTAACTTGCGGAGCCAAATGGAACATCTCACAAGGTAGTATGGGAAAGATAGACCTTCAATGAGAACTACATGTTTCATCCATTTGCAAAGCATTACCATGAATTGTAGGTCAACCTACATGTTTCATCATGCATTGGAGTTTTAACCCTCTTGATGCCGACGTGGAGCATTATTTTAAGCTTGGGATTGATATATTCATGATCTAGATGCATTGGGGAGGTAGTCATTCATATCTGTTAATAGAATAGAAGGATAGTTCTTTTCTAGAGGCACTTCAATGCCATATCATTCATGTATGTTATAATCTAGAAAGTAGGCCTATGAGCCAGATTGTAGCCCTCATGTTGCCAGCATATAAGTATTATAATTGTCTAAGATATTGAATATATAAATCTTCATTCTATTCTTGTGTTGTTTATGTTGTGTTTACTCTAGCTGCATGGTTGGATAGTCCATTCTCTGGACCCTCCATCTATGACTGCACCAGTTATGTATGTATGAAATCATTGTATAAGCCTATATAAGGCCAATAATTATGTATAAAACCTATGGTACAAGACCGATAGGCAGGTATACCTTGCATGTGCCTGTAAAGGTTGATGAACATGTGTTTTGTTGTTAAATGGAGCCTAATCAGATTTGAAGGTTAAATTTTCCCCACTTTTATCGGCATAGTTTCCCCCCAAATTATTTAACAGGGATTTGGGGGCAGCGCCCCCAAGATGGGGTCAAGGGGTAGCACCCCTTGCGGGGTCCAAGGGCAGTGCCCCTGGTGCACTCCCTATCACGATACAGGGCGGGGTCGAGGGGTAGCGTCCCCAAAACCTCAAACAAATTTTATTATTTTATAAAGGCATCAAGAGTTATTTTTCTATTGGCCAACATAAAAAAAAACCTATTTTGTAACCGACACAAGTCTTGATAAAAAATGGCTAAGGGTTAGGGTTTCCGTTAATATTGTATTGTAGCATTTGCAACGGTATTGAGTTGCAAGGATTGCTAGTTGTAATTGGTTCGATTGCTGGAAATAATATTGGACTCTCTATTGGTAGATGTAGCTCGAGTTTGGGTGAACCATGTTAAAAATTGTCTCTCACTGTTATTATTTCTGTGTATTTTTCATTCCTCTATTTAATCTTTATTTGCATTTAATTGATATCTTTTGCATGCAATTCCTAACATGTTTAACCTTATGTCTGTAGAAGGCCGATAAGTAATAAAATATTATTGTTGCCTGTAAAGGCTGATAACTACGCATTTGTATTTATTCATGTGCCTATAAAGGCCGATAGCTATAGGTTTACTCATGTACCTATATAAGGCTAAAAGAAATATATGTTTTATTTTTATATTGGTTGTGGATAACCGATAGCTTAACCTGCATTATATTAGCATGGTTATGAATAACCGATAGTTTAACATGTACTACTTTATCTTGGCAGTAGTATAGCCATTTGATATGAACACTTACCTTTACAAAGGTAGATACAAACATTTACTTTATCTTAGTTGAGTCATAGCGATAGGAACATTGACTAAAATGACTCAATGTTGTCAAAAATTACAAGTGTCATACAAGCATAAACTTGCCTTACAAACTTATGTATTAGTCTTTTCTAGCATGGAGGCCATAAGTAAGAGCCTTATGTAAACCTATTATAGTTAAGGTGATAACTATCTTTGGTCTAGATCTTTAGTGCCTCAATAAGAGGTGATAAATATTCTCTTTAATGCAAAAAGCAGAGATGCAACTTGTTTAAGTAGAACAAAAGGAATAGTTCACCATGTATGTCTTTTGACTTATGTTTTAAAAAATTGATAGACCCTTGAGTATAGTGGTTATCAAGAGGCTGAAAAATATGCTAAGAGTTTAAGATAAGACTCATTTAACTTGGCTTGAGTTATTATAAGAGTTGTATGTTGCATATAGGTTGTCATTGATGTCAACAGTGGTATGAAGTGCTGCAATATGGAAGGTTGCAGGAGATGACAAAAGAGATTGCAATAGTATGATGATCAATGAAGACAAAAGGATAAGCATTATGAGTCAAACAAGTAAAGAGATGAATATGTGTTGAGGTATTCAGAGGAGCAAACAGAGAATGATGATCAGAGAATTGTGAAGTAAAGGAGATGGATCAGTATCATCTATACACAATCATACCTTATCTGCTAAAGCTCATATGTAAGTTGAAATTCTTGATATACTTATGTTTGAAGATCATGATTAGTAGAGTTGGGTTTTTTCTACATGATGAAGATATGAACTCATGATGATTGACACCTGATGGATAAAGTTGCAAAAAACTTGAAGAAGAATTGGTTAAGTATAGTGTATGTCAGGAAAGGTGTTACAGGCTCAAAATAATGTACCGCACTCTACTACATCTAAAGATATGAGCACACGGATAGGACATATGGATAAGTATTACTCTTAGGTATCTATGTTTCAAATTTGAGATCATAATGCTTACCGCAAAGTGTTTGGGAGACAAAAGAATGAAGATAGTAAAGAAATAGGGCAAGTACTATCATAGAGTGACAAGAGAATGCTCTGCACTTCTCCACAGTTGAAGTTATGAAGTTGCGGCTTGGAGGACAAGTAGATATGAGTAACAAGTATGTATGTTTCAAGTTTCAAGAAATAATTTGTATCATAGATGATTTTTCGTAGTCAGATCTATGAAGACATTCCTTGGTACTGAGTAGTGTGAATAGAAGAAGAGAGTTAATGTTACTAGAGTATACTACACATGGATATTTAGTCTTGCTGATGGAAAGACAGGCACACTGGATCAATTGGTATGCTCAATTCACGTTTTAATTATTTTTTGTTTATTGCAAGTATGATCTTCAATGTTTCACTTCAAGATTGTGATATCAAGGATATCGGAATTAATGTTTAAGTGTTTGTGCTAGCATATAATAGAATGGATCAATAAGATAGATGTTTAGAAATGTTTTACAAGTCATATAATATTCATAGTGTGATCTACATGATATAATTTAGTCTTCTCTGATACTGCTTTTGGTCTGGAGTTGAATGTAAGGAAGGGTAAGTGTTTGTTGTGCCAACTTGATATATGTTGATGATTATGCTATGTGTATGGGGTGTGCGCCAGCATGGAAGAGTGTGCCAAGGTAAGATAGAACTTGATTATGCTTTACTCTTGAACTGCATTGGAATTTTACTTACTGCACATGTTTGGGAGATGACTGATGTGGCCACCACATGTTTCATGCTACACATTTCATCTTGGTCGACCAAGGAGAAAGTTTTTGAGGCTTGTGGAGGATATATATATAAAGAATCAAAGTTGTTGGAGGTTAGTGGTGTAGTGATTTACAAGATAGAATCAATATTGTGCGAATATACTTGCAACAAAAAGATAGTTCATGATGAAATGTGGAGAAGATCAGTTCATATAACATGATTGTGCTGTAGAGATAATTGTTTACAATATGAAAGATTTTGAGGTCATGGAATTGTGGCAGAGATTAATACTAAAAATTTGTAGAAATAAGATAGTTGTGTAGAGGCTGAAGTGATCAGCATTCAATTTTTGTATAAAGAACTTTGAGTTAGATAAGTATTGTAAATATTGTTCAGGGAGTTGTAGCTTCCTTTGGGTTGTAGCCCATAAATAATATTGTAATCCTATTTTTATTTGTGAGGTTGGATTTGGACAGTAGAACCAAGCAGCTTGCTCACTGTGGTTTTTCCCTTCTAGAGTTTTCCATGTAAATCTTGTGTTATTGATGTGTGCTTCTGTGTTCTTATGCTTTTCATGTTCTAAATGTTTAAGGTAGTTAAAATAAAGTTAAAAGAGTAGAATTTGAATAAGTACCGATTCACCCCACCTCTCAGTACTTTTGTTTGTTCAATAATTGGTATTAGAGTCAAGTTCCTTGAATACAACCTAACAGCTGAGGTAGATCTTTGTGTGAACACATGGGATTAGAAGTAAGGTTAATTGGGAAGAATCCTCCGAAAGTTGATAGAGACATGATAGCCTATAATCCAGAAGATTGTGTAGTTGATTCCGAAGGAGAACTCATTTCTGCCCTAGATTATCTGGATGTTACAATAAGTGAAAATGAAGAATATAAAATCAAGCTCATAAAATCAAAGGAAGAAAATGCCAAGTTGAAAATTCAAATTGAAGAAAGTAAGAAGATTGTAGATGACCTAAATGCCAATCTTAATGATAAAACAATTGAATGCTCCAAACTTGAAGAAGAAATTGTCTCATTGAGGAAAGAATTGGAGACAGCAAAGGATCAGATAGATAAAAGTTTAAAACTAAAGATAAGCACAAACATTCTTGATGAAATACTCAATAGTCAAAGACCTCCAAAGAATAAAGGTGGTATTGGATTTGAGAAGAGTCAGAGCCCTAATATACCTAAAGGCATATTTGAAATGAAACGGGAAGAACTTAGCATTGAAGACTCTGAGGGATCTGAAGATGAGGAGCAAGAGCCTGGTAATGACAACTTCATACGGGCTATCAATCAAAAGAAGAATCTCAGGAGATCTCTTCCTAAACAAGTTGTTAATTCCAGGTTCTCTCAATCCTTCCTTGGTCATTGTTATTCTTGCAATCAATTTGGACATAAGGCTATTGATTGTAGAACCTAGGATAGAGGAAATCATAACATGAAGAAGAATTTATTTGTGCCTACAAAATATAATACTGCGATATCTCATTCCTTCTATGGCTATTGTTATGCTTGCAATAAATTTGGTCATAAGGCTATTGAATGCAAAACTAAATTAAGAAGAATTGGTGTGACTTCGGATTATAATGTTGTTTGCTACAAGTGTAAGAACTTGGGGCATAAAGAAAGTTCCTACAAGAATGGTTCTGTGAAATCATCTGCCCAACATAAGAAGATAGATAAATTTGTGACTCAACAAAAGAAGGAAATGGCAAAGATATGGAGAAGGAAAATAGAACAAGATGATGTAAAGAAGGAAGGATTTGTGCTTCTGCCTAGTGTAGAAGAATTCATAGTTGATTGATGTATGGCATAAGGGTCAGGGGGATCTAACTAGTGCATATCTATTCTTCCTCCCCTGAATATTTGATGACCTTTACAAATAGAGGCTAAGATTACAGATAAAATGAACTGAAATCAATTGATGATGATGTTGATAAGGTAAAATAGAGTCTTTTTCATAAATTTCCAAAGTAAATTACTTCAGTGCAGAGGATTGCAGAAGGTTCTTGAGTCTCTATGAGTCCACAAAACAATTAGCTGCAGGTTTACCTAACCTGACAAAAGTGCATTTATAAGGGATGTTAGGGTAAATTTGAAAGGTACTTATGCTTTCTCTAAATGATTAGATCTCATTTGAAAATTAAGTTTTTGCATTCAGAGCTAAGGAGTGAAGAAGACCTTTGATCACTTGGTGATTTGAGCTAAAGAAGAATTTTGGATTCTGAGCATTCAAGTTGGAAACACTAACAAAACAAAGGTATTTATCAGATCTACTAAAACCCTAGTTGTTGAATTAAAAGAAGTTTGTATGGCAATTCCAAAGGTAGTTAATATCTCTGAAAAACCTAGACCAAAATACAAGAAATTTCCATTCAAAGCAATGGAGACGGATAAAGATGGGGCTTTCTCAAATGTTCCAGCATACATGGTATACATAAAAGATGTTAGGTTCATATGAATTTTGAAGAGCTCAGGGATCAACTATTAGATGATGATGTGAATTACAAACTAGAGTTTGCAAATAATGTAGGGGCCAAGCGGCTTGACATATGGAAGGATTAACCCGATTTCAATGATGAACATGAATGGGTGAGATACATACTAAGAAGAATACATGATGAGTTCATATACCTAGATAAGCCTCATCAAATAGCTAAGGATGCAATCAGGGCAGTTACTTGGCTATGCTCCACCGGACCTGTACTACTGATGAAATTAATAAAAAATGAGAAGGTTACTGGATTAACTGGAGAAAAATTCAATAAAAGAACTCTAACTATGAGTGATATAACTGATCCAGGTATCAGATATGCTGCTATGGGGATTTCCTATAAAGTCTATTTCACTAATAGAGAAGGATCTGCCACTGGTACTACCATTCACATTGCATACCAGATGGTTAAGGAGGGAAAATATTTTTGTCTTTGTGAAGTCATGAAAAAATAGCTCATGGAGAACCTAAGGAGAACAAAACAAACCAGATACCATTTCAAGTTTGGTACTCTTATCATTTGTCTTAAATTTTATTTCATGAATGAGCTACTAGGCTTTAGAGGAAAAGTTTGGCAACAAAATGTTCTAGTTGTTGCACAAATCAGAAGTCACATAAGAGGCTTCAATGACCCCAATCATTACAAACAAATGTATCAGGGCTTCTTCAAAAATCTACAAATCAACATGCATGCAAGAGATAGAGTTCCCTCGGCCGATGACGGCATGGTTCGGTGGTTAAGTCGCTCGGTTGTAGTGGTGGCCACCAGAGTTCAAACCCTTGCTGGGCCAACAAGCTCGCAAGGCTTTACGCCTTCGCTGGGCCAACGAGCTCGCGGGTTTGAAGTGTTCTTCCTAGGGGATGATGTCCCCCATGTTGTGGCCTCACCAGTTCATTGCTCTAGGCAAAAGCATTCACGTGGAGCCGGATGGCGTGTCGCACCAGTGTTTCCGGTCACGTTAAAAAGTTTACCAGGCACATTATCTTTTAAAAAAAAGAGATAGAGTTCCCTTTAATGATGTAAGGTGGTATGAAGGACAAATCACTTTCTTGGTGGACAAAGATTATACCTATATGGAGGCCGTTGAACCTAGAACTGTATGGATTCCAAGATTTCCATATGAGGTCTCTGGAGATGAAATAAGATTATATATTGATATTTTGTTGAGCAAACCTAAAGACCCTACTACTGAAAGATTCTATACATATGATGAAATAATGAATAAGATGCATAAGAAAAATGCAAAAGAGCATCTTGGGAAGAAAAAGGGGGGGTTACATAAAAAGAGGGGCACTTCATTTGAAACTCCATCAGAAGCCCCTATGGAGGAAGAACAACATGCTCCGCCAACTACAAAAGGACCAAGAAGGTTTGGAAGATCTACTTCTGCTACTACTCATCCATCAGGATCAACTCAGATCACCTCTACTAGAAGAAGGGTTGCATCTAAAAGTCTGACTCATATGAAAGTAGGAGAAAAGAAGCAACCAGGGCAAAAGATGTCTGCTAAAAGAAAGAAAGTTTACTAGATGGAAGAGAGTGAATAGGAAGAAGAAGTAAGAGATGAAGGTGTTATCACCCAGTTTTGCACCCTTGCATACTACCGTGAAGCCTCTGCAAACTGGAGTAACATGGGACTGATCTCTAAGTCTGGGACTTTGCTAAGTGAGATCAGACCTCCAGAGAAGGCTAGCTTCCTTGTCTAGTTATCACCTAAAACTACTGAATTTTGGGGGGAAAAGGGAGAGAGAATGCTTGTAATGAAAATGAAATAAAAGCTTGAAAACAAGGGTGATGAACAAGATAGATTTAAAGAGACTTCCATAACACTAAAGGATGCACAATACAATCAGACTATGGCAAGTAGGCATACACAGGTTAGATGACTCTAGCAGAGGTGAGAAGCAATATGATTAAGAGGAATAAAACATTCACAGACAAACCATATGCAGATTCACATAGAACTAGAAAAATCAGTAAAGAGGTAAAAATAACTTGCATATATTCAATGAAAGGCACAGTTACAGCATATGAAAACCCTATTTGGAAATAGAAAAGCCTTAATGCCAAAAAATTTCCAACCCTATTTACAACATTTGAATGCATACTTATAGCATTCCAAAATTACCAAGTCGATTACAAAAATCTGCTCAAAGAGCTGTCATTAAAAAAAATCTCCTTGAAATGACAGTCCAGCTGCATTAGTTATGGCATTGAAATCTAGAACTGGGCAAATGAGGAGATAGTTTCTAGTCTTTAATCCAGCAGCTTGTTCTGTCTACTGCAATGAATGCCCAAAAATATCTCCATCTGCTAAAAGTCATCTCTGAGATGTTCATCGCTCACAAATATGCATTTCTAGATCTAAAATTTGAAAAGTGACAAAGCTCCTGAAAAACCTTGCCAAATGAAAGAGGGACCGAAATATGCAACTTTGCCTCTTGGAGCATGTCGAAATTCACAAAAATGGAGGAGAAACAGGTGGTCAAACTTTCGGTCAACTACCTGTATATATTACTTTTGCATCTCTGTGTATATTGCTGCATCTTGGCACTTGAATTGGCATTCAAAAACTCATCCTGCAACTCCTTCTGCACATACATGGCACTTTGCATATCGGCCCCTGTACATCCCTTTGTTTTTTAAAAATTGCATATACATACAATTTCTCTTGTATGTGTGGGCCCCACCATTTGTCTCTCCTTTTCTGAATATGCAAACATACAAGCCGTGGACCTGAAAATGACCATTAGCTGCTTTTCATTGTCCTGTCGGGTCTGACTTGTATCACTTTTCCTTGTACATTTCTTTGTATATGCAATTATACAAAACATCTATACATACAAACCGGACCTGAAGCCTGAATGTGCTAGAATTAATTTTCACATTGGATCCATCTTGTATACCTCTTTTGCATCTTTGGCTTATATATCGCAATATACAAATGCCATATACATACAAGCCACGGACTTATCGCTGCATTCCACCAAACTGTACCTGTCTTGAAATCCGGCTTGTACATGCTCTTTTGTATGTCAAGACATACAAACACCTTTTATACAAGGCAGACCCAAGAACAACATAGAATAGATTAAAACTTCTATTCGGGTCCGGATTGTATATGTTTCCTTGTATATCGGCTTGTATGTGTGAACATACAAGTCGATATACATTCCACTGTATCATTTGAACCTTTGTATGTATATGATATACAAACCTCTTTGTATCTTTCTTTGTATATGCAAATATACAAATGTCTATGTATACAAGGCGGACTTGAAACCTTTATGTGATGAACCTAATCCTCAATTGAAATCCACCTTGTATGTGCTCCTTGCATCTTAGCTTGTATGTGCGAACATACAAACACAACATACAAACCCCCTTACATACAAATAGGGAATCTTTATGGAAAATGCCCACAATGTATCTTTCAGTTTGTATGTATCCTTGCATATGCAAAATATACAAACACCTATATATACAAGGCGGACCTGAAACCTTTATAGAACCAATTGAAACCTATATTCAGGTAAGGATTGTATATCGGCTTTGTATATTGGTTTGTATGTGCAAACATACAAGTCGATATACAAAGCACTATTCATGTGATCCTTTGTATCTCCACTCTTGGCACTGTAGCAAATGCACATTTGTTTGTATATGCGGATATACAAACGTAACATACAAACCATCCCACATACAAGCAAGGTATCTTTGATGGAATATACTCGTGATGCATATTCTCATTTGTACATAGCCGATTGTATGTGCGAACATACAAAACAATATACAAGCCTTTTTATGCATACAAGCACGGAATATTCTGAGGAATCTTCAATGTATGATTGCCTTGTACATTTAGCGAATGTATATTTGCTTGTATGTGCGAACATACAAGGCAAACATACAAGCTGTCACATGCAAATATAGAATCTTTGAGGAATATTCCCTAAATGTATCTTATACCTTGTATGTTTTCTCCCTTTGCATTTTTTGTGAATGTACATCCACTGTAGCACATGTATGTCTGCCGGCCTTGTATATTGCATTGCACATTTCTTTGTATTTCCATTTGTATATCTAAATATACAAGCCCCTATATACATGCAGACCCGATATACATTTAGCGAATATTCTAAGAATCTGCGAAAGATTCCCTAAATGTATATGCATCTCCTTGGCCCGATATACATTCAGAAAATGCATATAACTCAATTTTTTCATATTTTCTAAGGCCGATATAGATTTGCAAGCCCACCAAATGTATATTTGAACTGTATGTTGACCAAAACTTTGACCGTCAATAACTTCTTTATTTGGCCGAATTTTAGGGTGATGTAAAAAAGCAACCTACCTATTTTTTCAAGCTATTTCCAATGGTAAGGTTTTTTAGGCAATTTGGCACTTTTCATTTTTAGGCAACATTTTCCAAAGGCTTTTCAAGGAAAATACCAGGTTGACTGTTTGGCTCTGGTCAGAGGAAAAAATGGGTCAACAATTTGGCGACCTCTATGGGATGTTTGCCTGCTAAACATAAGACCAGTAGCCTTAAGCATCCATTGGGCATGGGGTCAAGTCTAAAACCTACTGGAAAACTGGAACCTACCTCTAAAATACAAAAAGGGAAAAAGGCTTGCATTCTCCTAATGACAATGCAGCCTGTGCAGAAGCACTTATGGAAAGGGAAAACTAAAATAGAAATGAAACCTACTCTAATTCTAAACTAACCAATCAGACATGACTTTAAACAAAGCCATTAACCGGTTCTTGAAAATAACTGCCCTTCCTTAACAATTTACAATGTTTCCCATTCATGTGAGCAGTTAAAAAGAGGGGAGGGGAGAATGGGCATATAACAAATTGATAAAACACCCCCTTC
The DNA here is from genome assembly GCA_027924645.1 of Cunninghamia lanceolata. Taxonomy (NCBI): domain Eukaryota; kingdom Viridiplantae; phylum Streptophyta; class Pinopsida; order Cupressales; family Cupressaceae; genus Cunninghamia; species Cunninghamia lanceolata. The sequence goes on from BSBN01000250.1 coordinate 276,199, forward strand.
AAAGTGGAGATAAACTCACCTATCTAACTGGACTGATTGCTGATGTTGCTAACTTGTGGTGAATAAATGGGCTAATCCCACTCATTTTGATGCTCAACTTCATGCTTGGAGGTAAGCATGACAAGTGGTGACTCCTCCTTATGTATCTCCAGCTGGGCAAGATGTCTGATTGGGCATCCCCTTGAAGGCTTTGGATTGATTTCCCCTTGCTCCAATTCCTTCTCTTCTTAATCTTTACTTGGTATGAAGGTGGCCTCCATTTGACTCTCATGTTGCTGTTGCATGTGAAACAGTTGACTTGGGACCTCATGGTTCTCTCCTTCTTCCCTCAAAGAACCCAAGAGTATTGATATAATATCATCATGGTTGCATTCCTCTTCTTGCTGATCTGAATACTCTGACTCCTGTGATTCTACTACAAATATGGCTGCCTCCCTCTTATGAACAACATGTTCATGATTTTCTGATTTAGGCTTAGAAAATGAGCCGTGCACATGTTTGAAAGAGAAAACTTCCCCACCAAGAAGTTGATATCCCTGCTAGATAATAAAGAACAAATCTTCAATTTGCTCTTGTCCCCGTTTAGTTTCCTCATTATTTTCAATAAAGCATGGGAGCTCCTTAAGTATATCAACATAATCAACCTCTACATCATCTATCACATGGCAACATGCCTGATCTTCTTTATGGTTTGGAACCTCACTGTCATGCTCAGCCCCAAACTGCAACAATTTGTCATGATTTTTTGTGTTCTCTTGTTGCTGCAGATCCACACCTAGCTACTCACTTTCTTCATCTTCAACATAGTCAGGTAGCTCATGAAGTAGGGTAGCATCATCCCTCGCTAAAGTGACTTTAGTAATACTCATAGGTGCAATAGATTCAAACAATTCTTTCTCTATGAGTGTAGGAACAGATTGCTCCTGTAGAGGGATATAGGCTTTGAAACCTGGAAACTTGTGGAGTCTAGGTTGCTCTTGGTCAAATATAGGTTCCTTCAGTGGATGAGACCCTCTAAAACTTGGAATATTCAATTCAAGAGACTTAGGAGGTGCATCTTGCTTGAAGCTTGGTGGTCTAAAACTGGAAACCTGTTCTTCAAAGAATGGATTTGGAGAAGAAAAAGTTGACTGAGTTTCCAACTTTTGAGATGGAGCCAACGAAAGCCTCTTTTATTCTTCTTTTGCTAGCTGGATACTAGAGCATGCTTCCATTTGTGTGTTTGGTGGAGGGTCGTCACAGGGTGAAAAAGATGGCCCCTTCCAACTTGGAACCTTAAAGGCAGAAGACTGCCTGAAACTTGGAATTATGATAGGCCTGGATTCTACAACTGTTTCCTTTGCCTGATTTTGAATTGGTATAAGAGGACTAGCCTTCACAATGTTTGGCATTTTGTAACCAGGATGCTTGATCCAAGAAGGCTGCCATGGTAGAGAAGTTTGAGCCACTTTCATAAATTCACCTTGGCTTGAAGGACGAACTTGTCTGAAGCTGGGAATAGGAGAGAAATTTTTTACTTTGAGCTCTTGTTTTTGAGCAAGCAACTGTTTCATTGTTTCTCCTTAACTGCAAGTTGCATTTTCAAGCATTCCCCCTCATACACTCTTCTATTTTCTGCTTCCTGCTCTAATAAATAAGCTTGATATGCAAGATCCTCTTGCTACCTGTTATACTGTGCTTCCTTATCTATCTCTGAAATTTGCCTTTGGAAATCTTTTAACAAACTCTCAAGGCTACCCAAATCAGTATCATTTTGGGACTGACTAAGGAGGCTGCACGTTTGATTTAGACTAGATTGGGTTTCACAAGGCTGACTATAGGTATGAATGGGTTGCAAACAAGGATAAGCAGAATTGGCTTGAAAATGCTCCTGCCGGTAATGCTGGTTGTAATGAGGCAAATAACTGTTTGGAGGGCAAAAGTTTGAATCTTCATGGAATGGAGGAGAATAACCATTGTGGTGTTGATAACTAGACATTGCAAGGGTAAATCATGAACATAGGCAAGTCTAGATAATAAATTAGGAATGAATATAGACTACGGGGTCTTGCACACTAAGATGTGAGCTGGAACACCAAATGGAGTCACCAGGTGCTATGAAAACTATCAAATGATAGTAAAACTAACAAGTAGCACCAACCTCATTAGCTGCTTGGAAAAAACTGGACTACTGTAACCAGCTGATTCGCCATTAGAGTCACCATGGTGTTGTTTGTACTGCCTCCAAAGGCTGATAATACTAGGAGAAACACCAAATCTCTCAGTATTTTGATGATAAGTTCATCATACTAGTCCCACTGGGCATGCCAAAGTTGTTATCACCTAGTTTTGCACCCTTGCATACTGCCATGAAGCCTCTGCAAACTGGAGTGACATGGGACTGATCTCTAAGTGTGGGACTTTGCTAAGTGAGATCAGACCTCCAGAGAAGGCCAGCTTCCTTGTCTAGTTATCACCTAAAACTACTAAATTTTGGGGGGAAAAGGGAGAGAGAATGCTTGTAATGAAAATGAAATAAAAGCTTGAAAACAAGGGTGATGCACCAGACAGATTTAAAGAGACTTCCATAACACTGAAGGATGCACAATACAATCAAAATATGGCAAGTAGGCATACACAGGTTAGATGACTCTAGCAGAGGTGAGAAACAATATGATTGAGAGGAATAAAACATTCACAGACAAACCATATGCAGATTCACACAGAACTAGAAAAATCAGTAAAGAGGTAAAAATAACTTGCATATATTCAATGAAAGGCACGGTTACAGCATATGAAAACCCTGTTTGGAAACAGAAAAGCCTTAATGCCAAAAAATTTCCAACCCTACTTACAACATTTGAATGCATACTTATAGCATTCCAAAATTACCAAGTCAATTACAAAAATCCGCTCAAAGAGCTGTCATTAAAAAAAATCTCCCTGAAATGACAGTCCAGCTGCATTAGTTATGGCGTTGAAATCTGGAACTGGGCAGATGGAGATATTTTTGGGCATTCATTGCAGCAGATAGAACAAGCTGCTGCATTAAAGACTAGAAAATATCTCCTCATCTGCCCAGTTCTAGATTTCAACGCCATAACTAATGTAGCTAGACTGTCATTTTAGGGAGATTTTTTTTAATGATAGCTCTTTGAGTGGATTTTTGTAACCGACTTGGTAATTTTGGAATACTGTAAGGCCTTTATGTTTCCAAACAGGGTTTTCATATGCTGTAACTATGCCTTTCATTGAATATATGCAAGTTATTTTTACCTCTTTACTGATTTTTCTAGTTCTGTGTGAATCTGCATATGGTTTGTCTATGAATGTTTTATTCCTCTCAATCATATTGCTTCTCACCTCTGCTAGAGTCATCTAACCTGTGTATGCCTACTTGCCATATTCTGATTGTATTGTGCATCCTTCAATGTTATGGAAGTCTCTTTAAATCTGTTTGGTGCATCACCCTTGTTTTCAAGCTTTTATTTCATTTTCATTACAAGCATTCTCTCTCCCTTTTCCCCCCAAAATTTAGTAGTTTTTGGTGATAACTAGACAAGGAAGCCGGCCTTCTCTAGAGGTCTGATCTCACTTAGCAAAGTCCCACACTTAGAGATCAGTCCCATGCTACTCTAGTTTGCAGAGGCTTCATGGCAGTATGCAAGGGTGCAAAACTAGGTGATAACAGAAGGTACATCTCATCCAAAGAAGAAAGAAAAGAAATCAAAGAAAACTCCTCCACTAGAATCTAAATGAGCACTTCTTTCTTTAGATGCAATTTTTAATGCCATTGTGCACTATGGTATCCTAAAGGATATTGTTGAATTATATCTGGTGGTGCCACTGGAAGACCAAAGAATAATTGAGAAATATATTGTAATGTACATGCTCAAGTTAAATGTTCCTTTGAATGATATTATTGAACAAGTTATGGAAAGTCTTGTTGATGTTCTAAGAGAAAGAAGAGAAAAAGTAGTAAAATTGGATGATGAAATGAGATAGAATGCACTTGCTAAGGCTAGGTCTACAATGACTCAAGAAGAAAACGATAAATTGGCTTAGAGGAAAGCTTAGGAACTAAGGACAAAGAAAAGTATAGATGCCCTTATGAGCATGGAGAAGGAAGATAACGAGAAAATTCAAAAGGATACTAATGAAGTGACAAATAAAATATTTGGGAGTATAAGGATTGTTGAGATGTGGAGCGGCCACTAGTTTCTCCACCACATAGTGCAGTGTCTCCTCCACATGACTCACAATAGCAAGATACTCATGAGGAAAAAGAAGAGCCTTCAACACAAGACAATAACCAGGCAAAGCAAGGTGAAGGAAATGCCTCACCTATTCATAATAATGTGCATGATAACTCTCCTCCAGAGAATATTGAGAAATAGAAACAACATGAGGATCAGGTCAAAGTTGATTTAGGAGAAGGTCCTGAAAAGGTACAAGATGGCTCTTCCTCCTCTTCCCTGGTTGACTCAATAAAGGAGTTCTTAGCTCTGTAGATGCAAGTACAACCAGTGGTTACTCCACAACTATTATAGTTGCCTATGTTGGATGTGTTGCAAGTATGGGCCTAGCCAGTGTTGTCATTGATGTCAACATACTTCTGTTGCATTGATGTCAAGGATTGGATGAGTTGTATACTGAGGATATTGAGAAAATTAGTCCTATCAAGAATAAAGAAGAACAGTGAAGACAATGAAGTGAAGATCCCAGCTAAGATGAAGATCAAAGTGTGTGCATAAAAGGGTTTGTAGATATGTGTCTAAAGATGATCCAGTCAAGATTTGAGAGGTTCACATGAAGATTTGAAGAAGTTATGGCCACTTGAGTGAAACTAGTTCTGGCACGTGTTCAAAGGTGACAGAGTAACACAAATAGGTCTGATAAGATCCATAAATGCAATATCATGTTCTGCGGATTTGATGGAGTGTTTAGGAAGCCAATGTGAATTGACAACTCAATTGGTTCATTGTATGGAGGTCCACAAGCATTCATTCTAATGTGACAGTGATGACAGAATGTGTTCTTAAGGTTCCAGATGAAGATGAGGATGATCTCAGTAGACAAAAGTGGTATGGATGTTCTTGGTGAGTCAGGCAAGCTTGTGGGGATCTCTAGATTGTGTCTAGTTTATTTTAGTGTTCCGCATTGAAGATTGAGCTCATAATTGAAGATTTACTTCTGGATGATGATGTTCTTCCTAAACTTGGCCAACCGAATGAGTTACACACCTTGTGGATGATCTTGAAGATGTTCTGTGAAGCATGGCATGTTCCTCAAAGAAGATTGAAGTCCCAGATATGTGTGGCCGACAGTGTGGTGATTCGCATGAAGTCTTTTGTAATTAGTCAAGTTGTATTTGTGTATTTGCTCTGTAAAGTATGCCAACTTTGATGATTATCCCAAAGTCAATGTCTTGTATAAATAAGAGTTGTGAAATCATTTCAAAAATATATTGGTGAAGATGAGAGTGTGGTAGAGAGGAGGAAAGTGAAAGGCAGAGCAGAAGTGTTGGGCTTAAATGGAACTGACTCAAGCATGGTGAAGATGTTATTCTTCAATTCAACTATGTAATATTTATCATTCTATAGACAGTGTGTCTCCTATAGGCAGTGGCCTCTTGTGAGCAGTGTGCTTAGGCAGTGAGCCCTAATTGGCATGTGCCATTTTGTTCTTCTTATTCTTTTAATAGAGAATACAATCTTGGGTTAGTCACCCCATGGTTTTTCCCTTAACTGGGTTTTCCACATTAAAATCTTGGTGTCATATGTGTTAATGTGTTTCTTCTCTTGAATTGTTGCATTATGTTTTTATGATTGATTCATTATTATGTTGTTGAATTACAAGAAGGATTTAAGTGGTTAATAAAAGGAAAGTTTTGAGACAACTGATTCACCCCCCATCTCAGTTGTCTATTTTGAAACTAACAATTGGTATCAAAGCTAAGTTCCTCTAAAAGGAGCTTAACCGCTTGAGGAGATCGAGGATGTCTTCCTACAAGAAGGATAGTCCGAGGTTTGATGGAACCAATTACACTCTTTGGAAAAGCTGCATGGAATGCCACTTGCAATGTATGGGAATGCAATATTGGATCATGGCTTCAAAGAAGTATGTTCCTCCAAAGAATGGTCTGACAACTGTAGATGAAATCAAAGATGCTTAAGACAATCTTTGAGCTAAAGAAGCTCTATTAAGTGTATTATCTGATTTAGAGCTGACAAATGCTATAGATCTAAGAACTGCATATGAGATTTGGGAAAAACTGGAACTTCTACATGAAGGAGACAAATATGTTAAATGTGCCAAGATACAAAGTCTAAAAGGAAAATTTGAAAACCTGAAGATGAATGAAGATGAGAATATCACTACTTTTATGCCAAAAGTAAATGAGTTTGTATGTGGCATTAGGTGTGCTAGTGGAATCTTGGATGAAGATGAGATTGTTGCCAAAGTTCTCAGATCCCTACCTCCTGCTTATAAATATAAGGTTGTTGCTATTGGAGAATTTAGATCTTTTTCAAATATCACAAGAGATCAATTGGTTGGAAAATTAGCTGCATTTGAATTGGCCGAGTTTGGAGATGCACCCCCCAAGACTGAATATGCATTCAAAGCTAGTGCCTCTGTAAAAGGCAAACAAAAGTTTGATCTAGGAGAGAACTCCTCAAATAAACTTTCATGGTATGAAAAAGCAAGAAAAGATCTAGAAGAAGATGAAGCAGAAGCTTCTCAATTTGAAGCTCTTATTGTAAAAAGACTACCAAGAGGATCTAGTAAGTATGAAGGAAAATTGCCCTTCAAATGTTTCAATTGCAACAAGATTGGTCATTTTGCCTTAACGTGTCCGGAAAGATTTTCAAGGGCAAATCCAAACAGATCAAGATTCTAAAAGAAATGTTACTATGTTCAAGAAGATGATGATGATGGAGTAATAGATGATGAATCAAAGATAGGAAATAAATCTGGAAGTGACTAGGTGTTTATTGTCATCAAGGAAGAAGATCCAATACCCTCTGAATCTGTCAATCATAAAATAATAGAAAGAGCTCTAGCTGCCCAAGTTGAAGAAAAGGATGATTGGGTCATTGACAGTGGATGCTCCCACCATATGATAGGTGACAAAAATAAGTTTATAGATTTGGAAAGATATGAAGGAGTTGTAAAATTTGGTGATAATTCTGCTAGCAGAATTAGAGGTAGAGGAACTATTTCTTTTGATGGAAAGAACAAAACCAGTAATGTACTATGTTGAAGGTCTAAAGCACAATCTTCTCAGTGTTGGACAGTTGGTGGACAAAGGCTATGATCTCCAATTCAAAAATAGAAAATGCAAGATCTTTGAAAGTTCTAGAACAGAGATTGCATCTGGTACTCAAACAAAAGGTAACATCTTCCACTTGGTTGGTACTGGCAAAAGTTGTTTATTTATTCAAATTGATTAGATTTGGTTCTGGCATAGGAGAATGTGTCATGTGAATTTTGATAATATCATCAAGATAAGAAACACTTAGGCTGCAAGAGATCTTCCAAGACTGGTGAAACCTACTAATAGTTTGTGCAAAGAATGTCAGTTGGGAAAGTAGAGCAAAGTCACATTCAAAAGTAAGGAACAATAGTCTACCAGATTGTTGGACTTAGTACATATTGATCTATGTGGATCAACAAGAATCAGGAGTTTGCAAGGTGATAGATACTTCATGTTATTAATTGATGAACACTCCCAGATGATGTGGGTGACTTTTCTAAAAGAAAAATCTGAGGCTCTTAAGAAATTCAAAATATTCAAGGCTATGGTAGAGAATGAAACCGGATTAAACATAAAATGTCTCAGGTCTGATAGAGGTGGAGAATTCACATCCGGAGAGTTCATAGAATTCTGTGAGAAACATGGGATAAAAAGATAGTTATCTGCTACAAGGACTCCACAGCAGAATGGAGTAGTGGAAAGAAAGAACCAGACCATCTAGGAAGCATCTAGAACCATGATGATGGAAGCAAATGTTCCTTAGATCTACTGGAGAGAAGCTGTAAGCACTGCTGTCTATACTCTTAATCAAGTGCAAATCAGAAGCAATACTGGTAAGACCCCTTTATGAACTCTAGTTTGGCATCACTCCCACTGTGAAGTATTTCAGAGTCTTTAGTAGCAAATGTTACATTAAAAGAGATGAAGACCTTGGAAAATTTGATGCTAGAAGTGACGAAGGAATATTCTTGGGTTATTCTACTCAAAGCAAAGCATACCAGTGTTATAACAAGAGATTGAGAAAGATTATAGAAAGTACAAATGTGAAGGTTGATGAAGGTATTGAAAAACCCTCAAGGTTTTATGAATATGAAGAAGATGATCAGAATGATGTTTTGGTCCAAGAAGTCCAAGCCACTTCTGAAATTTAGATCCAGACTGATCCAAAGAATCAGGAAGAAGAGATAAGTTTGAATGAACCTGTTCAAGAAATAGAAGTGCAAGAAATTCCCAAAACTCCCAGGTATGTAAGACTGAATCACTCTAAAGATAAGATCATAGGTGATAAAAGCAAAGGTGTTCAAACAAGAAGAAGGATTTCTCAAGACTCAGAAAAATATTGTCTGATTTCAAAGATTGAACCAAAAATAGTGAGTGAAGCATACAATGATGGAAGCTGGACTAAAGCAATGAAAGAAGAGCTGATGCAAATTAAGAAAAATCACACTTAGGATCTTGTTCCAAGACTTAGAAACAAAAATGTGATTGGAACCAAATGGGTCTTCCGGAATAAACTGAATGAAGATGGTGAAGTAGTCAGAAACAAAGCTAGATTGGTCTGCAAGGGTTATTCTCAAGTAGAAGGAGTTGATTTTGAAGAAACTTTTTCTCTAGTGGCAAGACTTGAAGCAGTCAGATTATTTCTTACCTTTGCTGCCTTCAAGGATTTCAAAGTATATAAGATGGATGTCAAGTCTTCCTTCCTGAATGGTGACTTGGAAGAAGAAGTATACATTGAGCAACCAGATGGATTTCAATTGTCTGATCATGATGATATGGTCTGCAAGTTGAAGAAAGCATTTTATGGACTCAAACAAGCCCCAAGAGCATGGTATGAAAGACTAGATAAGCATCTTTTGAAGATTTGTTTCAACAAAGGTACTGCTGATAGTAACTTGTACTTCAAAATTGATCATGAAAATATCTTGATTGTTGAAGTATTTGTTGATGATATCATTTTTGGAGGAAAAGATAGTATGTGCAAAACTTTTGCAAATCAAATGAAAAGTGAATTTGAGATGTCCATGTTTGGGGAAATGAATTTCTTCTTGGGTCTGCAAATCACTCAAACAAAGAAAGGAATCTTCATTTCATAGACCAAATATGTGAAAGAACTGTTGATGAAATTTGGGATGGAAGACTCAAAACCAATGAACACTCCCATAGCAACTGGATTTAAATTGAGCAAAGATGATGAATCTCCTAAGGCTAATCAGAAAAAGTACAGGTCAATGATTGGAGGACTACTGTATCTTACTAAAACTAGACCTAACATTATGAATGTTGTTGGTCTTGTGGCTAGATTCCAAGATGATTCTAGAGAATCTCATGTCATGGAAATCAAGAGGATTCTCAGATATCTAAAAGGAATAGTTGAGTATGGCTTATGGTATCCTAGAGATCATGATTTCTCTCTTCATGCATATACAAATGTGGATTGGGAAGGAGATGTGGATGACCGGAAGAGTACCAGTGGTGGAGCATTCTTTTTAGGGAAAAGATTAATTTCTTGGCTGAGAAAGAAACAAGAGGCAATATCTCTATCCACTGCAGAAGCAGAATATATTGCAGTAGCAGGTAGTTGCACTCAAGTATTGTGGATGAAGCAAATGCTAAGAGACATCAGAGTGGAGTATAAGGAACCTATCACAATCTTCTGTGATAACTCAAGTGCAATAAACATTTTAAAAAATTCGGTGTTGCATTCAAAGACAAAACATATATCCATCAAGTTTCACTTTTTGAGAGAGCAAGTGAACAAGAATGAAGTCAGATTGGAGTTTGTACCCTCTAAGGATCAGATTGCAGACATTTTTACTAAACCTCTACCTAAGGACTCTTTTGAGTATCTCAGGGAGAAGTTAGGGGTTATTACCCCTCCGGTTTTGAATTAAGGTGCACTGATGTGCATCAGTCCGGTGGATCTCACAGTAATATCTTGTGGTTTGGATTGATGATGGGAAGTTGCTACTCAGGGGGAGCAGTCTGTATGATTCTAAGTGATGCAAGTATGTGCCCTTTGCCATTGATGTCAAAGGGGGAGAGAAGACATGTGAAAAATAAAAAGTGGTTGCTGATCAAAGGGGGAGCAGTAAAGGAAGAGAAGACATGTGAATGGTTGCTGTTGATAGGGGGAGTTATGTCAGTCAGAGAGGAGAAGTACTTGTCTTGATGGTTAAAATAGTTTTTCACATCATATGTTGCCATCAATGACAAAGGGCGAGATTGTTGCAAGTATGGGTCTAACCGATGTTGTCATTGATGTCAACATACTTTTGTTGCATTGATGTCAAGGATTGAAGGAGTTGTATGATGAGGATATTGAGAAAATTAGTCCTATCAGGAACAGAGAAGAACAATGAAGACAATGAAGTGAAGATCCCCGCTAAGATGAAGATCAGAGGATGCGCATAAAAGGATTTGTAGATGTGTCCAAAGATGATCCAGTCAAGATTTGAGAGGTCCGCAAGAAGATTTGAAGAAGTTATGGCCACTTGAGTGAAACTAGTTCTAGCAGGTGTTCAGAGGTAACAGGGTAACACAAATAGGTTCGGTAAGATCTAGAAATGCAATATCATGTTCTGTCGATTTGATGGATTGTTTAGAAAGCCAATGTGAATTGACAACTCAATTGATTCATGGTCTGAAGGTCCACAAGCATTCATTCTAATGTGATAGTGATGACATAATGTGTTTTTAAGGTTCTAGATGAAGATGAGGATGATCTCAGTAGACAAAAGTGGTATGGATGTTCTTGGTGATTCAGGCAAGCTTGTGGGAGTCTCTAGATTGTGTCCAGTTTGTTTTGGTGATCCGTATTAAAGATTGACAACTGATTCACCCCCCCTCTTGGTTGTCTATCTTGAAACTAATAGGATGGACAAGTTAACCTATCTAGAATATCTCCCCTCCAGAAGCTACAACTGGGAGACATACTCCAGTCCATCACTAGACAAGAGATCCTGCAAAAACAAGTGGAACGAGCTGAATTTTTGGAAGATGCAATTAAGATTAAACAGGAATATTTGCCTGAGGCAAAAAGAGATCCATCCTTGCCTCCTAATCAACAAATGAAACTCATGTCGGATTCCTTCAAGGCTCATTCATCTTACCTTGAAAAGTAAGTTGAGTTGAAAATAACAGAGCAAGTACATAATAAAAGATTGGCTGATGCATTAGGGAAATGTGCTAAGGCACATGATAATTTTCAAGAAAATTTGAAAAATGTTATGAAATGTGTAGAAGAGGCCAAAGTCTTATATCAATTTTGTCTAAACTAGCTTGCAACAACTAAGAGTATAAAAGATCAAACTGACTCTATTGAGTCACAACTTATACAGGTAGACAAAGTATATGATCCATTGAAAGATAAAGAGGGGACCACTAGAGCTCAAATATAAAATCTACATTCCCAGCTAAAGCAACTTTTGGATCAAAGGGAACAGATAAAGAATGAAATTGGACAGTTGAGAGAAGTGAGTATGAGGCTAGAATTTTTAACTAGTATCCTAACTAAAGTTGAAAATGTTGCACAAAAGATGAAGGTGCCAACCACTTTGGAGGAAGCAGAAGATCTGTATATTCAGCTTAAGAGCCAATTGCACATTTTTTCATCTGCAAAGAACTGGGATACAACTCTTACCCAGTTAAAGGTAATCTATAAGAATGTTCTACCTTCTAAGTAAACTGAAGATATGTTGAAGGTAAAACAAATTTTGATGATTGTATTGACATGTGGTGAATAAAATAAGAATAAGCAGCTTGATTATGATATGAACAAGGCACATTATACATAGAATCTTGAAGAACAATTTCGCTACATCAATTTTGAAGAGATAAAGGCTACTACTTAGGGGGAGTTGACTGATAAAAGAGGATAAGGAATATTCAAATAGGGGGAGCCTACTTGTTTTTGCTAAAACAAAAGAAGACAACTAGCCCTTTGCCATTGATGTCAAAGGGGGAGAAATACATGCATATCAGGTTAATTGTTTTCATTAATGACAAAGGGGGAGATTGTTGTGCATATAGGTTGTCATTGATGTCAACAGTGGTATGAAGTGCTACAGTATGGAAGGTTGCAGGAGATGACAAAAGACATTGTAGTAGTATGATGATTAATGAAGACAACAGAATAAGTATTATGTGTTCTAAGAAAAGTAAAGATACGAACATGTTGAGGTACTCAAAGGAGTAGACAGAGAATGACGATTAGAGAATTGTGAAGTAAAGGAGATGGATTAGTATCATCTATACACAGTCATACCTTATCTGCCGAAGCTCATATGTGAGTTGACATTATTGATATACTTATGTTTGAAGACCATGATTAGTAGTGTTGGGTTTCTGCTGCATGATGAAGATATGAACTCATGATGATTGACACCTGATGGATAAAGTTGCAAAAACTTGAAGAAGAATTGGTTAAGTATAGTGCATTTCAAGAAAGGTGTTACAGGCTCAAAAGAATGTATCACACTCTACTGCATCTAAAGATATGAGCTTGTGGATAGGTCAGATGGATAAGTATTACTCTCAATTATCTATGTTTCAAATTTGAGATCATAATTCTTAACACAAAGTGTTTGGGAGACAAAAGAATGAAGATAGTAAAGAAACAAGGCAAGTACTGTCACAGAGTGATAGGAGAATGATCCACACTTCTCCATAGTTGAAGATATGAAATTGTGGCTTGGAGGATAGGTAGATGAGTAACAAGTATGTATGTTTCAAGTTTCAAGAAATAATTTGTACCGCAGATGATTTTCTGGAGTCAGATCTATGAAGACATGCCTTTGTATTGAGTAGTGTGAATAGAAGGAGAGAGTTAATGTTACCATAGTACATTGTACATGGATATTTGGTCTTGATGATGGAAAGATAGGCACACTAGATTAGTTGGTATGCTCAATTCAATTTTCAATTATTTTTTGTTTACCGCAAGTATGATCTTCAATGTTTCACTTCAAGACTGTGATATCAAGGATACCAGGATTAATGTTCAAGTGTTTGTGCCAGCATATAATAGCATGGATCGGTAAGAGAGGTGTTTTAGAAATGTTTTACAAGTCATATAATATTAATAGTGTGATTTGCATGATATAATTTAGTCTTCTCCAGTACCACTTTTGGTTTGGAGCTCAATGTAAGGATAAGTGTTTGCTGTGCTACATTGATATATGTTGATGATTATGCCATGTGTATGGGGTGTGCACCAGCATGGAAGAGTGTGCCAAGGTAAGATAGGACCTGATTATGATTTTCTTTTGAATCACATTTTAATTTTACTTATCACAGATGTTTGGGAGCTGACTGATGTGGCTACCACACACTTCATACTACACATTTCATCTTGACCGACCAAGGAGAAAGTTTTTGAGGCTTGTAGAGGATATATATATATATAAAGAATCAAATTTGTTGGAGGTTAGTGGTGTAGTAATTTAAAAGATAGAATCAATATTGTGTGAATATACTTACATCAAAAACAAAGTTCATGATGAAATGTAGTGAAGATCAGTTCATATAACATGATTGTACTGTAGAGATAATTGTTGACAATATGAAAGATTCTGAGGTCATAGAATTGTGGTAGTGATTGATACAGAAAATTTACAGAAATAAGATAGCTATGTAGAGGATGAAGTGATCAACATTCAATTGTTATATGAACTTTGAGTTAGATAAGTATTGTAAATGTTGTTTAGGGAGATGCAACTTCCTTTGGGTTGTAGCCCATAAATAATATTGTTATCTTGTTTTATTTATGAGGCTGGATTTGGACAGTAGATCCAAATAGCTTTCTCATCGTGGTTTTTTCCTTCTAGGGCTTTGCACGTAAATTTGGTGTTATGGATATGTGCTTCTGTGTTCTTATGCTTTTCATGTTCTAAATGTTTAATGTAGTTAGAATAAAATTAAAAGAGCATAATTTGAATAAGTATTGATTCACCCCCCCCCCCCCTTAGTGCTTTTGTGTGTTCAACATTGTATGCACATACACCTATGCCTGGATTTGAGAGAACAAAATTAGTTCTTAGATTTGATAAAATGTCTTTATAAACTATTTGACTATGTCTTGAGTTAGAAAGATGGGTTTGTTGGGATTTGAGCAGTTGACAGTTGTCATAGGCCTGAGATTGCAAGAATACAAAGAGGGGCTCAATGCATGGTCATGAATCAATCAGTCTTTATCCTATAATTGTCTAGTTTACCCTGTTTAAATAACTTAGCATAGATAGAATGTTAGTCTCCAAGTTGAGAGAGAGGTGTGTGAATAGTCAAATCAGTGATATGAAACTTTGACCAAAGTAATTGAAAATCACCGCTTGCATTGTCGGTTCACTATGTTCCAGATTGCATGAATAGTCAGATGGGTTGTACATAGTGTAGACGCCTAAAAATGTCTTGACCATTCAACCACTCTACGACATCATCTGTATCACCAATTTCCCAACCAATTAATTAATTAATTTTTTATTTAATTGATTAACCTAACTTACCCCTGAATCATACATCCATTCGTCATCAAATTACCCTTGAAACTGAATTAATTAAATTAATTCAGCTTCATACCTTACTAACATTATCCCAATTAATTAAATAAATATGCAAATATTTATTTGATTAATTTGTCCACTTATCTAAACCTTATTAATTAGGTAAATCACACTTATCTGATTAATCCACCCTACTAATCAGCGTACACCTAGCCTAGTTGATTAAATAGTCAATATTTAATTAGCTACCCTAACTTACCTAGCCCTTAGACTTGGATTAAGTAAATAAATCATTATTTAATTAATCCTAAACCCCGTTTAATCCAATCACTAATTTTTTCCAGCCACATTAATTAAGTTAATCACCCTGATTAATTTGGTCAAACCATCATTAACTCATTCTCCCACAACCCACCAATTAAAATTTAAAAATATTCCCATGAGTTACATGACCCTTCCACCTCACCTTTCTATTTCCATGCTAAACTCTTCTCCATGCCACGAGTTCACACATGTGGATTCCAAAATTGCTTAAGTGTCACATGTCTCTCACAACTCCACATAAAATAGAATTTTTTATTCCATCTCATCCCAAGGAAATTAATATTTAATTTCCTCACAAGTCCTAATCACATTTAATGCAAAGCCTTCCCCATAATGAATTTTAAATTCAATTTTATTCCTAGCCCTCCCTTTTTGTTGATGAGATTATTGGTCTGCTACAATGATTTAACAACTAAGCCCATAAAGTTGTGACTCAAAGATTGGACATCTAACCTGAATAGCTGTCTTAATCACTATGAAGATGCATTTAACTTGTCAACCCAGGGACGTGAACTTGAAATGGGTCAGCGCAGTATGTGCACTAGGAACTCCAAAGTAGCCATATTCATTCTACAACTAAGAAAGACATAATGTTGAAAGTAAACTGCTTGGAAAGAAATAACATAAATGATGAACACTAACCAACAACTATACTAAGTTGAAGTGTATGACAGAAAATGAAAATCTAGGCAAACAAATAGGAAACTACTCTGTCTGCTTTAGCTGCAGGAACAGACATAGAATGCAATTCTAGTGGCTGTAGGAACATTCAATGCCAGATTTAACTAACTGCTTAACAGAAAATAACAACTAAACTAAAGGATGGAATGCTCACCAAGTGGCCCCCCTTTGATGAGTATCCCTTAAGACAAATGTAAACTCAGAGATGTGAACTTATAACTTCATTTTATTCATCAGAAAACATGAGTACAAATAGGAAACATAACTGTATTACTGAAAAAGTTAATAATGCAAGTACAACCTTAGATTAATCAACCCCTTAGAAGGAGCATACGAGTCTTATTTATAGAAAGAAAACTACAAACCAACTACCTAGCAAGGTGGTCAACTCCAATAGAATAGGAGGATGCCACTTTAGGGAAAGCATAGAAAGTGGAGAGGAGGTTATGCATGCATGGAATCTAGTCAAGCATGCTTGCTTTAACACAGATCTAGCACAACAGTAACTCCTATATTCGCTCAACAAGTAATTAAGACTAGTTACAAGGCGATTATCTTCCCTCCATTTGACATTTGAATGACCACCTTGTTTGACTTTGTTGGCAAGTAACCAACTGACATAATCTTCCTTGACTTTATAGGCTACTAATTATATCTATATAACAATATTAGTACGCACAATAATTGCATATCTATAACTATCTTAGAGTAACATTCATTAACCACATGTAAAATTAATATAGTTCATATAGCATGTCAATGTCATTAAAGATTATAGGAAATAACCTATGCCCAATATTTGAGGAAATGTCATAAAAAGATCAAGATCTAAGTACCAAAGTCCATGATAACTATAGAAAATGGATAATAAATTATAACAAAATTGAGTCATAAACTAGACTCATCACTCTCCCCAACCTAAGACTTTGTTGGTCCTCCAGCAGAGGAAGGGTTGTTCTTCTATTTGGTCAATACCCTGAAATTAGCATCTGCCAGTTGTCCTATATCAGTTTCTATAGTGCATGAATTAGGATCCCAATAGAACCCTTGTTGTCTATCCAATCTATTCCATCTCTATCTCTCTTCAACAATATCATACTGGTAGTACCTATAATTTGGCACAGGCCACAATAGGATAGGTGGTTGGAAAATTAAAGGAAGCTAGAATTGCCCCTTTGTCCTCCCAATCTGTTTATATCTATTCGCTCTTTTACATGCTGCAACATAGTTCTGGAGAGAGTGAGGCTCTGCTTGCTTTAATTCATCAGACAAACTGTTCCACCTTCGTGCCAAATGTCCCTTTACAGATTCTCCCACAGTGTTTGCTACCTTCTCATATTCTATGTAAGTTGCTTCTCTCTTAGGCAGGATTCTATTACCATAGCTTGGTCTATAAAGCATTCTGTGCCAATCATTGAAAATTCTTCCTGGATTTCTAGATTCAACTCTGATGGGCAAGGGAGTGTTGAATTTTGTTTGCCTATGAGCCCTGAATTGTTTTCCCAAACTAATCTCATTTTGTATCCAGGACATAAATGCCCTTAATTGAACATCCCCAACATATAACAAGGGATTCCAATCATGATATTGGGACACAACATAATTATGTAAATAGAATTCACACAAAAAAAATTTCATTTCAGGAGGAGCAATCCGATAAACATTGAAAAATTCAAGAGGAGACTCAATGGAAGGATTCAAACCTGAAACAATCCTTGTTATTTTAAAAGAAAGATACTTCTCCTTTAAATACAGAGCATAGACCCTTGAAGGAGTCCTACACTCTAATGCCTGAGGCACTAAGGCTGCCATATTATCCACTCTCTCCTTTAAAGTCACAATTTCTGTGTTCTTATCTTCAAGTTCATCATCTTTCTTTTGAATTTCTTCCTTCAGCCTATGTTTCTCCTTTTTCCATTCTTCTCTCCTCTACATTTCATTCTATAAATTATAGCTACCATATGCATTGAAAAATTAGAGGGCCTGTGTATTGCTACCAATAGTTTACTTGGCACTGATGGTTGCTCTTCATATAGCACTAACTGCATGGTTCCTGAATGTTCAGCCAATTCAGGTTGTAGGGCTTCTTGCTGCAGGAACTCCTGGTTGTCTTCATGTCCCTAACTCTCAATTTGTTCAACGGTGCTGGTAAGGTCTGCCAATGTTACATTTGTTGCTTCCTCAAACATGTCCTTTTCTTCAACATTCACATGCCCCATTGGGGCTTTTGTATCTTCTGGTGACGTTTCTTCAGCCCTAGGGGTTTTCTACGGAGGCACACCAAAGGCTAGCCCAACAGGGCTTGATTTTCTAGGAGGGCTCTCATGTTTTTTTTCAACTGCAGGAAGAACAGTGTCAGCCTTTTGTTTCTTAGAGCTTGGCACCTTCTTTCCTATAGTTTTCTTTTTAGCTTTACCCTTCCTTATTTCTACCTTTTTCTTTTGTGCCCTAGTTTGAATTAGATTGCTAAGAGGATCATCATCATCAGAATCAGAAGAACTCACTTTGTCTGAATGCTCAGCCTTAGAAGAACTAATCTCAATAGTTTGTTCAATTGCAAGAGGGTTTATACCAGAAGTTGAGGTTCCCGGAGCAACTTCAACATAACTTACTCTCCTCCTAGTCCTATGAGGTTGAGGTACAACTGTAGGTTGCAAATGCCTTGGTCCCATTTGATCAATATTTAAAAATTATTCCCAAGTCATATCAGACACATCATGCAGAGACTTTTCAACTAACAATTTGATCAAACAATGGTGGGAAACAGAATTAGCCCTACCTTTTTGGGTCTCAATTGCCATGATTGAGAGAAGGTGGTATAGCATGTTTGGCATATTCATTCTTCTCCCATGCCTCATATGATTCAGCAATTTGAAATGCACAAAATGAAGATTCGACTAACGACCTTCACAAGTAATGTACCTCACAACATGAACAACTACTTGCTTCCATGGCTCAGGCAAAGAGGTTCTCTTGGCTCCCTATTTGTCTAAAATTATTGGAGGGTCACCAGGTTCTGTAAATTTAGCCTTAGCTGACCTGGCGTCTCTGGTAATAGGGTAATTTTCACCATCGGTAGGCAACTGATGGGGAGTGCACAGCGGGAAATGCAGAATGGGTCCTAATTTACTCTAGTTGGCAAGACTAACAAATGAACCACCGATACATCTCCATCGGTTAGACAACCATCGTCGGAAAGACTTTCTTAAGTCTCTCCATGACCAAACTCACCCCGATAGTTCAACTTCACTTTATCTTCGGCAAGACTTACTTCTATCGGCCAGGTCTTTCATCCTTCTACCGATGCCCGATGATGGTTAAGTTCCTCCTCGTCTCAACCGTGACAGCTTCCACACTGGCTGGACATGACCTTATTAGTGACACCCTTCCCATCGGTGAAACTCTTAACTTGTCTCCCAATGCATCGATGGCATTTACCTTCGGTGAGACTTGTTCTGTCGGTGAACACTTGCAGTCTTTGGCCAATGCGCCGATCACTCCGATGTCACCTTTAACCTTCACTCGTCAGAGAGACAATTACTATTGGCCACATTAGGGTTTGCTTTGCCGATACACTGATGCACAGTTTACCTTCTCCTGAACCCTACCACATGGAGATGTTAGGTCAACCTACTATGCAACTCGTACTATCTGGATCCTCTGCACCGCTGAACAATGAAACAAAATAGAAAATAAAAATAGACATTTGTACAATGAAGCCATTCCACTGATTTTGATAGAAATGTTACTAGTGGAATGATTCACATCGACATAATGCAACAACAGAAAGCACAAAAAGAATGGAAATCTATAGCTATACAATTTGCAGTTACAGGAAATGGAAATCAAATTGACAGAACAGAATCATTCTATTTCTCCTTAGCACAATACACAATTACATTCCTCTCCTCTATGATCTGATTACCCATCTTATTTGGTTCATTCCTCTGGGTTTATAAAATCGCCCTGAGGAAAACCAACCGATTCCAAGTGGCTGGGAGGAACCAGCTCCAAGTGGTTGGGAGACCAACCGTCTTGAGATTGACAATTTGACAAATGTGACCTATGTCACTTGGGACTTACAAAAGAGTTCTAGGTCCTGAAAGACCTGGAGACCAACAGAAATGAAAATGCATTGGTCAAATAGACCTTATTACAACACAAAACATGATTTTCTAGGTGCTCCTACACCAGTAACCCTGTAACTTCCACAATCCTTTCTTCAGTAGCCAATACCTCTAACCCTTTTACCATGGCCTTACCTTTAGACAATGTCTAGGAAAATTCCAATGCAACATCTTCATTAAAACCATTCAGCTTCAAGAAATAGTCTAACCACCCGCAATTTATAAACTCAGCCTGGCTGGGTGCATCCTGTAGTAATATGTCATGAACCATGGGTTCATTTCGAATTAATCCACCTCCCATTGTTTAGCTACCTGAAAAAAATCACTATGCAAAGTTTTTCTTCCTGCAATTTTTGTCTAAAAACTAAACTTCACCTTCCTGCAACACTGTTAAATTTTCAATCACCAATGTCATCTGAATTTTCCTTATTTGGAAACTCAAGACTATGACAAGAGTAGTAGAGGCAATAAGGAGTAATCAATGAAGGCTATCACCTCACACTTGCAAGCCGTCATCTCACTCAGAATTCAAATCAACTTAATTTTGAACTTTGCTAACATGCTAGCATAAAGCAAATGGACTGACACATGGAAATGGTATTCACACCCCCTCCCCAACCTAAATTTAAGCATGTGTCCTCACATGCGGAATGGTGATGCGTGATTGGATGGGGCAGGGAATAATGACATGCTATAGAGAACATCGACATCAATTGACAATAATTAAATGAATGTACTAAAAGATAAGTAAGATATAACAAATTAAAGTGCACGTACCTTGATGTGTGGAAGATCAGTTGCAAAAATGATGGACAAATTATCCGTCACCTTTTAAGAATTTGATTGAGCAATGAATAAAAGTGGAGTGGAAGAAAGTGAGGTGGAATGAAGTGAGATCATGGCAACGTAATGGAAGGGAGAATGATGGAAATGGATGGGCGGATGGGTGAATGAATGAAGAAGTGGACCCCCACAAAAGTGGAAGTCTTTATTATGACAAGTGTCGTACCTTGGTTAGCTAGAAGGAGGGACACTAGGTCCGCTACCTTCAGCTACAGGAAGTTCAAGAGTTGCATGCTAAGTGAATTGTTACAGGAATTTTTCCTTCGAAGTTGGCTTGTCATACAACCTGAGGTGATGACCATTGACTAACAACTTAAATCTGACAGGGTCAATGGTGGTAAGTTGAACAGCACCATTGGAGAAAACTTCAGCAACCTCATATGGTCCTAGCCACCTTATCTACAACTTCCCTGCATTATCCTGATATCTTGAGTCATAGAGCAATGCCCAGTTCTGGATCTACCTAGCTGGAATTTCTTGTCTTTGATGAATTTGTCATGCCACTTTATTCTCTGATTCTACACTACCTCTATGTGATGCAAGGCTGCTTTCCTCATCTCATCCATAGCATTGAGCTGCATGATTCTATCCTTTTATGCCTCAAAGATATCCATCCCCAAGTCTATTGCAGTCTGAAGAGTCTTATGTTCAAATTCAATAGGCATCATAGTTGTTTTTCCATATAGTAACTCAAAAGGGGTGAAACCTGTGGTTGTTTTCCAGGTTGTCCTATAAGCCCAGACAGCTTCTAGAAACCTGTTTGCCCAATCCTTCATATGGACAGCCACAGTTTTGGTCAGAATGGCTTCAATTTCCCTGTTAGTCACCTCAACTTGGCCCTTGGCCTGAGGGTGATAAGGAGTAGATTTCTTGTGCCTTATTTTGTACTCATTGACGAGTGTTGCAACTAGGGTTGAGGTGAATTGAGCTCCTTGATCAGTCACTATCTCTCTAGGAACCCCATACAGTGTAAAAATTTCCTCATAAAGAAATTCTACAACTTTGTTATCTCTTGCATGCTTCATGGCCTTAACTTCTACCCATTTGGTTACATAATTAGTGCATACTAAGATATAGGATTTACCATTGGATGGAGGATCAATGGGTCCTACAAAATCTAATCCCCACTTATCAAATTGAGTGATCACAAGATGAGGGTAAAGGGGCATCTCATCAGATTTGATTGGTTGTCCCATCCTCTAGCATCTGTCACATTTCCTTGTATATCTTCCTACATCCTTGTGGAGTGTGGGCCAATAATAGCTTGTATTCAAAATCATCATTGTTGTCCTTTTTGCTGCAAAATGCCCTCCACATGGTTCATTGTGGCATGCATGCAAAATGTCATATGTTTCATCTTCTCTCACACATCTCCTCATGACATGATCTGGTCCAGTGTAGAACAAACATCTAGCAATCCATGAAAAAGGAAAAGACTTTTCAATGAGCACCCTCCTTTCCTTTGGAGAGAAATGAGGAGGGACTCTCCTTGTGACCAAATAATTGGTTGTGTTAGCATACCAGGGTGTTTGCACAGTGATTGAAAACAAATGTTCATCAGGGAAAAAGTCATTAATGACTTGGTTGTTCTCTGATGTAGTCAGCCTTGAAAGAAAGTTTGTAACAACATTGGCCTTACCTGGCTTATCCACAATAGTGATGTCAAATTCTTGCATTTGCAACACCCATCTTGCTAATCTACCTGATATCAAGGGTTTCTTCATAAGTTACCTAATGGCTGCATGATCTGTGTGTACAAATATTTGATAGCCTATTATGTAGTGCCTAAATTTGTTGAGGGCATAGATTACTTCCAGCATTTCCTTCTTTGTCATTGTATAATTGAAATCGGCTCCCTGCAAGTTTTTGCTGACAAAATAAATAGCATGTTCAATGGTTCCTTCTTTCTACCCTAAGACTGCTCCTATGGCATAATCTGATGCATCAATATGAATGTGGAAAGGGAGCTCCCAATTGGACCCTTTGAGTACAGGAGCATGAGTTAATGCTACCTTTAAATCAGAAAATGCCTTGTTACAGTCTTCATTCCACTGAAATTTAGCATCCTTAGTGAGAAGAGTATACAATAGGGCTGCCATTTTGC
The DNA here is from genome assembly GCA_027924645.1 of Cunninghamia lanceolata. Taxonomy (NCBI): domain Eukaryota; kingdom Viridiplantae; phylum Streptophyta; class Pinopsida; order Cupressales; family Cupressaceae; genus Cunninghamia; species Cunninghamia lanceolata. The sequence continues at coordinate 299,014 of BSBN01000250.1, forward strand.
TGAAATCCTTGATGAAACATCTATAGTACCCTGCATGACCCAAGAAGCATCTGACATCTTTTTGCTTTGCAGGAATGGGCAGATTGATGATGACTTCAATCTTTGTTGGGTCTACCTGAATTCCTTTTGGAGAGACATAGTGGCCAAACACTACTCCTTCTTGCATCATCATGAAGCACTTTACACTGTTCAGGGATAGATTGTGGTCTTCACATCTCTCCAACACCTTCCCTAAGTTTTCCTATGCCTCTTCACAATTAGCACCATAAGTAGTGAAATCGTCCATATAGATTTCCATGCAATCATGTGAGATATTTGAAAATATGCTAATGATTGCCCTTTGGAAAGTTGCAAGTGCATTGCATAAGCCAAATGGAAGCACTGAGTAGGCATATGTCCCCCAAGGATAGGTAAAGGTTGTTTTCTCTTGGTCCTCTGGTGCAATCTGGATCTGATTGTAACCACTGAACCCACTAATTTCTTGCAAGTGAGTCCAATACCTGGTCTATGAAAGGAAGGGGAAAATGATCCTTTTTTGTGGCAAAGTTTAATTCTCTGTAATCAATATAGACTCCCCATTTCCCTTCCTTTTTGGGCACGAGAACCAGAGGAGACACCCACTGGCTATCTGAGATTGGGTAGATAAATCCTGCATCTAATAGCTTCTGTAATTCTTCTTTGACAATCTCGCTTAATGCAGGGTTGATTCTCCTTTGTGGCAGTCTTACTGTTGTACAATCTTCCTTTATGTAAATCCTATGGGTGCATAATGTGGGATCTAGTCCTTTCATGTCATGGTAATCCCATGCAAAGGCATTCTTATGTTTCTTTAACAAGTTTGTCAAAGACAACTGTTGTTCTTGAGTCAATTTGTTGTTTAGATTCAGATATCTTTCTTCTGAAATCTCCACTTGAGTTGTTAACTCTATCATAGTTGCTTCACTAATGCTTGGTACCTTAATTTCTTGTGGAAGCAATGTATTAGACGTACCTATTGCTGTAGGAAAAATGGGAATAAGTGTCTTCACTGGATCAACAAAATGAGAGGGTGACGCTTCCTCTACTTCACAATGATTTTGAATTATCTTAGACAATACCTCATCATCCTCTTGAAGCTGCATGAAAGAGCTTCTGCCTAACATCATAAGTGTTCCACAGAATTAGCTTCTTCAGCCTCTTCACCAACATGTGGCCAAACAGGATTATCCATATCATGAGATGGTTGTGTAGGTGGGTAGAGAACAAGATTTTTAGTGCTTCTCCCATCAGAGATGGTCATGTCTCTTGACCGACATCCAATATAATCATCAGCTGTGGCTAACCATGGCCTTCCTAGAATGATGGGATGCCCTCCCAATGTAGCTTTAGGAGAAAGTATCATGAAATTAGATAGATATTCCCATGAGTCCAGGGATACCACAAGGTCCTCTACTATTCTGTCAGGTTTAACAGTAGAACTATCAGCAAGCTGCAGAACAGTAGGAATAGGTCTCATGTTTGCAACATTTAGTTGCTGCAGGATATCTTTGGTCATTACATTTATGGCTACTCCCAAATCAATCAGAGCATTTCTTATTTGGATCCTATTTATAACAACTCCTACCACATGACTCCTTGGATCATTATATTTGGGAACAATCACTTTCCCAAGCATGATGTCAACCAACTGTCCCACCACATGAACCATAGTGGGGTCTTTCCTCTTTCTGACTAGCTTCTTAAGGCATGCTTCCTTGATTGCTTTGCCATATATAGGAACATCTTTTATGGCCTGAAATAGAGGGATCTTGACACATACATGTTTCAACTACTCTAGAATGTCAAAGGTGGGTTCCTCTTTCTCTTCATTTTGTTTCATAGTTTCCAATCTCCGTGGAAATGGTGGTTCTTATGCAGTCTGCTTGATTGGGACTGGTTCAGGATTTTTAGGTGCATTTGGCTGAATGGGGGCATTTAAAGGCTCCTCTTCCTCCTCAGGAAGCTCAGTAATGATGGGTCTGGAAGGAGCTATCAAGGTAGTTCCTGAACATAGGTGGATGTCACTTACACTCACAGTATATGCAGGGAATTGATTTGGATCAGCAGAGTATATTAGCTGCTCTTGTGGTCTATTATTTGGGTTAGGTGAGGGATGAGCTGGTAGCTGAGTAGGTTTAGGCGTATTTGAATTTGTACTAGCAGGAGGAGGCATTATAGTAGGCTAAAGGGGCTGAGAAGGTGGCTACATGTAATTAGTTGTCTAGTTTGGCCATTGTTATCCTCCCCTCCATTGAGGTGTTTGCTACCAGTTTCCTGGAGGTGACTGCCAATTCCCCTAAGGTTGTTGCCACTGGGGTGTAGGGTTTTGGTAATTTTGCCAAGTGTTTGGAGGGTTGTTCCAAGGCTGAGGTGAATATCCTCCATAGTTAGATGGAGATGGTTGTTGCCATTGGTTACCAAATGCATAAGTATTAAAATATGGTCCAACAAATGATAATGGATCTGGTGGGATACCTTGTCTTGGAGCCCATCGCCTCCTTTACGCAACATAGTAGACTTGATCTTCTTAAACCTAGATTGGCTTGAACTCAGGTGGAATCTGCTTACTATCAATATTAGCTACCATCTTGCATCTGTAGTCCCTCTTCTTTTGTCTGCAATGAGGGCAATATTCAGCCAACATTGCCTCTACCTCATCTTGCTTCTTCTTTGCCTGAAGTGTGTCCAGCTGGGTGGCCATATTATTTATGATATCTTGCTTAAAATCAGACAACAACTGACTTATCTCCATCCTTGAAACTCCATTGGTAGGGGTTTTTCCCATAAGGGAATGGTAACCTCTTCCTTTCTTCATGGCTACTCTAGAATAATTCTGGCACAACTTCTTAATATCCTCCCAAGGCACTTGGGTAATATCTCCTCCTCCCATTAAATCTAAGGCATCCATGCAATGCTCACTTATTCCTCTGAGGAAGAGTAGTTTCTGAGACTCCTCATTGAGTGTATGATGGGGATATTTTTGTAAACAAAATAGGAACCTTGAGATGTAATCCTCCAAACTTTCATCCTCTTTCTGCTGCATTCTAAAAATATAATTTCCTCTCATATCTCCACCCCTGCAGTAGTCTTTATACTTCTCAAGAAATTTCTCTTTCATCTCATCCCAAGTATTGACAATATCACTACCTAGACCCATGAACCACCTCAATGCAACATCTTTCATGGTAGTAGGAAACAATTTAAGCCTATGAGCATTGGTGGTGTAGTCATAGCTTCTGCAAAGGATATCAAATTCAAACAAGAAGGTGTCTGGGTCCTCTGTTGCAAGTCCATAGAACTTGGGGAGAGTTGAAGCAGGGATGTTTTTGAGGTTATCCACTTTATTTTGATGAGCAATAGGAAATGGAAGGGTGGGTTGATTGGGTCCGTTTTGGGCAGCCATAGTTGTTTGGCTAATTATCAAGGCAAATGGATTGTCAATCAAGTTTTGGGCAGCTTGTTCTTCAGAGGATGTTTCAGAACTATTCAAATCAGGGAATGCATCAAGAAAAGGATTCACTTCTACTTCTTCTACTAGGTAATTTGGATCATTAGGAAGGAATCTCCCTGAAGCATCTCTTCTTCTACCTCTATGCATGCAATATATACTCAATATCAGCCAACTCACATTAAGAATGTTGTGAACAGATTGTGGGTCACTACTTCCTAAATAAAGGATATACTAAAAGCACACTTCAAAAATACCTGTACAAGTAATAATACTAAAGATGACTCCAAAGTTCTTCCTAGTTTGACACCATCCCCAGCAACGACACCAAAAATGTTGGTCTCCTACAATGATTTAGCAACTAAGCCCATAAAGTTGTGACTCAGAGATTGGACATCTAACATGAATAGCTATCTTAATCACTATAAAGATGCATTTAACTTGTCAACCCAGGGACATGAACTTGAAATGGGTCAGCATAGTATGTGCACTAGGAACTCCAAAGTAGCCATATTCATTCTACAACTAAGAAAGACATAACGCTGATAGTAAACTGCTTGGAAAGAAATAACATAAATGTTGAACACCAACCAACAACTATACTAAAATGAAGTGTATGAAAAAAAATAAAAATCTGGGCAAACAAACAGGAAACTACTCTGTCTACTTTGGTTGCAGGAACAGACACATTATGGAATTCTAGTGGTTGCAGGAACATTCAATGCCAGATTTAACTAACTGCTTAATAGAAAATAACAACTAAACTAAAGGATAAGTGGGCCCCCTTGGATGAGTACCCCTTAAGACAAATGTAAACTCAGAGATGCGAACTTATAACTTCATTTTATTCATCGGAAAACATGAGTACAAATGGGAAACATAACTGTATTACTAAATTCCTTAATAATGTAAGTACAACCTCAGATTAATCAACCCCTTAGAAGGAGCATCTGAGTCTTATTTATAGAAAGAAAACTACAAACCAACTACTTAGCAAAGCGGTCAACTCCAATAGAATAGGAGGACGCCACTTTAGGGAAAGCATAGAAAGTGGAGAGGATGTTATGCATGCGTGGAATCTAGTCAAGCATGCTTGCTTTAACGCAGATCTAGCACAACAATAACTCCTATATTTGCTCAAAAAGTAATTAAGACCAGTTACAAGGCAATTATCTTCCCTCCATTTGACATTTAAATGACCACCTTGTTTGACTTTTATGGAGAGTAACCAACTGACAGAATCTTCCTCGACTTTATAGGCTGCTAATTATATCTTCATAACAATATTAGTACTCACAAAAATTGCATATCTGTAACTAGCTTAGAGTAACATTCATTAAGCACATGTAAAATTAACATAGATAGTTCATATAGCATTTCAATGTCATTAAAGATTATAGGAAATAACCTATGCCCAATATCTTATGGTTTTGAGGAAATGTCATGAAAAGATCAAGATCTAAGTACCAAAGTCCATGATAAATACAACAAATGGATAATAAATTCTAATAAAATTGAGTCATAAAATAGACTCATCAGAGATCTTGTCCTTTGATCTCATCTCTCATCCTCCACCATTGATCTCAAATTTCAATCTCCACTGTTGGATCAATCTCCCCCCAAATTTGCCTATAAATACAAGCCTTCTCAAGCCATTTTTACATCCAAGTTTAGAGCAAAATTACTATGCCCAAATCTCTTTCAATTTCCATCCATCTTAGCTAGGTTATACTAGAATTTGTGTAGACTTTGAGAACATTTCACATTTGTGAGTTCTAGTTGGGTAAATCTAAGGAGAATAGGGTGCTTCTCCTTCCACCTTATCTAGGAGTGAGGAGGATTCAAGAATTTACAAGGCATAACTTTATGTTTCTCTTTGTTTATTGCATGTTTTTATGTTCTTGACTTCTCATCTTCATTTGGCACGCCCGGTGGGACCCCATGGTCCCAAAATAACAATTTTCTAAGTGTTTTGTGAAGAATTTAGGCATACAGGTATTTTAGTGCCATATTCTCATGATTTAGCATCACATCCCATGGATTAGCGCCATAATAGTTTGTTTTAGTGCCATAACAGACTATTTTAGCACCTTGTTTCTAGAGAAAAACACTGACACTTTGTCTTGTCAATTTTTTTTAATAAAGATTTGTGCTTCTCACGGTCTTCCCTAACTTTTAGCTCTCTATTTTTGTCAAAATGCAACATGAATAGGGGGTCATAATGTCAAAATGCACTTAGAAAATGTGTTAGGATGAAGCTTTAGAAAGCATTTAATTATTTGTCATAAACTAACTTGTTTTCTTGTTTCAATCTGACACATTGTGTTCCCAAATAGGTTTTAAAACACTCTAACTCACTTGTGAACTCTTGTTGTGAGTTGTGAGTCTTTTTTATACAGGTTTTACTCTTTGTCTATGGATCAGCGTCATAATCACCTAGAATCGTGCCATAGAACCAGTCGATAGAGGGTAAGGAAGGTAAAACTGAATCAGTGCCATAACTTGACATTTTAGTGCCATGTTGTATATTAGTGCTATTTTTTTGCCGTTTAGCGCTATTTTAATCTTACTGTCTGTTGTCTGTCTGCTTTTCAAATCTGAATTATTTAGTGCTATTTATCCCATTTTAACACCATCTGTTTGTTTTTTAGTGCCATTTAGGATTGTTCTAGTGCCTTATTTAACTGTTTCAGTGCCATAATTGTTTGTTTTAGCACCATAAGTTTGACAATTTCTTGAAGTGTGTGTAGGGTCCTAACATCTTTTTACAAGTTAAAGAGCACGTGTCAAAGATTTTTTATTAGACTACTAACTGATTTGATGTAGGTTCGCTGGCCAAAGATTGTTTTTCTTTACTAACTTAGTTGCACTAAAGTAGTTAGTTGGAAATTTACACTTGTGTGCTTTGTCTTGTTCACCTATAGACATATGCTCTCCCCTCACACCTTAGGGTGATCTTGGGGATCAAAAGTCTATTTGTGAACCTTTCTTTCTTTTAAGTGTTATCCCGAAGGGGCTATCCATCTTGCGTATTCTCTTCCCTTTCGCTTAGTGTGATCTTGGGTGATCAAAAGCAAAGGATAGTTTCTTCTTAGGAGGCCTGGTTGGGGATTTCATCACCCCAATGGATGACCTCAATCGCATATTCCAACATGGTATATAAGCATTGTGATTCGAAAGATAGCTTTGAAGGAAGAACCTTCTCACCTCTAAGAAAAATACCTCAAGGATACTTGGTTCGCCAAGGCTCATGTGGTTGAGTGTTGGTTGATTGGGACACCCTTGTTCACAGACTTGGCCCTCAAGTACCTTGTGCATGCTAGAGGACTCCCCTAGAAGCTTGTAACTATCCTAGCTTAAGACCTTTTAGTCATCATACCTCGTAGTGCACCACTGCATAGGAGGGGAAGATGCTCACCATACCGCTATATTTGAGATAGGCATTACCTTCAGCAAGATGAAAGTCTCCTTGGTAAGGGGGATAAGGTGGTCCATGACCTTACTTTCCCTATCTATCTAAACTATAGCACCAAAGGTATTAGTGGAGGTGGGAATCCCAGTTCACTTTGAGTTGGGATTGACCCACGGCCACTTCGTGAGATCTACAAGGTATGATACTCCCACTTGACTAATGATAGGATTGTTCATATGCTTGGTGTGTCTTCTTATTGAAACCCGTATATGCCAATTTATCCAAAGTCCACCTTGAGTCAAAAAAGCCATTGTGTTCTCTTGTTTGATTGTTTTCTACTTGCCAAGAAACCTTATCAACTTGAATATTTCAAAATCAAACATTTGAACCTTTGAAATTAGGACATTTGACCTTTGAAGATCTAGATATTTGAGCCCAACATCCAAGAAATTCTAAAAGTAATCAAAACCCTAGCCAAAATCCTAAGATCATTCGTTGTTTAGCACCATAAACTCTCTATTTAGTGCCATAAAATTCCCCTGTAGCGCCTGTTTTTGTAGCACCATATATCTGTCAACCAGCACCATATACCATTATTTTAGCACCATCCTAAACTATTTAAGCACCATAATTACAGGGATTGGCACCATTTGCAGGCCATATCCTACATGTGTCCTCTAATTTGTTCCTGCATCCTTGAGCTCTGACCTACCTTAGTGCAGGGTCATCTTGTCAAAATCATCCAAATCAAAATCCTCCATTTTGAACCAAACCTTTGGTTCTATTTTCCATCCACAACCCTTGTCCAAGTTCATCCATATCATTTCATTTAGACCTTAGAGAAAAATCATTTTGATTATTGGACCCTTGACCATAGCCCATTCATACTAAATCCAAAATCAATTATTTTGTTCAACCTTTGTCCATATTTCCATCTCCAAACTTAGCCCAAACCTTTGTCTAACCTCATTTACCACCTCCCATTTGACCTTGGATAAACATCATTTTGATATGTGATCTTTGGTTATACCTCATCCACCAATCAAATATTGTCCCCAACCTTTCACCTCATTTCCATTAATCCCCTCATCCAAAATCCTAATCCAAATTCATTATCCCCCATTATCCATTTGACTTTAGAGGAGCATCTTGATTTTCATTCTTGGACCTTTGCACATCCATCATTCACCCAAAATCCCAAAGTTCATCCAAATCCAAATCATCCCAACCATAGTCCAAGTCCAATCAACCTCAACCAACATTATCCTAGACAAATATCAAATCCATATTATCCAAATCCTATCCACATTATCCAAAATCCAACATCGACATCCAAAAATCAAATTTATCCAAAATCCAAAAATCTAACCAACATCCAAAACCATACCCCAAATCAATTTTGTGCAAGGATTAAGTCTAGATCTCATCATCCTCTAATTTATAGGGTACTTAAGAATTTTTCTACCTTAAGTTCCTTTATAAATTAGCCTTTACCAAACCTTGGAATAATTGGTTTAGGAGCCTAGACAACTCCTAAGTTGATATATTCTAAGGTATCCCATTTTGTTTGGAGGTCATTAGTCTACCCTCAAGTAAAATAATCCTTCTCATTTTGCTTAAGGTCATTAGTCTACCTTAGGTAAGAAGGGACATCCTTTTATAATCCTAATATCTAGATTTATTCAAGCTCTTCTTTCATTTGAAAATCCTTTTTCCAAACATCATCAAAGTTATCCAACATTTTTAATCATCCAATCCCATCTATCCAAATCATCTAAGGTTCTCCTTGGTTGATTATCATCCAAACTATCCTAAGTATACCTTAAATTCATCCATTTCTAAATCATCATCCATTTTAAATTCATCCTAAGGACATCCTCAAAATCATCATTAACTCCCATATCCACTTTACCTTGGTCCAAGAAATCCTTTTGAGAATTAATCTTTAAGGTTACCATACACCCTTGATTCCAAAATCATTCCCAAATTTCTAAATTCATTATCCACTTCATCCATCCCTCATATATCATCCCACATTTTCCATTTCTCTTTTCACTTGGGTCCAATACTTTTGAAAATCAATCTCTAAGGTCTAACCTTCATCCACCTTTACACCCAAACCAAACATATCCACCCATCATCACTAAGGTCTCAACCTTTGACAAATTTCCAAAAATCCCCATCTGTTGTCTCTCACCATCAATCCCTTTGGGTCCAATATTTTTCAAATCAAATATCTAAAGTCATTTCATCCAACATCATTCTCATATCCTAAAAATCATCCATCCACTTACCCATTTATCCTTGAAATCCAATTGGCTGAAACCATTTCTCTAGAGTGAAACCTATCCATCCATAATATCTAAGTTCATAATCCTCATCCATTTTTCCAAATCTATCCATACCCAATCCATTGCATGCCCTTGACAAGGTCACAAGCTAAGAAAAACAAATAAATGGAACCCTTTAGGATTAGCTTTGGGATGCCTAACACCAACCAAAATAATGTCCCCATGATCCAACGACAATCATCCCTTGATGCCGATGCCATGATAAATACTTTTCCCCCAACCAACATCAATAATGTCGATCAAGATGTCTTAGATTTCATGCAAGATGTCGATTCCATGGACATACTTGATAGAGTCCTAAAATCGGATCCAAATAGATATATGGAATTCCTCATCCAAAATGGTGCTGTCATACCCACCTCTTCACAACCATCCTCATCTAACACCAACCCCAACACATCTCAAACTTCCAACACCAACACAAACCCCACTTCCTCATCCATAACCACGTCAAACGTAACCACATCCACTCCCCAAATTACCCTCAACATCCCTAACAATGCCACATACACGAATGCTTCCATGAGTGTACCCCTAATTGATGCCAACACCATATCCTTCATAACACAACTATTTTCCCAACCACCCAATAACATATTAAATACCAATCCATGCAACAACCCCCCATCCAAATCCACATACATCCAACCCCCTGTCTCTCATCCACCAATCTCACAACCACCTATTGTGTCATCTTCCATTCAAAATCCCAACCAACAACAAATTCCACCACACATCCTACAATAACTCCATGCATATCAACAACATCAAACCCAACAAAATTAAAACCAAAATCCACATCAACATCAACAAATTCCCCATTTCCTCCAACAATTAATCCATCAACAACAATCACATGCACTGTAACCACCTACCCAAGATTTATCTAGCATTGTACAAACCTTGATTCAAAAGGTTGACGGCATGCAACATGGACACAAAAGAAAGCAATATTCCTTTGAGGATATTTTCCCATACCCATTTGATAGAACCATCCACATACCACCCTTTCCTAAGAATTTCAAAACATAAAATTTGACAAATACAAAGGGAAAGGAGACCCTAGGGAACACCTTAGGGAGTTTTACATTTCTTTCCTAGAGGTCTCATGCGATGACACATACTTGATGAGACTCTTTCCTAGAAGCCTAGGTGGTAAAGCCACCGAATGGTTCACTCATCTTCCCCCCGGTATCAAAACATTCCATGAGCTTGCGAAGAAATTTGTAAATCATTTCTCCCATAACTTTGAACATGAAGTATCCATGACCGACCTTTGCAACACCAAACAAAAGAATGGGGAATCCTTCGTTGCCTTTTTACAAACGTGGAGAAGCCTAGCAAGCAAACTCCCATGGCTAAATCCTAAAAAACAATTAGTCACTATGTTTGTGACTAATCTTAACCAAGAAATGGGATTCCATTTACAAATCCAATGTGTGTCAACCTTTGAGGATGTTATAGATAAAGGGACAACCATTGAAAGAGCCCTTATTGCTAAAGGCTCTATCAAAATTTACAACAATGACAACAAGAACAATAACAAAAACAACAAAGTCAAAAACAACACCACCAACACCTCAAACACGAATAATGTGAAGACCATCCAAAATGTACAAAATCCAACCCCACCAAGTACATCCCCAAATAACAATAATGTAAATGTTCCTAGGGGACCACCAAGACAAAATAATAACCAAAGAGGAGATTTACACCTTTAGGGGAACCCATTGAAAATGTCTTGAAAAATCTTGTAAAGACGGATTTCATAACATTACCCCTATTTAGCCTTATGATGAGAATCAATTTAAACCCTCTTTGTTTGATGAAGATGCCTATTGTGAATAATCGTGTGAAAGGGCATAAAACATCTAATTGTATGAGGTTGAAACATAGCATCCAAGATCTTATAGATCAAGGTGATATAACCATTGACAAACCACCAAAACAATCACCTAATGCCAATTTAGGAGCATACAAGGATCCACTCCCAAATCATAACAAAGGAAAAGCCTCATCATCCAATCAAACCTATAACGTTATGCCACCTCCCTCTTCTTTCGACTCCATGGTGGGCTAAATAGAAGATTATTCCAATCATATCAATACCATCACAATTAGAGCCAAGACACCCAATTGCGTCGTTACCACTTGTCACGGCCACATCTCCATTCGCAGAGCCCCCACCAACGATCAACCTTCTACATCTGCAACTACTAATCCTCCATCCACCCATAAATATAACCTCCTAGATCACCTAGGAAAGACTCTTGCACAAATTTCCATCCTTGAATTGCTTCGTACATCTCCCCTCCACAAGGATGTCCTTGACAAGGCCTTAATGGTGACCCAAGTCCCTACCAACTTGAATGTTGATAAATTCCAAGACATGGTATGCCACATCACCTCACCTCATCATCTCACTTTCTTAGAGAAAGACCTACCCACATCTAATGCCTCATATAATGAATCCCTTCACATCGAAGTCCTAATCTATAAGCATACCATCAAATGAGTCTTAATAGATGGTGGCTCCGGCCTAAATCTTTGCACTCTAAAATTTTTAAAACACTTGGGATGTATAATTATCAAAGGATATGATGATACTGAAAGATTGTCCAAGGGCACCATTAAATTTCCCATCCAAGTGGGACAAAAGATTTTAGAAACCAAATGTCATGTTCTTGATCTTGACCTCCCATACAACATTCTCCTCAATCGACCATGGATACATGCCATGCAAGCCGTTCCATCCACCTTTCTCTAATGCCTAAAGTTCCCACACAATGACACGGAAGTCACTATCTATGTTGACCCACGTTTGTTCCAATACTGCAGCTTCTTGGAAGGACATGATAGAACTTTCTATCCTTACAATAACTCCACTAAAACATCCACCCCCAACACCAACCGAAAATCTTCCATATCATACATTGACCCTTCCAACATCACATGCACATCACAAACATCCACTCCTCTCGAGGTCAAGATCAAGATAAGTGACATGGGATGTGGTGAGTATGATCTACATGGCACCTTTTGTGTGGGCCTATTACCACCATCCCTAAGGAATTTGGTGCTCCTAAAGAAGATGAAGACTCCACGATAATCATCAAATACAAGCCAACACCAATCTTTAAGAAAAAGCACCTCCTTGATTAAGATATCCTTGAAGACATATCCTTGTGGTTGTACAAGGATGAAAATGAACAAAAAGCTCTTATCCTCCCAATTGAGATTTATGGAAAGGGTTTTGAGATTGTCAAATGTATGGGTTATAAGGGACAAGGCGGCATAGGCCTTCATGAGCAAGGAATCATTGAACCCATTCAAGCAACAAGGAATCCTTATCTTCATGGGTTAGGGTATAGAAAACAAGAGTCTACCCCCACTGAGCTCGAATATATCTTAAGTGAGGATGCTAATTCCTTTCCAATGATCGAAAATGTCAACTAAGAGGACCATCAAGACTCTTTCGCCGATTTTTTTGAACTTTTTGAATCATCCATATGCACCATCTATACCCTAACAACCATTCCATCAAAATATAACGACCTACCTCTCATCTATCCCCAACTCATAGATTGGGACCAACAAGGACCTCTCATCCTTGATATCGCTCAAAATGATGAAGCTATAGCAGAAATGATGGGGGTTAGATACCACTTTCCCCTTGGAGATCACAAGGCTAGCTATATCATGGAACTAAACACTTCCATATACTTTGGGGAGAAAATCGAAACTCTTAGTCACAAAAGTATGAAAATAAAAATAACATCCCCTAGTGAAAACCACCTTGTGGCACTTTTAGATGATGAAAAATCAAAATAAATGACGTACATCCCCTAGTGAAAACCTCCTCGAGGTGCTAGGGGATGAGAGAATGGACCTCCCCGAAGTACCCAAGCTTGATCAAGAAAGGTCACCAATCCTAGTAGAAGAATCACATGAAATAAACCTTGGAACATAAGAAGCACCCAAGATCACATTCTGAGTAGAATCCCTCACAATAATAGAACAAGAAGCCTTCTTAGTCTTCTTCAAACAAAGGAGTCATAAATTTGCATGGGCATATGTTGATATGCCGGGATTGGATCCCACCCTAGTTGTCCGTCATCTTGCTATACATCCTGATACAAAACCAGTAAAACATAAGCTAAGAAAAATGAATCCACAAGTGGCACTCCTAGTCAAGGTAGAACTCAAAAAGCTTCTAGATGTGGGATTCATTCATCCTATATAGATTATCTTGAGTGGATATAAAATATTGTACGTATAGCAAAAGTCACTAGGGGCATCCACTATTGCACCAACTTTCGACATTTTAATAAAGCATATGCCCTAAAGATGACTTTCCGCTACCCAACATTGATATCATTGTGGATCTTACCGCCAGACATGAAATGTTATCCCTCATGGATGGATTTTCTGGATACAATCAAATCAAGATAACAGAAGAAGACCAACGTCACAAGACCTCCTTTAAATGTCCGTGGGGAACCTACTGCTGGGTTGTGATGCCCTTTGGGTTGAAAAATGTAGGAGCCACATATCAAAGAGCCATGACAATTATCTTCCATGACCTTTTCCATAGAATAATGGAAGATTATGTAGATGATTTGCTGGGAAAATCAAAGACTAGAGAAGACCATTTGAATGTGTTGGTAAAACTCTTCAACATATTAGAACAATATAAGGTGTGGCTAAATCCTAAGAAATATGTCTTTAGAGTCACCCCCAGAAATCTCCTAGGGTACATTGTATCAAGAAGAGGAATAGAAGTCGACCTTGCTAATGTTAAGTGGTGCAGTCATAGTTAGGAGGGTCCACATAGTAAACAATCCAAACTGTGTAGAAAGAGTAAACACAACGGAAACAACTCAGATGTAGAATACAAATGCAGATTCATATGTTCAATATATCATAGATTCAAAATGTAAACATGCCGACAACATGTGGGCTTACAAATTAGGGCTCACAGGCTGATTCTCCAGTTACAATATATGTGTAGGATATGGCTTTGAAGAACCTGATACCAAAAGAATTCAAACTATATAACTCATGAATCATCCTAACTACCTTCCTATGTATCTATTACATGATTATATATCATCTCTGGATCACAAGAACCCTCCGCGTCGGCCAAGACAGATTACAAACTCCGATGAAGGTGTAACGTGTGTACACTATTAGGTCGGCCCTAAACAAGTTGTACTCCTCCACAAGTGAATGAAACAAGGTGTGGATCTCAAGGAAGGTCGGCCATGTCCTAAACTATCTTGAATGATGTGTCATTTAGCTCTGCAAGTCATGGAAGTGCTCCACATGTCTTCTCCTTCAGTTGATTGCCTGAGACTGTCTAAATGCTCTATTCTGAGAAGACAATCAATCTTCTAATAGTGATAGCTTTTAGGAACCTGATCCAAATGATCTGAATTTTAGATATGTTGTGCATGATAATGTCTAGATGCTAAGTCTTGCTCTGCAAGTTCTGAAATGAAATAGCAGTAGAATGCGGACCAAAATACAGAAACTGCTACTGATTGAACTGATTGTACTTAACTAGAAAATGAAAGAAAACAATTTATGAATACAAATATTTTTGGTTGATGCAAGATTGCTCTACAACCTGGGATTCTCCTACATCATTAATAGTGGACATGCCTCCACCTAAAATACTCAAGTAACTTTGTAGCCTCCAAGGAAAGCTCCAATCTATTCGTCGCTTCATAGCATAGCTTGCAGATAAGTGTCAACTGTTCCAGCATCTTCTCTAAAAAACACAACATTTGTATGGAATGACAAGAGTTAGAATGCCTTTGAACAACTAAAAGAATATCTTACTACACCACTCATCCTTATTCCACCAAAGCAAGGGCAACCCCTCCTATACATCTTCACAACAGAAATAACAAGAGGGGCCTTACCAGCACAACATGATGAATAGGGAAAATAGAGAGCCATATATTACATCAGCCGCACTTTGGTGACCTATGAGCTAAATTACACTGCTATTGAGTGAGCATGCCTTGTCGTTTTCTTTAGCTCACAAAATCTAAGACACTATATGCTCAATCACAAGACAAATCTCATTGCCAAAATTGATCTGTTGAAATACCTATTGACTAGAGTAGCTCTCACAGGACAGATGGCTAAGTGGGTCACGATCCTAAGTGAATTCGACATTGAGTACACAGAGCAAAAGGCTATCAAGGGACAAGTAATTGTTGACCAATTGGCTAATGCACCTATCCCAACAAAACAACCAGTGCTTTTAGAATTCTCAGATGATTCAATACTAATAGTAGCACCAATGATAGAAACATGGAAAATGTATTTTGACGGATCCTATACACATCATAGCTTGGGGGCAGGCATTTTGTTTGTTACCCTTCAAGGAGACACTATTCCAAAGTTCTACAAAATAACATTTCCATGCACAAACAATGTAGTAGAATACGAGGCCCTTATTATAGGACTTCGCATGGCCATCCAGTGGAAGATTGAAAAGCTTACAATTTATGGTGATTCCCAACTAGTTATTAGATAAGTCAATAATGAATACAAGACAAAGGACAAGCTCTTACCATACAAAAGAATGGTTGATGATTTCAAGGACTACTTTCATGATATCCATTTTGAACAAATACCAAGGTTGAATAACAAAGCAGCAGATGCCATGGCTACTATAGGATTTCTAGTTGACATGAAGAAGGATAACAAAAAATGCGAATTCCTAATTTAAGAGCTCCTAATGCCGGCCTATGACGTCCCACAATCTGAGCTAGTATGCAACATTATTGGTCCCCTATCTCCATGGTACCAAGAAATCTACATGTACCTCCATGATAACATCATCCCAACCAACCTAACATTTTCCCAACGAAAAACCTTCATCCTTCGATCCTCTCGCTTCACCATCATAGGTGATATCCTCTACCAAAGAAGTCTTGATGGTAATCTTTTGCAATGCCTTGATTCTAGGGAAGTTGAAGTGGCCTTGCAAGAGGTACACAAAGGTATTTGTGGGGCACACTCTAGTGGACCTACTCTAGCAAAGAAGATTCTAAGGACAGGACACTACTAGCCCACTATGAAACAAGATGCTCATCAGTTTGTAAAGAAATGTCTGCCATGCCAGCAACATGGTGATCTTATTCATGCACCATCACAAGAATTGCAGCCGATAACAACTCCATGGCCCTTTTCACAATGGGGGCTCAGTCTCATAGGCAAAATTCACACACCATCATCCAATGGCCACAAATTCATCATCACCGCCACTGAATATTTCACCAAATGGGTAGAAGCCATTCCACTCACTTACACTACCTGTATCCAAATTGAAAAATTTATCCACCACTACATAATATTTCTTTATGGTATTCCTCTTTCCATCATTACTGACAATGGGAAACCGTTTAAAAACCAAGAAGTTCATGCCCTTTGCAAAAAAATCCACATCCAACACCTCTTTTCCACACCATATTACCCCCAAGGTAATTGTCAAGCTAAAGCTTCTAACAAAATCATCTTACACATCTTGAAAAATATGGTTAATGAACCCGGTCATGACTGGCACCTTCAGCTTAATCCCACCCTATGGGCTTATCGCACAAGCATCCGCACCCCCACAGGAGCCACTCCATACTCTTTAGTATTTGGTTCCGAAGCCATTTTTCCTATAGAGATCGAGCTTCCTTCTCTCAGAATTTCATTACAGAATATAATCACTGAGGAGTATTGAGTTGCATGCCTAAATGAACTAGAATTACTGGATGAAAAGCATCTGAGTGCTCTAAACCATCTCTAGGCCTATCAAAATTATCTACGCAGAAGCTACAACAAAAAGATTAAGAACCACCAGTTTGAGATAGGCAACCTTGTCGTTATGGAAAATTAGAGAAACCTACAAGAATGCCACAAGAAAGGAAAGTCTGATCCTAATTGGTTAGGACCCTATGTCATCACAACTAGCTATGGATCAAGAGCTTATCAGCTTGCAACACCTAAGGAGCAGCCTCTAAATGAGTCGATGAACATCATGCACTTGAAAAGGTTCTATGCCTAGCCCATCGAGTATCCCAAGTTAAAAAAATACAAAAAAAATAAAAAAATCAAGAGAAACCTAAGTGTAATAAAACTGTCCAATGGTAATAATCACTTCGGTGATGCCTTGGATAAGTACCATGGTGAAGACCTATCTTAGGCACCATTGGTAGTGGTCAGTCCTACCATCTAATAAGTCCTCATATCCATCGCATCATTCCATATCACCTCCATCCCATGGCTTGGAATCCTAAAACATTCAACCCCATACCATCCACCATCCCTTCATCACCCCACCCGAGGTAGATTCCTAAAAAAGGATCCTTGTATGCTCTCCTTGTACATCTTAAAATTTGAAAAATCCAAAAACATCACAAAGACAACAAAAATCCAAAAAAAATAGAAAACCAACAAAATCCAAAAATAATAGAAAATCCAAAAACCCCCCAAAAAATTAAAAAAATTACAAAAAACCCAAAAATAATCCCAATCATTACCACAATTATCTAGATTATCCAACACCATCATCTCAACCACCATGAACCATCCCTACATCATCACTACAAACCAGAACTACATATTCATCATTACCCGCATTTTAAAGTGCCTTGATCTTGTGGATACAACCTGGTAGGTAGGTAGTCTATAATACGAAGGAAGTATCCAGTACACAGGTACAAAAGATGCACCCATCCAACCCGCTTGGATGGTCCCTATTTCCTGAGCTTACTACATCCAAGAATAATACGCTAGCTAACCATACTCTTAAACACATCATATCTCACTAAAAAATCATCAATCAACAAGCCAACTACAATCATGACATATGGCCTACTATCCTTTTGCCCATCCTTCAAATTTTATCCAACAACATGCAACCGATTCTTGCCTTAATGGATATATCGTTCCTACAATAGGCAGAATCCATCATCCTATCAACACTTATCTTGGAAAGAGATACAATGGTTGTTTGTATGGTTCATTGGTCTTTTTTATTATTGATTTTTATCTTTGGTCCCATTTTAGGGATCATTCCAAAGCTTTGATCTCATTATATCATGGTATGTGGTGGAAAACACCTAGAATGGGACATGGTCATTGTTTTGTATGTTGTTCTTGTGGGTTGGTCTCATTACTCCAAGTATGATATTCATATATTGAAGATGTAGGGTTAGTTCTAGCATAGTGTTCCCCTTTTACATATAAGGATAATCATACCTTTTATGTACTAAGGATTTATGCTATGAGTCCCCTTCCCTCATCTAGGTAGGATTATACTACCTTGGGCATGCATGGGATCATCCTATTATTTGCAGGTCTAGTCCATGCAAAGATGGATATATATCATCACCTTGGCCCTTCATACCTTGGTGAAAATGTCCCATTTTGTTATAATAAACCTAGAAATGCTCTCAAAATGTCGACACAAATGCTTATCCTAGTCTACCTATCCCTCATCCCATACCCATCAAATTAGTATCTAGGCTTTGCATTTAACCAATCTAATCTCACCAACCATCCTAACAAGCTTCTATCCCTCACCCCACCTATCCCATTTCATCCCACAACAAAACCCCTCTAATAAAGTGGTGTCTACAAACCTAGTATAAACCTATCCTAACCATCCCCAAACATATCATAACAATCCCCAAACCTATCTCAACCATCTTTAAACCTATCCTACCCATCCCCAAACCTATCCTAACCATCCCTCAAACCTCCCAACCTCATCTCCTATGGTTCTAAAACCTCACAATGTATCATGACAAAAATCCATCCCGTCATATCATCATACCATTAACCATTGTATTAACTATTACCATTAACCATTGCATATCATCATACCATTAACCATTGCATATCATTATACCACTAACCATTGCATTATCCATTACCGTTAACCATTGCAGTATCCACTACCATTAACCATCACATTAACCATTACCATTAACCATTAACCATTACATTCCCATTTCATCCAAAGATAATATATGTTTATTAATCTAAGCATATACTCCATTACATTCCCATTTCATCCATACATAATATATGTTTATTAATCTAAGCATATATTCCATTACATTTCCATTTCATCCATACATAATATATGTTTATTAATCTAAGCATATATTCCATTACATTTCCATTTCACCCATACATAATATATGTTTATTAATCTAAGCATATAATCCACATCATAATCCACACATCCATAAAAAATGCATTAGGCCATAAACAACATCATCATAATCACCAGCATAATAATCATACAAAACCATAACCATTAATGCATCCATATCATATATCGCCACCAAAAAAATATACATTGCTAAAAAATAATAGTACATCGGATAAATTTCATGATACAAAATGCCTCGAAGCCTGAAATACAAAGTCTAAAGGCATACGAACTCAAGAACCATGCATAGACGAACCCCTAGCAAAGTCGATAGGAGAACCCGGAGGAGATCTCTGTGGTCTAGGTGGTGGTGGGCCCATAGGTTGTTGCTGCTACTGAGATACCTGTTGTGAGGGTGGCTGATGTGAGGGCATCAGCTACTTAACAGACTACTGAGATCATCTCGATCTTTGTGAACCTGACATCCCTGACCTGCTCCTCTGGCTATAGCTTGGGACTCTCTGACCCTCAGGAACTACAGTGCAATAGGCTCCATAGTAATACTCTGACCTGGTTCGCTAATCTGATAGCTGCTATTGCAACTCTTGTATCCATTTTTGCAAGGCCAAGTAATCCCCCCACATCTGATCCATGTTGGTGCCAACAATGACACTCTACATACGTGTAATCATAGCCTGCAACCCAACAATCTATGCCTCAGCTTACTGTGCTTTGGGCTCTACCCTCTGCAACCTCACCTCTGCTCCCTGCCATAGTACAATCTCTGCATCTTGCTCACCAGTCACCTGAGCCAGTTGTGCCTACATCTGCCCCTGGAGATGTCTTATCTGAGCCTGCAAAATCTAGATCTAGGGATCCCCATCACCACCACTAAGTCCATCCAGCACGTCCTGTACCCCTTGTAGCCTCTGCATCTATGAAAGAGCATTGTCTCTCTCTGCAATCACATGCACCAGATCCTGTCGCTACCTAGCCACCTGATCCTCCAGGCTGGTCACCTGTGCATGAAGGGTCTCCACCTCCTCCTCTCCATCACCACGAGCCCACTAACACCTAATACAAACACCAGGATCACATCCTCATCCTGACAGTCCTGTACTTGAGGGCCTTGTACCAGATGTCCCCACACCTAAAGTCCCTACCTGCACCAATACTTGCTAAATGGGTACTTGTTGTGGCGGTACCTACAAAGGTGGTCCCTGCTGTGGTGGTGCCTGTGGTGGTAGAATCTATCCCTGCCCTTGCCCCTGTACCTGCTATTGTGGTACCTATTTCTACAGTACCTGGCCCTATCCTCCCACTACATGCACTACAGCTACCGCAACCAATACATCAATACCATCTCCCTCGTCATCGATGGGTACATCCTCATAGACATACTCTACCATGACCTCATCACCCTCCTTTCCCTCCTCATTCTCTACCTCCACCATTAGATCTGGCTCAACTGCTGGATCAATTAGACGAATAGGCCTCCATAGCTGTCACCATGCGTCATATGCTAGATTCCTACTAGCATCCACCACCTGACTCCCCTAGTCCTACTGCAGTGGCTGTAGTCCTACCCAATCCAATAAGGCTACCTATGGCTGAATCTATGTAGGCAATGCTGGTACATCCTAGGGTGTCCTAGCAAAAATTGCCATCACCTGGGGCAAATCCTGCACTTGCCTGAACTGCCACATCACCCATAATGGAATGTAGCAGTCAATCGTGTGGTTGCCTCGCCCCATCAAATATCGAGGTTGAAATGTATAGGGCATATGAATATGATCCTCAAACCACATCTCTACACCAATATACGGCTGCTAGATAATCATATATAGATCATCAAGCTGTCGCTGCCAATATTGCAACTGCCCCATGTGAGTATGTATGATGGGTGGCCTATATAAAAACACATGCCTCGAATCTGGCTCTATGATAAGCTACAGTAGGCCTCGTAATAGCAATATGCTCCCATGCCCATACATGGAGCAATGTCACCCCAACTGACAAAGCCCTATCCAAATGATAGACTGCCAAATGCATCTTGTGATACAACTGGGCTAAAAGCATAGGCCCCATGCAAACACCACGTCCCGAGTGATCAGAGCCTCGATCACCCTCCCCCAGCCAACTAAAAAAACCTGCGATTGTCGATCTAGAAGTAGTATCCATCCAACCAATTTACACACATATAGAGTAAACTGATCCACACCAGCTAATAGAGTTCGCGGATAGCTCATCTGTCATTGCTCCTAAACATATACAGGATGAACATGCGTAAATACCCTATCCAAAGCTACCACTCCTGAGCACACATCATAAATGACTTGCTCTCTGTGTCCTCTAGGGTGATTGTAATCTCACCCGTGGGTAGTAAAAAGGAGCAGGTATCGCTCCTCTACCTCTCCACTAGGGTTGTCATTATGGCCCTATGAGCCCATATCCAGGACATCTCAAAGATCATCTAAAGCCTTATCCTCCCTAGTCGGGCTAGATCTGCACCATCAAACTGTGATCTCAACACCATCATTGATGGAACCTGACACTCCCATGACTGCAAAATCCTGCCTACAATCTGCATCCAAAAGTTACCAAAAATCAACGCTTTTTTCCCAAAATAGCGCTATGGTGCTAATCCATAACCTTATGGCACTAATCCAAAGCTTGGGGCTAATCCATGGCCACATAGTGCCACTTTAAGAGATGGCGCTAATTCCTAAGCCTTTGGCTTTAATCTAGAGCTTAGCGCTAAACCCTGGCTACATGGCGCTAAACCGCCATTTACCTAAAATTTCCAAAATTGTCTGCGCTAATGCATACCTTGGAGCTAAACCCAACCCTCATGGTGCTAATCGAGAGCTTGGTGCTAAAGCGCCAGTGGATGACGCTAAACCAAAACCCCTAAATTTTTAGTGCCAAACCAGAGATTGGTGCTGAAACCTATCCGGATGGCGCTAAACTATCCAAATTAACCCTTTTACCCATGGTGTTAAACGAGACGATGGCGCCAAAACTTGGATGGATGGTGCTAAACCATCTGAAAACCCCAATTTTCCTAGGGTGTTGATCCAGAGGATCGTGCTAATCTGCCTCCTAATGGCACCATGCTGCTGCGCAATGGCACCATTCTACCTAACTACCTATTTTCCAAGCCCGTAAACTACCAAAAATCACGAAGCTAGGATTGATCGACATACCTATGGGTCCACCTCAGTCGATCTGCCATAGTCATGTACCCTCTCAGATCGATGTCAGAATTACGGGAACGTCGAATGCACCATGTCTCCTTCTCCTCTTCTCTCGTCCAATAAGCTTAGAGTATGCAAATGTGGCACTTTGGGTCCACACTTTCTATATATAGCCTCCATGTCATATCCCCGTACACCTTTTTCTCTCCCCAAGTCACAAAATGTAACATTTTTCATTTGTTTTTCTTTCTATCCACGTAATCCTCTGTCCTCTATCAATTTTTCTCCACTATTTTCTCCTTTCAATATTTCACCCAAAAAATTTAACTTTTTCACCTAACCTCTCGAGGGGGCATCCCTCATCCATTTCATTCCTTCCCGACAGCTAGGGCAAAAATTCTTTGACTTGATGCCATATCCCTACTAGGTCACGATGCCACGTCAAAGAGGGGTAAAGGTAGACACCTAAAAATGTCTTGACCATTCAACCACTTTGCAACATCATATGTATAACCATTTCCCATCCAATTAATTAATTAACCTAACTTACCCCTGAATCATCCATCCATTCATCATCAAATTACCCTTGAAACTGAATTAATTAAATTAATTCAGCTTCATACTTTACTAACATCATCCCAATTAATTAAATAAATATGCAAATATTTATTTGATTAATTTGTCCACTTACGTAAACCTGATTAATTAGGTAAATCACAAGTTTATTTGATTAATTCTCCCTACTAATCAACCTACACCTAGCCTAGTTTATTAAATTGCCAATATATAATTAGCTACCCTAACCTACCTAGCCCATAGAGTTGGATTAAGTAAATAAATCATTATTTAATTAATCCTAAACCCTGTTTAATTCAATCACTATTTTTTTCAGCCACATTAATTAAGTTAATCACCCTGATTAATTTGGTCAAAGCATCATTAACTCATTCTCCCACAACCCACAAATTAAAAATTCAAATATATTCCCATGAGTCACATGACCCTTCCACCTCACCTTTCTATTTCCATGCTAAACTCTTCTCCATGCCATGGGTTCACACGTGTGGATTCCAAAATTACTTAAGTGTCAGAAGTCTCTCACAGCTCCACATAAAATGGAATTTTTAATTCCATCTCATCCCAAAGAAATTAATATTTAATTTCCTCACAAGTTCTAATCACATTTAATGCATTTTTATTCCTAGCCCTCCATTTTTGTTGATGAGATCTTGGCCTTTGATCTCATCTCTCATCCTCCACCATTGATCTCAACTTTCAATCTCCACCATTCGATCAATCTCCCCCCAAATTTGCCTATAAATACAAGCCTTCTCAAGCCATTTTTACATCCAAGTTTAGAGCAAAATTACTATTCCCAAATCTCTTTCAATTTCCATCAATCTTAGCTAGCTTATGCTAGAATTTGTGTAGACTTTGAGAGCATTTCACATTTGTCAGTTCTAGTTGGGTAAAGCGAAGGAGAATAGGATGCTTCTCCTTCCACCTTATCTAGGAGTGAGGAGGATTCAAGAATTTACAAGGTATAACTTTATGTTTTTCTTTGTTTATTGCATGTTTTCATGTTCTTGACTTCTTCTCATCTTCACATATCTAGAGATAGACTAGAAGTTGTAAACCCGATTATTTCTTTCTAGGACACTACACTAGTTCTTAGATGGCACATAGAATCAGTTGATTCTCATTATCTATACCCTCACAAAGGGTAGGGCCACTTCCAGTAGGAAGGTGTGCAGGGGACCACCAGTCTATGGTTGGAGGTAAAGCACCTGGGTGATGCTCTCCCTCTTGTAGTTGACTGCCAAAAACTTATGAACAGATGGCATCACTTTATTGTACATATAATTATGTAATATTTGTAAGTCACATATAAAGTGACCATCAATTGATGTATTATATCATGTATCTTGTAAATGCAAATGTACTTGCTTTACTTTGTATGATAAAAAATGAATTATTAAATTTTTTCTTTTATTGCTTTTATTTTTAAATGTTTTACTTAGCATTCAAGTATGGATGTTACAAATAATACAAGCAATAATTTGGAGAAATACCTTTTAAGAGTGGATATTTAAACTTGGCCTTTAATATTCATGCTTCAGAATCTTTTTGCCACCATCAATGTAGAATTTTTGTAAGTCCTACAAGTATCTAGTGAAAACCCTAGTTTGAAATAGTGGTGTTATGTTCCAAATGAGGAAAAGATGTGTTTTATGTCAAGCTCAAGTCCAGTTTGATCATTTGGAAGTGAGTTAGGGCAATCGTAGGTCAAAATTTATGAGACCTAACAATTTGAATCAACTAGAGTTAAATCAGGCTCCAACATCCAAGTGAGTTTTGTCCTACACAACACCTAGAGATGAATTTTGACCTATTTTTAAATTTTGACTCAAAAGTATTGAAATAGAATATTGACACAAAAGGGGTTTATGGGGCACTACAAATCAATTTAGGACACAATATAAAAGGCTAGAATTCAAGGGAAATGGCCCTAGTTTGCAACTCTAAGAGTAGTCAATAGAGTATATGTAAGAACATAGGGAAAATATCACAAAATAGGTGATTTATGACCTTACAATTACATGATGAATTTATTACAATTATTACTTTACATGATTTAAATGCTTAAAACTTAAATTTACATTTCATGTACTATTTTTTCTTCTCCTCCAATTCCTGACATCTGATGGATGTAACCAATTGAAGGAGGAATATTATGTCACCTAACACTCTTATGTTGAGGTTGTAGACAATTATATGTGCCTACATAGAGATTCATCACTATGTCTAGATGAATCATTACCACATGACATGGTAGTGCCCGATATGCCATGTCATCTATTGGCCATCACATAAGGTGAAACATCGTACACCACTTTCCATATAGAAATTTATTTGTAACCCTACTCGCTCCTCCTTATTCTCATGATCATTAATAATAAAATTTATTTTACATTTGTAATTATTCTTACTTGCACAAGAGAAGCTAGTCATTCCACATCCTTTCTCTATTTTGTAGGTTCCCATGGAGCATGCATGCCATAGGATGAACACACAATGACATATAGAGGGGTCCATTGCTTTACATGGACCTCGGTATCCTTTTATGTCTAGATATGTACTTTACATGCATGTTTGTAAGTGCTTACACATTTTGAGATACATGATCACTTAGAATTCACATGCACCTCAAGGTGGGGGGAAAATAGAATGGTGAAATTGCATACCCATGTCCATTCCCCTTTATTTTTGGGACCATTTTGAGAAAATGGCTTAATGCAATTACATATCAACAAATGGTCAATCTTGTGCGAAGTTGAGCTTATTCCCTAATCCTTCACCCATCTCTATTTACACACATTCACACATATTTGACCATACCTTATCCATTTCTACACACTTCTCCATATGCTTTACATTTGTTGTAGCCCCCATGTCTAGACATTAGATCTACTACTCCCTTCACCACATATCAATCCCATGGGTGTGGGATTAATTCCACACCCATAGATCTAACTCCCAAAAATTTAAAATTTAAATTCAAATTTTGGTTGACTCATGCTTATTACTTTCCTGCCATGAGTCAACTTGGTACATGTTTGGTGTGATTTATTGCTATGTACTTGTATCTAAAGGCATTCAAAGCACATTCATTTAGCATCAAGAGAGAATCAAGCATTTATTGATCAAAATCACATAGATCATTCTAGGAACACTTCAATTGGAGCATTAAAAAAATTTATTAAAGCTTGAATCATCATTTTAGAGCACTTGCATGTTAGAAGATTATTGTCCCTGATCATTTCTATAACTATAAAGCCAATCCTATCAAGGGGTCAACCTAGGAGAACATGACTCTTGTGATCTAGAAATCTCCCCTAGGTGTTCACAAACACTGTGAATCCCTAATAATTAAAGAAGAGCAATGAATCGGGTGAATTAGAGAGGAGCAGTGTGTAACTAGTAGGATTAGATTTGCAAAGCATAGAACAAGTCCATGCTTACAAAAAAGACCAAAAGCTACGGACTTGACCAAGAAAAGGACATGATTCTACTAGATTGCTTATTTTTCTATGCTAGAACATCAGATTTCAACATCTACGTTAGAAATATCTTTATAAATAGAAGTATTATTATTTTCCCTTGGCAAGCTGCTTCGTTCAGTTGTTTATCTCGAGAGTTTTATTGAACTGCCATATCATTTGACTTTCCGATTAATATATGAGCATCCAAATAAGTTCGTTCGCCTGCATCTTGCTATATTTCACATGGAGATACTCTTATTTTAGGTGTTCTCTATCTATCACTTCATAACATTTATTGGTCTCCCTGCCTTCTTTTTCCTTGTGATAGTCGAGCGAAGGAATCATCACTAGTTTCCAAAGTGAAGGAGGATCTTTATGAAACACATGAGACAAGAGACCTTCATTTTTACAAAGTTGCTTGAAGTAATTTCTTCTAAATTCACTCAATTTTCCTCAATGTCACTATCACACCATATCTTCTTGGCATAAAAAGGGATTTGGGAATGGCAATGCCTGCTGCAGCATGGGGACAAAGATCAATGACTGCCACAAGAATCTCTAAAAAAGCTGTAATGTGATCAAATATACAGGTGGATGCTTTACTTTGGGGAACATGGATGTAAATGTTCTTATGGTTACAACTTCCAGCTATCTTAATTTAATCTGTCCCCTGTAATTTGGCACAAAAAGCTAGTAGTTTGGTGGGCTCCAGTTTAGTGACTTTTTCTATGGGTATTATGTGTGAGAATGTTTGGTATAGAGTTTTCTATTCTCCAAATTGGCCTTTCCCTTTTGGACCTCTATGCTTTGCAAAATAAAATTGAAAAAAAATAATCTTACAAAAATGTTATCAACTTCTTTGGACACAATTTAATGTAGAACCTCTAAGGATTATATACACAATTTAATGTAGAACCTCGAAGGATTATATACTCTGGAAAATATCTCCTACCTATCACCTCTAAGGATTTCTATTGCTGGTTCCATCTATAGAAATTTATAACTGAAAGCATTGTTTTCGAAAACTGGCCAGTAGTATAGCTAAGTTTTAAACCAATTTAACATTGATTTGTAGAATATACAAATATGCCCATTCCTCTTAAAATCTCAATAAACAGTTCGTCAGCCCACCAGTCAAAATAGGTGTCCAACCTAAGAAGAAAGATGACACAATGTTTAAAAAAATCTTTCAAGTTTCATGGATGTGCAGAAGATATATGCATACAATCCACACAACATATTGAAATGTCTGAACCAAACTTGTCCTACTGAAGCTTCTGCCACAATCTCCTTGTTCTCCTGGCAAATTAAGGCCAGGGCTACCTTTACTGGGCACTTGATCAAACGTAAGGGTCTCTTCTGAACACCGCCTCATTTTCCCACCACCAAATACTTGATACAATTTTTTACCCACACACAGATCCTTGTTGCCCCTCAACTCTAATTTGTTCCCCAGTCTCTTCATAAAGTCTTCAGAAAAAGGCACTTCTCCACTTAATAAGTTCCAACTCAAATTCAACTGGAACAAATGCTGCAATCCTCCCATACGCCAAGGAATAGACCCATTCAGCCTGTTATCATCTAGTGCCAAAGCGCTGAGACTATTAAGCCCACACAGAGATTCAGGTATCATACCTTTAAAAACTCACATGAACAGAAGAATCAGCCAGGATGCAAATAGAAAACTTATATCATTATACATGTAATGAAGATGCTGGGTGTCATTGCATGGCCAGTAGACAATATCTAAACAACTTATTGAGGTGATCTATTTCAAAAGAAAAAAAATGGCCCCCACATGTTCTTTAAATATTGCCTATCAGCCATGCTATCCAAGAGACCTTCTGTTGCTACAGTTATAAATCTACAAATGATAGAAATATGGAAATATTTTTATACTTGATGCTCTCAGTTGCAATGCTCTAGAACATCCCCCACATACACTTCATGTACATGTCTTTCTTACATTATTAAAAAATAGAACAATTAACTGTTGAAATAGTCACACTTACTATACCATATTTAATCCAGAAGAAAGAACAATACCGTAAAACCCAGAAGAAGAAAGAGTGAGCTCCGACAGTTTTTGAAGTGACCCCCAAAAGTCTGGCAAAGTGCACTTCATAGGATTGCCTTCCACTATCAGATACTGCAGATTTTTCAAGGACTGAAATGTAGTAGGAAAGGGTCCTGTCAATCTATTCTGACTTAAAGCCAAGAAGCTCAAGCTTTGCAGCTTCCCTAGCTCTGGAGGAATCCTGCCACTAAGATTGTTATAACTCAGGTCTATTTTCTCTAACAATACCAAGCTCCCAATAGAGGGAGGAATAGAGCCTTGCAGATTATTTTCACTGAGGTCTAGAATAGAAAGGCTCTTCAGCCCGCCACATTTGTCAGGAATACTTCCACTAAGCTTATTGTAACTGAAATCCAAGTGTTTAAGCTTGTCTAGCTTCCCAAGCTCAGGAGGAATAAAACCCTTGAGAGCATTCTGAGATAGACTCAAAATTCTTAACTTGCTTAGCCCTGAAAGCTGTACTGGAATAGTACCCACCAAAGCACTGTTGGATTTGAAGACCAGTTCTTCTAATGAAGGAAATAATCTCACCAGCTGGGAAGGTATTGTGGCATTGGATATATGGAAGCAGTTGAAGATAAAGAGGCTTTTCAGAAACTGGAGCTTCAAAATGGCTAAGGATAATGTGGCGTCCTTTCTGCAGGGTCCAGTGTTATCCAGGCCTATGTGAAGCTTTGTTATGTGCCAAATACTATTGTCCACACTGCCTTCACAGCCAATTCCAGGCCATGGATTATCAGTACAAGGAAATGGATGATTTGATCTCCATGTGGGGTCGTCCAAAATTGCCTCCATCACTGTAAACAGTCCCTCCAGCTCTTCAGGATCCATGGAGCTCAGAGATTGCTCATTGCTTTGAGCAAGTGTGATGCAAAAAAACAGCAAATGTGCACAGAAAAATGTTCTCAGTTTGATGAAGTCCATAGGAAGCTGCTTAAAACTGTTGAAAATTTCAGGTTCCAGAGTCCCACAGCCACTGGTTAATTCATGAAACCCCGTTACATCAAATAGTTTGCAGGATTTTTTAAGGTATAAGATTATGAGTGGTGGGAAATGTTTACTCTTATCTTTTAAAAGAATGAAATAATTTAAACATCTTTCGTTTTTAATTGTCGTGGTATTTAACCTGTTTGATCTCCCTGCGAGGTGTTAAATTGTTAAATTTGATGCCACTATGATTGTGATCAAATTTTGAGTATTCAATGGGCTTTATCCCTGGTCTCGTCTCTTCTTTCTTTCATTTCTAAAACTACTGTTTTAGAAGTTAAACCTGATTATTACTAATGGATAACTATCTTAATTAAAACTATGTGTTGAATTTGAGGCTTGTTAGATATTTTAGTTAGAGTTTTAATTTTTTTTATTTGATTTATATATACTTTAAGTTATTTTAAAATTACTTTTTAATTAAATTAATTCTATAAATACAATTTTTTTTTCATTTTTTTATCTCATAAGTTATATCAATTATTTTTTAATAATTATTAAATAAATAAAAAATAAAAAAGAAATTAATGTGGGGTTTACCCTTTCTATTAAGAAAGTTTATAAACTACTTAATATTTTATAAGCTTGAAGACAAAGAAATAAAATACTCTCTCTTACATTATGTTAATCTAAGGAAATAAAGATTGGTTAAACATAAATCAAACTTTAGATTTTAACATAAAGAATTGAACCATGCATACATAAGATAAGTAAATGTTAAATTGAAATAGAGATGTAGCTTCTTCACATGATAGAGTGTTAATGTTACCATCTCTTGTTATAACACATCTAAGCTACTTTTCAACTACCAAACTTTACATTGAGACACCTCTCTCAAAACAAACATGTCCCTCCAAAATAACTAAAAGGAATCACTAGTGTGATTTTGACCTTTAGATATGTGATTCTACCTAAAATTTACAATCATGTCCCTAATAATCATCTTCTCCTAGATTTTTGTGTTTGCTATGACATGTAAGATGAAGTTAAGGTGCTATTAAAGAACAACTTTTGGGGCTTGCTATGTTAAGATTGGAGCTTATCACTTCCTTGTGTCTAATTAAAGTCTCGCTTGTTGTTCACAAGTATAATGAAAGAAATTGGGATGTTGAATAGAAGATTCTTTGCACAATGCTCTGATTTGAAATACACTTAAACTACCCTTATGTTGATGTTCAATTGATTGTTTGATAGATACTTGTGAATGATGATAGAATGTTCTAGGAATTGTCTTTAAATATGCAATTCTAGGTATTAATTTGAAAGTTTCACGTAGAAGACAACAATGTTTGGATTTTCAAATGGTTAGCTCAAGAATTGTGAAATTAAGTTTTGATTAAGGTAGACCTCATCACACCAACAATTTTTTTGGACATACTTGTGATAGTGATTGCATCCAATGTAGGTAAAACAGTAGGATCAAAATTAAGCTAGGACCAAATATGATTGGCTAAAAAGCTGAGATAAGGATGAGTTTAGTCAACCTATAAACTAAAATCTCTCAAATTAAACACCAAAATAACATACTTGTCAACAAAACTAAAATAAGTAAAAGACAAAAAGAAAAATACAAAATATACACTTTTCTACTTTACAAAATGACAACAAATCATTTTTTGTCACTTATATATACACCTTATAACTCATTCTTTATTAAAAAAATTACATTTATTTTATGGCAACCATAAACAAATTTTATATCTTAAAAGATAAATTTTCACTACCTTATTTAGGGAGAGGGGCCAGTAGCCGCCCACCCTAACTTCGCACACGTCAAGCTCATAGCTAGACATATCGGATTTAGACGATTTTTTTTGGGTTTCTTCGTATGTAACCGAAGAGCTTAAAGCTATTCTTTCAGTTTTTGGGCACTTATACATTTCCCTTTAGGACGCGTTATGTGTACATGGGTCGAAAAAGTGTCATTTGAACATGTCACCCCATACATGCGCAACAGTGTGCCAGTAACTGCTCACCATCACATTTGTGCACTTGTCTTAATTTTATTGGTTAATTTATTGGAGTTTTAAACATGTATTGGTGCATTTGTGTTAATTTATTAGGTTGGTATTTTATATGTACCGATTCTTTTTAAAATTTTAATTGGGGGGTCAAGTGCACAAAAACATAGCTGTTATTGGGGCGTGGGCGGCAACTGGCCCCTCCCTTACTACTCTAAATGTCAATTAAATTGCAACCCATTTTTCTAAAATTGAATGACACTGAATAATAAGTACTAGCAACAGGGGACAGTAGAACTGCTGTTCTTAAATATTATCAACTTCAATAGTTAAAGGTTAATTTTGGCCAATAAAAATAGGACAAATATTTATCACTTTTTATTGTGATAAGACCATTCAAGTGGATGAAATTGAAGTACCTAGAGTGCAGCAGAACTGAGCTCCATGAAAACTAAGCTTTTATGATTTATTATTTTTTATACCAGGAGATTTTAGAAGAAACTTATAAAGCGGCCTGTACAATTTCCTTCTGTTATCTACTAGTTTTTACTGGAGAACACTTTTTTCTGTTTCAGTGAAAAGTTTCCGATGGACACAAATGCAAACATGTTTTTAATTTTCCATAGTACGGGCGTACCAGTGCATGTAAACCGTCCCGTACAATACTTTTTTACAGGAAATTTGCAATTCTATAAACTATACTTAAACAGGACGTTCACGTGCAGGGAAATGCGATGATTACTTTTAGTTTTGGTATCCACTGTGATGGTGATTTTACATAGTTATAAAGAAATAATTTAGCTCCTTCAAATCAGTCAACGCCCACAAAACAGAAATGATGGGAAATGGCAGTGCTTTCCGTGCATATTAAATTAAAAAACAGTAAACCTGCGACATGAAATGAAATCTCTATGGCAGGAATGTCTGCTTGCCCAGACTATACTTTACTTGTTCTCAGCCATTAAAGGGCAATTATGATATTTCTGGCTAATTATTCTGTCTGATTTCCATGCATTTCGCATCGATAACACAAATTCCCACTGCCCCGCTGAATATTGTGGCTCTAGTGAGTTTACCTACTATTACACTCTGTAGCAGGAGCAACAGCAATTTACATTAAGTAATGAAATGTGCATCCTTACTTTGAATTGTAGCATGAATGTTGTTGTCATTGAAAGAGATATGGACTGTGGAATCTGGATATGCGAATGACAGCTGTGCAATATACTTTAAATGATGGTGGACAAGAATCTGCAAAAAAGCAGAAAAATAATCTATGCATGCTGGTAGTTGGTTGCATCTGGTTCTCTGTTTTGGGGAACATGGATGTGAAGGATCCTGTAGCATCTTTATGTACGTGCACGCATGAAGCAATCTGACAGTAAGTGTTTTTATTAAATAGAAATTAAGTGAAGTCTATAGATAATCTAGGCTATCAGATTTTGAATGGGTTGGCTGGAAATATTTTGAACTGCATTGTTTTCATGTGCTTATACTTCAATTCATAATCCTACTTTTTGAATGGAGTGAGACATACCTAGGTAGACCTTCGTTAACCTTTTTAAATTTGCTTATTTCTTGGATATGAACACAATCCATATAATGTATAGTTTTTTTCAAATCTTTTTTTGTGGCGGGGGTGAGGGACGTTGAGGAGATTATCTATTTTAATTCTTGATTTTTAGGGCTTAGAGTAATTATTAGATGCGTGTTCAAATGATCCTTGGTTTATTAGTGAAGTTGAATGGTTTATAAAGAGTGTAAGGGTAAAATGTGGATCAATCAATTGAATTATATAAGACCCAAACATCAACAGAATAGAAGATAGCAAGAAAGATTGAATGAAAAGCAATGAATAACACAAAGCAAACCTTCTCTGAATCGATGCTTCTGTTGTTCGCCTATTACAACCGTCCTTTGCTGATGAAGTAGGCCCTCAGATAGTGCACTCCTTTAGCTGTGTTCGAGGAAGTCGATGGTAAATGGCTGTGGTGATGAATATGCTATGAAAATGAGCTTCAAAGCAATGAGGTGATTTCAAACAAATGAATGGTAATGGGGTGCCAAAGGCGTGCTGGTAAATTCCTGCAGAGTAACAATACAGATAGCTTGGATGATTAGAATGGAGGGATGAAGCTTCTTTTATAGACTCAGAAGAATGAGAATCAATGGTTGAGAGGAGATATGAAGATCAATGGCTGAGGATGGTTGAGGAATGTGTAACCAGTAGAAATAAGACAAGTGTCTCAGCTCCATCATGAAAGAGGGGATGTGACAACATTGATTGAAGAGTTAACTCCTTTAACTGATCAGTTAACAAACTTGATTAGTCAGTTGGAAGAATGAATTATAGAATTGACTGAATTGATTGAGGGATTAACTCAATTGACTGGTTAGTTAACACTTTTGATTGATTAGTTAACTAACTTTTGATTTGAGAAGAAATAGGACATGTGGGTGAGGGGGAAAATAGGTAATTAAATATTTAATATATTTAATTACATGTGCAACCCGATGAGGTGGACAAGGTGACGTGGAAAAGTGAAGTGTAAGTGTGAGGTGAATTTTTGGAATTAGAACTTAGGATAGAGGAATTTAGATTAATTAAATAATTTATGATTATTTAATTGTGTAGGACATTAGAAAGATTTAGGGATTTTAATTAAATAAATTGAATTTATTTAATTATGGAATAGTGAACCACTTAAATAAATTTAGAATATTTATTTAATTGGTAGAAGAACGGAATAAATATTTAGAATATTTATTTAGTTGAATCGTGTCATTTTTAGGCGTATATATTTTGCCCCTCTTTGATGCAATGCAGTTTACAGCGTTGCTTCAAAGAAATCGATAGTCTGATAGTGGTACATGCCCTAGTTTGCCCCTGGTACAAGTTTGATGATAGGATGCCCCCTCGGGAGATTAGACGGGAAGAAGGCAAGAGGCGTGAGACGGACAATCTCACGAAGATGAAGGGAAGCTAGGTTAGAATGAAGAAATTGGTTGAAGAAAGAGTCAAATGATATGCGATGCAAGATGGAATGATGACACACACAAGCAAGCAAGCAAGTATGCACAAATGACACAAGAACAAACAAGGCATTGCCCCTGTCAAGCGGTAAACCAACGATATACTAATAACGATATACAATAATGTTGTCATGGTGGGGAACGATATATCCCTAGACCAACATGGCAGGCGTGTTGTCATGGCGGGGAATGATAGATCCCTAGAGTAAACACGAAGGATAATGTCTGGTTTTAGGAAATGAAGCATGTCGTGTAAGACACGTGTGTTGGTCTGATTTCGACAATGCTACATCCTGTATAAGACAATTGATTGATTAACTGATCAAGTTGGTTTACAACCAGACAAAGATCAAGACCCTTGATTGTGATTAGATCATTTGTGCAAGATTGACTTGACTTGATTGGTATGGATTAAGGATGGACCTTGCATTTGGATCATTGCTCAGACTGACTGGACAAGGATGAAAGATATGATGATAGATAGAAATCTGATTGATAGAAGAAAGACTCGATAGAAGGACTCACAAGCTTTTATTTGTATTGATACTCTGCATTGGTGGATCTTTATTGCATGGGGTATGGTATGGATGTATAAATGGATATAGGATGGATGCTTTGCTATTGGAGTGCTTTATTTCATCATTGGGCGATTTTTTTTGGGTACATTTTCTGAAATGTTGTAAGTGAATACAAGCATCTAGGTATAATTGAACCGAGATGACCTGAGTACCGTTTACATGGATTTTGATTTGGCAAGTAAATACAAGCATCTAGTCAAAATTGAATCTAGATGACCTGAGTACTTCTTGCGTGTCAACAAACAAGGATTGCCCTCCATTCATGTTAGACCTTTGATATCCTCGATGATCTTTTGCTGATCATGTCCTTAGACAAGGTGTCACATTACTAAGGTGGAATCCACAGATAGCAAACAAAGAAAAATGATCATGTCCCCATCATAGCATCTCTAGCTTTTGGCATCCTTGAGTAGCATAGAAAGACATGATAACAAAAATCAAGACTCTGTAACATAACCATGATTTCAGTCCGCAAAACATTCTTGCATTTAGATGTGTTTTCCTTGCTGTAATTTAGATAGAATCAGTTAGAAGACCTTGGGTATTTGCGTTGCTTTAGATAGGTTAAGATGTTCATAGTCAAGATTTCTGCTTGAAGCGTGGGTTCTGCTTGCATTTGCTTGTTTGGTGAGAAGATTGCATAATCCTTATTGGGGAGACGTACCCTAAGGGACTGACCTAGTGCTTCGGGGGCGCATTGCTAAATAGCCTTACCTACGTGACGACGCAGAGGCAACGTAGTTCGGGGTAAACCCTAACGGATCTAAGACCTAGGCGAGAGAAGGTGGAGATGGACTTAGCTAGATAGAAGGACGAGATATGGAACGGATGGGACAATGGAAAGGGGGCCTCGGGGGTGCATTAGAATAATGGCCTTGCCTACGTGACGATGCAGAGGCAACGTAGTTCATGGACTTGGAGCTTGATGGACCTAAGATATGGATCGGATGAGACATGATATGGAATAGATATGGATCAGACATGGAACAGATATGGATCAAACAAGATACGATATGGAACAGATATGGATCAGACAAGACACGATATGGAACAGATAAGACACGATATGGAACAGATATGGATCAAATAATACTGATGACAAGGAAACACCATGGATAGGTAGATGCATGGGTGATAAAGAATGGAATGGGTAGATATGAGGATGGGTAATAGTGGATAGAAGGGAACAAGGATGTGATCTCCAAGGACCATGTCGCAGAAGTATAACATGCCCCATTGTAGGTAGAGTACGTAGGATGTTTCATGACAATGCTAATGACGATAGGAGGATGAGAGGATAAGGAAGGATTTGCATGGTTAGGAGGGGTAAGGTATGCCAAGAGACATCTAAAACATTTGTCAACATTGTGCCCCCAATCTTTATCAAGACCAAAGAATAGAGGAAAGGAAGATTAGATGGATGGATGGGACAGTATAGTTATGCAATGGATAGAGGATAGGATAGGAAATGGTATGAAAGGAAACTGGTAGGAGAAAAGTGATATGCTGATGAGACAAGGTGCCCCCAAGTGTAGGTGACATAGAAGATCAACTTACACATGATGCCTGTTTGCCAGGTTTTCATCATGGTACTTATCCAAGGCGTCTGTTTGCCAGATTTTCACTGTTGGACGAAGGGATTTTTTTTTTTTTTTGAATATTTAGATAGGAGAAGGTGGATATGGAAAGGATAAACTCAAGCATCTAGCTCTCTGAAAGGTGAGAGTCCCGCTAGATGGATGCTGTCCAATGGACTATGTCAAGTGTGCTCATAGATGTTGGTAAGGGAGTGCATGAAAGTGAGATAGAGTAGGTAGATAGTGGATTATGGAAGGTGCGATAGTGGATTACGATGCAAAATATAGAGGGAAGGCTTATGCAAAGATGGAAGGAAGGTTTATGCAAAAGCATGGACCATAGGATGAGGAAGATATGTAGGATAGTAGTGGAAGGGAGGGGAGATGGAGTTATACGGAAGTATTGTGGAATGGAAGGGAACTATGACCAACGGTTGCACATACCGTGATAAACATTGAAGCTTATGATAAGCAGGTGGCGTGGAAAGCAATGAATATTTTTTCTTTGTCGATGAATGATATAGGCCTTTAGGGACCCACATAGACTTAGTATTTTTCTAATTTTTGCTTGTCATGTGGGATGGAAGGATTTGATACTTTTGGATGGAATGCGATTTTTTAATGGAAAAGGAGAAAGTGGATGGTTGGAATTCGTGAGAGGTGGATGCCTCATTTGACTTGAGGGCTTTTTGCTTAGGTACCCAAACCATTTTGCTTTTAGACTTTTCTTATGAAGGTATGAGTTTGGGTGTATGTAGCTTGTGTGCAGCTTTGGAGGTAATTGCTTGATGCTTGGGGACCCACACCTTTTTCAGTTTGGCATTGAGGTGTGTGGGTGTATGCAGCTTTTGAGATGGATGTTTCTTTGATTCTTGGCTTTTGTATCCTAGGTCATGAGGACTCATAGGATTTTTTATTTTATAGGTAGAGGCATCCATATTTTTGATGTTGAATTCTCTTGGGATGGTGGAAGTGAGGTTAGTGGAAGCCTTTTGTTTAGACAACATGTGCATTGGTTGGTTATGATTGGGATTGTTGGAAGATTCATAGATGGGCGAATAAGGTGTTTGAAGAAGTGGTAGGATCAACGGAGGGGTGTTAGGAGTTGGAAGTAGTGGAGGTAGATTGGATGGTGGAAGGTGTATGGTCACATGCTTTTGACAAATGTAGGATGATGGAGGTGGAATGGTGACATATGTTTTGGGGATATGATATGGTTTGCGATGGAAAGTAGTAGACTTAGGAGGAGTGGAGGAAGTACCAACATCTTGAGATTGCTCACCTTGGGGTATGTATCCAA
Organism: Cunninghamia lanceolata; assembly: GCA_027924645.1. Classification (NCBI taxonomy): domain Eukaryota; kingdom Viridiplantae; phylum Streptophyta; class Pinopsida; order Cupressales; family Cupressaceae; genus Cunninghamia; species Cunninghamia lanceolata. The sequence goes on from BSBN01000250.1 coordinate 337,164, forward strand.
GGCCGTATGAAGGTGGGGGAACATTGACATGGATAGGTTCCAAAATACCTTGTTCATGAAGGCCTAATCCTTTACCTTGATAGTTCATATTCTGGAGTATGCAGTGGACCATGGGATTATGTATAGGTGCACTAGCAGTGAGTTCCTTATTGGATGAGGAAGGCGAGATAGCAGATAATGGTTGTTGGTGTTCTAAGGAAGAACATTCATGCATGAAGGTAGTAAGCCCAAGGATATAAGACGACAGATTTGTAGCTTGGTCAATAATGGATGGTAAAGGATCGTTAGAATCTTGATCATCATTATGCTCTTTAGGATCTAAGTTATTGGGTTGATCATTCGTGTGCACTTAGGAGGCAAGTGTCTCATCATAGGAAGAGAAAGTTGTTGGATCATGGATGGGATTAGATGGAAGAGGGATAGAAGAAATGGAGGCTTCTTGCTCATGAATGGGTATGGGATCAAGTTGCTCAAGGACATCTTCTTCATAGGGAATATCTTGATCATAGAACAAATAAAGGTTATGGATGGGTTGGAGTTGGGTTTCCATCTCATGTATAGGATCAAGTTGCTCATGGATAGCTTCTTCATCAAAGATAGTATCTTGATCATAGAAAAGATAAAGGTTATGCATGGGATGGAATTGGATTTCCTTCTCATGTATAGGTGTTGGGAGATGGATAGGATCAATTGGCTCATGGAGAGGTTCATTATTATGGATATCATCTTGATCATGGAAAAGATACATGTTATGGATAGGTTGCAAGAAAGTGATTTGATCTTGACTTAGACTAGGGATTAATGTTTCCTCATGCTTAGGATTAAACTCTTAACATAACTCTTGGGTTGCTTGAATGGAAGTGGATAGCTCTTAGATAGCTTCTTGATTGACAACATAGATGTTTGATGGACCTTGACTTTGGTTCATGGTAGGAGGTTCTTCGATAAGCTCAAGGGGTTGCGAATGACATGAAGGATTTTTGGTAAGGTCAAGGACTGGAATTTGGGGACATGGTTGACTCTCTACTAGTAGCCCTTGGATCACATCATTGGTAGGTGTATGGATAGGTGAATGAGGGGATTTAGCTTTCTCTCTAGCTTTTCTCTAGTTGTATAAATTTGGAAAAACTCTTTCCCACCACTCATCTGATTCTTTTTTGGTCATCCATTTAGAGTTTGAGGAACTAGATGGTGGTGTTGGTGTAGAACTGGTATGTTTTGGAATATGTGTCTTAGAAGGTGGCGAAGGAGGACTAGTAGATGGGGTGGTATAGGATTTCCAACTTAAGGTGGTGCTTGCCTTGTCATGAGCATCATTAAGACGGGAAACAGATGTATGAGTTCGGGGCGAGGCGTAGCTAGTACTGGCATGTGCGGCTTGCAAGATTGCCATTTCTTGTTGTAAGACTTGGATTTGTTGAGAAATCGCTATACACTCTTGGGGCGAGGGACTTGAGTTTATTTGCAATTACAGATATTGGAGTTTTTGAGCAAATGCTTCTAATTGGTTTGTCATCTTGACAGAAACTGGTAGAAGGCCAAAAAAGCCTACTGTTTTGGATACGCAGCTTCAGAGGCACAATTTCAGAAGGTAAATGCACAGCAAGTCGAGGTAAATGCACAATTCTGTCAGAGGATAAATGCGCAACTCTAGTTTCTTCGAATGATTTTGCAAAGTTTTTGACACGTTTTTCAATGCTTTTTGGTTTCTTGGTTGCAAGTCAATCTTTTGATTTGATTTTTCTCTATTATGGCAAGAAGACACAGCAAACACAAAGAATGTTTTTCATAGTTTTTGATTTTTTTTGAGATTTTTTTTTTTTTACTCTATTTGGACTAAGAGAAAAAAGCAAGTATAAAATCCTAGGCTCGAAATGGATTACAAGGGTTTTTGGCCACTAGAACAAGAGGTGTTTAATGAGGGCAACCGTTCGAGTGGTTACACATGCGGCGGCACTACTCTCCGTTATGGAGTCTCCCAGCCTCAAAGGGTTACGCCTTAGAGGGTTTTGGGGGAGGTTGGTCGTCGGTGTAACACAGTAGCACTCGTTGCAGGAGGCTTTCACCTCAAGCACAATTTTAAGTGGCTTGGTAGGGCTTGGCTTTAGCCTGTTACCACTCAAGATCGTTCCCACTTGGACAAGCGTGCATCCAAGGGCAGGCCCCTCCTAAAGGTTAAACAAATAAAATGACAAGTCTGGCACTCTGATCACCCAGAAAAGGGGAGAGCATAAGCCTATTGTCATTCGTCAAGCACAGAAGACACTGATTAATCCAACCTAGTTAAAAAGTAGAAAAACTAAATGGGCTAATCTACTTGGGCAAGCACAGAACTTTGAAGTGAATTTAGCAAGATAGCATTGGTTCAGTTTTAACCCCAAAAATCAATGGTGAGTTCAGTTTTAATCCGCGTAGCATGAAATAGTTAACTTTGAAGTTTTGGTCCAACGAGATAGCAGTAGTTCAATTTTAACCCCAAAATCAATGGTGAGTTTAGTTTTAATCCGCATAGCACGAAATACTTAACTTTGAAGTTTTGGTCCAACAAGATAGCAATAGTTCAATTTTAACCCCAAAATCAATGGTGAGTTCAGTTTTAATCTCAGATAGCAATAACTTGGAAAGTGTTGCAATGCAAGAAACAAATGATCCAGTTACTTCTTTCCTAATTAGGGCTAGGTGAAAGTTGTATGCAAGTTGCATGAACAATGAGTTACTCCTTAATTAGAACTAGATGAAAGTTGTATGCAAGTTGCATGAACAATGAGTTACTCCTTCCTAATTAGAACTAGATGGAAATTGTATGCAAGTTGTTTTACTTTCCCCCTAGTTAATCTATGATGTGTGTGTTAAGGAAAATAAAACTATCCAGCTCTCAACCCTATAGAAGATATATCAGAAGTTTCTTTTCTCCTTTCTTTGACAAGTGTTTAAGTCAAGCTGCACAGATAAATCATTAGTTTTCAAGAAAAAATGCTAGATTTAAGCTTGAAAAGATAGCTGAAATTTGACTATAAAAATAGTTGACAAAATGATAAAATCACTTGATCAAACCTACTCCATTGTGAAGTTCATGGAATTAGCTTTCCAACGAGTGTTTATTTGTGCGATTACGAGTTCGTATGCTCCTATTATGGCAAAAAGAAAAAGATACCACCCTTATGGCATGTAGAAGAAGGCAGGATGGAGGATTGTTGGATAAAACAATGCACCCTACGGAAGCACCCTTCAGACCGCTGGATAAAAGGATGCGGAAACACCCTTCGGACCGCTAGATAAAACGATGCACCTTGTGGGAGAACCCTTCGGACCGCTGGATAAAAGGATGCACCCTGCGAAAAAGCTATTAGGACAGTTGGATAAAAGGATGCAGGAGCACCCTTCAGACCGCTGGATAAAGCGATGCACCCTGCGGAAGCACCCTTTGGACCGCTGGATAAAGCGATGCACCCTGCGGAAGCACCCTTTGGACCGCTGGATAAAAGGATGCACCCTACAAAAAAAAACTCTTCGGACAGTTGGATAAAAGGACGCGGAAGCACCCTTCGGACCGCTGGATAAAGTGATGCACCCTACGGAAGCACCCTTTGGACCGCTAGATAAAAGGATGCACCCTAAAAAAAATCACAGAGATTTTTTTTAGTCTCTGATTTTTGTGAATTAACAGGTGATTCTAAGGTTTTCGACCCTTCTGAGCACGTTGGTGATGTCAGTTTCAGCCCAGGAGGTCACCTTTTGATAGATCCTTGAAAAACTCAACAATGGGGTTTAGAGAAACACAAATTTTTACTACAAAAATTTGTAAAAAACATAAAATTGAACGGTGGGCACAAAAAATGTTAGAGTAAAATGTGGATTAATCAAATGAACAATAATAAACCCAAACATCAACAGAATAATGAAAACAAGAAAGATTGAATGAAATAAGGCAATGAACAATACAGTGCAAACCTTCCCTATTTCAAAGCTTCTGTTGTTCACCTATTACAACTGTCCTTTGCTGATGAAGTAGGCCCTCAGTGAGTGCACTCTTTTAGCTGTGTTGTAGGATGTCAGTAGTAAATAGCTGTGTTGATAAATAATGCTGTGAAGTAGAGCTTCAAAGCAAATGGTGATCTCAAGTAGATTGTATTGGGGGTGCCAAAGGCACGTTGGTGGATTTCTACAAAGTAACAATACAAATAACCTGGATGAATAGAATGGAGGGACGAAGCTTCTTTTATAGACTCAGAAGAATGAGAATCAACGGTTGAGAGGAGATATGAAGATCAATGGCTAAGAATGGTTGAGGAATGTGCAACCAGTGGAAATAAGACAAGTGTCTCAACTCCATCATGAAAGAGGGGATGTGACAACATTGATTGGAGAGTTAACTCCTTTAACTGATCAATTAACAGACTTGATTAGTCAGTTGGAAGAATGAATTATGGAATTGACTGAATTGATTGAGGGATTAACTCAATTGACTGGTTAGTTAACACTTTTGATTGATTAGTTAACTAAATTTTGATTTGAGAAGAAATAGGACATGTGGGTGAGGGGGAAAATAGGTAATTAAATATTTAATATATTTAATTACATGTGCAACCCGATGAGGTGGACAAGGTGAGGTGGAAAAGTGAGGTGTAAGTGTGAGGTGGATTTTTGGAATTAGAACTTAGGATAGAGGAATTTGGATTAATTAAATAATTTATGATTATTTAATTGTGTAGGACATTAGAAAGATTTAGGGATTTTAATTAAATAAATTGAATTTATTTAATTATATAGTGAACCACTTAAATAAATTTAGAATATTTATTTAATTGGTAGAAGAACGGAATAAATATTTAGAATATTTACTTAGTTGAATCGTGTCATTTTTAGGCGTATACAAAGAGCTTATTAAGGATCAAGTCTTGTTGAATCCCAAGGTCTAACCTTCTAAAGGGATAAGGTTAGGGTCGTGCCTAAAGCAAATTTGATGGAATGGATACCACTCGGTTCAAATGAGGTTAATTATTTGTGCACCCAAAGCTACCAAAAGTCAATAAATGCAATAATTAAGTAAGAGGATAGGTGCACTTAGCTCTAGGATTGATGATGAATAATTGTTGTTGGTGTCACGCTCAGTCAATTTACCATTGTCCAAAACTTTAATTTCCTCAATCTGATGAGTGTCAAGTAGAGTTTGAACTACAACAAGAATCCTAGGGATCGATTCTAAGCCATGTGGGGTCAATCCTAACTTTTGCAAACCTAAACTATTGTGCAAGATTGCTCTAAGATGCATAGGAATAATCTGACAAAATGTGTGCCTAAAAAGTTACTCACATTTGTCCTCTCAATATCTAAATTTGTCAAGGTTGTGTTTAGAGTCACCATTCAGGAGCATGCCAACTTGATAGGTGAATTGGTTCTCCTAGGTCAAACCCTATGGTGGACCAATTTAATGACAATGAGAAAGATCGAAGATAACATTCACAGAATGTAGATGACCTATATGATAATAATGCAAATTTGATTCTCTTAATGCTCTTAAATTCAAAAGTAAATGCTCCAATAATTTTTGAATTCCATAATGATGATAATTGATTCTAATTAAGTGTACATTGAATGTCTTAAAATATCATGTCATTGAAACATGTGATAAATCAACTCATAACAATTAGTAGAAAAGGGCAGGAAAGTTTGAATTTGAATTTTAAGCTTTAGATTTAGGATCAATCACACATTGCTTAGAATTGACCTAGATCAATCTTGTAGTAATAAAAAACGATCTAAAAGGATAAAGTGTTACTTTCAAGGTGGGGAATGAGTGTATGGAAATTGATGCCAATGGGGGTCAAATAAGAATGAAAAGATAGGGAACGTGTGGGAATTAGAGCAAATTGGTGTAAAAGAAAGATGGATAGCAATTGGACCATGAGCTAAACTTAACACAAGAGTATGTCACTTGCCAATATGTTATTGCATTAAGATATTCCTATCAAGGTAGGCACAAAACCAAATGGGAGATGGCATGTGTATGCTAATTTTGTCATTACATTTTTCCCCCACTTTGATGTGCATCTAAATCTAACATAAGCATGCATTTCAAAGTGTATGGTGGTATGTAAAATTCCTCGTAATTTGGGAATGCAATAAGGGTCTGCGCAATGCAACCATGCAATAAAACTCCAAGTGATATGTCAATATGATAAATCTCTGCGAGATGTGGGCAAATGCAATAAATCTCCATGCAATTTGGGCATGTAATGTGATCAATCTTCACATGATGTAGCAAATGTGATAAATCTCCATGTAATCTAGGCATGTAATGCAATTGATCTTTTGTTTGAATACGATGATGAGTCTATGTCTAGCACAAGTTGCTAAATAAAAACCTCAACCATGAAAAGTAAATTAGTGACAATATATGTGTCTCTTCAATTGGTTGCATCCAATGGATGCAAGGATTTGGAGGAAAAAAAAACAATAAATGGTAATGATAATGATAATAATAAAATAGTAAGATAATTGAATCAAATATAAGGATGTAAGTAGATATAGCATGTAAAAACATGTAATAATTGTCATAAATAAGCATCGTATGACAAACAACTAGTAAATATCAAACAATAATCATATAAGCACATACGGTTAGGGTGTGAAACCATGTCCCCAATGTTTCCCCAATGTAAAAGTAGAAATCATGTCATGTAATAAATCTCATAGGTACAAAATAATGCATGGTATATAAATCAACTATAGGGCAAGCAACACGTGTAATTAATTCACATCTCAAGATTAGTAAATAGCCATCATGGGTAATAATAATGAGTACAATTGCAATATGTTCTAGGTGAAGATGTGATAATAATTCATGTGTGTGTGTCATAAATGTTATCTTGGTATGATAATCATGGTAATAGCTACGTAGTAACCAAACACATCAGAAAGTGTGAACATGCCATATACTATAGCAAAAAACACACATCATCATGAGTAGGTATACTAATGTTTTAGAATATAAGCCCTAGGCTTTATGATGGTGAGAAGGTAAGAAGGGGTGGCCTATTATATATAGGAGGGAAAAAAAGGTGAAATTGACATTTCTTTTTTACTATTACCCTTGTGAGAGAGCTTTCTAGAGCAATAAACATACAACAACACAAGAGCCACATCCCTACTTTAGTCAATAGGGTACATGCACACATTGAGCATGGCAAGCTTTTGGAGATGGTAGGCTTGTTTTTAACCATTTTTTTCATTTCTTCAAATTTTAAAAATGTTAATAAAATGTCTAGAAAATAGCATAGGAATTATTTTCACTATTTTTGTGACCCACGGAATCAAATAACCTCGTGTAGGATTAACCCATGAGAATGATATGTGCAAGAAAGTTTGACTTGTGGGTTTGATATGACATGCAAATTTTAACCCAAATTATTAATTATTTTTATGTCAATTTCAATTATTTTATGATCATTTTTATTAAATTGTATACTGACTAATGATAATTTTGGTGTGCCTTGGGAATGCAAATTGAGATAGAGATTTGTGAATGTCCCTAAAACAACTAAATTGAAAATTTGAGATCTTTGTTTCCCATAAACAAGGATTAGAAATTATTGGAGAGGAAATGTTTGAGGCACTTTTTACATTTACCACCATTATTCTATGACACTCAAATGCTCACCACTCTTGTTAATACATGGGATTTAGATATGAACACCTTTCATCTACTCACAAGGGATATCATAGTTTCCATTGAGGAAGTTTGGCATATCATGAGACTTCCTATGAGGGTTAGATGAGTGCAAATAGGACACACCAACCTACAACAAGATTGGTAGTTATATCAATGGTGTACATGTCACACAAGACATGGGAAGGATAAGGTCCTAAATTCAAATATTATGGTCAAAGAGGCATCCCAAGGATGTAAGTGGTTACTTTTTATTATTGATAAATTGGTCTTTCTAGATTGAAAGGGTTTTGCAATCTCTTATGGATTAGTATAGACCGTGTTTGAGATAGAGGAGCATCATCAGTTATTTGTGTGAAGTAGTTATGTTTTGGTCCATTTATATAATTATTTGTATAGATTCATGGATGGTAGTGGTATTAGAATTAGGGAAACTTCTTTATTGTAGTCATAGGTGTATGAGCATACATTGATATCACACTACCCAAGGTTATTGATTACCACAAAAGGTCAATAGGCCATTAGTGTTTTGGTAGGATTTGAGCCACATCGGTAGATGGCATGAGGGGACTACATAATTGGGCTAGCAACATATTTTTGACTATTTGACTCCATGGGACATTATCTGGTGATCATATGGTAAGATGGCCTAGGATGTAGATGATAGATTTTAGCTTGGATAGATCAAGAGATCATGATGGTTTGTTGGAAAATCAACTAGGTGTTGTGATGAAGAGATTTCAATTTAAGCATGTTTTGAGGTAGTTTGAGGTTTAGTAGGTGGTGCCTCTAGCACCAATAATTTATCATAGGAATTTGAGATCTCCATTCAAACTCAAGGAGGTAAGTAGGCCACCGATTAGTGATTAGGCCCCAATGGATGATGATGAAGCTAATGAGGCCATTGAGTTAGTAAAGGGGGGCGAGACGCAAGTGACTAATCAATATCGAACATGGTGAGATATAGAGATAACTCCTATATTCTATGCTCTAGATGCCCCTAAGGTTGCACTAGAAACAAAATTAGATATAATTAGAGCATTGTGTTAGCATATGAATAATCATGAACATGTGACATGTGATGTGCAGGAAGCATAACAAAGTGGACCTAGTCTTGATTTCTTTTACTATGGAGAATTTTACTTGCGGCATCCCAATAGTACCGACTACGATGATTATTAATGATCATGTGTACATGTTGGACACTTTAACCCCTTTTATCATATCAGCCAAGCACACGAGATATATATAGGTGCATTAATAAAGTCCACCTCCCTTAAGGCCGAGAGAGATGAGGTAATAGGAGAGTGGAGGCTCTGCATTGATAAAGATGCCCTTTGAGTAGAGAGGGGCATGTTAAATGTTGAGCTAGCATTTACAAAGGTTAGGTAAGCCATGCTTAGCCCAAGAAGAGATGCAGTCATTATGATCATTTGAGGTTAAGGACCAAGACACATGAGAAAGATAGGAGTGATATGGTGGAGGGATTGTTGAGATAGCCTCCCCCTAAGTAATATTTGTATGTTATTGATCACTTGTTATTTGGATATGCTTATGTGGATATTCTTTGTTATTGATATGATGGTCTCTAATTATCTCATGGCTATTTAGTGTGTTCTTTATATTTATTTTATGGTACTTCCAAATTGTTTTTATATGTGTTCTCTATGTATGTATATGTATATGTGAATGTGTAGCGTGCGTAATCAATACACACTTTTATCTTTGATAATCAATGAACCACATGTCATTATAGAATCCTCAAAGGATAGATTACTCAAAGCTCCAAAAGGAAACCCATAATCATAATTAAATGTAATTTTATCATGGATGCATGAACAAAATGGATCTCTACAGAAGATTAAATCATAACAAATCATAGAAAATTTGTGTTGTTTCTTTTATGTTTTCATTCTTGTATCTAATGTGTGATATCATTGTTGGTAGGACAGAGTTGAATTTACAGCAAGCTACATCCACTGCAAAGGAGATGTGGCACATATATCTAACCACTAACAAATCTAAAGGACATAATACGTACAAAAGAGACACTCCTTGAGATACTTATACTTGGGTATACGTAAGGCTCAAAAGATGTAATATGAGAGAAGAAAGAAGATGATATGATATGATATCTAATGTAATAGAGAATAATATATAAGATATGATATACTACACTATAATGAGAGATAGAAGGGTGATATATTAATAGACTTTATATCAAAGTTGTACATAATGAATATGATATATCGCTAGCTAGTCTAGCTAATGTATAATGTGTTATGATGTATGATGTATATGTTAATAGATGTATATTGTCAAGTTTATATGTTATTTCCTACCGTAACCTTCTGTAACTCACCACATAATCTCTAATCCTCCTCTTATCCCTAACACTAGGGTATAAATACAAGATTCGAGTAATTTAAGTTCAAATCTCTTATCTGCACCCACTCTTGCCAACATTTTGGTTTCATTTATGAGACCCTAGTAGAAGGGATAAAGGAGAGATCCTCACCATAGATATCATTTGTGGTAGAGAAGTTAACAAGGAAGGATTACAATTAAAGATAAACAAGATTTTATGATTTGTGGCAAGATTCTCTAGATTCTAGGATTGTGAGAGGGGGTTAGGTACCTAGGGGATGGAAAATAGAAAGGGGGATCCTAAAGGGATCTTCAAAGGGATGCAGGTTCCACTAAAAGAAGGATGAGGATAAGCTATTAGGGATGAATACAAGGGTTAATGAAATACCAAATCAATAAAAACCCATGGCAAAAGGAGATGACAAGAAGAAAAGATAAATTAGGGAAGAGATTTAATTGGAAATAGAATTGAAAATGGAAGAAAGAAAACTGAAACAAACTTAGGAGAGATAAGAAAGATACTGCAAAAGAATAGAAATGGCTACAAAAGTCAAATTAGAGTGCACCACAAGGGTTGGTGCTATAGAAGATAAGGATTGTTGGAATGAAGAAGAAGAATTAGAGCACACCATAGGGGCTATTGTTGGTATTTTTGAGGATGAAGAAGATAAGAAAAACCCATCATTAGAATAATTGAGCATAAATGAGAACGCCAATGGGGATACAACTAAACAAAAAAATTATAAAAATTGCAATGACTCTACAAATAGAGGAACAAGGGATAATTATACCACTCCATATTAGATACACATCTGAGCAAGTCAATGACCATATAAATAAAGCAATCAAGATTTTACAAGGGTTAGCAAAATAGATCAAAGAATGTGTGATAGTTAGAGAGTCATTAAAAGAACGGTATTGAAGCAAGAGTTCTCCACCATTCGAATTCTTGACTCGTACACCTTATTTGGAGCTTGATTTGTCTAACTTGAGAATCACATTTAATGATAGATTTGAGGAATTACTAACCCCTTTAAGAAAATTAAAACCTCTAGATTTTAGTGCAGAATACTTAAATGATGTGGAGAGTATGATCGTGGGATTACAAAGAGAAAATGATGAGTAAATTAAATTTACAAGAAAATAAGAAGAGTGTGGAAGAAGAAGTAATTAAAAACATGTTCAAATACCTTGCCATGGATATTATCGAAATGATTAATGAAGGATGGGAAAACCCTATATTATTGGATGAAATTTCATTAACTAACAAAAAGTTATCTCCCAAATTGAAATGGTTGCATGAAGAGGTGAACCCCCTTGACCAAGAGTCATCTCCCATGTTGATTAAGACAAGAGGAGTGCTTGTAGAAGGTATATATAGTGATTCAACCCAGATGAGAGAAATCAAGCAACAAAAATTTGTAAGCAATTGTGTAGAGATATTGGGAATTGATTTCTTTGAAATTGAATTAACAAGAGATAAAGGAAGTGGAAAAATAGTAAAACAAAGAGATTGTGGTAAGAAATTAGTGAAGGAAAAAATACATCAACTCAAAATTAAAAGATAGAAGTATACTGAGAAGAGAGGAAGAGCCCTTGCCTAACACCAATAGATCTAGAGAACATAATTATAATATGGAACACACCATGAAACTACCTATCTTTAGTAAAGATACTACTGAAGCATCTAAACACATTTTTGTATTCGAATCCGCTTGGAGAAGGAATGGGACTCAGATGAACTAGGCTAAACTTTATGATTTTGTAGGGACACTAAGAAATGATGCTTTGAAATGGTCTATGAATAATTTCCCCAAAAATGATAAGGAATGGTAGGAAATAAAGGAATAATTCCTCTCTAAATTTCAATCACCTAAAAATCCATCTAAGAGTATCAGTAAAATGAGAGAAATGGTACAAGAAGAGGGAGAAACTGTTAAGGAGTATGATCGCAGATTTAAGGAAGTGGTAAGAAAAATGGAAGAACCTCTCACAAAAAAATAAAGAATTGAATGGTTTGTGTCTAGATTGTTGCCTGGGGTGAGAACTGCATTAGACGATAGGACATTTGAAACCTACTCTAATGTGGTAAAATTAGCATGTAGGGTAGAAGCACAACCATGGAGAAGAAAGAATAAAGAAACAAAAAAAAGGAAATAGAACAGATGAGATTGGAATTAGAACAATTAAAGATTAAAAAGAATATAATGGCTAAAGGTGAAAATAGTAAGGCATCATCATCAAACTAGAGGAAGAATATTTGGTGCACTTACTACTCTAAGGAAGGCCACCTGAGGAATGGATGCCCAATGATGAAAGGTGAAAAAAGAGTTTTGGCACTAAGAGTGGACTTACAATTAGCGCCTAGAAAGTTAAAAAGTGTATATTGTGGAATTTGCGGTGAATGGGATGATCATGAAATAGATGATTGTCCATCTCTTCTATTTAAATTAAGGGAAGATGATGAACATGAACCATGGTGCAACCACTAGTGCAAATACAATGATCCTATACATTTAAAGGAGTGGCAAAGGCTAAAGGGCTAGCCAAAAGAGCATTCTATGACCATGGCTATAAACACCCAGCAAGGAGGAATCAATACAATATCCACATGGCATAGAATACACCACCATAAATCATGAATGAGCAACCTCTTACAAGCTATCCTCCAAATGATAAAAAAGGCTATTATAACAACTATGGAGGAGGACATAGTAGAGGAAGTGACTGCAGCCAAAGAAGAAGGGAGGATACTACCTATTATAGATGTGGTTAGATGGGCCATTACATAAATCAATGCCAAGAAGAGAAGAAGAAAAATTATGGATTTTGAGGTGACCCTAGCCATGACCTATTCACTTGTACTAGAGCTCAACAATATTTTAACAATGCTCTGTTGTAGACAAAAAGTGAAGATTTATCATGACCTAATGCAAAGGAGTTAAGGTTATAATGAAGGTATCTAAACAAAATTATCAAGGATCTAGAAGATGTATGAAAATAGAATTAAATGAGGGGGCGTGCCCAAAAAGATGGGAGATCAAAAAGTGGCCAAAACCACTTTTTGGTCCAAACAAGACAAAATGCACTCACATTATGGCTCGATAATTACTGAGCCTAAAACAATGCTCACGTTTTGTCTTGCTAAAGATAAGAAAATAGACCTCCATTTTCATTTCAATCCAACATACCTTGAAGAGAAGAAGACGAAAATAGGGTTATTGTGCAACCACATTTTGGAGAAATTGAAGGAGAAGCCACTCAAACACAATGCCACTATGACATTCCCACATTCTAAGATGTCGTGCATGAGCTCCACGGGGTCAACAAGCTGAATAAGGTAAGGTTTCCATGTTTTTTTTCTAATTTTGAAAATGAATCATTTATTTTGCAATGTTTTTATTCATTTTTTTTCAATTTTCAACCATTGAACCCCATGAAACACCCCCAAACCCTAATCCACCAAATAGAGGGGATGATGAGATTCTAACTGAAGAGGGGGCACAAAATAACCCTCACCAAACTCCTTCAATTCCTCGACATTCTTGTGAGACACAAACAAACTTTTTAGGGAAAATTGAGGAGAATAAAAGACAACTTGAAAGCTTAATTGAAACATTGAAAAATACAAGTGCAACCAATCCTCACAAGAGATCCCTTGCTACATCCCTAGAGTTAATTGTTTCTCACATAGATTATGTGACAAGCTAAATCAACAAATGGGTAGATTATAGGGAGAGTTGTCGGCAATATTATGTGACCAAATTATCATACAAACAAGTGAGATAAAAAATGAAATCCAATCTATGTGCCCTATTTGTTGATCCTAGAAGTAATGAGCCATTGCACAAGAGTTACAAAAGATTCCGCATTCACTGGTGTCAACACAAAGGAATATCTCAAAACTTTTGGGATAGGTGATGGATGGTGTTTGATGATCCACCATGCAACAATAATGAGGTCCCACAGTGTTTTTTGAGGAAACTCTATTGCAAGTTTATCCTCAATGAGATTCCAAACTATTTTGACATGCAAGACTTTCAGGGTAGAGGCAAAGGCTCTACATAGGATAGGGACGGGGCACATCATTCCCAGGACCATCCACTCAAAACCTTAGCAAGGCCATCCTTTTAGCATGTCACACTCCCTTCTACTTTGAAGGAGAGTGTTTAGGTGGAGACACTACATTCTGTTAGTTCCCTCACTCAATCTTTACTTACATGTTAGCCATCTTTCACAGGTTGGTGAGGCTGAGACTACTAGGCATCGACGATCTCCACATATTTGTTGTTCTTCTGGAGATTTATGTGATTACGGGTCTAAGGATGCTCTCGATACAGAAATTGGAGAGGATGCTCCACACTTTTAGGACTATGCCACACAGGGGTAGGACCAGGAGCAGGACACGTCCATATTGGATAATATGGTAATAACAAATGAATTGTTGGATAGGACCTTTGGTATTGACACAGGTAATTTTTTATAAGGTTTTGTAATTTATTATATTGGCATTTGAAATCTTTAATTAACTATATTAATCTATTATAAGTCAAAATTATTGTAGGTAATTGTATGCATTATGAAATTCTAGAGTCAAAGTACTCGTCCTATGTCTTTCAGTCATCCAATGCAATCTTATGAGGCAATGTCGAGTCAACAGGTATGTAATTTGTAACAAGATAGTAAATATAGTACATGTAAACTTTTTATTATATATCAATGGTAATCTTATTTAATGACAATTTGATAATGAACAGGTGGATGTTGGACCTTCAACATCAGGAAGAGTTGGTGGGGCTAGTCATAGATCTAGTTTCACTGAAGTAAATTTTACTATTTTTAATCATTATGCATTTAAATAATCTTATGTAGATTTTGGTCAAATAATGTTGTTCTATTTTTAGTTGATGACAGCAATTCAAACTCCTCCTGATATTCATGACACAATGGAGGTGGGCATGCTGCAACTATTTTGTCTATAATACCTTTAATAGAGGTATGAGCCAATAACACGTAAATGTCATTGTATTTCTTTTTTTATCTCACATTATTTAATGTACATAAATCATATTCATCTTTACTCTAATTTGCTTCTTCATGCTTCTCACAAGAGGTCACAACTCCAACCCATCCATCTATAAATGGAGGCAACGAATGATTGAGAGGGATTATCAGTTTGTGGTAAGTGATTGATTACTTATGTCATGTTCTATATTTCATGTTTTCTATATTAATGTGCATATTATTTAATTGTATTAATAAGTGGAGGTTCAAAAAACTTATGAGAGGAGGTCCAGTTGATGGATGAGAGAGCATGAGTCGTTAACTATGTTGGCACATGCCTCAATTTCTTTCAAGGTCCCAAGTCTAAGCCTCTGAAGTGCCTAAAAAATCTTTCACCCATTGCTAATGTCCAATCTGAGATATCTTATGTGGGTCTCCCATGTGTTAGGGTGCAAGCAAAAATCCAAAAAAAAATTATGGGATTTTTTTGGCCGTTTCTGTAGCCTTGTGCTTTTGTCAAAGTTTCAGAGTTTTGGAGTTTCCCATGCTTGCATGCCATCCTTATCAGCTCTGAACTCTGCCTTGGTTACCTATAAATTTTCTAAGTCTTTCGAGATCACAGAATCAGGCATTTTCATTTCCCTTTGACATTTAGGTATGAGTTTATAGACTTCCCTGATCCTCAATTCTTCATAATTGCTAAGTCTATCAGAATCGAGGGTTCAGTCATCTCTAGTTCTCCTTCCCCTTTTGGGATCATGTTCTAAGGTGGTCCCGATCCTCGATCGCCAATGCTACATATTTTTGTAAGTTTTTGGTATCACGAAGTCAGAGAGTTGCTTGTTTCTCCTGATCGCGGACTCGGAGAGTTGCTTGTTTCTCCTGATCAAACTGGAAGGAAATTTGGTGGAAGCCCAATTTGTCAGAGTTTGATGAGTTTGCCTTCCAAGTATGGCACCTTTGTATTTCTTTGGATTTAAAAGTTTGGGAAGTCACTTGTTTCTCTTCCTCAAGTGAATGGTTTTTGGTGGAGGCCCGATTGTTGAAAGCCTAAAGGTTTCCAAGGCTGATATTTGTTTCATATTCATCGATGAGTTGTCAGGTCCAATGCGCTAAGGTGGTGAAGTTGGTTCCTTATTTGCCTAATTCTTTCAGACTTTAGAGATTAGGAAGTCTTTTGATCTTGTTCAAAATAAGAATAATGTCCAACGTGGGCCCAATCGTCGAAGCCCAACTAGTTTTCTGTCTTTGTGCTTTTCAAACTTCAAAGATCAGGGGGTCAGTCGATGCACTTATTCAAAGGAAGAATATTGTATGATTATGGCTTGATTGTCGAAGCTTGATATCTGGGTCTTCGTGATTGGTGCACCCTATATGTTTGTCAGAGTTGTGGGGAGTCTGATACCCCTAATAAAGAAGAAGAGCATTTGGTGAAGGCCCAATTTGTCAAGGCCCAACAATTTTTCCTTCCCTACTAACTAACTATTCAACTCATGACTAGACACCTCAGTGACTCCTTGGGCCACCATTAATGATCATTCTTGAGCCCGATGGCATGGTAGGTGAACTCCATTCACCCCAAGATTATTGTGGACACTTCCAAATTAAATTTCTTGTACCAAAGCATGGTTCAACACTCCATATCTGTAGGATTTTTTGGCATGACCCATGTGGTCGTGATGCAAGAAGCATGGTCACCTAGTTTCATTTCCCATGGGTCACAACTCTCCTTCCAAGTTTCCTTCAAGGTGGATGAAGTATTTATGTGTTTTGGCATTCATTTGTAAAAAGGAGGGAAAACATTTTAGTTACACATTATAGCTAAAAAGATAGAAAAATTTGCATGAAACTTAAGGTTTCTTCTAGTTACTAGTTTTAGAGAAATTATATTGTAATATTTTTTGGATTCTCTTACAAAGTCCATGAAAGGACATTGTAATTCTCAAAGAATGAACTTAATGTGCAAATTGAACTTCATTTCAAGTGTCTCTGTGAATGCTTTTGTGAGGTATTATTTCATATCAATGTGTGAAACTTGTGATATATTTGTGGATTATTAAAGAATGTTATTAAGTTTTGCAATCTTCTAACTGATAGTTTGTTGTGTAGATCCTAGCTTATGCAATAGATTATCAATTATTGTCTTTGTTGTCACCTTGATTAGGAGACAAAATTTGATTACATTAGTGTCCCCTTCATTTGGGTGTCCATAATTTGCTTCCTTAACTAGATACATGCACTAATTTTTTGTTTGTCAACTTTCCTCTTTTCCTTCAAGCACATTCAAACACAACAAAACCTCAAAAATTTATTTTATTTGTGTTATTTGTCTTACCCACATCCATGTTTAGATGAATGCTATTGCATTAGGAGATATCAGAGCATTATTTCAAACTCTTTGCATGGAACCGTGTATTTGCTTCATGAAGGTATAACACCCCTGAATTCCTCAAACCAACATACAAGTGCTTAGTGATAGAAAATTGGAGTTCTTGTGAATTGGGTATGGTTTGACTCAGAGGTTTTGTTCATATTGCTATAAATATTTTCTCTCATATACCTTAGAGAATACCCCCCTTGGTCTAGAAGAGATAAAATAAGGTCTTACCCACCTTATCAATGTTATCCTTAGTTGCCTCATCCTGAGTATAAGTTTGCAATCCTTGTCTTGAGTTTGACAACCTTGGCACTCAAGAATTGATTGGCTTTAGGGATTTGAGGATTCTCAACTTTGAGCACCAACAAAACTAGCACCGTTGCTGGGGAGCAAGGAAAGTTCTTGGTTTTTGTCTTGAGTTCTTGCTGGTAAAAAAAATCTCTTCCCAAGTGAAGAGTGGCTACTCTGTTTGGTTGAAAGCCCATCAAAATGTACAAAGAAAAGAACAAAAGATGGAAAGAGGGAAGCATCTAAATAACTCACAACAACTTGATGATATGGCAACACACTTAGGGAGGCAACTAGTGCTTGGAAAGCTACGAACAAAGGTATGCCTACGAAATACACTCCTCAAAGAAATTATGTTGGTCCTTCTATTAGAGATGATGTAAATGTTGATCAATATCCATATACATTAGATGATTCTAATGATAAGATAATTAGATCTAATAGAAGAAGCCATAGACATGAATTTGACATGCCAAGAGATTTAGTGAACATGATTAGAGAGGATAGAAACATATCCCAAGAGACAAAGAGAACTATAAGACTGGGGTCATGTTCTAATTCCCCTACCTCTACACATTGGACTAAATTTGAAAAAGATGCTTCATTTTATGATGCCAATGTTGCTACACAATTAGAAAATGGGCACAGGAAAAGAGAAATTGATGAAAGGTTGGATATGCTTGATCACCTTAGACAGAGACAAAGGGATTTGTAAGCTCAAATTGATTTGCAACAAACTCAGCTTGCACAAAATCCTCAACAACAAAATCAACCTCAACCTCATAATGTTCCCATTCAACCTGCAGCTAATCAACAACCTAATCAATGACAACCTAACCAACAGAATATGAGAGCTCCTAATAGGTGACATGCTGAAAGGTTCCCACCACCAAGACATCCCTTTGGAATGGAAAGGTATAGATAGTTGGATTTTTATGGCATCCCAGATTTACCCCAATCCA
Organism: Cunninghamia lanceolata; assembly: GCA_027924645.1. Classification (NCBI taxonomy): domain Eukaryota; kingdom Viridiplantae; phylum Streptophyta; class Pinopsida; order Cupressales; family Cupressaceae; genus Cunninghamia; species Cunninghamia lanceolata. The sequence goes on from BSBN01000250.1 coordinate 355,831, forward strand.
ATACCAAATGAAATCAGGGGCAAGGTACCTAAGTTTCAAGGCAATAATGTAGTCACTGGTGAGGAACACCTCAAGAGGTTCATCAATGTGATTGATGAGTATGAAATTGAAGATGAGGATGTCACGATGAAGTTGTTTGTGCATTTATTAGAAGAAAGTGCAAAAGAATGGTATAGGAGTCTTCCAAATAGGAACATTGACTCATGGGAGGAATTCATGAGAGTTTTCATATTATAGTACGGGGATAGGATAGACCCCAAATTTTCAATCCATGAGTTAACAGCAATAAAGAAGGGACTATTTCTAAATTCAATAGAAATTTTTTTATGACAATCAGAAAAGTGCCCCCCAAGCTGAGACCAAATGAATCCATATGCTTGGTTCTTTATTGTGGAGCATTTGATGCAAAGTTGGGATATTGTCTTCATGATAAAAATCCTTAAACTTTGAGAGAGGCTTACACTATGGCAATTAATATAGAGAGAAACATGAGGGCATCTAGAAAACATGTTAAGAGAGCTGATGTGAAAATTCTAAAACTAGATGCAGCAGCTTCAAGCAATCCCCTTACTACTAAAGACAAGTTGGATAAGCTGATGGGGGCAATGAAATATTTATCTTATAGAATTGCAAGAAACAAGAAAGGTTTAACTCCTAATTATGTTGCTACTCACTTCAATGAGGGGTGGAGATTACATAATAGGCTCTACAACCAAGAATTATCCAAGAGACTAGGGAAAAATGATAAACATGCTATTCCAAGGCAAGGAAATCCAAAGGCTCAAGACAAGGATATACTTGATCCTTTGAGGAAGGATCATGTGAATGTTTAGGATGATGCATTGTGGTTTGAAGCATCCTTCTTACCTCATGATCCAGCCAATTGTGTAGTTGCAGTTGAGATATTAAGAAATGAAGAATTCCCAAATGATGAGGGAACTCTTGAATATTATGAAGATGCTGGTATAAATCAATTTCATGAGTATGAGGAAGATGAGTTCTTCCCATTTGACTTTAGTGATGAGTGTGAACAGTATGAATTGCCACTACATGATTTCCAACATCTCAAAAGACTCATGCAACAGAGGTACAAAAGAGAAAATTCCTCAAATGAAGACGTCAACGTTCTTATAGATGCCATTGTCATGCAAGTTCAAAGTGAATACTAGCTCAGGAATAGGCAATTGAATCCTTGAAGTGATAATCAAAATGTAACATCACCAGAAATGCCCAATGCATTTGCTGAAAAAGGGAAACAAAAGGCTGACATTGATGTAAGAAAAAATAACACTATAGAAAAGAATGTAAAGAAGGCTACAAAGAAGTCAACATACAAGAAAAGGTCACCTATGCATGGTGTCCCTGTGTAGATGAAATATGTTCCAAAGAACAAAAATGCAAATGTACCAGCAATCAAGCTTCAAAATCCAAAAGAGACATATGTTGATAACAAACAAAATCAAGCAAAGATGAGTTCTCAAGAGGGACAATATGCAACTAGGGCAACTGGAAATAGAAAAAATGATCAGGTTATGCCTTTTATTCTTGATACTCATGCCACAATTGTCTACTCCTTTACCTAATTATGTCCCAATTGGCATGGTCCTAAGTTTGAGCTGAATGAAAGTTCTGGTTCCACTCCCAGAGATGCTCAGAATTCCAAAACATAAGGATAGGGCCCTACAATATGTCACAGCTCCAATCAAATTTGAGGACCAAATAGATCCTCTATGTGATCTTGCAGAAGATGCTCAAGCTAATACTCAAGATGTACCTGAGTTTTACCTCAGTACAGTATCTATAAGTAATCCAGCCATGGTTGATCCTTTCTATACTTCATTGTTGATAAAAGAATGGTTGGTACATAACTGCATGTTGGATTCTAGTGCATCAAGTAATGTGACACCTTTAGAAGTCATGAACTTGTTGGGATTGATGATTTCTAGGTCTTATGGAAAATTTTATGCTATGGATTCCAAAGAGGTAAATGTTATTGGAGTGGTCAATGATGTAGAGGTGTAACTAGTTGCATATCCCAGTAAATGTTTCTTGATGGACATAATCATTGTTGACTATCCAACCAAATGGGGTATGTTAATGTCAAGAAAATGGGTAGCTTCAATAGGTGGTAGCATACAAATGGACTTGTCCTATGCCACCATACCAGTTGATGGAAAGGAGGTATAGTTGTATAGAGAAAAGAAAATGAAATTTATTATGGAGGACCCAGAAAAAGAAAAAGATGAGATACACTATGAAGATGTTGAGCCTGCCAACATTGTTGGGAACTTTAATGATAGTGTTGATAGCTGTAGTGACCCGACCTCATGCCCAAGGCCTTCTTCCCTTGATAGAAATGATGTGTGGAAAATGTATTTTGATGGTGCTTTTTCATAGGAAGGAAATGGTACAAGTATTGTTTTAATCTCTCTAGATGACACATATTACAGGTTCACTTTCAAGTTGAATTTTGGGTGCACCAATAATGTAGTAGAGTATAAGGCTCTATTGCTCAAGTTGAATATGGCTTCCAAGTATGGGATTAAATGTCTCAGTGTGTTTGGTGATTATGAGTTAATAGTATCTCAGGTTAGAGGTTCAAACACAACAAAAGAGAAAAGATTAAAAATGTATAGGAATGATGTTTCGAATACCATTGAGAATTTTGATGCTTTTGGTATCAAGTGGCTAGACAGAAATGAAAATGTCATAGTAGATGCAATTGTTGTTATGGCTTCTAAATTTAATGTATCTTTGTCATAACCTCATTTCTCCTATAGTGTTGAAGTCCTCACTAGGCCTAGCATCTCGAACAATATATATAGCTGGCAAGTTTTCAATGATGTTAGGAAAATCTATGATTTTCTAAACAACATAGGTCATTTTGAAGACCAACAGATTGATTGGCAGTTGATGATTAAGGTGGAGGATAGAAAAAAAAAACTTTATTTGGAAATGAGGTCATTCAACTCAAAACTAATACCATTCCAAGAGGTCTTGTAGTTCTTGAAAGGATGTTTAATAGTAATGATTTCTACAAGACAAGGAGCAAACCAATCAATGAGGATGATGTAGAAGGAGTAAATTTGGGGACTGAGTTAGCTCCAAAGATGATCTACATTGGGAAGAGATTGAAGCTAGCAAAGAAGCAATTATTGATCATCCTATTAAAGAAGTTCAAAAAGTGTTTTGCATGGTCGTATGATGAATTGAAAGCGTATAATGAAGACCTATTCCAACATAGTGTTCCTTTAGAACCTGGTACAAAAACATTTAGGCAAAAGCAAAGGCCTATTAATCCTACATTGGCCCCTCAAATGGAAAAGGAGTTGATGAAGTTGAAGGAGGGTGGTATAATCAAGGTAATTAGATGTTCAGAATGGGTCTCAAACTTGGTGCCGGTAAAAAACAAAAATGCAGACATAAGGCTTTGTGTAGATTTCAAGAATTTGAACATTAAGTCCCTCAAGGACTACACACTGCCTAGTATGGACCATCTGTTGCAGTAAGTGATAGGTTTGAATTAATGTCAATGATGGATGGCTTTTCAGGCTATAATCAGGTAACGGTCAAAGAGTCTAAGCAGTACAAGACAACCTTCATCACCCCTTGGGGAACATTTGTGTATGTGAGAATGCCTTTCAGACTCAAGAATGTAGGGGCCACCTTTCAGAGGGAAATAGATGTTGCATTTGCTGGATTGATAAATGAAATCATGGGGGTTCATTAGGATGATTTGATAGCCTATTCCAAAAATAGAGATGACCATTGCAAACACTTGGAGTTGATTTTCCAATGACGCTTGGAATATGGGATTTCTTTAAATCCTAAAAAGTGCATATTTGGTGTTGAGGAAGGTAAGCTTATGGGGCATATTGTGTCCTAGGATGGTGTAAGGATTGATCTAGAAAGGGTCAAAGCAATTGACCTCATTCCCTAGCCCAAAATAATCAAACATGTGCAGTCCTTCTTTGGACAAATGAATTTTGTTAGGAGGTTTGTTCCTAACTTTGCTGAGAAGACAAAAGCAATCTCTAAGGTTATTAAAAAGGGACGAGGGGATAGCTGGGATAAGGAATCAACCAAATCCTTCATGGATATTAAAGAAGCACTTAAGAAGGCACTAGTATTGGCTAGTCCTGATTATTCCAAGCCTTTTCAAATATTTTCTTTTGCTTCTTTCTGCACCATTGCTGCAGTGTTGTTCTAGAAAAAAGCTAATGGATATGAGCAGCCTATCACATTTTTTAGAAAATCATTGCAAAATGATGAGATGAATTACTCCATCATGGAAAAAACATGTTTATGCCCTTATCAAGGCTATCAAGATCTTTAGGCCTTATCTCATAGGAGCCAAAATCACTGCATATGTGCCTCACATAGTTGTGAGGGATATTTTTTCTCAGCAAGAAGTTTTAGCAAAAAGGTGTAGATGGATTAATAAGATCCAAGAGTATGAAATGGAGGTTCAGACTACGAAGCTAGTTAGAGGTCAATACCTTGTTAAGCTAATAGCAAGTCCAGAAACTTGGATGCGGTTGAAGTGCATCAGGTAATTTCCAGTCCAACACCTCCCCCTTGTCCTTTGAAAGATAATCCTTGGTATAAAGATGTAGTGTTCTATTTGGAAAACTTAAATTGCCCTTCCAAATTAAGTGATCATCAAAGGAGAACCTTGAAGTTGGCACCCTAGAAGCATGTGTTAATGTAGGGCCAACTCATGTGGAGAAACCTTGATGGATTGATTCTCAAGTGTTTGGATCATGAGCAATCTGTCAAGGTCATGAATGAATGTCATCAAGGATTGTGTGTGGGGCATTCATGTCAAAGATCACTGATGGGTTTAAAGATTGGCCTCTTTTATGTTGTTTTTATATGCTTTCAGACCTTTTCCATATCATCTTCCAAATATTTTTCAAACATCACCATCATGATATACTATCTTTTTATATACTTTGCAAGACCTTGAGTCTATGTTGTTAATATGGAATATGGTGATGATATTTATCAATTGAATGATTTGAACATGAGTATGCATGCAATATAGATAAGATTCTATGGTTTAATTACGAAGATTATTTGTGTGCATATGTTTTGTGGATTAACCCCTGTGCAGCAACAAGCATGTGGCATCAAGGAGAGGAGAATTTGTAGCAAGTTGTAGAATAGGAGAATTAAAGGAAGTTGAAGTCAAGCCACCAAAAGTGTAGGCAGCTGAAGGCTGAACGTGAACCATTATGGGAAGCAATAAATGCAAAAGAAGTAGACTTGTTTCAAATGCAGCTTGTGTGTTTTTCATACGATCCGTTGCATAAGAATTCTTATTTGAATAGGATTCTCCTTCCTCTGTTCAGTTAGAATTAATAAATCAATCTTAACCCTGTATCCTAATATCTAGGAATGGATTAATGATTGTAGTTAGTTGGTAGTTTTATAAGATTCTCCCATTTTTGCATAAGTTATGAGGGATGAGCTCGGTGTCAAGTTAGTTACTTTGTTATCCAATTACTCATTTGTTGTTTTTATTCAATATTAGAAGTTCCAAACATGTTTTGTTAAAAATGCCATTATTGAATACAATCTGAAAGAGATTCTATTTATGATATGAAATGAATGGAACTATGTGTTAGGTGGATGCGTGAGTATCTAAATTAGATTTGATTTCCAGCTAAGTGAGTCAGTCCCCTGAGTCGGCTACTCAAGGTATTGATCTTCACTTCATTTATTTTCTTACTCCTTTATGCATTCTTGTTAAAGTTATTTTCCATTTGTTTATAAATGCATTGTAAGTTAATTAGAATACTTTGATTGTTAATTACAGTAGTTGTGGTTCATGAACAAATGTATACTTTGTATTTTTTAAGTCCTCTAGAGGTTAGCATTAGTTTTCTCATTATTTTGAATGGTTTTGGATTAGTTCTATAATTTCCTATTGCTAGCAGTTATCTACAACTTATGTTGAAGGTACCCGTAGCCACTAGATTATGTAACTATTTTTATTGTTCTTGCATTTCTGTGAATTCCAGCAAAGTAGAATAATCTAAGTAGGTTTGGATAAGATGGTTTAGGAAAATATGATCCCTAAAGGCACATACAGTGCAATGGCGTCATAAGATTACGCTCCTTGGTTGATAATTTAATGTGGGAGTATAATGTCAAGTGGACTATTCAAATAGGTTTACTCCTGAATTATGTTGAGTCTACAACGCATATGTTTTCCTTTACATTTTTGGCACCTTTGCCGGGGATGGTGCTACCTTCATAGGCTCATTTTACATGTTTTCATATCCTAAATTTTGATTCCAGCATTAGGGTTAATAGATTCACTTTTCAAGAAACACCAAAAATTGTACTAACATTGTGCAGGACTGCTGGTATATAAAGCTAAATTCACTGTATGCAGAGGTAGAGAGACAATCGAGGTGTTGGAACTGGACATGTCCAGTCATTTTTTTTCAAAAATGCTTACCTTGTATGCACTTTGAGATCAATTTACCCAACTAAATGCAAAATTTCTGGGACAGTTAGGGATTGCATTTCTCTGTCTAGTGCCTGACCTTTTCAGCTCATCAACCAAAAATCCTGCAGAAGGCTTTGATCAGACTCGTGGATGGTTTTATACTCTGATGGCATTATCAATAGCTTTGTTTGATAAACCACCATTTAAGAATCTAATTTATAATGGCCTTGTTCTGTTTGAAGGTGAGCCAGTACAATATTTGAATAAAAATAGCAATAGGATAGTGAAGCATGGTCAGATTACTAGGGATGGGATTCATTTCAAGTGTTGTAAAAGGGTTTTTACAATATCAAACTTTAGTACTCATGTGGCTAGCCAAATTAAAAAAACCTTTCCAAACATTTTTGTTCAGACTGGCAAGTCACTTACAATGTGTCAAATTAAGGCATGGTTTGCAAAATACAAGATTAGAAAAGGCGGCATGTGTTTCATAGATGTTGATGAGAATGATCAAAATGATGATCCTTACAGATTTTGTGGTGATGATGGTGATTTAATTTGTTGTGATAGATGTCCTTCAACTTTCCATCAAGATTGTTTGACATTAAAGGATGTGTCTTAAGGGAACTGGTACTGTCCGAACTGCACATGTGGAATTTGTGGGGAAATTAGTTATGAGGAAGAAAAAGCACATGTTTCAGATTTACTTATATGTGATCAATGTGAACATAAATATCACAAGAAGTGTCTTCATGGAAGAGCAATCCAAGTTGGAGAATTAATTATTCAGGTAATTCTTAAAAAGGCATATTTATGAGTATTTTCACCAAGGGAGTAAAAATATAATAAAAGGTAAAGTGTTGAAAGATACTTTATGAGAAGAAGTATATATCCCCAAGACAAATTTTATGGTGAAAACATTTAGGGTTTACCATATGAAAATTAGTATTCTGAAGAAATTATTTAATGCCCTAATAGATGTCACATGAAGAGGCTAGAATGGAGAAAAGGGGGATATTAAAGCATTGAAGAATATTTTATTTTGTGACGCCAAAAGATCAATATTAAAAACAATAAATTAAACCAAAAGTCATGCCAAAGGATTTTTGAAACTATTGGAGCCCTAAAAAGGGGTATCGAAGAAAATTATTATTAAACATTTGGGTATGACAAAGTGACAATTGATGATAAAATGAAATACATTGTCACGGTGATAAAAACCCTAAATACATGTCAGTGAGAAAATATACGACGGAAATAAGGAAACAATACCTCACAACACAGGTCCTAAGGTTCACATCAATGCAAAGCATATATGTTTATATATTATTTATCTGATGATGATAAGTTTTCTTTGTAGGATTATGGTTACATTGAGTGCAATGAAGTAGTTCTCAACCGGTGGTTAAATGATTTCATCATATCATAAGATCAAATATTTTATTCCAGCCTTAAACGATCGTTAATGTTTCCAATCAAATTATTTAATTTATGTAATAAATAAGGTCATTTCATTTCATAGTTAGGTCCAATCAGTTATCAACCATCACAAATTTTGTAACAGGTTTGAAGCTTGTTTGCCTCTCTTTATAAGAGATGACCACGACTCGAATAAGAGATTGGATGGAGGATAAATTTTAGAGACAACTTTAGGTTAGAGAAAAACAATTTTTAGATTTGAATCAGACCATTATACATAGGTGAATAGAATATCCATCTTCATTTGCAGAACGACTATGTTGCATGCAATATCCTGAAGCAGTTAATGGAAGATTTCAGATTCAACGACTTCATGTTGGTATCAGTTGTTTGTTGATTTATTTCAGTTATTTGCTTGTCTCCATTTCAGTATTTTCTAGTTATTCAATTTGATATATCAAGCATATATTCATTTTATCAGAACACATTTGCTGTATCTGTGTAATTAGATTAATTGGTTTCTTTGAAAAGAATTAAATCCTTTTGATTAATTACAATAATCTTGAAATGTTGTTTGGATTTATAAGTAGAATCATTTAACTAGAATTATTATTCTATCTCCAAAGTTGATGCAATCTATTATTTCTACATAATTTTTAATTGGTTCCTTCAAGGAAGGATTAAATCCTTTTGAATATTTTGCAATTAATCTGATTCTGTCCCTTGGATAATTAAGTATGGATTAATAATTACTTCCTTGCATAGTTACACAAGTTGTAAACTATTTTTCTGTGCCAAACAATTCAAATTATTACCTAGCATAAGTTATTTGTTTCTAAATCTCTTTTGACTCCGTTACCCAACGAGGCACTATTCTGAAAAATTTATTTCATTTATTCATTAGTAAATCTTTAATTTCCTTTAATACTACAGTTTATACCAAATTATTTGCTTTATAGAAGTAGTTAGTAATTTCTCATCTATTTCACATTTTATGCCACTGTGAATAGATAAATTAACATTAATCAAAGTTGCACATTCATTTAATATGTTTTATTAATTAAAGGTTCACCCGCCTAGGTTTAACGGACCCTGAAGTGCAAGGAGTAATAATCTATTAGGGTTAACTCTGTTAGTTGGTTCAGAAACGTTGTAGATTTGATCATAGAGCCTGGCATCCTCTTAGAATCTACAACATGCATTTTTAAGACCCAACAAATTGGCAACTCTACTGGGGATAGTTTGTCTTAAAAGATAAAGCCATTTGTCATAGAGTCAATCCCAAGTTTTAATTAAAAGACTCCGCTAGGAAGGAAAGAATTTTACTTTTCCTACTTGAAAGAAGTAGGTGGTGACTCCACTCCAGTCACAGATCCCAAAGTAGTAATATTTTTACAAACATGAATGGAAGGAGGTCTCTGCAGAAATGGACAACCAAAAATGGGTCCCCTCAAACTAAAGGCAATACTGATAAAGATAAGGAAACACCTAAATAGGCACATGAGAATACAAATCCTTCTGGCCAAAATTATACAATATATACTTCCCCATTTCACGCTGAAGGTGAGAATCCCATGACACCAACAGATAATCATAATGATATTTTCAATTGGGAAGCACAGCCACAAAGGATAGATGAGATAGAAAATCAGGGTGAAGAAAATCATGAATGTACAAGTGATCAAGTTATCATAGACTATGACTGTATGACTGATCAGGAACTTTCTATACATTTAGAATACCAAGAACAAAGACTCAAAAATAGACAATAAATGATACAAAGAGCCCAAGAAATTGATAGACAAATGGCTCTTTTAGATCTTCAGGCACAAAATTCATCTAAGTATGTGCCCCCACACAGAAATAATAACAATATTAATCCACACGGAATGCCTCAGAATACTACAACTGTTGGAAACACTAGGGTACCCCATAATACACACAATAATCCTCCTAAACATAATAGGCAAGTACAAAGACCTCCACTTGTAAATACTGGGAATGTTCACCAACAGCATCCACCGCCAAGGCATAGACTTAACAATCAACAACCGCAGCCTCCCCCACAACAAAATGTGTATCATCAGCATCATGCCCAGCATAATATGTATCCACAACCTCCATTTGGATACCAGTATTATCCACCATACCCTAACATGCCACCTCCAAATCCTATGAGTATGGATAGACAATTTGATCTGATTGGATATCAACTATATCCATACCCCCTAGATAATAGTTGGGGGAACACCATACCTAAGTTTATAGGAAATAGTGAATTGACAGCAGAAGAACATATCTAACGATTCAATGCTTTTATACAAGACATTGGCATTGAATACGAGGATATAAAGATGAAATTATTCATGATATCTCTTACTGATGAAGCAAGAGACTGGGTAAATAGTTTACCAGATGCTTCAATATACTCCTTGACATACTTCCACAACCAATTTTTGGAACAATATGGAAATCAATGCACCCCAGAATTTGCTCTTCATGAACTAATAACTATTCAAAAGTATCAAAATGAACAAGTGTATGATTTTAATTTGAGATTCACTAAGTTGTATAACAATATCCCACAAGAATCCAAATTGAATAACCAAGCAGCCCTCAGCATATACTTGAAAGCATTTGACCCAAAGGTAGGTTATGAACTTAGGAATAGAAGTCCTAGAACCTTGGCAGAAGCACAGAAAATAGCTCTCACTATCGAAAACAATAAAAAGGCTATTGAGATAATCAAAAAAAGAGAAAATATAAGAGTCCCTCAAAACCCTAATCCTCCCTCAAACAAACAAGATTATTCATATAGAAATGAAAGGCCCAGACTTCATGATATGCCATACCATACAAATTGGAAAGATGGAAAGCCCGTGGATAATAACAGGAGACATAACTATGGAAGAGACACCCCTGACCCTTTAAAGAAAAATGGAGCCCATGTGGTAGAGGGCAACCCATGGTGTATGCCCTATAATTTGCCACTCTCCTAATTATTGTGTAGTAGCACAATTAGTACAAAAGGAAGAGGTATCTTCTAACTCTGAAAGGGACAATCATACTATAAACATGTTGGGTACTACACCTCACACTTTTGAAGAAGATTATTCATCGAATGAGGAAGCAGGATATGAGTATGATGTGGGAACTCAAAAGTATAATGTGAACATGGGAAAACAAGAAGTATTTTCTGACCATGAATAAGATTTAATGAACTATGGATATGGTCTTGATACAACATAGAATTGTCATTGGTGAAAACCTTCTGAAGAAGAGAGAAGAGCTTTAATGTTGGTTGCGGTAACACAAGCCAAAAGTAGTTACAACCTGAGAAATAGAATAGTAAATGCTAAATAAGGTACTCCCAGAAGTGTGTTTATCAAAAATCAAGTCTCCGGTAAAAATGATGAAAGTAAAATTGAGAAAGCACCTCATAAAGCACCCACTGTTGATACACAAAACAAAATGAAGGATAGCACACAAACTGAGGAAAAAAGGCAAACAAAGGTCAAAAGGTCAGAGCCAAATATAAATCCCCCATTTGATATTGCTCAAGCTATTTCTTAAGTGAAAATATATGTGCCACTTCTAGAAATGATGAGGATAGAAAGGTATAAGAGTATAGTGGTGAAGATGATCTCAGATGTATCAGACAAAAGACAGGAACAACCCAGCCATAAAATAAATAATGTACAACAAGAACCTGTCAAAACCCCTGAGGTTTACCTAGGTGATACATTAATGAAGAATCCATCTCAAATAGATCCATTCTATATCACTTTGCTGATAAGAAACAAATTGGTTAGGAACTATATGCTTGATTCAGGAGCAACAATGAACATAATGCCTATGGTTGTCATGAGAGAGCTTGGAATGTGGGTAGATACTACATTTGGCAAATGTTATGCGATGGATAATAGATCCATGCCAGTTGGAGTCATGAAGGATGTTGAAATAAAATTGGCATCTCACCCTAAATCTGCTAATAAAATTGATATCACTGCGGTAGATATTCCACCCTATTATGGAATGATGTTGTCAAGACAATGGACTGCTATGGTAGGGGGAAATGTGCAATTAGATTTATCTTATGCTACTATCCCAATAGGAACACAAGCAATTAAGATCTATAGGGAACCACGGTTTGAAAATATTATAGAAAAATTTGATCCAAACCAAATGACCTACTTATGTGACATAGATCTTGGCACGTTCAGGATAGAAGAAAACAATCCAGAACTGCACAACACTGACCCAATTCACCATGAAGTCCAACTTGATAAAAATGATGTATGGACCATGTATTTTGAAGATGCAAGCAAGAAGACATGGGAACGGATGATATTGCCAAGTGAAGTTGAATTGGAGGAACCTGAACTGCGTATTGATGGGGAAAAACAAAAGAAACTAAAATGCATAAAGATAGAGTCACAAAAATCTAGAGAGATGCAAGAACAACTAGAGAGTTTAGTCAGAGATTAATTGAAGGGATCTCGAGAAGAGAAACTTCTACTTGTTGTAACATCACAGAAGGATGTTGTGAAAGGTTTTCCTCCGGTGGAGTTGAAATGGCTTTTTAGTGATAAAGAGGTGCATGTTCCTAGAGCTGCGAGTTTTCATATGGCTCAAGGATGGAAAAAATGGCGTGAAGAAGCCAAAGAAAATCTCAAAAAGGAATTGCTGAAAGATGTAGAGCTTGGTAAAAAATATTTTTCTGAAAGACAGGAAAGCATTCTATCGTATCACGATAGAGTCATCGCAAAAACATGGCATAATGAGAATGAAAAGAGATGGGAGAATCACCCAGTTGCCTCTTCCTATGTAGTTACTAAACAGTTGGTAGGTTGGGCTCGTATTCGACATGATTGAGCTATGATGAATATTGTTCTCAAGGGTGATAACAAAGAATATCATGTTGATATTCATGAATTTGATACTCTTTTCGAACAAGTCGGAGGATTTGATGGACTTTACGTGAAAATGGTCACTTCTGCAATTCCAACCTCTATAGAGTTAATGTGGATACCATTTAAGGAATGGAATCTTAGTAGTCAAATTGTGGTTCCAATTAAAGTTCTCTATCAGACTGCCATCCTAATATGGAATTCAAAGCATCGGTCTATAGTAAAGACTTGGTATTTAAATAAGTTAATTCTTATTTGCAATGATTTCATGGTTCAGGAAGGGTTCAGTTTCATTTATAGTCTGGCTCGGCGTAAGCTTACGACTCTGTATGGTTCTTGGAATGACGAATACACACAGAAAAAAGGTTTGAGAATCTAATGACAGGTTCCCATATAACAGAAAGTAGAGTCAAACGCAGGCACAGTGACAGAGGCTCAATCAACATTTGGTGGTTTTTAAAACTTTATATTAGAGCTTCATTTTATTTATATCCACTTCTAATAGTGTTTCAATTTCTGCATGAGAAATCTTCCAGAGTCATCCAACAGTTATCATCTGTGATATATGCACAACATGCATCTTCTGGAATAGTGATGCGTAGGGGACTGATAAATCAATTTCTTAAACTAAAAAGCCCTCATGTAAAGACTGGTAATTTGGTATGGGGTGATATAAAAGCTACTTTTGATAGGATGAAGAGAATAAGGAACCCTCCTACATGCTTGAGGGACTTAGCTAGAATTGATGTTGTGAAAGATGAAATAATTGAGATCATAACTTTCTTGAAAAATCCAAAACACTTCCAAGAAATGGGAGCTAGAGCACCTCAAGGTATTCTTATTTTAGGTGATTCTAAAATCCCCAAAGAGACATTAGTGCTGGTAATTGCTGCAAAACCCAAAGTTCCATTTGTGCAAGTGAGGATTACTGACTTTCTACGTTTTAAAGACAAAGTTGGCCAAGGTCCTACAAGGGTTCGTGAGCTATTCCAAACTGCAAGGGAGTTGGCACCTTTGATTATTTTTATGGATGATTTTGACATTTTTGCTGCTGCTCGTGGAAAAAGCAATGATGTAATAATGAAATTTCAGGATATGAGAGATCATGAAGCTATTATAGATCAATTATTAGTTGAACTTGATGGATTTGAAACACAAGAAGGGGTTGTTTTCATTGCTTCGGCAAAAAGGCCTGATGCCATTGATGAAGCTTTACGTCATAGGGACGCATGGACATAACAATTAGTGTATCATTACCAAATGAAAAAGAAAGGAGGATGATCCTACAATCCGCGGCAAACATGGTGACACATGGCAATCATATTGATTGGAAAAAGGTTGCGGACAAAACATCTAGGTTAACTGCATCTCAAGTAGAGTTGGTCCCTCTTTCATTGCACTTGATTGCCTTTGTTGGAAAGACCACGGATGAGGAGGAACTGTTCAATATTTATGGGTGGCTCATGACCATAGGTAGTGTCATCCCACAGTGGTTAAAGCAAAGTAAGTGGATGATGAAGTTGAATGAAGTACTCTTAGATCAGTTAGGATTGCGATTAACCAAAGAAGATATGCAGTCAATAGTTGAATTAATGGAACTATAAGACATGATAATCTTGGATTGGAACTTGAAATCCCTCCAACTACTTAGACAAGGGAGTTCAAGCTCCCACATGCTGTTTGGGCTTCCGGCCGAGGATTGATGGCTCTTCTTCTTCCTAACTTCCATTCAGTAGATCTATTATGGCTTGAACCAACTTCTTGGAAGGGTGTTGGATTTACAAAATTAACAAGACAGGGAGGAGGGGACCTGAAAGACTTACAAACAAAAACCTGATCATATCTAGAGAAGCAACTTGTTCTTTGTTTTGGTTCATATGTTGCTTCTAGGCTTCTGCTTCCATCTAAAGAACGCAATAACTTGTCAAGTATGGAAATTGAAGAGGCAAGAAAGATAGCAACACGGATGGTGCTTGAATATGATTGGGGTCCAGATGACAACCATATGGTTTATTGGACTACAAATTTGGAATATAAAGGTATCCTAGAAATCAGGAAAAGGGAAAACATGGGAAGTTTGAGGCTTTGTGGATCGGACCCTTTGTTATTAGTAACAAAGGAGTGGAGGATTCCTACCACTTATAGAACATGTCAGGTGAGGAGTAGGAACTACCAGTACATGGGTAGTTTTTGAAACATTTTTTCTCTTAAAAGAAAACCAGAGAGAAAACAATTGCCAATGCATCGACAATTCTGGTCAAGACTCTCAAAAAATACTTCTTTCCATGCACAGTAGTTCCATAAATAATATAGGATCACTACCACTATCCATCATAGTTCATACTTCTCCTAATGAATAAGGCGCCAGCCTGCTTCCCAAAGATCTGGGATCTTGCTATGCCCACAAGGGACATACATCCCCAAACGGAGCCTATGTTGGAACTGGACATGTCCAATCAATTTTTTTCAAAAAATGCTTACCTTGTATGCACTTTGAGATTAGTTTACCCAACTAAATACAAAATTTCTGGGATAGTTAGGGATTGCATTTCTCTGTCTGGTGCTTGACCTTTTGAGCTCATCAACAAAAAATCCTACAGAAGGCTTTGATCAGACTTGTGGATGGTTTTATACTCTGATGGCATTATCAATAGCTTTGTTTGATAAACCACCATTTAAGAATTTAATTTATAATGGCCTTGTTCTGTTTGAGGGTGAGCCAGTACAATATTTGAATAAAAATAGCAACAGGATAGTGAAGCATGGTTGGATTACTAGGGATGGGATTCATTGCAAGTGTTGTAAGAGGGTTTTTACAATATCAAACTTTAGTACTCATGCAGGTAGCCAAATTAAAAAAGCCTTTCCAAACATTTTTGTTCAGTCTGGCAAGTCACTTACAATGTGTCAAATTGAGGCATGGTTTGCAGAATACAAGATTAGAAAAGGCGGCATGTGTTTCATAGATGTTGATGAGAATGATCAAAATGATGATGCTTGCGGATTTTGTGGTGATGATGGTGATTTAATTTTTTGTGATAGATGTCCTTCAACTTTCCATCAAGATTGTTTGACATTAAAGGATGTGCCTTAAGGGAACTAGTACTATCCAAACTGCACGTGTGGAATTTGTGGGGAAATCATGAGGAAGAAAAAGCACATGTTTCATATTTACTTATATGTGATCAATGTGAACATAAATATCACAAGAAGTGTCTTCATGAAAGAGCAATCCAAGTTGGAGAATTAATTATTCAGGTAATTCTTAAAAAGGCATATTTATGACTGTTTTCACCAATGGAGTAAAAATATAATAAAAGGTAAAGTGTTGAAAGATACTTTATGAGAAGAAGTATATATCCCCAAGACAAATTTTATGGTGAAAACATTTAGGGTCTACCATATGAAAATTAGTATTCTGAAGAAATTATTTAATGCCCTAATAGATGTCACATGAAGAGGCCAGAATGGAGAAAAGGGGGATATTAAAGCATTGAAGAATATTTTATTTTGTGACGGCAAAAGATCAATATTAAAAATAATAAATTAAACCAAAAGTCATGCCAAAGGATTTTTGAAACTATTGGAGCCCTAAAAAGGGGTATCGAAGAAAATTATTATTAAACATTTGGGTATGACAAAGTGACAATTGATGATAAAATGAAATACATTATCACGGTGATAAAAACCCTAAATACACGTCAGTGAGAAAATATGCGATAGAAATAAGGAAACGATACCTCACAACATAGGTCCTAAGGTTCACATCAATGCAAAGCATATATGTTTATATATTATTTATCTGATGATGATTTGTTTTCTTTGTAGGATTATGGTTACATTAAGTGCAATGAAGCAGTTCTCAACCGGTGGTTAAATGATTTCATCATATCAGAAGATCAAATATTTTATTCCAGCCTTAAATGATCGTTAATGTTTCCAATCAAATTATTTAATTTATGTAATAAATAAGGTTGTTTCATTTCATAGTTAGGTCCAATCAGTTATCAACCGTCACAAATTTTGTAATGGGTCTGAAGCTTGTTTGCCTCTCTTTATAAGAGATGACCACAACCTGAATAAGAGATTGGATGGAGGATAAATTTTAGAGACAACTTTAGGTTAGAGAAAAACACTTTTTAGATTTGAATCAGACCATTATACACAAGTGAATAGAATATCCATCTTCATTTTCAGAATGACTATGTTGCATGCAATATCCTAAAGCAGTTAATGGAAGATTTCAGATTCAACGACTTCATGATGATATTAATTGTTTGTTGATTTGTTTCAGTTATTTGATTGTCTCCATTTCAGTATTTTCTAGTTATTCAATTTGATATATCAAGCATATATTCATTTTGTCAGAACACATTTGTTGTATCTGTGTAATTAGATTAATTGGTTTCTTTGAAAAGAATTAAATCCTTTTGATTAATTACAGTAATCTTAAAATGTTGTTTGGATTTATAAGTAGAATCATTTAACTAGAATTATTATTTTGTCTCCAAAGTTGATGCAATCTGTTATTTCTCCATAATTTTTAATCGGTTCCTTCAAGGAAGGATTAAATCCTTTTGAATATTTTGCAATTAATCTGATTATGTCCCTGGGATAATTAAGTATGGATTAATAATTACTTCCTTGCACAGTTACACAAGTTGTAAACTATTTTTCTGTGCCAAACAATTCGAATTATTACCTAGCATAAGTTATTTGTTTCTAAATCTCTTTTGACTCCGTTATCCAATGAGGCACTAGTCTAAAAAATTTATTTCATTTATTCATTAATAAATCTTTAATTTCCTTTAATACTACAGTTTATACCAAATTATTTGCTTTATAGAAGTAGTTAGTAATTTCTCATCTATTTCACATTTTATGCCACTGTGAATAGATAAATTAGCATTAATCAAAGTTGCACGCTCATTTAATCTATTTTATTATTTAAAGGTTCACCCGCCTAGGTTTAACAGAGCCTGAAGTGTAGGGAGTAATCATCTATTAGGGTTAACTCTGTTAGTTGGTTCAGAAACGTTGTAGATTTGATCATAAAGCTTGGCATCCTCTTAGAATCTACAAAATGCATTTTTGAGACCCAACAAATTTTGATGGTGCATGCAGCAAGGCTGGGAATGGAGCTGGGATACTTTTTATGTCACCATCAGGAAAGACATTCAAATACTCATTTTTCTTGGCCTTTGAATGTACGAACAATATAGCTGAATATGAAGCACTCTTGACTAGGTTAAGCATTGTTAGGAAACAAAAGATCAAACTGTTAGCCGTATATGGAGACTCTGAGTTGATAATTTCACAAATCAAGGGAAAATATTCCTCAAAAAATACAAGATTAAAACAATACAAGAATGCAGTTTTGGATGATATAGAATTATTTGATAATTTTTCAATAAGTTGGATAGACATGTCGAAAAATATAATGGTTGATTTCCTTGCAAACAAAGATTTGAAAAGGGATGATATTACCCTGGCAGGTATTTCAAAAATTGAGTTCAAGACTAGACCGACTATCCCAGACAACATAGATAACTGGCAAGTTTTCGATAGTGATGCTGATTTACTTAAATTTTTACATTGTATAGATCAGTATGAAAATCAAGAGATTGATCTTAATGCTTTTGTTGAGGAGATTGATGGCAAAGAGACTTTATTTGGGAAAGAAATTGTCCAACTTAAAACCAATAAAATTCCAAAGGGCTTAAGAGCATTAGAGAGAGTTTTTGATGTGAATGATTGACCCATTACCAAAAAAGCAACAGTAAAAGAGGATGATGTGGAAGAAATAAATTTGGGAACTGAATTATCACCTAAAAAGGTCTACATTGGAAAAAAGATAACCCCTGCAATTAGAATCATGTTAATTACATTATTGAGAAAATATAAACATGTATTCACCTAGTCCTATGATGATCTTAAAGCTTATAGGGAAGATTTGTTCTAGCACGAAATCCCACTGAAGCCAGATGCTAAGCCTTATAGACAAAAGAAAAGACCTATTAACCCTATGTTAGAGCTGAAGATGCACGAAGAACTCATGAAACTCAGGAAGGCTGGCATCATAAAACCAATTAGGCATTCTTCATGGGTTTCAAATTTAGTGCCTGTTAGGAAGAAGAATGGGGATATTAGACTTTGTGTAGACTTTAGAAACTTAAACATGTCCTCCCTCAAAGATAATTATCCCTTGCCTAATATGGAAATCTTGTTGTAGAGGGTTACTGGTTGTGAATTGTTATCCATGATGGATGGTTTCTCTAGTTATAACTAGGCAAAGGTTAAAGAGTCTGAATAGTACAAAATAGCCTTTACAACCCCATGGGGAATGTATGTATATGTAAGGATGCCATTCGGCCTTACAAATGATGGAGCTACATTCCAAAAGGCAATGGATGTTGCCTTTGCAGGTTTAATAAATGAGATCATGGTTGTATATCAGGATGACCTCACTGCATACTCAAAAAGGGCAGAAGATCATGTGAATCATCTTGAGAAAATATTTATCACAACATTAGAATATGGTGTTTCCTGGAACCCCAAGAAATGCAAATTTGCAGTCACAGAGGGGAAATTGCTTGGGCACATAGTATCCAAAGATGGAGTTAGGATTGATCTCGAAAGAGTAGATGCAATAGATAAAGTTCCTATCCCAAAGACAGTTAAGGCCATACAATCATTCTTTGGACAAATAAACTTTGTGAGAAGTTTTATACCAAACTTTTCATAAATAATTAACCCTATATCTAGAATGTTGAAGAAAAATGCAAAGGTTGATTGGACAGATGAATGTATAGAATATTTTGCATCCATAAAAAGAGTAATTAAAGAAGCTCCAGTGCTAAAGTCTCCCAACTTCAGTAAACCTTTTTAGATCTTCTCATTTGTGTCTTTTCATATAGTAGTAGCAGTAATGCTACAAAAGAATAGTGAGGGTTATGAGTAGCATGTTTCCTTTTTCAGTAAATCACTCCAGCATGTAGAACTTAACTATGATCTCACTAAAAAACAAGCCTATGTGTTGGTGAAAGCAGTCAAAGCATTCAGACCTTACCTAGTTGGGGCTAAGGTGATAGCTTATGTCCCAAATGCAGCAGTCAAAGATGTGTTTATGCAGAATGAAGTAACTGGGAAGAGATGTAGGTGGATAAACCGACTCCAAGAATTTGATATAGAATTCAAATCACAAAACTGGTAAGGGGACAAGGGCTAGCAAAATTAATGACTGAAACAAATCTTGAGGCTGCCCAAGTATGTAATATTGAAAACGAAGAGGACATGGTAACAAGTATTGAGAAAAATCCTTGGTATACTGACATAGTGTACTACCTCAAATACATGAAATGCCCTAAAGGATTTGACAATAATAAGAAAAGAACACTAAAATTGCATGCTTCAAAATATGTGTTGTTAGAGGGAGATCTTTATTGGAAAAATAAGGATGGTATCTTATTGTTTTGTTTAGATGAAAAACAACCAGAATCTACCTTAAAAGAGATGCATCAGGGAGTATGTGGTGGCCACTTCTTAGCTAAAACCACAGCACACAAGCTATTAAGAGTTGGTTACTATTGGCCCAAGGTTTTCAATGATTCTTATAGCTTTACAAGGAAATGTGAGGCCTGTCAGAGATTCTTAGGGAAGTTAAAGTATCAAGGGGCGTTACCCTTGAGACCTATGCAAGTTGATGCCCCATTTCACCAATGAGGAATTGACTTTATAGGAGAAATTAAGGAAAAATAAGTAGCGGCCACAAATGGATATTAGTAGCCACCGATTATTTTACAAAATGTGTGGAAGCACTACCCACTAAACAAGCAACCAACAAGGTTGTGATAATTTTTCTATTGGAAAATATTATAACTAGATTTGGGGTACCAGTGAGGCTCATAACTGACAATGGAATGTGCTTTAGATCTGATGAGTTTAAAATTTTTGTAAATCTTATGGCATTGTGGTCTCATATTCTTCTCCATACCACCCACAGGGTAATGGGTAAGCTAAATCTAGCAATAAAAGTATCCTGAAGATTATAAAAAGAATGCTGGATAATAACAAGAAAGCCTGGGATTCTAAGTTGAGGTTAGCACTATGGGTTGATAGGATCACAGTGAAGAAAGCAATTGGAAAATCACCGTTTGAGCTAGTATATGGAACTCATGCTAGATTCCCTATACACAATCTGCTGCCAGTGTGTAAGTTTATCCTACAAGAGGATTGGGATGTCCCAGAACCGATGAAGGAGAGGCTAGAACAACTAATGCAATTGGACGAAATAAGGGATTAGGTAATGAAACAAAATAAAAAAATGCAAATGTAGATGAAGTACCTATATGATAAAAATGATAAAGTTAGAAAATTTGAGGTAGGTGACATAGTGCTTATGTGGAATGCTAGAAATCAAGAAAAGAGCAAACATGGGAAGTTTCAGGCTTTGTGGATCAGACCCTTTGTTATCAGTGACAAAGGAGGGGAGGATTCCTACCACTTACAGAACATGTCAGGTGAGGAGCAAGAACTGCTAGTACATGGGCAATTTTTGAAACATTTTTTCTCTTAAAAGAGAACCAGAGAAAAAAGAATTGCCAGTGCATGGACAATTCTGGTTAAAACTCTCAAAATGGCCTTTTTCCATGTACGGTAGTTTAGGAAAATCAAATAACTTGCCAAGATCTCCCTTATCAAGAAATAAAATCTTTTCATAAATGATAATATAGGATCACCACCACCCATCATAGTTCACCCTTCTCCCAATGAATAAAATACTAGCTTGCTCCCCAAAGATCTAGGATCTTGCTATGCCCACAAGGGACATACATCCCCAGACGAAGCCTATGTTGGAACTAGAAATTTCAACATATTTTTTCAAATTTTTTAGGGTCCCATGATGATTAACTTGATTGTAGTACCCAAAAAATTTCATAAATCTAGTGCTCTTGTTGGATTAAAATGAAATATCAACCATATGTAGAATTTTTTAGTCATATGCATCACGCAAAGGCCACAGGTTGTACTTGTGTTGTTTTCTTGATTGGGAAAGCATTGGTTGGTTACAACAGAGTCAAGAATGATTTAAGAGAGATGTGCAAATGGACAATGATCTACTCCAAGTTGTAGCATGTCCCACAATTACCCTTGCAATTTTGGACAAGTTGAGTTGATCTGCAGCGTGCCACGCCACACTCAAAGCATGAATGAACTCCAAATTAAAGAAAATGAAATACCAGGATGAATTCAACTATAGATTTTGTTCACACATCATTAAAAAGGAAATGGAAGGAGAATTGATTTCTAATGTAAAATTACCTGTTATAGTTGCAGTATGTGACCCAGGTGGCAAATGCAAATCGCTCGTGAGCGATGAAAGAGTGGACATTTTTCCCTGGTGAAATGCATTTTTGAGAATATAGTTCTACAATAATTGAAGATATGGAGAGTAGTTTTCAGGGGGGTCATGTGTAGTAAATAGAATGTGCAACACCTCCTTCAAATGCCCTTCTCTACATAATGTTGAGGGATTGGGATTGAGATGTGGATCAATATTTTTATTAGTACAGATGATATTTAAATAGAGTGCTCGAAGAATATGCATTGACAAGAATGGTCCATGACTCCATCACAAATTCATATATATTAAGATATTATCTCACCTTATACATTATGCCATCGAGATGAAAGCCACATGCTTACCTAAATTAAAAAATCAGCATCACTAGCTTTCACGCCAAATGGTAAGCCAAATTTCAATTGCATGGTATGATGATGACAGCGGCGAGGATCACAATGAGAATCACGACAATTGCAATGATGAATGACAACAAAGGGGAGTCATTTTTCATACGCAATACTGCAGGCTCTAGGAAATAAGAGAGTACAAACGAGAAGCTCTTAAGCAAATACACATGGCGTGTGTGAAACCAGACTCCACAGCCTTTGTCGGAATCCTCGTAGCCAAGCTTTGATATGCAAAGCCCTAAAATGACACAGTACTGCAAATAAAAAGCTATCAGTGGAATTTTGACATATTGGTACAAGTAAATGGTAAGTCTCTTCGATCGCCCGAGAAGAATAAAGGATTTGTTTGAAAGCGTATTAGGGAGAAATATAAAACACTTTTGGAGAAATATATTAAAGTCATCATGTTAAAAATTATCTTGAGAAGAAATAAATTTTACAAAATAAGAAATATTTTTACCAAAGGTACGATGATATTGGTTATCATTTTATCCAGGAGAAGATTATGTAAATAAGGATAAGTTGTTTTTACGAAATTAACCAAAAGGTGAAGATTTTATGAAATCTGGTAAAAAAATTTCACCAAAGAAGTTAGAAGGGGAAATCATTTTAACTATAGTAAATAATATTGCGAGGAGGAATATCAGAATGAACTATTCATATTACCCTAACTATATGAAGTCATACCAAAGGATTTTTTTTAAAACTATTGGAAATCCTAAAAAGATATCGAAGAAAATTATTATTAAACATTTTGGTGTGATAAAGTGACATTTGATGATAAAATGAAATACATTATCCACTGTGATAAAAACCCTAGATACACGTCAGTGAGAAAATAAACGTCAGAATGAAGGAAATAACATACTGATTTCAAAGGACATGCTAATAGAACCATGTCAAAGGCATTGGCAGAGGAGAATTTGTCCTAAGGTTGACATTAGCACAAAATTCATATTTATTATTTATCTGATGATGATTTTTTTCTTTGTAGGATTATGGTTACATTGAGTGCAATGAAGCAATTCTCAGCCGACAGTTAAATGATTTCATCATATCGGAAGATCAAATATTTTATCCTAGCCTTAAATGATCGTTAATGTTTTTAATCAAATTATTTAATTTATGTAATAAATATTGCTGTTTCATTTCATAGTTAGGTTCAATCAGTTATCAACTGTCACAAATTTTGTAACGGGTCTGAAACTTGTTTGCCTCTCTTTATAAGAGATGACCATGACCCGAATAAGAGATTGGACGGAGGATAAATTTTAGAGACAACTTTAGGTTAGAGAAAAACACTTTTTAGGTTTCAATCAGAACATTATACATAGGTGAATAGAAAATAGAACAACTATGTTGCACACAATATCCTGAAGCAGTCAGTGGAAGATTTCAGATTTGATGACTTCATGACGGTATCAATTGTTTGTTAATTTATTTTCAATTATCTGATTGTCTCCATTTTAGTATTTTCTGGTTATTCAATTTTATATATCAAGCATATATTTATCTTGTTAGAACACATTTGTTGTATTTGTGTGATTATATTAATTGGTTTCTTTGAAGAGAATTAAATCCTTTTGATTAATCACAATAACTTGGAAATGTTGTTTGGATTTATAAGTAGAGTCATGTAATTAGAATTATTATTCTGTCTCCAAAGTTGATGCAATCTGTTATTTCTACATAATTTTTAATTGGTTCCTTCAAGAAAGGATTAAACCCTTTTAAATATTTTGCAATTAATTTGATTATGTCCCTTGGATAATTAAGTATGGATTAATAATTACTTCCTTACACGGTTACACAAGTTGTAAACTATTTTTCTGTGCCAAACAATTTGAATTATTACCTAGCATAAGTTATTTATTTCTAAATCTCTTTTGACTCCATTACCCAATGAGGCACTAGTCTGAAAATTTTATTTCATTTATTCATTAGTAAATCTTTAATTTCCTTTAATACTATAGTTTATACCAAATTATTTGCTTTATAGAAGTAGTTAGTAATTTCTCATCTATTTCACATTTTATGCCACTGTGAATAGATAAATTAGCATTAATCAAAGTTGCACATTCATTTAATCTATTTTATTAATTAAAGGTTCACCCACCTAGGTTTAACGGAGCCTGAAGCGTAGGGAGTAATCATCTATTAGGGTTAACTCTGTTAGTTGGTTCAGAAACGTTGTAGATTTGATCATAGAGCCTGGCATCCTCTTAGAATCTACAACATGCATTTTTGAGACCCAACATGAGGCAGATTCCTCCCTTCAAATTATCAGGACAGAGAAGATACAACTAACTTTATCAACCATACAGTAGGAATTATTGAAGGAGGACTTGTTCTTACATCTTCATCAGCACCTTCTACGTCTTCATGAACTTCTTCCACAACTATAGAAGGGACCTTTAGAACCATGGCAGATGCTATGGTGGAGGATCCACCAGAGAAAGCAATGTTTGAGTTTCCTATCACTGATCAGGAGAGGGCTATAGTGCTGAAGAATATTCCACCTTTAGCATTACCAGTCTTCTATGGGCTAGTGACAGAGGACCTAGATACATTTTTATTTGAGTTTGATATCCTATGTAGAAGCTATGACTACACTTCAGATGCTCACAGGCTTAAACTCTTTCCTACCACTCTCAAGGATGCAGCCTTGAGATGGTTTATGGGGCTAGGAAAAGATGTCATTCTAGATTGATATACAATGAAGGAGAAATTCTTGGAGAAATACCAAGATTATTGTAGAGGACATGATAGGAGGAGAGATGACATCTTCAGGATGTCACAAAAAGAGGAGGAGCCACTGGAAGATTATGTTGAAAGATTTCAGTTTGCTTTGAAGAAAAACCCCCAAAACTAATTGTCTGAATAATCATTAAAGCTGGTCTTTTTGAGAGGGGTTAAGGATGATTGCACAGATGCCCTGAATCTCATTGGGCAAGGTGATGTTTCTCATAACTTACCTTTTGAGTCAATTTGTAAGGTTTGCCAAAATTATTCAAGAACTTTCACCAGACGACCAAGGGGAGAAAGGAAATCCATTACAAACAAATCAACCAATGGGGTTTCAAGAGTGGAAATTAGTAACTTTCTATCCAACATGAAAGAGGATATCATCAGCCATATGGCTACCCAGCTGGACACTCTTCACATTAAGAAGAAACAAGAAGAGGTGGATGTAATGCTTACTGAGTATTGTCCCAACTATAGGCAAAGGAAGGCCAATTGTAAATGCTAAAGGGTGGCAAGCATCTAGCAAGAGAAGGTTGAAAGGCCAGAATTTTAGCCATTTGAAGGAGAGGATGGACAACTATTCTACATAGCTCAAAGGAGACCTTGGTAGCAAAGACAAGGTATGCCCTCTGATCCACTAAGTTTCAATTCACCTTTTCCTGCTACAAACCAAAATTTCTCTGCTTGGAACACTCAGCCATGGCCTAGTAATCAAAATCTCTGGCCTACTCCACAACCTAGTTGGAACCAACAATAGCCAAACCTATGGCCCCAATAAAGTTTCCAAGGCTCCAACTATTACCCCTAATGGCCTACACAGCAACCTCAGTGGTAGCCCCAATGGAACAAGAACCAACAATGGCAGAAAAATGAAAATTACCAGCAACCTATGCTTCCATCTCAGCCACAGCAGCCAGCCATAATGCCTCCATCTACTCCTCAAAATCAACCTCCTAGACCTACCCAACTCTATGCCCAACCTGCACCTAACCCTAACAACAAGCATGTTCAACAGGCTTATACTAACGAGGTGATTCAATACTCCACCTATGGGGTAGAGGTGAGTAATGTTCATCTCATATCAAGGAAGCAACTTGCGGGCCCTTCATCTCCCCAAATTACAGAACTTGAAGAAGAAGAACCCACAAAGGAAGCCTCAGATAAGCCACCTTTGGAACCTAAATCAAATCAGGGCCCTTAGATCATTTCACATCCTAAGCCTCCTTTCCCTGAACGCTTGGCTATCCAAAAGCAACCTTCATAGTCTGAAACTGACCTTATAGGCCAATTACAAGATATAAACATAAAGATTCCCTTAATCCAAGCCATCAAAGATATTCCTATCTACACTAAGACTATCAGAGATCTCTGCATAAAGAAACCAGGAAGGAAGAGAATAGACCCAAAGACAGTCCATGTTTTGGGTAACCTTGTTGACATAATGTTGGGGAATATAACTATTCCCAAATATACATATCCAGGTAGTCTAGTAGTGGATGTCAAAATCAATGGGACTCTGATTAAGAATACTCTGATAGATTTGGGTACTACAATTAATGTAGTGACTAAGGAGACAATGCAGATGCTCCAATTAAACAACCTTAGGCCTACTCAGACAGTTTTACAATTAGCTGATAGGTCTATAGTTAAACTTGAAGGAGTCATTGAGGACTTGGTAATTGTATTAGATTCTTGGGAATACCCTGCTGATTTCATAGTCCTACAGCCCAAGATCAATCTCGCTGGTTATCCTCTTATACTAGGCAAACCATGGCTTGCCAAAGTAGATGCATTTATAGGTTGTAGGTCAGGAAACATGATCATATCCAATGGGACTGTGACCAAGAAGATGGTCTTATATCCCTCAGCCCAACCATACCATGAACTTGAGAAGACCATCTAGCCTACCTTGGATGATGAGGACAAATATTCACTACAAACCTTAATGACTATTGAACGCAGCCCCTTACTGGACATCTAGGATGAAGATGAGTTAATAGCTCACATTATACAAAATGATTGCGGGAGGCACCCGCAGCAACAGGACTATCTATCCTGCTTGCAAAATCCCTTAAGAAGCATAATGCCCACCAGTTCCTCAGAGGAGGTATCCCAAATATTTCATACTTTATTACCCCAGCAATGCTTACTAGTAATACCTAGCCTTGATTTGTCCTCTATACAAGAAATGTCTAAAGAATTAGAAATCAAGCTAGGAAAGATGTTGACTATTAATAATGCATTGACTGATGAACAACAACAATCCTTGCATGCAGTATTACAAACCCACTCAGCAGCGTTTGCATGGGATTACAGTGACATGAAAGGCATTAATCCTGCCTTGTGTATGCACAAAATTTACATTGATGATGGCCACAGACCTATAAGGCAACAACAACGCAGGAACCCTGCTCTCAGAGAGAGTGAAATCTGAACTTCAAAAGCTTTTAGATGCAAGATTTATATACCCCATTTCAGAAAGTGAATGGGTTTCACCATTGGTCATAGTTCCCAAGAAAGGTGGCAAATGGAGAGTTTGTGTTGACTACAGGGAAATAAATGCTGCCACCAGGAAAGATCACTTCTCATTGCCCTTCATTGATCAAGTTCTTGACTCTTTGACAAGGAAGAAATATTTCTCATTTATTGATGGTTTCAGTGGCTATAACCAAATCAAGATTGCACTAGAGGATCAAGATAAGACAACGTTTACCTACCTTGGGGGACCTATGCATATTTTGTCTTGCCTTTTGGTCTGTGTAATGCTCCAACCACATTTCAAAGAGAAGTACTCAATATTTTCTCTGATTTTGCCCATGACAGCATGGAAATTTACATGGATGACTTCACCACATATGGTGAAACATATGATGAAGCTTTACACAACTTGGAGAAAGTTTTAAAGAGATGCACAAAGCACAATCTATCTTTGAGAAATGAAAAATGTTTTATGATGATGACATAGGGCATTGTCTTGGGACATTTTATCTCAAGTGCAGGAATACAAGTTGACCCAAAGAATATTAAAATCATATCTACCCTGCCTATTCCATAGAGATAGAATGATGTAAGGAGCTTCCTTGGACATGCAGGTTATTATAGGTGGTTCATTCAAGATTTTAGCAAAATTGTTGCCCCTCTGTTTACTCTGTTGACAAAA
The DNA here is from genome assembly GCA_027924645.1 of Cunninghamia lanceolata. NCBI lineage: Eukaryota > Viridiplantae > Streptophyta > Pinopsida > Cupressales > Cupressaceae > Cunninghamia > Cunninghamia lanceolata. The sequence goes on from BSBN01000250.1 coordinate 384,275, forward strand.
CACATTAACTTTGAATGGACCCTAGACTGTCAAAATTCATTTGAAAAGCTAAAAGTTTCCTTGATACAAGCTCCAGTTCTAAGAGGTCCAAATTGGACATTGCCTTTTCATATCCACACAAATGCATTAGACTTTGTCATTGGAGCAGTCTTAGACCAACAAGAAGGAAATAATGAGTATGCAATATACTATGTAAGCAAAAACCTACAGGGAGCTGAGTTGAACTATACTTTGACAGAAAAGGAAATGTTAGATGTTGTTTATGCCATTAACAAATTTAGACACTACATTACTAGCTATAAAGTGTTCATACATACAGATCATACAACAATCAGATATTTGATGAATAAGCCAATAGTGGGTGGAAGACTTGTAAGATGGTTGTTGTTATTGCAAGAATTTGACATAACAATAGTTGACAAACCAGGAAAGGCTAATGTAGTTGTTGATTTTTTGTCTAGACTGCCTACACAATCAACAGAAAGAGTGGTTGATGACTATTTTCCTAATGAGCATCTATTTGCTCTAAATATACACACTCCATGGTATGCAGATATAGCTAATTATTTGGTCACAGGGTAGATTCCAGGTTACTTTTCTCCAAGGGAGAAAAGACAATTAGTTCATAAATGTTTCCCTTATTCTTGGATTTTTGGATTCCTATTCTACACTGGTCCAAATAACATTATGAGAAGATGTATTAGAGAGGATGAGGTGTTTGATATATTGAAGGCATGTCATGATGAACCCTATGGTGGACATTTTGCAGCCAAAAGAACAACCTTCAAGATCTTGACAATAGGATATTATTGGCCAACACTTCATAAAGATTCTGTTAAGTATACTAGAAGCTGTGATCGGTGCTAGAGGATGGGGAGACCTACAAGAAGTGATGAAATGCCTTTGCAGCCACAAATAGCATTAGCTCCTTTTGATAAGTGGGGGTTGGATTTTGTTGGCCCTATCTCTCCTACTTCAAACAACAAGGAATATATACTGGTATGCACTGATTACTTAACCAAATGGGTGGAAGTTAAATCTTTGCAGTTTGCTAGAGATGGCAATGTGGAAAAATTCTTGTATGAGGAAATCTTCACTAGGTATGGTGTACCTAGGGAGATAGTGACTGATCAAGGACCACAGTTCACATCAGACTTAATCACCAAACTAGTGGAGGAATATTAGATTAGACACAAGAAGTCCACTCCATACCATCCTCAGGTTAATGGTCAAGTTGAGGTTACAAACAGGGAGATTGAGAATATATTGACAAAACTAGTACAGCTTCACAGAAGATATTGGGTTTCCATGTTACCAAAAGTTGTTTGGGCATACAGAACCACATGGAAGACAACTACATGATTCACTCCTTATGAATTGGTTTATGGCAAGACAATAGTACTTTCTATAGAATTTGAATACAAAACTCTAAGGACAGCAGTAGAATTAGGGATGGATTTGACAGAAGCTCAAAAGGAAAGGTTACAACATTTGAATGCTCTTGATGAAATCAGATTAGAAGCCATCCACCACACAGAGGTTATACAGAAACAAATAATTAAATGCCATGATAAGTATATAAAGACTAAAGAATTCATTGTTGGTGATTGGGCCCTTCTCTATGATTCCAGATACAAAGATTTCAAGGGCAAGCTTCAATCTCGATGGTTGGGACCATATGAGATTCAACTAGTATTCCCTAATGGTGCAATCCAACTATAAACCATTGACGAGGTCCAATTTTCATTGTTGGTAAATGGACATCGGCTGAAACTTTATAAGAAACCACTTTAGAAAGATGATTTTATTGTCTCTCTAACAAATCAGTATGGTGCTAACAAATCAGTATGGTGCTCACGATGCTATTGATGAAGGTTCTGAAACACACAATGATATGCCGTCAGAAGATGATCCACCAATCTTGTCTAGTGATGCAGAGGTTGAGTTGCACGACCCAACCCCTAACACTAAGACTTAATTTTTATTGCTTTGTAATTCACATGCACATACAGTACACTACCCATGGTGTACATAGTTAGCTCCAGAGGGACCTATTATTCACTCTCTATTGGGACCTATTCCAGTCGGGACCTATTATTCACTCTCTATTGGGACCTATTCCAGTCGGGACCTGAAATAATGGATATGTAAACATTCAGTCGAGACCTGTACTAGAGGCACCCGTAGCAACACATGTTTGCAGATGTCTTCAATACTTTGGTGAAAAGTAAACCATTTTCCTGCGCATTCCATTTCTTCTACATATGCTTCATTCATTTTGAAAACCACCATCGCAAAAGTGTTCAACTCAAGCTCACGAGTTGTTTGATCAAGCATTGTGAGCTGTCACCTCACATCACTTCCAAAGTACCCACCGCCTTACCATTCACTCTCATGCATTTCATCTTGCTCACATCAAATAAAATGCCAAGTACGTGTTCTATAGTTCCAAGGCACACTGCTTATTTATTTCTATAACGTATGTACATAAGGTAACTTTCAATGATTAACTTAGATTTATTTCTATATTCATTATTACTCTTCATTTATTTCATGCATGTGAAAATATATATCACCATTCCATTTCATAAATACTCTTCCTTTCATATCAATTCACACATGAAGTGAGGTCACTTCACCCATTAGTTGGGGAGAGGGGTTAAATTTTTTGATTTTCGCCACCCAAGTCTTTAGAGTTACCAAATAGAATTCTATGTCATTTTCCAAAGATAGTAAACCTACCATGTTTCACCCAAAGTGTGAGCTTGTTACCCTATGAGTAATATGATAAAGTTATAGTTGGGAAGAATAGGATAAGGCAGTAAATTGTAGGTTCTTCTGAAGGTGGTGGAATTGGAGTTGAGCAGAAATTGAAACTCCAAGAGGTTGCAGAACACAAAGATAATGGGAGGTGATGTGATAAGACAATCTGCGCATAAGGAAATATTAGAGGATGTGATGGTTCTACCACTCTTCACTAGAGTGGGATGGCTAGACTACTTCTTAAAGTTAACAGAATATGATAATGAAATGGTGAAAGAATTTGTAGCTACATTGCAATATGATGAGGCAACAGTCAGGGGATTGGTTGTAGATGCTTCTGAAATGGCCATTGCCCAAGTTACAGGATTGTTGCGCACAAGGTCTGAATATCCAGCTCATGTTGATGCAGCTACAACAAGGGAAGAATTCTGCGAGTATGGAGAATACCTGGACTCAACATCACAAGGTACAAAGAGATTGTCCCTTCCATTCTTTTGGGGAAAATGTGCTTCATATATCTATAGAGTAAAAGACTCTACATTTTGTATTAAGTGGCAGTGCGCATCCATGGGTTAGAGTTCAGTGTCTGTGAATGTTTCTAAGAGTGGCTGCGAGGGTTTCATTTTGCTAGTGCTGCGGGATCCTCCATTCTAAGAGTGGCTGTGAGGGTTTCATTTTTCCAGTGCCACGGGATCCGCCAAGTGTCGAGCCCCAGTTCAAGCCGCACCTTTGTTTCTAAGTTATAACTTTAACGCGGAGTGTGCCACGTAGCGGAAACTATTTCTATTGTGTTTTAATTTACTAGCTGCGGAAGGCACCACATGTCATATGCAGAGGCACTCCCTAAATGTTTCAGCAGGATATAGAAGGTGCCATGTGTCTTTTGTGGTAGCCGCAGAGCTCGACATGTGTTAGCTTCCGCGTTATGGTTTCTTTTTGTTTTGATGCTAAGTGAAGGATAAAGGTGGGTCCCAGTGTAGAGTCTCAAGTGCTACGGAATGTGCCACGTGGTGGATGTGGCGCCCAAGTAAAAGATTTCTAACTTTTCCTCCGGTGACAATAAATGTTTCTCAAATGATGCGGACCTCGACATGTGTCAGCCTCCGCTTGAGTTTCAAGGAGTATCTTATAATGTTTTAGTAATGCAGAATGTGCCACGTGGTGAATGCGGTGCTAATGATAAAAGCCTTTGCCCCTTTTCTCTGGTAATACTAAATGTTTCTTCAGTGATGCAGAGCCTAACATGTCTCAACCTCTACGTGACTCTCAAAAGGTTTCTAATGTTTCAAGAAGAGCACGGAAGCCGCCACGTACCAGTTAGTAGTTGTTGCGGAAGCTGCCACCCGTCCTTGTTTAAAAGCTAGCAAGCAAAGAGTTGTGGGCCCCATTTTTAAATGTGTCTTTAAGTTTCAAAGCTTTGGATTGCTACAGATGTCACTTGCGGAGGCTACCTCAGCATAAAGACACAGTTAAGTAAAGACCTATGGATAAGGACACGTGTTGTTTCTAGTTCCTACGGAAGCTGCCAAGTGTCAGTTCCTGTTTCTTCCCGAGAGATGAAAGAGTTTCAAGTGATGCACACAGACATTGTCATCTGTTGTGGAGTTTTAAGTTTCAAATATGCGGAAGCTGCCAAGTGTCTTTTCCTTATAAGAGGAGGAGCGCCACATATATTTTGTCACAACCAATTGGACTTACAGAAAATGTAACTGTTTGTGGATCTGAAAGATCTTAAGTGTCAGAGACTTCCAATTACCTCCAGTTCGCTTAGGCCATTGGGATTCGATTGCTGCAGACAATCTAGAGTCGATCTTGGGCTATAAATATGTGATTTTTGTAATGTATCGATATAGATGATTCTTTTCATAGAGATTTGAAGTTAGAATTTTGATTTTGCTAGAGTTTTCTATCAGAGATTTGAGACTTTTGCTGTGACCAATGAATATTATTTGCCTTTATTTTGTTATTTTTGATTCAGAAAGTGGATGTAACTGTGCATGTATCTGTGCCTTTTATGTTGCTGGAAAATTAATGAGAAAGACAAAGTTCTGTGCCTTGGTTGATATTTTCTGTGTCATTGCAAATTGTCTGGTTGTGAGCCTTTGATTTTATTCATTTTATCTGTTATATTAATCATGCAGCATCTGCTCTTTAATGTAACTGAATCTTGAGAATAGTTCACTATGCTTAGTTGAGAAACACTTTATTTAGGTGCATCACCATAGATAGATTTGTTTTTATTGTATCTGTAATTCTATTAGTTTCTACCCTTTTCCCGAAACCCATTTAAGATTAGAGAAGAGCCAGTTTCTTTAAAATCTGGAGGTTGTTTCAGGTAGCAAGTCCCACATTCCTGAAACTTCCCATGTTGGTGTTGGAACCTGCACAATTTTACACATCAACAATATCATTAAATACTTTACCTGTGATGGTCAACACAATTTGTTGTATACTGTGCATTTTAAGTTGCTAAATCACTTACGCCATGATAAGTTAGTCAGTGTTCCCAATTTCCTCTATAACATGTTGAAAAGGATGGCATTCAAATATCAAAAAAAGAAAATGGACACCACATTGTTGCATAATTACTTAATATCCCTATTGGTTAAGAGAAGCCTAAGAATTCAACATCCACAAGTTGATTGGGATGCCTTTAAACAATGTATAGATATCACAACACTGTTGGAAGTACCTGAAGCAGAGAATAAACCTCAACATGAGCCTAAACCTAAGATTGAACCTGAGAAAGAAGAGCCACAAGAGGAAAATACTCTAGAAGATAGGCCGATGGAAATAGAGGAACCCTCATCTTCTAACCCTAAAGCTATGAGAGGCACTAATTCAACACCTGTTAGGAAAAAGAGAAACAAGAAAAGTGTTGAGAAACATAAGAGCACTGTGAAGGGAGAAGATGCAAGGGAAAAGAAGAAGAAGAGTAAAAAGAAGAGGAAAAGTGAAGTCAAATAGGAAATTGTTACTCCTAGGTGCTTAGGAAGGCTGAAAAGGCAGAGTGTGAAAGAAAGAATTATTGAGGAATAGGGGCAGGAGGAAAAGGGTGAAGGACAACAGCACCATGATCCAATGCTATTGAATACAGATTCAGATAAAGAAGGAAACGCCCCTGAGGATGTCCCTACTGATGCTCATGAAAATGTTAATGTGTCTACCAGAAGGAGAAGGTATGTTTCTTCATCTTCTGATTTTGATTCAGAAGATATGTTTATTGCAAAGCAAATGGGAAAATTGGTTCCTAGTAGTTTTACTAAGGAAATTTTTTATATCACCGAGGATGATGATGATGATGAAGGTTTGAATTTTGAAAAGGAAAAAGAATTGTTAGAAGATAGGAATATAAGAAAAGAGCTTCAAGAAGCTCTTGACAAGATAAACCAATTAGAGGAGTAGGTGAAAGGATGTGAGGAGAAGGACAAAGAAAAGGAGAAGAGAATACAAGAGTTGGAGGAGAGAATTCAAACCTACGGCCATGGAACCAACTTGGATCTATTAGTACAGATGGCTGTGAGTAAAACAAAAACTGAAGAAAATGAAGCATTAAATCCACAACCTCATGTTTCTAGGTCTCCAATGTATCACACCACTTTGTCTTTAGGTTTTGAATTACTGAAACTTACTCACAAATCCAAATAGGAAAAAGAAAATTGGGTGAAAGAAAAACAAACTCTCAATGCATCACTGGAAGGTAAGAATTTGGAGTTAAAAAGGTTGGAAGGTAAATTGACAAAGGTAATAGACAGAGCCATTCAGATCATTGAGTGTAGACCTCCACCTAGGGTGTATGCATTGTTTCTAAAGGAAAATTTTCTTAGTTTTCAGTTCAATAGGTTCATTAATGATCAACCTGCTTTACATTCAAGGCAAATTTTTCTCATCTATTTCAAAGAAGTCAGCCTGGAGGAGCAAGATCGCCTGTGTGAGTATTGTTTACACAACTATCTAATGGCAGAGGATACATAATGGAACCCCTCAATTTATGTTGGGGATTTGCAGGTTAGAGCATTGTCATCATATTTCAAGAATGAGCAGCTCAAAGGTGAATTAATGGACAAATATGAAGAACAAGAGAAAATAGTGGCACTACAAATCAGAAAAGAAGCACTGAATCATGATGTAATCCTTACTCAATGGTTGACACTCCTCTCACACAAGGGTCCAGGAAAAATAATCATGGATTTGAGACTTCGAGATCACAGAAGGATACAGCAGTTAGCAGTACCTATGCTTCAAAATTGCCTAAGGTATGTACAAAGCAGATGGAATAGTTTGACCCTAGCATTGCAAAGGAAAGAGCCTCACTCTTTCCATAATTTTATGAACATGTTTGAAAGATTGCACAAGTACTTCCAAATTGTAGAACAATTAGGAGTGGGATGGCTGCCACTCATTTATCATCCTCCTATTCTCCTCTATCCAGTACCACACTAGACAGGTGAATAGAATGATGAATGTAGGAATACAAAATCAATCAAGATGGATAGGATTGCATGTTATAATGGTTTCTATCTTAAGCAGGGGGAGGGAGTCAGAGAAGTAATGGATCTTAGGTAGATTACCTTGCACTACAATCTTTTCCCATAGATGTTTAATTCAGTGATTTTGCTTGAGGACAAGCAAAAAGATAGTTGGGGGGAATGATGGGTTTAAAGATTGGCCTCTTTTATGTTGTTTTTATATGCTTTCAGACCTTTTCCATATGATCTTCCATATACTTTACAAACATCACCATCATGATATACTATCTTTTTATATACTTTGCAAGACCTTGAATCTATGTTGTTAATATGGAATATGGTGATGATATTTCTTAATTGATTGATTTGAACATGAGCATGCATGCAATATAGATAAGATTCTATGGTTTAATTATGAAGGTTATTTGCATGCATATGTTTTGTGAATTAACCACTGTGTAGCAACAAGCACGTGATATCAAGGAGAGGAGAATTTGCAGCAAGTTGCAGAACAAGAGAATTAAAGGAAGTTGAAGTCAAGCCACCAAAATTGCAAGCAGCTGGAGGTTGAACGTGAACCATTATGAGAAGGAATAAATGCAAAAGAAGTAGACTTGTTTCAAATGCAGCTTGTGTGTTTTTCATACAAGCTGTTGCATAAGAATTCTTATTTGAATAGGATTCTCCTTCCTCTATTCAGTTAGAATTAATAAATCAATCTTAACCCTATATCCTAATATCTAGGAATGGATTAATGATTGTAGTTAGTTGGTATTTGCATAAGACTCTCCCGTTTTTGTATAAGTTATGAGGGATGGGCTTGGTGTCAAGTTAGTTACTTTGTTATCCAGTTACTCAGTTGTTGTTTTAATTCAATATTAGAAGTTCCAGACATGCTTTGTTAAAAATGCCATTATTGAATACAATTTGAAAGAGATTTTTTTTATGATATGAAATGAATGGAACTATGTGTTATGTGGATGCATGAGTATCTGAATTAGATTTGATTTCCAACTAAGTGAGTCAGTCCCCTGAGCCAGCCACTCAAGGTACTGATCTTCACTTCATTTATTTTCTTACTCATGTATGCATTCTTGTTAAAGTTGTTTTCCATTAGTTTATAAATGCATTGTGAGTTAATTAGAATACTTTGATTGTTAATTACAGTAGTTGTGGTTCATGAACAAATGTATACTTTGTCTATTTTAAGTCCTCTAGAGGTTAGCATTAGTTTTCTCATTATTTTGAATGTCTTTGGATTAGTTTTGTAATTTCCTATTGCTAGCAGTTATCTACAGCTTATGCTGAAGGTACCCGTAGCCACTAGATTTTGTAACTATTTTTACTGTTCTTGCATTTTTGTGAATTCCAGCAAAGTAGAATAATCTGAGTAGGTTTGGATAAGATAGTTTAGGAGAATATGATCCCTGAAGGCACATATAGTGTAGTGCCATCATAAGCTTATGCTCCTTGGTTGATAATTTAATGTGGGAGTATAATGTCAAGTGGACTGTTCAGATAGGTTTACCCCTGAATTATGTTAAGTCTACAACACATTAGTTTTCCTCTATAATCACTACCTTAAAATTAAGTAGAGCAAGGTACTAGTGGCCCACATTATTCAAGGATGTGGCCTAGTTTGTTAGAAAGTGTGATCCTTGTTAGAGGTTTGTAGGCAAAATGAAGTTTGTAGGTGCCCTCCTCCTCACATCAGTATTAGTTGAGGTTCCATTTTAACAGTGGGGTCTTGATTTTATTTGTGAGATTATTGAAAAGTCCAACAATGGATACAAATAGATCCTTGTAGCCACTAATTACTTCACCAAATGGGTGGAGGCAGTACCTACTAGAAATGCAACATCTAAGGTAGTGATTGACTTCTTACTGAACAATATCATCACAAGGTTGGTGTGTCTGCAAGGATTATTGTTAATAATGCAATGTGTTTTAGGTCCGATGATCTCCTTGACACATGTTCAAAGTATGGGATTGATTTAACACATTCTTCCCCTATTACCCAAATGGTCAAGTTGGATCTAGTAACAAGAGCATCATGAATATCATCAAGAAGACACTTGAATCAAACAAGAAGAGGTGAGATGATAAGCTCAAGTTTGTTGTTTGGGCGGATAGGATAAATTTTAAGAAGGCAATTGGTGGGAGCCCATTTGAATTGTTTTATTGAGTAGAGGCTAAGATGCCAATTAGTCTTGAGCTACCTGTATACAAGCTATTATAGGAGGTTGAGGGAAATGAGAGTGACACCATTTCCTTGAGAATACATGAGTTGATTGAACTTGATAAAGCTAGGAGGACTGCACATGAAAGAAATTTGTTGCAACAACAGAGGGTTAAGCATTTTTATGACAAGATGAAAGTTTAGAGAAGTTTTCAAGTTGGTGACTTAGTCCTCATGTGGAATTCTAGGTCTGAAGATAAGGGAAAGCATGGAAAATTTGAAGCTTTATGGGTTGGCCTTTATTAAATTCCAGACAAGTGTAGTCATGGCACTTTTTACCTCAAGATCTTGAATGGAGATCCTCTAGAGCTGCCAGTTCATGGCTAGTACATCAAGTATTATTTCTCTTGATTTTATGTAATGCTTTGTATATATGTATATATCCTTCCCATTTTGTGTTTTGGTGTTTGGGGTTCTCTTTGGTCTTTGACCTTTCCCTTGTTTTGGCTAGGCCTTTGCTCTTCCTTCTGGTCTACAACCTAGAGATAACTAGACACTCGTTGTGTCTACAAGAGGCACACATCCCCAACTAGAGCCAATGTTGGTGCATGCCTCAATTTATTTCAAGGTCCCAAGTCTAATCCTATGAAGCGCCTAACAAATCCGTCACCCATTGCTAATGATTGATCTAAGATATCTTATGTGGATCTCCCATGTGTTAGGGTGCAAGCAAAAATCTAAAATTTTCTAAGTATAAGATGTTTCTGTTTGTTTCTTTAGCATTGTGCTTTTGTTGAAGTTTCAGGGTTTTGGGGCTTCCCATGCTTGCATGTTGTCCATATCGGCTCCAAACTCCACCTTGGTTCCCTATAAATTTTCTAAGTCTTTTGGGATCGCATAGTCAGGCATTTCCATTTCCCTTTGACATTTAGGTATGAGTTTATAGACTTCCCTGATCCCCGATCCTTGATTCTTCATAACTACTAAGTCTGTCAGAATTAAAGGTTCAGTCATCTCTAGTTCTCCTTCCCCTTTTAGAGTCATTTTCTAAGGTGGTCCCGATCCCCAATCACTAACACTACATATTTTCCTAAGTTTTTCAAGATTATGGAGTGAGAGAGTTGCTTGTTTCTCCTGATCAAAGTGGAAGTAAATTTGGCAGAAGCCTAATTTGTCTAGGTCCGATGAGTTTTCCTTCCAAGTATGGCACCTTTGCATTTATTTGGATTTCAAAGTTCAGGAAGTCACTTGTTTCTCTTCCTCAGGCAAATGGTTTTTGGTGGAGGCCCGATTACCAAAATTCTAAAGGTTTCCAAGGTCGATACTTGTTTCATATTCATTGGGGAGTTGCTTGGTCCAATGCGCAAAGGTGGTGAAGTTGGTTCCTTATTTTCCTAAGTATTTCAAACTTTAGAGATCAAGGAGTCTCTTGCTCCCTTTCAAAAGAAGAATGATGTCCAACGTGGGTCTGATCGTCAAAGTCCAATTGGTTTTCTTTGTCTTTATACTTTTGAGGCTTTAGAGATCAATGGGTTGGTCGATGCTCCCATTCAAAGGAAGAATATTGTATGATGATGGCCTAATTTTTGAAGCTTGATAGTTGGGCCTTCCTGACTGGTGCACCCTATATGTTTGTCAGAGTTGTATGGAGTCTGATACCCCCGATAAAGAAGAAGAACATTTGGTGAAGGCTCGATTTGTTAGGGTCTAACAATTTTTCCTTCCCTACTAACTAACTATTCAACTTATGACTAGACACTTCAACGGATCTCTAGTCCTGCATTAATGATCATTCTTGAGCTCGATGGCATGGTAGGTGAACTCCATTCACCCCAAGATTGATGTGGACACTTTCCAAATTAAATTTCTTGTACCAAAGCATGGTTGAATACTCCATATCTATAGGATTTTCTAGCATGACTCATGTGGTCGTGATGCAAGAAAAATGGTCACTTGGTTTCATTTTCTAGGGGTCACATCTCTCCTTCCAAGGATCCTTCAAGTTGGATGTATTATTTATGTGTTTTGGCTTTCATTAGCAAAAAGGAAGGAAAACATTTTAGTTACATAGCAGAGCTAAAAAGATAGAAAAATCTACATGAAACTTAAGGTTTCTTCTAGTTACTAGTTTTAGAGAAATTATATTGTAATACTTTTTGGATTCTCTTTCAAAGGCCATGAAAGAATGTTGTAATTCTCAAAGAATGAATTGAATGTGCAAATTGAACTTCATTTCAAGTGTCTCCATGAATGCATTGTGAGTTTTTGGTATTCTCGCAACATATCCTAATCATATTTGTTGATTTGAATGTTGTTTATGATTGATTAATCATTGTAGATTATAAAATACCTTTGAAAATGCTTTTGTGAGGTATTATGTCATATCAATGTGTGAAACTTGTGATATATTTGTGGAGTATTAAAGAATGCTTGTTATTAAGTTCTACAATGTTCTAGCTGATAGTTTGTTGTGTAGAGCCTAGCTTATGCAATAGATTATAAGTTATTGTCTTTGTTGTCACCTTGATTAGGAGACAAAATTTGATTACATTAGTGTCCCCTTTGTTTAGGTGTCCATACTCTACTTCCTTAACTGGATGAGGCTTTGGTTTGTTGTTTATCAACTTTCCTCTTTTCCTTGAAGCACATTCAAACACAACAAAACCTCAAAAATTTATTTTATTTGTGTTATTTGGCTTACCCACATCCATGTTTATATGAATGTTATTGTATTAGGGGCTATCAGATCATTATTTTAGACTCTCTACATGGTTGTGTATCTGCTTCATGAAGGTATAACACCCCTATTTTCCTCAAACCAACATACAGGTGCTTAGTGATAGAAAATTAGAGTTCATGTGCATTGGGTATGGTTTGACTCAGGGTTTTTGTTCATACTATTGTAATTATTTTCTCTCATATACCTTAGGGAATACCCCCCTTGGTCTAGCAGAGCCAAAAGAAGGTCTTATCCACCTTATCAATATTGTCCTAAGTTACCTCATCCCAAGTATAAGTATGCAATCCTTGTCTTTTTTTTGACACCCCTAGCACTCAAGAATTGATTGGATTCAGGAATTTGAGAATTCTCAACTTTGAGCACCAACAAACTACTTCTCCACCTTCATAGCGAAGAAAGGGTCATCGACTGTTTGATAGCACTCCATAGGACTTTTAATGTTTATACATTTTGTTGTATTCCTATATGGTTTTGTAAACATACATTTCTATTTTACTGATGTATATCATTGTACATGCCTATATGGCTTTATTTGTACATGCCTATATGACATTTTATATACACTATATGGCATTTTCATGACATTATGTATATGAGATTTTAAACTATATATATGATGATCAATTATGATTAAAGGATAGAAAATGTTTCATGCTTAAAAGTTTTGATATTGCCTACTTCTTCAACATTTCCATGAACCTTTCTAGTGAATAATGTCTCACATGCATTAAGAAAAAGATTATTGTGAAGCATTTACAACATTTTATAGTTCTAGAAAATTAACTAATTCTTGTAGCATACATATCAATATATGTGACATGACTAAAATTGTATCACAAGATCCCTTAAGAAATTCCTAATAGTCATGGAGACATCTAATCATGCAAATACCCAACTTGACAATACCTTCCTATAGTCCATACAAATAAATCCTCCTTCCTTTATAGTACTACAACCTACAATGATTGATTACATAAATTACATTTAGGCTATAGACCTTGAAAAATTAGATATTGATATTGGCCTCAACTTTGAAGGATTTCTCTAATTTAGAAGACTCCACTTTCTATACACCTATCTTTTCAGATTCACCTTCTTCCTGGTGATCCTTTAAATGTCCATTCTTGCTATCAAGGCATGGATCATGCTCTCTATTGTATCAAGATTTCCTTCCATAATGTATATTTTGGCCACATCTTCTTCAAACATTTAGAATCTAGCTTCTACGCTATCTTCTCTCACCATTTCGTTGTCCTTAACCACTTCCTTGATTCAATTTTGGGCTCGAAATGCACTAGCTTTCTTTCCCACTCAATCTAGTAAATAACATAAACTTGTAACCCTTGCAACAAATTAATATCCAAAGGATACAATTATTTTGATACCATTGGATCCATAAACTAGGGAATTAAATCTCACTTTGATATTAGTAAACATGTGCTTTATGAAAATAAATCCAATCAACCCTTAAAGTGCACTATTAACCACTTAAGCATGGATTCCATATAGTTCCATAGACATAAAGACATGCAAATCAAGTAAAAATAGATATCTTCACACACACACACACACACACACACACACACACACACACACACACACACACACACACACACACACACACACACACACACACACACACACACACACACACACACACACACACACACACACACACACACACACACACACACACACACACACACACACACACACACACACACACACACACACACACACACACACACACACACACACACACACACACACACACACACACACACACACACACACACACACACACACACACACACACACACACACACACACACACACACACACACACACACACACACACACACACACACACACACACACACACACACACACACACACACACACACACACACACACACACACACACACACACACACACACACACACACACACACACACACACACACACACACACACACACACACACACACACACACACACACACACACACACACATGTAGAAAATAATAATGGAAACATACAATAAGTTGATCACATATAATTTGCCTTGGAGAAAACCAAACTTAGAGTGAAAAATCTATATCTAGAGAGAAAATACCCTTTGTTCCACTATGAACAAGTTGTTTACAATTGTTTAGAGTGCCAGTGTGCATCAACAAGCTTTCACATTGATTTAAGAGCTTCTATTACCAGTAACACACTCCCATAGTTTCAATTCAAATTTACACACTTGCATAGTCATGAATATGGACTACAAACACCATACATGAGAGATAACTACTTCCCCAACATAGAAAAGCAACTTGACCTTCCTACAACCTCCTAAGCTTGATAAGATGAAAAACCAAATGCCAAAAAGGAAGATCAAACAATTAAATGCTTTGAATTTCACTTGTTTGTATCAAGAAGAGTTCACCAATTGTGCTAGGATGTGTTTAATTATTGTTGACAATTCACCATGGTAAACAACATGTTCACCTCCTACTGCAAGAAATAAATTCACTGAGACAATGATGAATTCACTAATACAATGATGAATTCACTCTCCAATTAATGCATAGCACTAAGACCCAATTTTTTGGATCAAAATGATTTCCCATTCAAAAATGGAATTATAGAGTTTGATTCCATCACCTAATCAACTTGAGAAATGATTCTAATTAGATGAACATAAATCAATCAAGATCCATTTGATATGAAGAAAAACTACTCTTCATATACCACTTTTCAACATAAGAACTTTCACCATGAGCCCACCATCTATTCTCTAAAAATATCATTTCATGTTGAAAACAAATAGCCCCCATGAACTACATGCTTTCATGCTCTATAATTTGCATGAATTAATCATTTCTTAATCTAAGCACTACACTAATTAAGTATGCAATTAAATAACATCCAACATCAAATTCTTCAAAGAAAAATGGGGAGGAGCTGTGGGAAAGGTGATCAGGCGGGAAAGGTGTTTTTGAAAAATGGAGATGGCAGTAATGGTGGGAAGGTCGTAGCAGGTGCAGGCGCAACGTTGGGGACTGGAAGTCTAGCTAACAGAAGCCTGACTATTGGATGTAGTGTAGAGGATGGAGAAGGTTCTAAGGATGGCCCAGCTGATGATGTTTCCTCTTGTGCTTTTGGGAGTCGTCTGGCCTCCTTGGAAGCTGAGATTAGACCGCTTGACACTAGTGGATCCGCGGCAGTGGGGTTCCTCCAAGGAGCCTAAGGTGGATCCCAAGAATCCTTCTTAGAAGGTGGACTCTAACCCATGGAAATCTCTTTTCGGGTCATGGTCTAAAGTGAAAAGTTCTTCCTTGCCTCTTTTCTGCTCTTCGGATCCAGGTTTAGGTAAGTTTTCTTTATCAATCCCTGACTATGTGGTGGAGAATGACATCTCTCGTATGGATCTATCGTTGGTGGGTAAATTCTTAGGTCCCAGACCTAATATAGAAGTTGTGAGATCTTGGACTCACCAGAAATGGGCCTTGAAGGGACAATTTGATATTGTTGCCTTTCAGAAAGGCTTCTTTTTATTTTCTTTCTCTTGTGAAGATGATTTGCTGAGCACCTTGGTTGGGGGCCCATGGGTTATCAAGAACTCTACTCTGGCCTTGCACAGATGGGAGCCCAGCTTTGATGCAACAAAAACCACCTTCAACGTAGCCCCTGTGTGGGTTAGATTCCCCAGCTTGCCTATGGAATTCTAGGATGAAGAAGTCTTCAAGGGCTTAGCTAGTGCTTTTGGCAGCCTGCTTACATGGATCCGGTCACTATCGCTAGGAAGAGGCTTGTGTATGCCAGGGTTTGTGTTTTGGTTAACCAAACTATGGACCTGCCCTCTTCCTTAAGATTAACTCTAAGCTCAATGAGTGGGAACAAGCTATAGAGTTCGAATCTATTCCTTTTGCGTATTTTTTATGTAAAAAGATAGGTCATTGGGTGAAACATTGTCCCTCTAAGAAAAGTAGACCTATTCATAAGGTTTGGAAAGAGAAGCAAGAAAGCCAAAAGAAGGAGGAAGCCCATATCTAGAAAAAGGAGGTTTCTCAGAAGGAATCTCAAGCCAAAGAAGTAGAGATGGCGATGATCCTATTTGTACCCAGGAGTGAAGAGCCTTTAGCTCCAGATATGGATTCTTAGAAGGGAACTATGACCATTTCTCCCTTGGAAGAACCAAATGAGGAAATAGTTTTGGCTCTGGGTTCCCTAGAGGGAGCTAGGATTAGTTCTTTCAATGAGTTTCCCCTTATTCCTAAGGGTGAAGATGAGACACCTTGCTCTCCCAAGCAGATCATGAAGTTTGCTGAGGAAAGTTCGGTAGAAGAAGTACCCTTTATAGAGGTCAAGGGTAGAAAGAAGAAAAAAGGAGCTACACCACCCCTTAGTGGGGTAGCTACTAGGAGCTCTTCCAAAGCTGATGTAGGAATGGAGAAGAGAAGACCTGGAAGACCTTCAACAAGTGTTATTAGGGAAAGGGATAGCATGAAGGAAATAGCAGGAGGGATGCAAAAGACCCTCATGGATTTGTGCTCAACAAGAACAAAATAAGGGTTATCATGAAGATCATATCTTGGAATATTAGGGGGTTAAATAACAGTCATAAACATGACCTCCTGTCTAACTTAATCTGGGATCTCAATCCTGATATTTTGTTGATTCAAGAAATGAAGATGCAGATTGAAAAATTGGACCTCATTAAGAATAGATTTTTCGCTAAGTGTGGTCTACATGGAAGCAGCTCTGAGGGTGCTTTTGGTGGAGTTTCTACTCTTTGGAATCCTAAAAATATTTCAGGTTTCCCTATTCTGGTAGATTCTAACCAGGTTGTCACTAAGTTTGTTCATAAAAAAGATGAAACAGCCTGGGTTATCTCTAACATCTATGCTCCTAACAATAAGAATGCTAGGAAAGCCCTTTGGCATAGACTTAGTGTGTGCAGAAGCTTAAGCCCTAACTCTAAATGGCTTGTCATGGGAGATTTTAATTCTGTGCTCAAAGAAGATGAGAAAAAGGGTGGAGCCCCGGCTCCTCTGGACTCCAGAATGGATTTAATGGACTTTGTTGATAAGGAAGCTTTGTTAGATATGGATCTCAAAGGGGCCAGGTTTACCTGGTCCAATCAAAGAATTGGGGAGAACCTCATCCAAGTCCAATTAGACAAAGCGCTTGTTTCGTTGGAGTGGCTTGACTCTTATTTCTACAATTTAACAACTCTCACCAGGCTTGGCTCTGACCACTTTCTGATTGTTCTCTCTACTGATAAAAAGGGTAAGAGAAATAGATTCCCCTTCAGATTTGAAAAGATGTAGTTGCGTCATCCAGAGTTAAAAGAGAAAATTAGAGGGTGGTGGGACATTCAGGTTGAGGGATCTGCGATGTACAGATTGGTTAAGAAATTATAGAATGTTAAAAGTAATATGCAAAAGTGGAACAAATCTTCTTTTGGTCAAATTTTTAAGGAGAAAGAGAAGGTGAAAGGTGAGCTGGATAAACTTCAAACCAAAATTCAAAATGGTTGTATGAATGCTGAAACTAGAGAGGCTGAGATTAACCTCCTCAACTCCCTCCATAAGATTGTTTCCAGAGAGGAAGATTTCTGGAAACAGAGATCTAGAGGTATTTGGCTGAAAAGTGGAGATCGTAATACCAAATTTTTCCACTTAATGACTATGAAGAATAGATCTGCTAATAGGATCAAGGTCATATCTAAGATGGACAGGATCATCATGGATGAAGCAAAAATTTAGAAGGAAGCTAAGGTATTCTTCTCCTCTCTTCTTAATGCTGAAGGCCCCCTAGATCTAGATATGGAAACATCTCTGTTGCAGGTTATTCCCAATGTTCTGGAAGATATAGACAACAAAATGTTGACCAAAGTCCCTTCAGAGGATGAAGTTAAAAGATTTGTCTTCTCCTTTGAAGGTAACAAGGCCTTGGGCCTAATGGGTTCCCTCATTTCTTCTTTCAAACTTTCTGGGATATAATAGCCAAAGATACTTGTGATGCCACTAAAGAATTTTTTGGTAACAAGAGGCTGTTGAAAGATCTTAATTCCATGTTCCTTGTGCTAATACTGAAAAAGAATGGAGCTAACTCCTTTTCTAATTTTTGCCCCATTAGTCTGTGTAATTCCTTTTTCAAGATTATTTCTAAAGTTGTTGCTTGCAGAATCCAACTCCTCTCGTGTCTCATTTTGGTGCAGCAAAGCGGGTTTGTTCCGAGTAGACAAATCCTTGACTCTATGATCATGGTCCAAGAAAACATTCACTCTCTGGGACGGAACAAGAAGGAGGGCTTCCTGCTTAAACTTGATCTCATGAAAGCCTACGACAAAGTGGATTGGAATTTTCTTTCCAAAGTTCTTTGTATGTTTGGTTTTAATGAGAAATCCATTTAGCTTCTCCAGCAACTTTTCCAGACTCCTAAATTCTCTGTTCTGGTTAATGGTACTCCGACGGGTTTTTTTGTTAGCTCGAGAGGCCTCAGACAAGGAGACCCTATCTCACCTTTCTTATTTGTCATCATGGTGGAAGTCCTGGGTAGAAACATTCAAAAGGGGATTCTTCAAGGGAGTTTCAAAGGTCTACATCCCTCCTTGCTTGGACCTTCTTGTTCTCATCAACAGTTCATTGATGATACTATTATTATGGGAGAAGCTACTGTCAAGGAAGCTCAAAATGTGAGAAGTATTTTGCTTAATTATGAAAAGGCTTCGGGTCAGAAAATTAGTTTGCTCAAAAATTCAATTTTTTCTTTAACACCTTGGAACCTAGACAGAAAAAGATAGCTCGAATACTACAATGCAAAGTGGATTCCCTTCCTTCCATATACCTTGGGTTACCTCTCTATGAGAAACGAGTCCTAGATTCCTTCTAGCAGAGTATGGTTGATAAGTTTCATTCTAAGTTGGTTGGATGGAAAGGAGCTACCTTGAGCCAGGCCAGAAAAATTCTGTTAATTAAAGCCTCTCTCCAAAATCTCCTTGTTTATTCTGTCTCTATTCAAAATGCCTTCCAAAATCAAAGATAGGATTGAGAAAATTAAGAAAAGGTTTCTATGGTCTGGTACTAAAGAGAAAAAATGAATCTCGTTAGTGGCGTGGGATTCAGTTTGCAGGCCTAAAAGCTTAGGTGGGCTAGGCCAAAGAAAACTAAAGGAATTCAACTTAGCCCTCCTTGCTACCAATGCTTGGCACCTAATGACGGAAAAGAAAGAATGGATAGAAATTGTGAATAACAAATACCTGAGAGGGCTCAATAATTTTAGTGAAATACTGGAATGCCTAACTTTACCCGAAGGATCTAAAATTTGGAGAAATATCTACCAGTCTAAGGAAATCATCAAAATAGGCTCTTTGTGGAAGATTGGAGATAGTAACAAAGTGGATTTTTGGAATGACAGGTGGTTCAGGAATCTCCCTCTGATCAAACTAGCTTGGGCGAGCCCCTTTAAATAGCTTTTCTCCTCTAGTGGATCAAAGGTGAGAGATTTTATTTCAGAATGCAAATGGAAGGACTACTCGACTGATAACCGCTTAATCGACTTCCAGAATAGGCTTAATGTGTTTCATATTCCCCAAGGAAGGAATGAAGATCGTTTGATTTGGTAGGCCACCTCTTGGGAAATTATTCGGTGGCCTCAAGGTTCAAACAACTTTTACCTAAGGAGGAGGATCCCCCCTTTTGGGCTAGTTTATGGGACAATAAACTTATCCCTAAAATCAATATTTTCTTCTAGCTGCTAGCTCAAGACAGAGTCCTAACATTTGACAACCTATGTAAAAGAGGCTTCAAGCTCGTCAACAGGTGCCCATTATGCATGTCTAATTCTGAAGACTCCTTCCATTTGGTCCTCTCTTGTCCCTATTCCTTGGAATTGCGGAACAAGATTCTTTCCCTTTGGAATTTGAGCTGGACCTTCCCCAACTCTACAAAAGATTTGGTCTCTCAATGGATATGCCCAGTTTTTAACCCCTCTCTCAAATTCCTCTGGTCCCTGTCAGCACCTCACATAGCTTGGAGCATGTGGAAGGAGAGGAATAACTGCATCTTCAAAGACACATGTTTATCTTCTGATAATCTATTTTTCAAAGTGATCAGAAACATTAAGGAGAATTTCACTACCAGGTTACAAGAACAACTCTCCCATGACAAAAGAGTTGAGGTTACTCCTTTCGAAATTAGTATATCTAACAACTGGAACATCTCCAATGACATATCCTTTTCCTTCAAAAGAATGAAACACTTAAGAGGGGAAGTGAAGTGGATGTTACCTCCTGAACGATGGATTAAAATCAATTTTGATGGGGCAGCTAAAGGTAATCCCGGAGCTGCAGGTAGTGGGGGAGTGATTAGAGATAATCATGGTAGGTTTATATCAGTAGTGGCACTCCCTCTAGGTATACAGACAAACCACTATGCCGAAGCTGCGGCTACCTATCATTCTATTGCTCTAGCTCAAGCTATGGGTCTTAGAAAAGTCTGGATCGAAGGTGACTCCATGAATATCATTAATTGTCTCAAGGGTAACACTACACCTATTTGGTCCATAGAGACCTTGATCATTGATGCTATTAAGCTATTAAATACCTTTGAGGCCTTTTTTATTTCTCACATTTTTCATGAGGGGAACAAGGTGGCAGATGTATTTGCCAACCTAGGGGTCTTAAGTGAAGCTAAGTTTATATGGGATGAATTGAAATTGATCCTGACTAATGTTAAGAACCTAATTTTTAATGATAGTCTCAATGGTACGACTACCGAGAAGCTCTAAGGAGATCATCATGATCTTGAATGGCTAGCAGAACCATCCCTTCTAGACTATTCCTCCCACATGGATTATGGGTACAAATTTAATAAGTTTATCTTTGGCTATGCTTGTCCATTTCATTACCTTCAGTATTGTTTGCAGAGAGAAAACTTGCAGAGTGTGTTGTAATTTAAGAATGGAGGTGATAGAGACAAGGTTGAACCTTCATCCTGTGAAGGTTTCAGGTAGAAATAGAAGGTTTGGAACATCCTTGAGGGGGGAGGGTTAACGTCTTTTATGGAAAAGCTTCACGGTGCTAACCCTGGTGTCACAGCCATGTTTGTGAAGGGGTATAAGAATAAGAGAGTCATGGCTTATGGTTGGGAGATGGCTATCGTTGAGGATTTAATAGCCACGGTGTCAAGGCTTGCTACCATTGGCAAGAAATTCTTTAGGGAAAGGAAGAAGAGTGAGGAAGCTCTCAATTGCTTCTTCAAAGGGAATGAAAGGGAGAAGTTGGTGAAATTCCAGATGGGAGGATACAACCACCTTTCCATTAAACCAATCTGGGTAGAGGTTGCAGAAGCCATCGTGCATTATGTAACCCTTGATGGAAGGTATGTTGCTATTTACTCATACCACTTGAATTTACTGAATCATTTCAGACATGGTATGTTGGTGTTCTTTCCTTTCTACTTGTTTTCTTCTTTGGAGTTTAGTTTGAGAGAACACAATAGAAACCCTAGCCTCCTTATTCTTCATGAGAGTCTCATCCTTCTCATTATGGAGCATATGAAAATCAACATCCCTAAGAAATCTATAAAGCACAAACCCACTTCCAAGAAGAAGGCTAAGGTGGTTTCTAGTGAGGAAGAGTCTACTTCCGAGGATGAGGAATGGGAAATGGAAGAGGAGGATGAAGAAACTAAGGAGGAAACCTCGAAAAAGAAGAAGAAAACACAGAAGAGGGAGGTTTCTATTTCCTGGCCAGAAGGGTTTGAAACTGGTAATGATACAGACACCTCTGTCAAAGAGATTTTTGACAATAATTTGAAGTCTCAAAAAAGGAAAACCCCTGCCTCAATGAAGAAAGGCAAAAAATCTAGGGAAGAAGAGGAGGGGTGTGAACAGGATGTTGGAGGCTCTTCACAGAAAGTGGGGCCTAATCAAGGTAAAAAGCCTAAGATTGTTGAGAAGAACTAGGAAGAGGAAGTGAGGATTATAGCTAGTAGTGCGGCCAATAAATAGGGCAGCAAGTCGATGCAGGGGGTTAGGGTGATTCAGCCTGTGAAGGACAATGTCGGGGTGGACTCTCCTTCCAAGTCTTTCCTAGAGCCTACTATGGGAGGCAAGTTCCTTGAGATCAAAGACCCCTCCATAAACCTTCCTGAAGATTTTGATAATTTGCTTTCCCATGCGAAGAATAGAGATCAAGTTGAGGAAGTCTTTGAGCTGGTGAAGAATGCAGTTAATTCTTAGCATAGAATGACCAAGTGGTTCTTTTTGGAGATCAGGAGAATCAACATAAAATTTTAGGTGCTTTAGGAAACTTTGGGTACTGGGATCCACTCTACTGCTGAACATGACACTCTCATTTTCAAAAACTGGGATGCCATCCTGAAAATGGATGATATGGACAGGGAAATGAGCAGGATGAGGGAAGAATTCAATACAAGGATTTAGTTTCTTGAGGAAAATATTGTTGAGGTTAACAATAACTTGGATAAGTTATGCAATATCAGCAAACTCACTATCCAGAACAGCCTTAACGGGATGCGTATGTTGACTGAGAAATTGAAAGATCTCAAAAAGGACCAGTTCAAAGATTTCAATGTTGAGGATATTATGACTACAGTGGATCAGGAAAAATAGGTTAAGGGTGATGATAACAAAATCAAAGGTAAACAGGTGGTTGATGATGATACAGGTGGACCCTCAACATGTACCAAAGGCAGAAACAAGAAACAATTTGAAGCAGAGAAGAAAGAGCTTCTGGAATTCGCAAAGATGCATGAGGCTTTCTACCAATAGGAAATAGAAGTTTCTGAAACTTTAAAAAAGATGAACTAATCTTGTTTTAGTTTTTATGGACTCTTGTAGCTACTCTATATTGCTTATGTTTTGGTTGTAGCTTTTGGTTAGCTGATGGTTGGCTTACATCTTTTTGTGAAGGTTTTTGGGGTTCCCTTTCAAAACTTGTTTGACCTTTAATCAAAACATCAAGATTTTAATATTTAGTGAGTACCTTAGGAGTGGGTGATTTAGATGAAAGCAACCAATTTGAATGTGTAGAGTCAAAAATCACGAACTTTGTAATTTCCACTCTATATTATGCATTCATTTTAGTGTCCACTCCCTTAGTATGCTTTAGTACTTGCTTATCCTAATTCCAAGCCTAAAACCCTTCACTAAGATGTCATGATTACAATAATTCAAATTTTGTATCAATTTGTTACTAATTTCCACCTTTCTACAAATCTTTCTCCACCCAAAAACTAGTGTGATCATGGTAATGACCTTGGTCACTAGCATGATCATAGTAGTGTCTACACACAAACCACCATAAAGCATTTAAAAATATGATCATTTTCGCCTTTCTATGTTTTTAAAAGGATATCTCAACTTAAAATTTGTAAAAACATATTTTAATCCTCATTTTTTCATCTTCAAATCTCTCTTGAAATTTTGAGCACTTTTTTTTATGATTTAAATTATTAGCTTTTTCTTCCTCTCAACTTTTTGGCTATTTTTTGCATTCTTGACACTTCCTATAACTCTTAGTTATTCTTCCATTAATAATATCTTTACAAAACTTCTTCCATAGCCAAAAAATGTGTAGATCAATCCCTATCCTCCTTCCATGGCATCCTAGTGAATCCATTTTCTTTATTCTCCTCCATTAGTAGGGCACTACACACACCTATAGAAAAACCTAATAGGCTTTTATTTTGTACACTTCTTGTGAGCACCCACCACCTTCACACTAGGAAACTACACACTCCAAAATTTCCAATCCACTCAATAAGGTTGAAACACACAACTTATGAGATTGACTAAGCCAGTCTCCTTTGTAAATTAACCCCATTTTCTTACCCTTCCTTCCACAAGTTCAAATACATGATATATCTAAGCATTAGGTCATTGATTCTAGATTCTACAAACATAAGGAGAATTGTGAGGAAGATAGGTAGATTCACTAAAAAATATAGCTTAATGATCAAAAGATGCCTATTGTAGGTTAGTAGCACAATTTTGGGGTCAATAATACAATTTTATGGTCAAGTTTGTGTTGTTGTAAATTTCCTATTTCTTGTTCCTATTAATTTAGTAGTATGCTTTAGAGGTCACTATCTTAACTTATCTAGTCACTACCATAGTTTCTTAGAACATTATCATGGTTCTAGGTTACCTTTGTTTATATGCCAAAAACTA
Source organism: Cunninghamia lanceolata (assembly GCA_027924645.1). Lineage (NCBI taxonomy): Eukaryota > Viridiplantae > Streptophyta > Pinopsida > Cupressales > Cupressaceae > Cunninghamia > Cunninghamia lanceolata. Next base: position 408,618 of record BSBN01000250.1, read on the forward strand.
GTTTTTAGAACTCTTCTTCCACCTCCTTCTAGAATTCACCTACATCAATCAATGAATTAGGGATTCTATTCCTCACCTCTTTTTATTTTAGTATTTTAACTTATAGCACTTTTCATTCTCATCTCTATTGTTTTTTAGTTAGCACAGTACTTCATTTACTGTATTGAGTTATATGTGTGTGGGGGGAGGGTAAATGAACATTTTTACTAAATACTATACAATGTAGGATATAAACTAAATATTACACTTAGGATATTTTATATTTACCCAACAACATGCAACACCATAAATAGAATAGGTAACACAATTATTTTTCTCAGCTCATTCAATGGATTCATAGTTTGTCTTAGCTTATTCAATGGAAGTAGGTTGTCTCAGCTCATTCAAGGTTGTCATATCTTGAAGATTTCAATTGAATCATAAATATATTTATACAATATGTAAAAATGGTAGTCCATGCTCATAAATGGAAGTAGGTCAACCTAAGGAGAGTAGATCCATAAATGTGAGCCCACAAAACATATGTGACGCTAGCAATTTAGTGCTTGAGGTAGGGAAAAAATGACAAACATGCCTATAGTGGTGAAAAAAAGGATTGCATGATCTAAAATTAGCATTCTTGTACACCCAAACCAAGGAAATGGCTCCCAAACAGACATAAATGTGAGCCCAATACATCTCCTCAAGAAGCATTGACCAACGACATGTGTATACAACAACCAAGGGCTAAAATATCCTACAAATCGAAGATGAATTTGTCTTGTATTAATAAATGACCTTCCTATAACATATATCATTTGTAATGGAGTCAAGATTTTACCTATGTGTATGATTTTTCTATCACTGTAAGAGAAAGACCTAAAAATGGAGATTACAACATAGCTTACATTTTAGTTTCATCTATTGGAAAGGTACTATGAGTGAAATATTGCATTCCGCACCTGTTGGGATTGAACTGACAATGCCAACATAACAGGGTAGGTGGGTGAATTCTAGGGGAGGTTTATTTTCAATGTCCAAGCCTCCTGATCATTCTTAGCTACATTGGACAAAGATAGTCTCTTAAGAGCCCCAAGACAGTAGGTGAATGCTAGGGGAGGTCTATTTTCATACCCTAAGTGTCCTAATCATTTCAAACTATATGCTTTCGATAAAGTCTCTTAAGAGCCCTAAGAGCCAAAAATTGTCAAACTTTGACGGAGTAGTTCTTAAAGTCCATGACACCTGGGAATGTTTCATTTGGACCTACAACTGCACGTGGGGTCCATCCACAATAATCTCTCTTGGTTTTTGTCAAATCCAAACTATTTTGACCATGCCAACAATGAATTCATTCTTGCAAAATGCATCAGTAGCATTCAACATAACCTTGTTCGAAGCCATATTTTTTGTTCTATGCCTCATGGGGCCGAACCGACTGCATCAACACGTCAAGGTAGGTGGGTGAATACTAGGGAGATCTTATTTCATACCCCAAGGGTCCCAATCATTATGTACTATAAGCTTCCAGTAAAGTCTCTTAAAAGCCCTAAGAGCCAAAAACTGCCAAACTTTGATGAAGTAGTTCTCGAAGTCTGAGGCACCTGGGAATGTTTATTTTAGACCTATAACTACACTTGGGATCCATCCACAATAATCTCTCTCAGTTTTTATCAAATCAAAACCATTTGACTGCACCAACAATTAATGTATTCTTGCAAATGCATCAGTGACATTCAACATAACCTTGCTAGACACCATATTTTTTTGTTTTGTACCTCGTGGAACCAAACCAACTATGCCAACACATTGGGGTGGGTGGGTGAATGCTAGGGTAGGTCTCGTTTCATACCCGAAGTGTCCCAATCATTCCAGACTAAAGGCTTTCGACAAAGTCTCTTAAGAGACCTAACAATAAAAAACTGTCAATCTTTGACGAAGTAGTTTTTGATATCTATGGCACCTGGGAATGTTTTGTTTGGACCTACAATTGCACATGGGGTCCATCCATAATAACCTCTCTCAATTTTCATCAACTCCAAATTGTTTGATCACACCGACAATGAATGTATTCTTGAAAAATGCATCAATGGCATTCAGCATAACCTTGTCAGGAGCTATATTTTTCATTATGCACCTCATGGGGATAAACTGACTATGTGAACACATCAAGGTGGGTGGGTGAATGCCAGGGGTGGTCTTATTTTTTACCCCAAGTATCCCAATTATTTTGTATTGGCAACTTAAGCATGATGATGGAGAGAATGATGTGCATGGCAGTAAGCAGTGTTGTCATTGATGACAACATAGAGTAAATACATAGTGGTGTTGGTCTGGAGAGGTTCACTAAAGTATACATGTATAGTTGTGTTGGTCTAGTTAAATATGATATCCTAAGTATTGATCCAGAGATGCTACTAAGTGTAGCATGATGAAGAATACATACAAGCATGATATTCCTTCATTTTGGTGCTCTGCAGTTAGGTATAATATGTTGAAGATTTCCCTAAGGCATTTACTGACTAGAACCTAAGATAGGTTCACTGTATTTCATTCTACATTTCTCTGCTATAAAGAGTTTTGCTCTACGGTTGTAAGGTAATGATGGTGCATACCAAGGGAGCTTAAATCCAAAGATTCAGGTCTTGAAACTCTCCAAAGTGAAAGATAGAGTTGACAAAGTACTAGACTCTGTAATGACAGTATAATGACAGTGCCAGTGACAGATTGGAATGCTTCACATTCCACCGCAAATGAATATCTTGCCATATGGTTTTGACAAAGAGGTTATGGATGTCAAAAGTGTGTATGATTCAAATGTTAAGCATTTTGGTGGTCCACACATTAAATTATGAACTAACAGTTAGTTCATGCTATTGATGCTTCACCAGTTAAGCCACCCTGAAGGTGTTATAGTTGTGTGGAGCTATGACATATATGAAATAATTTCATGGGGGTAATTATAGGGTGTGCCGACCTATATGAATGTGCCACATGCTTTGGTTCTCTCTACAAAGCGTAGTGGATTGTGTTTTGGGCCGACAGGACAGGAAGTCACACAATACATATATTGTGCCGACCTAATTGATATTTTTCTTTAGTGCTGTATATATACAAGATTGAATTCTTGTGTGGAGGAGTCTGTGTGAAGCAAAGGTCTAAATTGAATATATGTAAGCAAAATCTGATGTCAAGAAGCATAAGTTGAGGTTGTAGAGAAGATGAAATGTGCAAAGTTAGTATTCTGAGCTTCAGTGGAATTGTATCTCCAACATAAGTTAGATGCATTATTAGCAGTTCATTTTGGCAGTGAGCCATCCCTTCTTCTATCTCTTTCTATTCAAGACAGTGAGTCCTTAGGCAGTGAGCCACCTGTAGTGAGCATTCTCTATTATGGACAGTGAGTCCTTTTGGCAGTGAGCCTAATTGTAATTGATATTCATATATATATATATATATGAGCTAATCCTCATCGTGGTTTTTCCCTTTTGGGTTTTCCATGTAAAAAATCTAGTGTTTATGTGTTATGTGCTTTAATGGTTGAAGTCATGATTTCCTTTCTTAATGCAATTTAAATATGGTGTGTAAAATGAATGTTTATATGTTTAAGTTGTTTCGAAGAATACTGATTCACCCCCCCTCTCAGTATTCTGGGTGTTCAACAATTGGTATCAAAGCTTGGTTCCTTGGAAGATGCTTAACTGCTTGAGGAAGATCTTGAGGTGTGAACACATGGCATCTAGGAGATATCCTATTCCTCCGGAAGAAATCCCTGTTGTTGAATTTACTGAAGAAGACTGCATTGTTGACATGAATGGAGAACTTGAATCAGCCCTTGAAGATCTAGAAAAAGTTAAATGTAAGAATAGAGATCTGGAAGAGAATATTAAAGAAGCAGATGAATTCATCAAAAAGATGAGGGAACAAAACAAGAAATTCAAAGAAAGATACAAGGAAGTAAATGAATATATAATCAATCAAATGAGACAATCACCAATCTGAAAATACAATTTGAGAAAGGAAAAAGAATTGAAGAATGCCTAAATGAAAAACTAAAAGGCAAATCTAAAGAATGCTTAAGGCTTGAACAAGAAATAGTGATCTTAAAGACAGAACTTGAAAAGACAAAAATTCAAGAAGAGCTCCATACTGCTTGATGAAATGATTGCAAATCAAAAGGCTCCTAAGGACAAAGAAGGATTGGGATTTGAAAAGGGTGAAAGTTCAAAGACAAATCAGACTTCAAACAATGCTGAAAAGAAGAACAACTATCAAAAGAAGGCTACAATCAAGAAAGATAATAACAGATAGGTCTGGAACCAAAAGAAGAACTTCAAGAGGCCACCTATTAGACAACCAGCTGTACAAAGGTACTTTGTCTACTATTACTCTTGTAATAAATTTGGACATAAGGCTATGGAATGTAGGAGCGGGATGAACCAAAATGTTCAATCATTCTTTGGACAATGTTTTACATGTCAAATAATTAGTCATAGAGCTAGTGAATGTAGAAATCAGATGATGAATGACTATAATAAAGGTATGATGGTTTCATTTTTCAATGGCTACTGTTATACATGCAGTATATTTGGGCATAAGGCTAATCAATGCAGATCCAGAATGAATGGAATTAAGATTGTTCAAAATGTCAGATGTTATGAATGCAACAAATTAGGTCATATTGCTAGATTTTGCAGAAGTAAGAATGTGAAGGTTGATCCAATAAAGAAGAGTGATCTAGTGAAGAATGTGGATCCAGTAGAGATAAAGAAAGAAATGGACAAGGTCTGTGTTGTGCCTTGCACACACGCCCCATTTTACCAAATGGAGACCCCCTCTTTTTGCTTTGGCTTGGAGTCTCAACCTTTCCTCTTTATGACAATGAGAAGGTGAATTGTGCTTAGAATGCAGGATTTGTTCCAAATTTGAGTATTTAGCATGTTTGAAGTCATTTGATGCCTTTTGGGATTGATTTGGAGGTGTCTTCATTAGGTTTGTGCTTAAGAAATAGTCATTTGTCATCTTTTGTACTGAAATTGGGTGTTACTACATTCTGCTCTAAAATCCTATGTCACTAGATATTGCCCTTGAAACTACTTCTATAGGATGTGTCATGTTTAAATTCCTAGTTTCCAGACCTTAGAGTTCCAAAATCATGTCAAATTCCACAAGGTTTCACTAAGGGGTCCATATACTTTCATTCTAATGCATAGCCCTGGCACCCTGAAATATGGTGGATCCTCAAAAATCTAGAATCTGCATGTTAAATCCTATGGATCCGAGACCTATCTCAAACATCTTGACAATATAGTTATAAATATTTAAAGTATATTTACTTAAATATATTTTTAAATATACTATCACCAAGACATTTCAAAATCTAGCGCCAAAAACAGCCCCTACTACACTTAGAGCCAAAAACAGGCCCTACTGCACTTAGTGCCAAAAACAACCCCTACTGTACTTAGCACTAAAAATTAGTTCCACTGTCTGGCGCTAAAATCCACTCCTACTGCATATGTGCAGTGACAACCAAAATCAGCGCTAGGTCAGTGACAACCAAAATCAGCACTAGGTCAGTGATAGCCAAAATTAGCACTAAGTTAGTGAGCCAAAATTAGCGCTAGGTCAATGACATCCAAAATCAATGCTAGGCCAGTGACAACCAAAATCAGTGCTAGGTCAGTGACAACCAAAATCAGTGCTTTTTGCCAATTTGGGCCCAAAAACTTGTTTTTCGAAGGTGAAACTTGGACTTTCTTGATGAATTTGAATTGCACATCCACCTATTACATCATGATGGACATTTTTAGCATGTTTATGTGGATTTTGGACATGTTTGACATCAATTAATGCCACTACAGCAGAATATGCAGTACCCCCCCCCCCCCAAAAAAAAAATCCCACTTTTTTGTAAAAAAGGCTATAAAAATACAAAATAAAAGTACCCAAATGGATTCTAATGGCCACAAAAACATCCCAGATTGTTATATTGGCCAAATGGGTACTTGAAAATGATGAAAAACTCAAAAAATCATGTGACAATCACTGAATTTGTGGAGTTGTTCATAAGAAAGTGACATTAACAATGAGTTGTTCTAGACTGATCCATGGCTGCAAATGGACATATTTTGATAAATTTTGATGGAAAATGATTGTTTAAGATGAAATTGATGCTTGGCTTTGTGAAATGTGGGTCTGAGAGAACAAAGGAGCTTGTTGGAGCTGTCTTGGAAGGATGAACACACATAGATGCAGTGCTGACCTGAACATGAAGAATTGACATTTTATCAACCAAATTGATGTTGCACATGCAAAAAAAAGTCTATATGATATCAAACATGAAGGAGATAAGTCCTAGCAGCTGAAAGACATAAAAGATAATGCCTAAATCACTACTGTTCCTGCAAATCCAGTTCATTGTCCAAGACATGTTCACACTTGTTCCATCAATCCAGTCATGCAATGTTGATCCAACAAGCATCCAGTTGGATATGCATTCATCAAAAATGTGCCACATACTCTTCTTGACTTGTCAACTTATTGGAAAAGTCATTTGTCCTATTAGACAACTCAAAAATTTGCTATTTTGTCTTGTTCTCATGAGCTAAAAAGTTGTAATTTTATCTTTTTTTGACAAGACAAAAGCAAATCCAGGATTGTAACTACCCACTGACCAAATTAAATGCCATGTAATCTGGACTATCAGTGTTGAGTTAATCTCTGCCGTTCATTCAAAAACTTAGTATGGAGCCTTCTCTATATAAAGGGCTGTCATTTCTCTCATTGTAATAGACTTGCTGCCGAATTGTTGACACTCTGCCATTTGAGATTAATGCAAAGCAAGTTACTACAGTTTTCTGGGAATTTGTCTATTGTGTTATCAATTTGGTTTTTTATGGTTCACTTCTTGATCTACAATTAGTTAATTGTGCTTTTGCAATGTTAATGGTTTGTTGAAGGTATTGGATGAACATTCTGGTCCATACTATTAGTTGCTTGTTGATTGTAGGTTACTATGTATAGTTATCATAGGCCATTAAACTAAACTTAGTTCAATTACATTCTACAAGTTAAATTGAGTTATGATTTGGGTATTTAATGAATGAGTGTGATCTAAAAATCTTTAGTTTCCATTGAAGATAGCATCATTTTTTGCAGTGCTATAGAATTCTTGTAGCTTGGTAAAATAGAAAGTGGTTAACTTAAGAGTGTTTGTCTACCATCCATAAGCTTTGCGTTGTGATTGTCACTTACGACTTCTCTCTAACCCTTCACTCTTTTGCATTTTCTTTTACAAAGTTGTTAGATTTAGGTTTCATAACAGCAATCAAATCTCAGATCTGCTGAAAATATCATAGGGTTTCTACATTTGTGTTGTTGTTATCTTTTATAAACCCTATCATTTCATGTAAGACCCCTTGTTGGTACAGCTAGACATACCAACTAAGTTATTCCTGCAAGCTAATACCTAGCTGTAGAATCCTTGGAGTAGTCTTACCTAGGGTGAGATACTTTTCAAGAGAGGTGAGATAGTCCTTATTTCACATGTGTTGTTGTGTGCTAAAAACACCATCAACAGTCTAGAAGAAGAAAGAAGAAAATAAGGTGAATGATGAGGTTGTGTCAGTATTCAGTGCAAATGTTTCCTCTGGAAACTAAGTTGAGAGATTTGGCTCAGGGGGATCATTAGTGGAAATCTTTCATCCCCTGCCAGAAAATGGTGTTGTTGTTTCAGCACATGGATATAAGATAGAGGTTGAATTACCTGGCTAATTGAAGAAAACACCAGTGAAAATTATCTCATTGTAGAGCAATTGAAGGTGATTGTGAATCACAGTAGAATCTTTGACATCTTTATCAAATGGTGCATTAAATGTAAACTAGGTTTTTGCAAAAGAGGTTTTATAAACTATCTTGCATAAATAAAGATCATTTGGAAGAAAACTTTGAAGAGTGAAGGAGCAGTGGAAGAGTAAGGAGAAATGAATCAAACCCTAAGCAATTGAAAGGTATTTATAGTTTCTATCTTGCCCTCAAGTTGTTTTAGCATTATTTTGAAGATGTTTACTCCTCAAGTCATAGAAGTAGTGGACCATCCCTGACCTAAATTCAAGAAACATCCTTTCAAGTATATGGAGACGGATCCGGATAGTGCCTTTTTGGATATTCCATATGGTGTCTTGCATATAGAGGATGTGAGGATGTATATTCATACAAATATGGAAGAATACATTCATACAAAATTGAGAGAAGTCTAGGTCAATGAGATAACTAATGACAATTTTGATCTAAAACATGAGTACAGTGCCCTAACAGACAAGAAAATGGATGTTTGGAATGATTTCCATATTCTATGCTATGAAGATGCTTGGGTTAAGTATGAATTGAGTTGCATCCATGATAAATTCATGTGGCTGGATCTACCACATATGATAAGCAAGGATGCCATTAGGGTTACGATAGGGTTGTGCTCCACTGGAGTTGTTCAGACACTGAAATTAGTCAAAAATGATGTGGTTATGAAGCTCACCAGAGCAAAATTTGATAAGAGAGCCCTAATTGTGAATGACATTAAAGACCCTGCTATGAAGTATGCATCTATGATGATTGGATATAAGATTTATTTCACCAAGAAAGAAAACTTGGTCTCTACAATTGCTATCCACATAGCATATGAGATGGTCAAGAATGGTGTAAACTATGACCTGTGTAAACTACTAAGACAACAACTTCTTGAGAACCTATAGAAGACAAAAGATTCAAAGTACCCTTTCAAATTCGGTACTTTAGTTATTTGCTTACTATTTTATTTCCTTAGAGAAATACCTAGTGCACAAAACATTATATGGTTGGGATGTACATTCCAAAAGCAGTATAGATCAAAGATCATCTAAAGACGATAGGAAATTTAGAGGCCCAAAATGTTGCACTCTGGGGTTTCTTCAAAAATTTCTAGAAGAAGATGCAAGCAAGGGAAAGGATCCCTAAAAATGTTGTGGAGAAATATAAGGATAATATCATCTTCATGGTTAGTAAGGATGAATGCTACATGGAAGCAGTGGAACCCAGAATAGTCTGGATTTCAGAGTTTGGGTATGAGGTAGCAGAAGATACAATTGTAGGTCTTGCAGACCTAATTCTTAGTAAACCAAAAGATACCTTGATAGAAAGGTATGGGACATATGAAGAGAAATCCATGGAAGTACATCTAAAACACAAGGAAAGTGAAATAAAGAAAAATGTTGAGAAAATGAGATCTGAGGTTGAAAAGATGATGTCAACTAAGATCCCTGTGGAGAAAACCAAAGGTGTATCTGATATTCCAGAAGAGTCACCAAGCATAAGGTCAACTAGGACCTCTACCTCCTCTGGTGCTACTCCAAAATCCTTCAGATCCATACCTATAGCAACTACAAAGAAGAATGAAGCATCTAGTGCTTCTATGCAACAAACTTCCAAGAAAAGAAGGGTAAAAGAAAAGGCAACAAGAGAAAGTTACATAAATCATGATGATATTGAGGAAGAAGTGGAAGAAGAAGGACCCAAGTTGGTTCGGAAAAAGAAAAGAGAGCCTCAAGTCTCTGGAGACGAGACAAAAGTTAAAAGAGAAAAAGTTGATATAGTTATAGAGTGTGAAGAAGATAGTGAGAAAGAAAAAGAAGGCTTCATATTCAAGAGAAGAGAAGAAAAATCTAGTGAAGAAGCCCAGTCCTCTAAAGGAAAGGGAAAAGGAAAGAAGAAAAGTGAAAGTAAAGCTACAGAGGTCTCAAAAGAAAAGGGCAGAGAAAAGACAAAGAAGTTAGAGAAATCAAGTCTTCCTCCTTTTCAACTTGAAGCTACTATCGGCGCCATTACAGAATTTGGAAATCTAAAGGAAGTAGCATAAATGTATGATGAAAGAGCCTCAAGTGATAAATCAATCATTGAAACTGCAATAATTAGGTATATGGATGCCTTTAATGTTGCCTTAATAGAAATTATTGATCAATTACCTGATAGTCTTGCTAATGTATTAATCAAGAGAAGAGATGAAGCCATGAATAAGGAAACTAAGATGAAAAACAAGGCTCTTGAGAAAGTTTGTGCCACAATTTTTGTACAAGAGAAGAATAAGGCTATTCAGAGGTTAGCCAAAGAATTTAGGACAAAAAGAATATTGAATACTTTAATGTCCAATGATAAAGATGAAATAAAGAGGGTGGAAAAGGACACTTGTAAAATAATTGCAGAATTCCTCAAAGAATTAAAAGTCAATACAATTGAATAATAGTCTTAATCCGAAGAAGAAGAAAATGTTGATGACCAACTTGTAGCAACAAATACTGATCAAAATGTGTTGACAGAACAAAATGTGCCATCTCCACCAGTAAACACAAATGCAAAAGGTCAAAATATTGTCAACCCTCCTCCGGAATATATAGAGAATATTGAAGAGATAAAGGAGATACAAAAGAGAAGAAAGATGAAGAGAAAGAAGAACAGAGTGAGACAGTTTTAGCACAAACAAAAAGTACTGTGGAAAATGTCTCTATTCCTCTGGAGAATGAAGAAGATGAAGAGACACATGAGGAAAATTATCCTCCGAAAACCTCTGGTTCACACATGACTTCCATTCCAGAAGAGGAGAAAAAGAATACAATTGGTGAGTGCTCTGGAGTTTCTCCAATAGACTCAATCAGAGAATTTTTGTCTCAACAAAGACAAATTCAAAATACTGCCTCACCACAACTGCTTTAGTTGCAATCTCTGGATGGAAAAATCAATTTGCCCAATATCTCTCCACTGAAGAAACTTCAACTTGGAACAATCTTTCAAGCCACAGCTCAAGAGGAGATTCTACAATCACATGTAGAAGGCAATGAGCTTCTAGAAGAAGCAATGAAATTTTTTGAGAAGGTGCTACCAGAAACCAAGAGGGATGCCTCTCTGACTCCTGCACAACAAATGAAGAATCTAATGGAGTCTGTTAACATTCAATTTGAGTCCTTAGAAAAGGCAGTTGAAAATAAAGTGATGGAACAAATAAGCAATAATAGACTAATAGACTTATTAGAAAAGTGTTCCAAGGCACATAGCTTGTTGGAAATCAGTGTAAAGAGTATTCAAAATGCTCTGATTGATGCAAATGTGATGTATCAATTTTTTATATCATGGCCTATATCTACAAAAGAAATAAAAGATTAGATTGATGACTTGGAAATGTGGATAATAAATATTTCCAAAACTTATAACCCCCTAAAGGATAACAATGGAAATCTAAGAGCTAAAGTGGAGAAGACTCATACTATCATCAAGAAATTACAGAATCAAAGAGAATCAATTAAAGATCAAATGAACCAGTTAAGAGAGATAGTCAGCTTCGAGATGGTTTCTCTAATAGGGTTATTAAGGGAAGTTGATAAGGTTGGAAAGATGATAGCTACTCCAGCATCAGTTGAAAAGGAAAAAGACTTGCTCTTGTAGATTAATAGGCAAATATAGACACTCAACTAGCCAAGTTGCATTAGGATTCCGTATTATTACAGTTGAAGAACATATATAAGGACATTTTTCCCACCAACCAATAAGTTTCATATTCTAATTTCCTATGCATATGCGGAGGAATAGAAGAAAACAATTCTTGATATTTTGATGTATAGAAATAAAATAATAAGGGGGAGTATGTATACAATAAAGCAAGATCAGATTTGAGATAGTGGGAAATTTTTTTAACTTGTAGATATACAAGTAGTGCCTTTGTCATTGATGACAAAGGGGGAGAAGTTTTGGCTATTTTGCCATCAATGACAAAGGGGAAGATTGTTGGCAACTTAAGCATGATGATGGAGAGAATGATGTGCATGGCAGTAAGCAATGTTGTCATTGATGGCAACATAGAGTAAAGACATAGTAGTGTTGGTCCAGAGAGGTTCAGTAAGGTATACAGGTACAATTGTGTTGGTCTGGTTAAGTATGATATCCTAAGTATTGATCTGGAGAAGCTACTAAGTGTAGCATGATGAAGAATACATCCAAGCATGATATGCCTTCTTTTTGGTGCTTTGTGGTCAAGTATAATATGTTGAAGATTTCCTTAAGGTATTTACTAACCAAAACCTAAGATAGGGTCACTGTAAGTCCGCATTTCTTCGCTATAAAGAGTTTTGTGGTGCATACCAAGGGAGCCTAAATCCAAAGATTCAGGTCTTGAAACTCTTCGGGGTGAAAGATAGAGTTGACAAAGTACCAAACTCTATAATGATAGTATAATGACAGTGCCAGTGACAGATTGGAATGCCCCGCATTCCACCGTAGATGAATATCTTGCCATGTGGTTTTGAGGAAGAGGTTATGGATGTCAGAGGTGTATATGATTTAAATGGTAAGCATTTTTGTGGTCCGCACATTGAATTATGAACTAACAGTTAGTTCATGCTATTGTTGCTTCACCAGTTAAGTTGACCTGAAGGTGTTAAGGTTGTGTGGAGCTATGACATATATGAAATAATGTCATGGGGGTAATTATAGGGTGTGCCAACCTATATGAATGTGCTACATGGTTTGGTTCTCTCTACAAAGTGTATTGGATTGTGTTTTGGGCCGATAGGATAGGAAGTCACACGGTACATATATTGTGCCAACCTAATTGATGTTTTTCTTTAGTGCGGTATATATATACAAGATTGAATTCTTGTGTGGAGGAGTGTGTGTGAAGCAAAGGTGTGAAGTGAATATATGTAAGCAAAATCTAATGTAAAGAAGGATAATTTGAGTTTGTAGTGAAGATGAAATGTGCTAAGTTAGTATTCTAAGCTTCAGTAGAACTGTATCTCTAGCATAAGTTAGATGCATTATTAACAGTTCATTTTGGTAGTGAGCCATCCCTTCTCCTATCTCTTTCTATTCAGGACAGTGAGTCCTTAGGCAGTGATCCACATATAGTGTGCATTCTCTATTATGGACAGTGAGTCCTTTTGGTAGTGAGCCTAATTGTAATCGATATTGTTATTCATATATATATGTGAGCTAATCATCACCGTGGTTTTTCCCTTTTTGGGTTTTCCATGTAAAAAATTTGGTGTTCATGTGTTATGTGCTTTAATGGTTGAATTCATGCTTTCCTTTCTTACTACAAATTAAATATGATGTGTGGAATGAATGTTTAAATGTTTATGTGGTTTCAAAGAATACTGAATCACCGCCCTCTCAGTATTCTAGGTGTTCAACATTTTGGAGTATAGGATTCAACAATTGGGACACTTGGGGTTTGAAACAAGACCACCCATAGCATTCACCTGCCCACCCTGATGTGTTGGGAAATTTGGTTTGGCCCCATGAGACATAGAATGAAAAATATGGCTCCTGACAAGGTTATGTTGAATTCCACTAATACATTTTGCAAGAATGCATTCATTGTCAGCGCAGTCAAACAATTTGGAGCTTAAAAAAGATTGAGAGAGGTTATTATGGATGGACCCCATGTGTAGCTATAGTTCTAAATAGAATATTCCCATGTGCCACGGATTTTGAGAACTGCTCTGTCAAAGATTGGAAGTTTTTGGTTGTTAGGTCTCGTAAGAGACTTTGTTAGAAGCCTATAGTACAAAATGATTGGGACACTTGGGGTACAAAATGAGACCTCCCCTAGCATTCACCCACCCATCCCAACATGTTGGCATAGTCAGTTCAGCCCCATGAGGCACAAAACGAAAAATATGGCTTCTAGCAAGGTTATGTTGAATGTCATTGATGCATTTTGCAAGAATGCATTCATTGTTGGCGCAGTCAAATTGTTTGGAGTTGACAAAATATGATCAAGGTTATTGTGGATGGCCCCCACGTCCCCACGCGCAGTTGTAGGTCTAAATGAAACATCCCTGGGTGCCACAGACTTCAAGAACTGCTTTGTCAAAGTTTCGTAGTTTTTAGATCTTAGGGCTCTTAAGACTTTGTCAAAAGCCTGTAGTCTAGAATGATTGAGACACTTGGAGTATGAAATGAGACCTCCCCTAGAATTCATCTACCCATCCCAATGTGTTGGCGCAGTCAGTTCGGCCCCAAGAGGTGCAGAATGAAAAATATGTTTTTTGGCAAAGTTATGTTGAATATCACTAATACATTTTGCAAGAATGCATTCATTGTTGGCGCAATCAAATAATTTGGATTTGATAAACAATGAGATAGGTTATTTTTTATGGATCCCACGTGTAGCTATAGGTCTAAATGAAACATTCCTTGGTGCCACAGACTTCAAGAACTACTTCGTCAAAGTTTGATAGTTTTTGGCTCTTAGGGCTCTTAAGAGACTTTCCTAGAAGCCTGTAGTCTAAAAAAATTGGGATACTTGGGGTATGAAACAAGACATCCCCTAACATTCACTTGCCCACCCCAATGTGTTGGCATAGTTGGTTCGGCCTCACGAGGCACAAAACAAAAAATATGGCTCCTAGAACCTTTCCACTAGATGAAACTAAAGCATTTTGGAACATTATGTTCCTTGCCACTATAGGAAAATGGAATTGATTTTTAAAAAACTAAGGTATTAATTTTTAGGTGGACTAGAAATCCACCTATACATCCAAACAAGACATTCCTAGGTGACATGGTTTGAGAGAATAGTCAATCCAAAGTCTAGCATCTTTTTTGTCTTAGGGCTCTTAAGAGATTGTCTCCATCCAATGTAGTTGAGAATGACCAAAAGGCTTGACCACTAAAAAGACACCTCCCCTAGCATTCACCCACCTACCTTGACATGTTTGCATAGTCATTTCAGCCATAGGAGGTATGATTTATGCATAATTTCACTCCTAGCAAGTTTGTATGTTTGTTGAAGGGGGAATATATGTAAGAGGATTCTTACTTGAATAAGGAATGTTTTCCCTATCATATAGATGGAAAATCCCAAGGATGTTTTCATCAAATACAAAATAAAACTTGATTGTATCATTCTTTCCATTGGTAAATTAATTGTAAAGACTAAGTGTTGGTCTACTTGGCTATATCCTAGGATTGGGACAAATGGCATGATCCTATGAGGCTTGTGTAGACATATGAAACTCTATATGTGCCTTATTTATTGATGAAAAAGCTTAATAGTTGGTTCTTCAGCATGACCCTACTATAAAGGTATTCTCACTTGATCCAATGTATTCTAGGGCATCAATCAAATGTTCAAACTATGTCTGTCATGTTGATATGGTGATATAGGTCAGGGGAAGGCATTGAAAGTACATGTTTCCTCATAGTGCTAATGTCTCCACATGTTGATAGATTTATTCGAGCAATAGGTATGCTATAGTTGTTCAAGGGGATATATTTTGATAAATGTGTTATTTCACATATTTGGTGCAAATGCAATCTAGTGTTTAATTTTCTTTTCATGAGGTCTTGAAAGTCTATTCATGGATACCATTATATCAATCAATAAAACTCAACCCTAATGAATTGCTAATCAATCTAACAAAGCAACCCAAGTGGATCTATTACAACCTTAGTGTAACAAATCAGGGCACTTAGGGCAAGGGTGTTGAGCAACCACTTCAAAACGTGACACAATTAAATACAAGACCATAGTCTCCAAGATGATGAACCCATTGTTATCCATTTGTCACTACTCAAAATAATCTAAACTAGGGAGCCTCTCAACCACCTCCATATCTAAATTTCTACAAGTCCTACAATGAAGACCTAGAAGGTGCCATGTGAATTGATCAATCCATTATTGATAATGAAAGGAGAATGTATAAAACTAATGAAAGGTTGGTTACCCAAAACTAGGAAAATAACCAATATTTAAACAATAATAATAGTAATAATCCCTCCACAACCAAGATCCTAAGAAGTAAAAAGACTGCAACAACAGATGGAATCATGGATTTCCCACCCCTAAAGTAATAGCAACCAAAACAATAATCACAGTTACAACAATAACAACTATAATAGAAATAATAATTACCCAAATCAATCAAACTAGAAAGTACATGAGATGGCCAATAATGTTGATTGCCCTCCTCAAAATAACTACCCTCAAAGGAAAACTAGTATCAAAGAGATAATTGACATCAAAACATCATAATTTCAATGAAAATTGATACAACCCCTACCAAGGACCTTGATATTATGACCTTGAAAAATTCTACTCGTTCCACAAGACTAGAGGGCATGATATAGAAACCTATCGAGACTATAATTAGTTCATCTCTAAACTCCTCCACCCTCATGAGGTTTCAAATAATGGTATTCATCATGGGCTCACTGCCCTCAAAATTCAAAATTTATGGATCTATCAAAATCCATTCTCTCCACACCAACATTCTAGAACAATATGATTTAACCTAATTCCTTTAACCCCTCTAAATCTAGATTGACAAGCGTCTCAAACCTACAAGTGCCAATTTTTTCCATCCAATTGGGTATGAAGCGTCACACTAAAATGTTATGGTTATTTGAGTTAGTTTAGAATGATGAAGGCTAATAGACCCATGCAACTCAATCAATCAAACAACATGGACACACTATTTCTGCACAATCCATATCCCTAGAACCTATTGGCCCCATGATCTCATAGATGATCTCAAGAGCACATTCACTAACATTTCATTCATATACCTTTTAAAATATATCTAGCTCATCAAGTAGCCCTATTGGAAGCCATTTGATATTAACCCTCGAAAAGCTAAATTTCAAGTTATGAGATTCTTCAATCTCAAGAACATGCTTGCAAACAATGAGCTAGCTAGAAGAGGGGATCCTACTCTATACCTACAAGTTTGGATCTATGACACTTGAATCAAAGAAATCTAGCTAATGATGGAGCCATAGTGAACATCATCCCCTTTTCTCTCTTAAGGAGAATGGAGTATTTTGAAATGAACATCACCTCTTATCAAGGCACTCTGTGTGTGTACGTTAATTGAGATGTAAGAGAGGTAATGGTTACTTCATTGTCACTACTCAAACAAATTGGGTAAGAGATAATGGCTATGTCATTGTGATGAAACAAGGGACCATGCTAGGACAAAAAGTAAAAATAAAAATGTTCATGTGGTTGCTACCCAATAAAAATGGCTATGTGGTAGCCACTCAAACTATAAAGGAGGCTAGGTCAGACCAAAAAAATGGATAACTAGATAATGGATATGTCATTGCCATCAAATAAAGGTGCCACTTTAGGCCCAAAACAAGACATGGATGATGCCCCTAGCTAGCTAGTGGAATAGGTTGATGCCCCCATAAATGGGCAAAGTGGTGCTCAAGAGAGTATCATGCTAGGATAAATGTGTATGATCATTAGAAAAGGGAGAAATCTAAGGTAATGCCTCTCATTACATAATCATAGAGTTGTCCCCATGAAAAAGGCAAAGGTAATGACCAGGTGTTAGAGCTAGCTAGTTTCTAAATAATAAGTGCATATAGGAGAATAGGTATGAAGTGTGATAAGAGTGAATGGAATAGATAAAGCTATATGGGGACAAACACAACACTTATGGATCTATGTACACACTAAGTTAGGAAAATGTAATGGGTGGTTAGGTACCATGATTATGAATAATATGTCATAATCTCTAGTAGTCATATATCAACAACACAAGGAATGATGTAGGCACCATGATTATGAATAATATGTCATAATCTTGTGGAGGAGGATGTATAGAAGGGGAATTTGGTAAAGGTGGCTTGGAGGAGAGATCATGCATAGAATCACAATGAAGTTGATCTATGTCTAGAGGGGAAGGCTTAATATAGGAGTACAAAAAGAAAAATAAGGAGAAACATCAACATCAATATCATAATGTAATTCATATAATATAGCATCTAGAATGCATGCAACCTAATAATCATGTGTAAGACATGTTCCTCAAGACTAATTATGTCATCCTTAGAATGAAGAGAGGTCTTATAAACAAAATCAAGAGGTACAACATGGTAGGTAGTAGGAGAGATGAGGCTCAAAGGGAGAGTAAATATCGTAAGGAACATGGAATGATCATGCTATGATATGATCAACTTAAAGCCAAGATATGATCAACTTAAAGCTAGGAAGAGTTTAAGTTTAGGAGGACTAATATTTTATCAAGGACAAGGGGATGGGTAGAAAACTATGGTGTGGAAAAAACTACTACTTAATCAAATTTCTTCAATCAAGGGAGTTCTTCACTCACGCTACACTCGAGCTCTACTATCTAATGTTTAGATATATAAAACCTACTCCATGTCTTAACAAAACCACTACGTGTTCCAATCAAAGAAAAAAACTAGACTAGATGCTTGACAATGAAAGAAAGAAGAACAAAATGCTGGAAATAAATGATTGTGTACATAATTATGAAAAATGAATTGTAGATGCGAAAAGAGGGAAAAGAGAGGAACTTGTCGCCGAGGGGAGGAGCTCACTGACCTAGATGATAGTGTGTTGCAGGGACGTCGTAAAACTTGAAAAAAATAAAAATGTTCATGTCTGTACGGACCCAGGACACCTACACAAAACAATTTCAAATACAAAACATACCCAACATTATCTAGGTAACACAAAATTCAAAATAACACAACTATGCTATGGAAATGAAACAGAAGAAGGAAGAGAAAAAGGCCAACAAAACCTCTGTGTAGTTGACAAGCCTTCACTCCAAGAACATCTGCAAAAGCAAAAAATATAGGGGTTGTGTTGCTAAGGAGCTTCCCTCAGTCAAGCCCCAGTTTCAGTATTTCTACCTCCACAAGTAGTAGATTGATATAGATAATTGGAAAGCATAAAATGTGTGTGCTCATATCCTATGTGAATCTAGGAATTTAGAACAATAATAAAGTAATAAAACTAAAGAGATTTACTTCCCTGGTCTACGAGGAAGAAGCCCTTGAACATGCAGCCAGTGTAATAGAAAAATTATAATGGTTGTCTACACCATGCCAATAACTATATAATACAAACCAGATTCAAATATAAAGCATTGAACAACACAATGAAACAATCTTACCAGTTTAGATGTCAGAGAGAAAGCTACAAACTATCAAGAGCTCAAATATGGTGTACAACAAGATTTCAAAGTTACAGGGTAGAGCCAAGAAAAATGTGTGAGCTTAAGAGAATGAGAAAGAGAATGGGAGAATCAATTTCAAAAAACCAATCCCAAAGGGAGGAATCACTCTAAATTACATGCAAGGAGACATTTTGCACCTTGAAAGGGCATTACATGATAGTCTCATCATCACTAAAGGCATCTAGTAACACTTAGGAATAGTCACCTGGTGCCAAACAGGCACGGGATGCTAGTATGTCGCACAAACATCCACACCTAGCGCTCAAGTCTAGGTGATTTAAGTTCCTAGTTACACAGAACACCTTAGGACAATGTGACAAGCAAAGCATTCAAATAAAATCTGATAAAATTAAGAGAAAAAAACTAGAATGAAGCAAACATTATCCTATAATGCAAAAAGAAGGTGCAAGCGCTAAGGTGGTTATCAAACGTAGAGTGAAATTGCAAGGGTATGTAATTTTTGACATTATATTTAGCCCCCACTTTAGCGTACTTATGACACTGCGTGCATATGCAAGCTAAAGTAGAAAGAAAATAACATAACATGTATACCTCCATAAGGGATACTGTAGAAGATGTAGGGGATTCTTCAAGTAGAGGTATGAAGCCCCCAGGATGAGAGCTTGCAAAACCACAATATTAGATAATAAACCTGCACAAGAGGCAATGTCAGATCCTAATAGGATTAAATTGAATATGGTTTTCCCAAACATCCAGGTGTTATCAAACCATATAATCTAATACATCATCTACTACTATCTACAACAAAACACACACACACAAGCAAACAAAGGAAAGAAAAAATAACACAGAGGCATTTCTAACACACTATGAGAGCTAGAAGGATGCCAAGTATGGTTCTAGGAATAGCACACTACGAGAGATAGGAACTATACCAAACTCTTATGGGCCACTAAAACTAACAAATTGCAGTGTTAGATGACTCATAAAGAGTGCCAAAAGAGAAGCTGAAAAGCGTGGTCGAGCCAAGCAAGTGCATCTGCTTAGGACCACAAGCTACAAAACGCTACTAGAGAAAATGCTGCCAAGAGGGAACCATCCACATGGTGTGTGCAAAAAGGTGTAAAGCAAGAAATATATACCCCACCTTAAAATGATTGCTTAAATCATCAGTTATGCAATTAATTTTAAGGGATAAAAAGCGGAAGAGAGGTTGAGAAAACATATATAAGAAAATATTTTCTCAAAGCTGCATCTTGAAAATGAAAAAGAGGGTTGCCCCAAAAAAGAGACAAAAAAGGTGATGTTGCAGGTATGATACACAATAATCTTGTGTAAGCATGGTATGACATCGAGCAACATTGACACATGCCACAATAAAACAAGCAACAACACCAAACACACTAAGGGTTATACGTGCTTTGGGGTTAATATGCATAGGGAAGGGTAATCAATAAGGGACAATTGAATGAATCACCATCATTCCCCAAGCATGTATAACTATGATTACAAAGGAAGAATGGTCACAAAATGACAAATTAAAATAAATTAAAAAATTTGGGTCAACATGGAAGGAAGCTAAATCTTCCCATGCTTTGCATCATCCCCAAAACGTTACAACATCAAACAAAAAGATGACATAGAGAGAATTAAGGGACAAATAGAAGAATGGCACAACAGGTGCATTCCTCTTGTATCAATGTGTCTACAGGGACATCATGGGTCTATAGGAAGAACTAACAAACATAAAATCACAACACAGGGGAAACATCACGATCAATGAAACACACAACACAAGTATAGCTCTCACGGGTCAGGCGACATCAGATCATCTTGGTCCCAATCTTGGTAAACATAGAGAGATGATGAAAGATCTAACAATGGGACCATAGCCAGAGCAGTACTGGGAGACTCACCTAGTTCTAGGCATGGAAGAGCAACAATAGGAGCTAGTCTGCTAGAGCATCCGAGGCAATAGGAACAATAACAACCAATGATCGTGTGAAGATCATGGACATCACAGGTATGTCAACAACATACTCAATGATTCACTCTCTAAGAGGGGAATCAAGAAAGTTACTATCAGAATAATGAACTAACTGGGGATCCACATTGCTATCAGTGGTAACACAAGCACTAGGAACCTTGGGTGGAGGAACGATCTCCACAACTAGAAGAGAAGACACAGAAGGGATGAGTGGTGATGAAGATGAGAGGATGAACTTAGCTTGGTAGAATGATAGGGTGGGATAACATTCAGGCTTACGCTTGGGTGACAGAGGTGGAGATTCTAGGTCAATGGTGGTAGGGTTAAGGATATCTAGGAAAACTGCATGGCAGGTTCATTAGGAAGGCACAGGAGTAGCAAGGGTGGTGTTAGGAGCAACACTGACTACAAGATGGGGTAAGGGATGGAAGGCATGAAGGTGGAGAAGGATGAAACTGGGGGTCTTTAGGAAGAATAGGATCAGGGAATGGCTATGAGGGAGAAGGATCCTCAGAAGGAGGAGGCTACGCATTAGCAACGTGTGTTTAGGCCGCAACACGATGATGACGCTTGTGATCTTTTACAATTTGGTTTCACAAAGTATGGCCCAATGACTCTAGTGATGAAGTCGGGGGATCTTCCAACATGGGCTCTATGTCATCCACCACCACAAGGATAGGTGGAGAGACAGACAAAACCACTAGAGATGGAGAGACCATAGGGGAAGGGGAGGGGGAAGGTGTTGAAATTAAGGAACACTGAGAGGGGGGGTGAATCAGTGTTCTGTAAAACTTATTATTTTGTTCCTTTATTAATTTACCACATACATTCAAAAGAAAGAAACATGAACTTAAGAACAGCAGCAACAAAATTATTACACATGAACACCAGGATTTTTATGTGGAAACCCAGTTAAGGGAAAAACCACGGTGGGGGTTAACCCACAAGATTTTATACTCTGTTAAAAGTATTACAAATGGGAAGGCACACTGCCTAGAGCTCACTTCTCAAAGGAGGTTCACTGTCTACAAAATTGATTACAAAGAATTCACAGAAGTACTTGAACTGAAGAATAGCATCTAACAATGCAAGATTACAGTTCTGGTTAGGATCAATATACCGACTTCACAGACTTCATCTTTCATTGCCTTGTTTTACTATTCTGCCATGATCTGAGCTTCAGATCTCTGCTTCATACTTGATACTGCCACACTTTACACCTATCCCTTCATATTCACACACACCCCTCCAAAATGCTCAAATCCATTGATCATATATATCCGCTACATGAAATTACATCCACTGCAGTCGACCTTAAGAAAACTTGGAAACTATTTTAAGAACACTATTTTGTCGGCTAAATCTATGCACACACATCAATTTGGACCAAAACCTATGTTCTCAAATCACCACATATGTCGGTCAATACCAATGGATCTCATACATTACTTAACCAACCACCTCTTGATCTGCACAAGGATCAAACACCTAGTCGGCCTATTCTTCATCAGACTGAACTGTCTAACCAAAACATGATACTTAGATGCTTGTAACTTACAATCCCTTCATTACCAGAGGCTAAAATCTTGGATTTAGGTAGCCCTAACATCTCCTAACATTCCCTCAGATCCGCAGCTCAATATGATTACCTATGGAGAAATGCGGACCAAAATGTTGAACCCTGTCATATGCTCTGTTACTATCTATCTGAACTTAGACAAATTTGTAGTTTGACTTCTGGTATGATCCAATGATACAATGCAGATGTGTAAGGTAGATTTAGTTTCCATCAATGAAAATACCTAACATGCCTAGCAGTGTCTCTTGCCAACAATCTCCCCCTTTGGCACTGATGGCAACACTTAGTGAAAAATGACTAAGTGTTAGAACAGATCTCCTGTACTATGTGCACTTGTGATTTCCAATGCTCCCCCTTTGATGAATTCCTCATTTTTCACTGCTTTTCCTCTCCCCCTTTGACATCAATGGAAAAGGTTGGGATCCACATATCAAAATTCATGTAAAAATTTTACGTACATGGGTCAAAACTCTAAGTATATACTTTCGCATATGAACACATAGTCCTTAAGCCTTGTTCATCAGCAAAAAGATATCACCAAAAATGTTTTTCAACCATGAAAATTCACTATCCTAGTTCTTCTTTATGCTGCCCAAAATGGATATATGTCCACTAAACAAAAATGCTTGTGATTCTGCCTTTTGAAGGTCAATAGGATCACTAGTAGCAGCAGCACCTTGGGATTCTGCCAATAGATCATACATAGTTTCTAATTTGGGGGAAATCGGTCTCTGGAGCTCATCCAATCTACCCAAAACTTTAACCTTTTCCTTCTCCAAGTTACTCAATTCATTCTGCAAACTCACTACTTGGCATTCTTTGGTAGATACAGACTCAGTTAAAGGACTATATGACTGAGAAATGTTGGACAATTTAAGCTCTAAGTCCTTAATCTTCTTCTCAATATCTTCAACAACTTTAGATCGGTTTAAGCAAAACTTATAAATATCTGCTCCTTCAGATAGGGCATTTTGAATACTCTTTACACTCGTATGAAGGCCTGATCTATCATAACTAATTATTTTCTTTATTTCAGCAAACCTCTTCTCATTAAATTCATTTCTCACTTTAACTTCTGCTGACTTCTCTAAGGTTTCAAAATGAGAACTTACAAAGTTTATCAAACTTTTCAACTGACCAGAGGGAGATGTTGATGAGTCCTTCTGAAATGTGGTCATGATTTTCTCCAAAATCCCAGATGCAAGGCCACGCAACTCACTATCTTCTATATGAGACCCTAGGATTTCTTCTCTGGCCTTATCTTGTGCAATAGAGGCCAACTTTATCTTCTGTACTGGTGATAAAGTATCAAAATTGATTGGTCCTTGTATTATATCCTGATCTTCTTCAATTTGTTTATCTCTTTCCAAAAAAAATTTCACTACTTCTGCAGTGTCTCTTGCCCAAAATGATGTTTCAAACTTATGCTCTTTAGGGCCTCCAACTTCTCCCTTTTCTGTGTCAACCATATTATCCTATTCATCATTTTCCTTCTCTTTCTCTGCTCCTGTCTTCTTTGCATCATCATCAGAGGCATCTTTGCTTTTATCTATATCAGAAATATCTTCTATATTTTCTTTTGGAGGATTTGGTGTATCCTTAGTGACAATATTATCAAGTTCCTCAACATCTGGAGTGGGGGAATCAATTCCATCATCAGTTTCTTTTTCTTGATCTTCCTTCATCATTTCTTCATCTTCTTTGTTCAAAGTTTCTTCTTTTGGAATGGAGACATCATCTTCTCCAGTTTGTTGCTCATTTTTCTGTAGCTCTTCATCATTCATAACTAATGCATCCTCAGTATCAACTGGTTCTTCTATAACCACATAAAACTTGTTCTTGTTCAATGCTTTCTTTAAAATTTGTTCTGTTTCTTTAACAACTTCATCAATGTCTCCAATCATCAGCTTATTTTTCTTACTTCTGAATTCATTCTTGACTTCTTTGAGAATCTTATCTGCTTCTTTTCTAGAGATCACCAGACACAGACTAGACATTACATGTTCCCTCAGCTCTATATCCTTTGTTTTGGCAGCTTCTTTTCTTATTTCTAGAATGTCTCTTAAACTCTTAGGAACTTCAGACAAAATCTCCACTAGTGCTCTATTGAATACATTCAAATATTTCACAGTAGCATCCTCCAAACTTCTTTTGTCAGCATCACTACAATGGTCATAAAATTCAATCATTTGTTTTAGGTTTCCATCTACATTGATTGTTTTAAAGATGTCCTCCACAGAACAAGTTGGCTTCTCAACACCATCCTCTGACTTATGCCTTTTTCTTGACTTTTTGCTTTCAAAGGGCTTCTCCTTAGACACTTTAGCAGCTTTAGTTCCTAAGGCCTTCGGCTCTTTAACTTCATCATCTGAGTCAGTTTCTTCTTCATCCTCTTTTTCCACAATAACATATGTTCTTTTTCCCTTAACTTTTGTCCTTTTTCCTTCTTTACTGGTAGGTTTTTCTTTGGATTTCTCTGCAGTAGGAGAAGGTGATGCACCGGAGGTTCAACTAGAACTCCTAGTAGTTCTTGACTTGGATAGAGGTTCTAGCGGAACACTTTTCTGTTCCCTGTCCTGCTTCTCCTTCTCAGCTTTCTCTATCCTCTCCCTGTTTTGTTTCACAACTTCATTTGTTATTCCAATACTTTTTGCATACCTTTCAACTTGCCTTTGAACATATCTCTTGATTTCTGGTTTCCAGAGCTCAACAAATAATTTCAAACTAAGCTCACTATATGTACCAAATATCTCAACTGAGGTATCTTTCAATTTTCTCATAAGGTGTTGAGCATACATTTCCAGTATTTGTTCATCAACTTCATACCCCATGGGCATGATCCATACAGTACTTGGTTCAACTACTTCCATTAGACATTGGTCTATATCCACCATGAAACAAATTGTATCCTTGTACTTTTCTACCATAGAATTTGGGATTCTCTCCCTTGTTTGCATCATAATCTAAAAGTTCTTGAAGTATCCCCAAAGAGCAGTCCTTTGGGCATTGGAGTCACCAAGATTGTGTAGGTGCTCTCTTATTTATATGGCAACAGCTTTATCACTAGTGCAACACATGCTCTTTTTCCTGGGTAACTCATTCATGAAATAGAAGAATAAACACAATACTAACGTACCATACTTGAATGTATTTTTCTTGTCTTTTTTGATCTTGTTCAGGTTCTTCATTAACTAATTTTGTAGCAACTCACACAGGTCATGGTCAGCATTCTCTCTTAACATCTGATAGGCATCATAGATGGTTGTACCAGATATAGAGCTTTCCCTGCTGGAGTGGTATATCTTATACCCAATCACAATATATGCAAATTTGACATCCAGATCAGTTATGTCATTGATTGTCATTTCCCTCTTATCAAATTTTGATCCGGTAGCTTCAGTTACAGTCTGATTCTTTACTGATTTCAGCATTGGTAGTCCACTGGATGAGTTCAATCCTGTCACAGCCTTGATAGCATCCTTGGTGATCTTGAAGGGTTTCATCAACCACATGAATTCAGCATGCATCCGACTTGGTACATACCGGACCCACTCATATTCACCGAAGGACGGAAACCCAATAACTTGAATGAGATGTTTGACTTGCAATGCCTTATATTCAGGTTTAAGACCATGAATCTCATCCCTTAGATGATTCTTGAACAAATCTACTAAGTTCAAATCCCCAAACTCATCTATGCTAGCATGAATATAAGCCCTAATATCTTCAACATGCAATATGCCATGTGGAACACTTGAAAAGGCACCTAACGAATCAACCTCAACAGATTTGTGTGGGTGCCTTTTGAATTTAGGTCGGGGCCTTTCGGTGATGTCAACAACCAATGGAGTAGCCATATCCAAAGATTGCAAATTCAGAGAGCTTTATAGAGAATACCTTGTTTTGCCAATTAGGGTTAGCTATTGAATTCACTTTTTGCACTCCAAATCCTTGAAATCTCAGCTCAGACGCTCTTCTCCTTGTCCTCTTCGAATGCAAAGTGACTCAAATGTTGAGCGAATGACCTTTTATGCTCTACAAAACCTAATTTTCCATTGTTATAAATGCTTTGCCCTAATTCATCTGGTTACACTGTTTCTGCATACAGTCAATCTTTAATTGCTCCGCAATCACTTGCATTAACTTCTTTTCTTCTGGAATTTGCTTCAACAGTTCTGCAATAGGCTTCTTTATCTTCATTTATCATGCTAGATTCAGGCACCCACTTACTAGCAGGGGGAATTAGATTTTCAATGCAGCTCCCCCTAAGCCAAAGCTCCTGTTTCAATTCCTGGAGGAATTAACAGTACCAAATTCTAGTACAGACCCATCAACATCATTCACTTCACCTTTCTTTACCCAAGTTTTGTTCATTTCATTCTGGATCTCATTGACATTTACTTTACCCTTGCCTTTATCTTGTCCCTGCAATTTTTGGTATCTGTTTACCGAACCTTTTCTATCATTATTCCTGCTTCTACAGAATCTTGCAATATGACCAGATCTGTTGCAATTGAAGCACACAACATTTCTTTGCTCATTTATTTGATTTCCTCTTGATCTACATTGATTAGCCATGTGTCCAAATCTATTGCATGCAAAATAGTTTCCATTGAAAGAATTGACATTTCTTCTATTGTTAGAGTAGCTCATTGTCATACTTCTACATTCATTTGATCTATGACCATACCTTTTACAATTGAAGCATTGACCGAAGAAGGATGGACCATTTTGATTCACTCTACTTCTGCACTAAGTAGCTCTATGAACAAATCTATTGCAATTGAAACAATTTCCATTGAAAGATGGATACCTTTGAGCATTAGGTTGTCTTACCGAAGGTCTTCTAGGTCTGTTTCTCTGATTCCTTGATTTAGGATTTCTTTGACCAGATCCAGAGCTTTCACCTTTCTCATATCCCAGACCATGCTTATCATCTGCCATCTTCTGACTATCAAGCAACACTTCAAGTTTAGCTAAGCTTATCTTAAACTTCTCTTTGTATTCATTTACAACTTCTAGGTCATGTTTGAGAATAACAATTTGCCTTTCAAGTTGTTCCTCATTATCCCTATATACGCCTAAAAATGACACGATTCAGTCTAGATAAATATTCTTAATATTTATTCCATCTTTATTCCTCTATCAATAAATAAATAAACAAATTTATTTATTTGATTCATATTCTTCCAACAATTAAATAAATTCCTTTATTTAATTAAATTCTTCCAAAACAATTAAATAATTCTTAATTATTTAATTAAATCAAATCATTCTTCCAAATTTAAATAAATCAAATCAAATTTATTTAAATCCTTTCAATCTCCAAAAATAAAATACAATCAAATATTTTATTTATTCTTCCAAAATCATGCACAATAATTAAATAAATTTATTTATTTAATTTGCTTTCTTATCTTCTAAATTAAATAATTCCAATTATTTAATTGTTTCTTCCAATAATATCTTCTCTAAATTTAAATAAATCAAATATTTATTTAAGTTGTCTTTTTCTTCTAAATTGAGTTATCTCTAAATATAATTCAATCTTCTTGCACATGCAATTAAATATTCCTAATATTTAATAAAGTAAAATATCTTCTTATTCTCATGCAAATCCCTTCTTCTTGTTTTAAATCACTTAACTGATTATTATATTCTTTTAATTGCTTTAACTCATTCTTCTATTCTTAGCAAATCCTCTCATGCAGAAGAAAGCAGGACATGTGTCTTCTTCTTATTCGTCGCACGTTCCTCAACTGTTCTGTACTGTTGATCTTCTCATTCTTTCTATACCATTGATCTTATTTCTCCCAAGTCTATAAATTCAACCCTGTTCTTCCATTTCAATCATCCAAGCTTTTAGTATCGTTACGCTGCAAGAATTATAGCGCGCCTTTGGCACCAATTCCTTCATTGCTTGTGATCACCCTTGTAACCACACATTATGCATCATCACCATAGCCATTCACACTCAACATTCTTAAACAAAGCAAAGAAGTGCTCTCTAAGGGCATCATTCATACTTTCAAAGAACGATTTGTGATAGGCGAACAATGGAAGTTTCGATCTGAGGAAGGTTTACATTGTATTGTTCGTTGATTTATTTGATTAATCTCCTTAGTTTCACTATTCCATTGAGTTTGGGTATCTGTTATTGTTTATTTATTGATATTCATTATTGATCCAATTTACCCTTACAATCCCTAGTTTCTTGAAGATCAGACTCTAGATGGCCAATTATTCTGTCCAATCTGCAGCACTCTTCTATTCTTTCTTTTAGAGATTGATTCAATTTTTCTTTAGTCTTCTTCTTTTCCTCAATTTCCTTAGTTAACCTCATCACCCCGGATTCCATCTCATGTTTTAGGACAACAACTTCTTTTGCCAGCTTCTCACATTCCTTTGTCTTTTCTTTCAGAGCCTCATCCTTGTCATTGTCTTCATTCTGATTTTCTAGCTGATGAAGTAGCTCCTTCCTTTTTTCATTAGATTTGCTCAGTTGTCCTTTTAAGGTCTCAATGAAATCTTCAACTTCTTTAAGGTTCTCTTGCAGATCTCTAATTTCTGCTATGGACAGATCAAGATCATCTAAGGCTACTTGAAGTTGTTGATTGATACCATCAAAATACTTAAATGAACCCATTGAAACATCTTCCCAGATCTTCCTCAAGATGTTAAACTTCTTCCAAGGAACCTTGCTCTGATACCAATTGTTAAAATTAAGAAACACTGAGAGGGGGGGTGAATTAATGTTCTGCAAAACTTATTATTTTATTCCTTTATTAATTTACCACATACATTCAAAAGAAATAAAAGTGAACTTAAGAACAACAGCAACAAAATCATTACACATGAACACCAGTATTTTCATGTGGAAACCCAGTTAAGGGAAAAACCACGGTGGGGGTTAACCAACAAGATTTTATACTCTGTTAAAAGTATTATAAATGGGAAGGCACATGCCTTCAAGCACACTACCCAGAGCTCACTGCTCAAAGGAGGCTCACTGCCTACAAGATTGATTACAAATAATTCACAAAAGTACTTGAACTGAAGAATAGCATCTAACAATGCAAGATTACAGTTCGAGTTAAGATCAATATATCGACTTCACACACTTCATCTTTCACTGCGATGTTTTATTGTTCTACCATGATCCAAGCTTTAGGTCTCTGCTTCGCACTTGATACTGCCACACTTCGCATCTATCCCTTCATATTCACACACACCCCTCCAAAATGGTCGAATCCATCAATCATATATATCTGCTACATGAAATTACATCCACTGCAGTCGGCCTTAAGAAAACTTGGAAACTATTTTAAGAACATTATTTTATCAGATGAATCCATGCACA
This sequence comes from Cunninghamia lanceolata, assembly GCA_027924645.1. Taxonomy (NCBI): domain Eukaryota; kingdom Viridiplantae; phylum Streptophyta; class Pinopsida; order Cupressales; family Cupressaceae; genus Cunninghamia; species Cunninghamia lanceolata. Next base: position 438,503 of record BSBN01000250.1, read on the forward strand.
CACATCAATGCAGACCAAAACCTATGTTCCCAAATCACCACATATGTCAGCCAATACCACTAGATCTCATACATTACTCAACCAACCACTTCTCTTGATCTACACAAGGATCAAACACCTAGTCAGCTTGTTCTTCACCAGACTGAACTGTCTAACCAAAACCTGATACTCAGATGCTTGTAAATTACAATCCCTTCATCACCGAAGGCTAAAACCTTGAATTTAGGTAGGCCTAACATCCCCTAACATTCCCTCAGATCAGTAGCTTAATATGATTACATGTGGAGAAATGCGGACCAAAATGTTGAACCCTATCATATGCTCTGTTGCTGTCTATCCAGACTTAGACAAATCTGTAGTTTGACTTCTGGTATGATCCACTGATACAATGTGGATGTGTAAGATAGATTTAGTTGCCATCAATGACAACACCTGACATGCCTAGCAGTGTCTCTTGCCAACAGAAGGTGCTTGCTGTGCGGGCTGATTTCCTCGTGCCACTGGAGGGGCAGGAGGAATGAGAGAAACCACTGAAGGTCAAGGAACCACCAAAGGAGGAGGGGGAGTTCTCAACAAAGGTGGGTTTCTTGATGCCACCAAGGAGGCATGAGGAACGAAACCAATTAGTGGAGGTTGAGAAGTCCCAGGAGCATGCAACACACAAGGTTGTACGAGAGGTGGACCTTGAGGTCTCATGTAAGACACCAGAGGTGGCATCACTGAATATAGGCCAAAGGCGCGAGAGCGGGGAGGTGCACTTTGTGCAGGTTGCTTTCCTTTATTTACCATGGGGGCAGTGGAAGGAACATAAGTAGCCTCCAAAGACAAAGGTATCACAAGGGAAGCAACCGCTGAAGAGGAAGGAGAAGGGCCAACAAACAACTGTGATATCTGACTCGCCTTAAACTTCTAATATGAAATAAATATAAAGTCATTGCAAGGTCGAAGCGGCTCAGTCAAAGCCAGCCAAAAGTAGTCAAGAGAGAAATTTTGATGCACATGATAACGATGTAAATCCACTATGGTGGATTGTATGCACGATACTATCAAGGGTAATTTTCAAGAATCGATGAACCACATAAGGGACCACTTTCATAGAAGTTAACCATCGCTGGCCCAAATTCAAGCAGAAATGATCTGAAGTAGGGATGATAGAAAAAGGAATTTCTAAGGTTTTCGGTCCCACTTGGACAAAAAGGGCGATCAATCCCAAGGTAGGTTGAGACATCCCATCATGGCATCATATAAAGACATTAGATTGCTCATAAACATATTTATACAATTTATGAATGTACAAAAATTCCTCATTAATAACATTGACTAAGTAGACGGGATCAATGAGGACACCTTTAATAGGTTTCTCATTTACCTCTGTGGCAATGTAAAGAGGTCCTTCAGATATGTTAGTCAAGATATTAGAAGAAGAGGAGATAATAGGCTCAGGAATGGGACGTTCTCGAGGAGGGTGAGAATGAACAGCCACCATGTTGATCATCTTTGAATAAGAATAAATTGAGGAAGCATCAAAGGTCGACCCTAGTACCATAGAAGGAGAAGCAAGGTCAACAAAATTGGAAGAATGGAAGGGCAGAGGATCAGTGTAAATCTGCAAGTGTTGGTTAGGGGGAGCCACTAACTTATTCCTCCTATCATTCACTGTAGAGACCTGGATCACGTTCTGGTTAATGAGGTCCTGTACAGTGTACTTAAGATACAAGCATCACTTAGTTTCATGTCCAAGTACCTTAAGGAATTGGCATAAGACCTTCGGACAACAGAGGCTTACTCATGTCGAGAGGTCTGATAGGGGGTAGCTGCACTAAGTTATTATTCAGGAGCTATTGCATGATGATATAGAGAGACTCATTTAAAGGAGTAAATTTGTGATTTCGTGTTGACTTTGGAGTAGAGAGGGCTAAAGAAACTTGAGAAGGTTCTCCAATAGCTACTGTACTGATCACATTTGAAGAATTGCTCTTATAAAAAAATTATTTCTCTTATAGTTAAAGAATGATGAAAAAGCATCAGATTGAACAACAAGAACCAATGACGAAGATCCCTTGAACTGGCTGAGCAATTGTTGATAATCCCTAAGTGTTGTGCATAGGTGTGTGAAGGAAGAATATTTCATGAGAAGAATCCTATCCCAAATCTAAGGCTAAAGGTTTCCTAAACCCTCTAGATGTCAGAATTGGGCAGGAAATAGGGTATCTATGAAAATAGAGACTGATAGTGACAAATAAAGTTAGTTACCTTCTCACCACTTCCTTTCTTACAATGAATGAGGTTAGTGAACGTGACCTTCGGTCTAATATTATCTTGGAAGTGTTGTAGGAATCGATTAACAAGTTGATCAAAAGAAACAATTGAATGGTTAGGCAACGAGAAAAACCAATCCAACGCAGTATCCTTTAAGGATCATGGGAAAAATTTTACTAACAAGACGTCCTAAAATAGGAAATCACTGCATGAAGACGTGAAGATAGAGATGTGGGCTTGCAGGTCACCTTTACCAATGTACTCAAATATCAGTGCCTCAAAGCTTTGGGGAAATGGTGTAGTGAGGATAGTGAGTGAAAGTGAGCTACACATGTAGTATGCGGGGACGTGGTTGTGACGTGGAGGTGGAAAGCGTAGCAAGATGTTGTTGTAGGGAACCAGCATTTTGCAATAGTTTATTAATCATAGGATCAATAATGTGCATGGGTGGAGAAAGTGAAGCGAAAGTAAGAGGTTGTGAAAGCAGTTATGAAATTCCAGAGACACTGAGAGGAAAAGCAAACTATAAGGGCCTCAAGGGTGGAACGAACCCATATTGATTAATAGGACTCATCACACCAACAGACAAGCCAAATCTTGTGCTACCAGATTGGGCAGAACTAGTAGCCATCTGAAGAGAAGTGAAATTTTGAACACATGTAGTAGCTATAGGAAGAGAGAGTTGATTTCCAAGAATGTTGGACTAAGAGCCTTGAGCATCCAGAACACAGCTTGCCAAAGGTGACATATCACTATGCACTATGTGAGCAATCCCACAAAGGAAAGTGATACCTTGAGGATGATTAGTTAGCATAATGTGAAGAGCATCAACCATAGGGGCATCAGAACTAGATATGTCCTCATGACTCTGAAAGTTTTGATAATCAGCCAAGTAGCTTTCTAAGTCATTAATTCTTTCTGATGGGACATAAGTAAGGGTTGCCTCATGATCGAAGGCTTGCTCCGCATTATGAAAAGTAGTCATTGGCACCATTCTAGAAAAAGGAGAAGAAAAAGAGGTGTTAACTTGTTCAAAAGAGAGATTGGTAAAATTAGGAAGAGAACAAAAAGGTGTGTTCGGATTCACAAAAAATGCCATAGGATGATTTCTTAGACTCCTACACATAATGTATAAAGAATTTGAAGACTGGGTCATGAAGCTCATAAACTACATTTAGGCTTCACAACACATAGTGCCAAGTGATGAAAAAGAAGAATTGTTTTACTTTTTATTTTAGGATAGCAGTCTTACCAAAGGGAAATGATGAACCACAACAAAGAAATGGGGTAAGTGTAAATGTTTGAAACACGTTGGGTTCACCAAAATGTGGTGTGGAAAAAACTACTCCTTAATCAAATGTCTTCAATCAAGGGAGTTCTTCACTCACACTACACTTGGGCTGTACTATCTAATGTTTATATGTATAAAACCTACTCTAGGTCTTAATAGAACCACTGTGCACTCCAATCAAAGCAAACAACTAGACTAGATGCTTGACAATGAAAGAAAGAAGAACAAAATGATGGAAATAAATGACTGTGCACATAATTATGAAAAATGAATTGTAGAAGTGAAAAGAGGGAAAAGAGAGGAACCTATCACCGAGGGGATGATCTCACTTCCTTAGATGATAGTGCACTGTGGGGATGTCTGTGCTAAGCATTGGCATCTTAAAACTTGCAAAAAATAAAAATGTTTAGGTATGTACAGACCTAGGACACCTACACAGCACAGTTTCAAATACAAAACATACCCAACATTATCTAGGTAACAAAGAATTAAAAATAACACAACTATGATATGGAAGTGAAACAAAACAAGGAAGAGAAAAAGTCCAACAAAACCATTGTGCGGTTGACAAGCCTTCACTCCAAGAATATTTGTAAAAGGAGAGAAGAGAGTGGTTGTACTGCTAAGGAGCTTGCCTCAGTCAAGCCCCGATTTTGGTATTTCTACCTCCACAAGTAGTAGTTTGATATAGAAGATTGGAAAGCAAGAAAATGTGTGTGCTCCTATCCTATGTGCATCTAGGAATTTAGAGCAATAATAAAGCAAGTAAACTAAATAAATTTACTTCCCTAGTCTATGGGGAAGAAGCCCTTGAATATGTAGTCAATGCAACAGAAAAATTATAATGGTATTCGACACCCAATAATCCAAACAAAATAGCACAGTCTACACCATATGCCAATAACTATATAATGCAAACTAGATACAAATATAAATCATTGAACAGCACAATGAAACAATCTTACCAATCTGGATGACAGAGAGAAAGTTGTAAACTCTCAAGAGCTCAAATATGGTGTACAAAAAGAGTTTCAAAGTTATAGGGTAGAGCCAAGAAAAAATGTGTGAGCTTAAGAGAATGAGAGAGAGAATTAGAGAATCAATTTCAAAAATCCAACCCCAAAGGGAGGAATCACTCAAAAGAGCATGCAAGGAGATGTTATGACCTCAGAAGGGCATTACACGATAGCCTCATCATCACTGAAGGTGTCTGGTAATGCCCAGAAACAGTCACTGGTGCCAAATAGACATGGGATGCTAGTACATCCCACAAACGTCCACACATAGCGCTCAAGTCCAGGTGCTTTAAGTTCATGGTTATATGAAACACCTTAGGACAACGTGACAAGCAAAGAATTCAAATGAAATCTAATAAAATTAAGAGAAAGAAACTAGAATGAAGCAAACATTATCCTATAATGCAAAAAAAAGGTGCAAGCGCTAAAGTGGTTGTCAAACATAGCGTGAAATTGCAAGGGTATGCAATTTCTGATGTTACAAAACTACTAATAGAAAAAGTAAGAATCAAGAAAGGATGCAAGGAGGGAGGTAAGGAAAATGGGAGAAGGCATGGCATATGATAAGAAAATCTAAGGATGGGATGGAAGGAAAGGTGAAGGCAAGTAAAACTAACAATGAACTTAGAGTAGGTGTTGGTAATGTTGGGGTAAGTGTTAGGAATGCTAAGGCATGTGGTGAAAAGAAGAAAGAGAATGAAGTGTGTAGGAAAGGTGGAAATAGGTTTTGGTGTCTAGGAAAGCCAACATAATTCTCTCTCATCCTCTCTTCATCACTTACAATATTTCCCTAACTAATACTCTCTCTCACTTCCACTCTCTCTAAGTCTCTCTCTCTCTCCCCCTAAGTCTCTCACTCATCCTCTCTTCCTCACTTCTGCTCTTTCTGAAACTCTCTCTCTCTCTCCCCAACTAAACATACAATTTCAAACATATAGAACGTGAAATTAAGGTAAGAAAAAATGTCAAACATATAGAAGTTGAAATGTTAATCATTCCAAACATGTCTCTCACTTTCTCTCTCTCTCTCCCTATGTCTCTCTCTTCCTCTCCTTGATTCTCTCTCTCTTTCCCTAAGCCTCTCTCTCTCTCCCTAAGGATATGGTAGACCCATAGAAGATGAAATGAGGATAACCAAATCATGTCAAACATGTAGAAGATGAAATGAGGATATGGAAAGCATGGAAACCATATTGTAGGTGAAATGAGAAGTAAATCATGCCAAACATATCTCTCTCTCTCTCTTTGATCGATGAACATGCCATTTGACCCATCAAAACTAACCTTTTTAGAAGGTTCACTAAAACAATGGGCAAGGTCTAGTTGTGCTACAAGTTTACTTGTTTTTGTCACTAGTATTAGGATGAGAATGGACTACGAGAGATTAAGCACTAGAAGTTGCATCATTGTTTCTTCCTGCATTGTTGCTAAATGTAATGTTCCAAACTGAGATTTTAAAATAAAATTAGATTTGAAAATAAATTTTGATAAGCTCCACTAAAAATTGCAACAACTAGTCAAACAAGAAATTACACCAAATATACTGGAAACACCACAAACTGATTTTTATTGATTTTTCTGATGTAAATAATATATGATCAGGTTTGAAACACTGATTACAACAGCAAAAATATTTGCAACACAAATCTCCTAAAATCCACTTCAAACTACACAAACTATGCAAAACTACACTGCTGAAAACTGCCGAAAACAATGCCAAATCAAACCTCAAATAAAAAGAATAGCTCCTGGATGCTTGGAATGGATTCCAAATGACCATGGAATAGAAACACACTTCACAACAATACATCAACTCTACACAACACACTGAAAATTACCAAAACTACAATAGAACAACCTGCAAACACAATACTGCAAAACGACCGAAACTGCACAATCCTTTGAAGCCCAATACAATCCCTGTATGGAATTACTCTCTATAACCAAAGGGTTTTCATCCTCTGATCACTTAAGACTGGTGGTTTTTCATCCACAAGCCTCCAACTCCAATGGGTTTTCATCCACTAAAGAAAATCCAAGCACAAGTGCTCAAACAAGAAAATTAGGTTGTAAAAATGATCAAGAAGTCCTCCTGAAAGAAAATACTTGCATATTTATAATAGATCCAAATCCAAACGTCCCTTTCTTGGAAAATAAATTAAAATAATTTAATTTCCAACAAATTCACTCCAAAGATGCTCACAAAAATAGCCCATGCCTGATTCTTCTCTAAAAATAGAAAATAACTCCCACTATGACAACCTGTCATAGATGCTGTTATAAAATCTTGTCATAACTGTCATAAAATCTTTTAAATTCTATCTTGGGAGTTATAATTCAACCTCATTAAACCCCATTCCCCCACTTGTGCAATTAAATAAAAATATTTAATATTTAATTGCTCCCAAAAATAATAAATCTTTAATTTGCGGGATTACAATTAAAATATTAAATAAAATATTTTCCCTTTTGATTTACATTAGCCCATGGGAAAATAGGAATGGACTAATAATTTCACCAATTTATTTTTACTATAAAGGGGACATGACAAATCTCCCCTCCTCAAAATTGCTTGTCCTCAAGCAATTAAAACCATTATGCTTCCAAATTATGTTATACTACATAGAAAGCCTTGATCTTGTACCTGTGAGATGTTGTAATTCTTGCCATAGAACACTGTGAAAACCTGAAAACTCAGATTCATTTTACCAATTCCATGAATCAAACAATAATATCTATGCAATCTGAGCTCTTAGACATGTAAGTATTTGATGCATTCTTTCTCATACTCCAACTGATCCACATATTCCCACAAAGATTTGGTAAAGTTGTCAAATGCACTAGCATGAGATAAACACAAAATTAAAACTCCTACAACTTCTCCCAATGATATAAATATGTTTTTTGTTGCTTGTAGGACTGATATAACTATCAATGCACTCTCCATTACAGCAAATATGAAATTGAGAAATAGTTACTTCTCTTACCTCTAAAGTACTGAAATATACATTGCAGGAATGCACAACAATTGGCCCATACTTTACCTCAACCTGAGAGGTGTTGCTTTCAGATTCATGGACTGATTTATAACAGCAAGTGTTTAGTAGAGGAGAAACAAGTAGCATCATATAACAGCAAAATATACACCACAAATCATCAAAAAATGAATCTCCAAACAACAACTCATCGAAATAGAAGATGATGTCCATGTAAACACTTTTCCAATCTTGATAAGAAGTTAGCAATGGCTGCAACAAACTTACTAGAACAACATGATTTACCATATTGTTATGGAATATGCTGTACTCCTTGGCATTTTTGAGAACTCCCTCCTCAAGATTCCTCCACAAAATATTCTGCTTCATTTTAGTGTAAAAAATTAGAAAGATTCTATCCTTGTGCCAAATGAGACCATCTACAAGAACCAACTTGTCAGCCCATTTCTGTGACTCAACACTCTTATTCCAAGGATTACCATACATTTTCATATACACCAATGCAAGAATCATGTTATAATGTCCATAACATAAAAATCCTATGACTGTCAAATAAAAACTCCAAATCACACAATATTGCCAACATTGTTTTGCTCCAAACTGAAAGACAAAAACCGCAACTTTTGAAGCTGATATGAGTGGGGAAAATAACAATATGAAATGATCTACAGTGGCATGAAATTGATCTACAATAGAAACACATTCCCCAATACACAAAACCCACAAATCTTCACACAACTTCATTGGAAACCTGCAAGCAACACTCACATACTGCACTACTGGAACAACTTCCCTAAATCTTCTCCAAATTAGTGATATGATGGATTGATTAGTGTTCACTAATATTGTAAACCTTCTTGTGACATCATCATGCAAGGATACTTCCTCCAAACACATCAATCTACAGTTGTTCATAACTGAATTTATCAAAATCAACAACATGCAAATGATGTAACAACTACAAAAATGGCAAACCTGTGTAATAATCATCAATGTGACTAATGTAGGATTGGTGGACAACCATGAAAGGACTGAAAATCTCTCCACAAATATTTGTATACTTCTAAAATTCCATTTTTGTTGTTGATCATACAAGACAAGTGGATTTGAGAAGAACTTGAGACTATCTCCTGAATCTTTGTGCTTCATGCTTTCAAATTTTATGGAGTTTCTCCTTTGCATTATAACCAAAACAACTCATTTTCCTAAATCATCACATCCTATAAACAATGCTTGTAAGAAATCTAAAATTATAAGTACATAACATGAGTTGTTTACCTTTTCAATCCCTTCCAATGCTTCTTGTCTTGCATCCTCGTGTATGCCCTGAGCACTAGTGACATGGCCCCACTATGTGACATCATTCTTCCTCAAATTTTTTTGATGAAAATCAATTTCCAACTCTATGCCATGTTGGAATCTTCTATCTAATGGTGATCCTAGGAACATATTACTAAACACCATTCTTTGTGGATTTGGAAGCAATTGAATAACATAAAGTAGATTGTGTTTCTTACCAGAACTCAAGATTGCTCCATTACCATAGTCATATCGGAAGTGACATCCTATGGCTCCTTGCATTTGACTCTTAGGCTGCAACGATAGAACCATGTGATCCTTCACATTATTTTCCTCATGCTCATGTATGATCAAATTGATATTTCCTGCATAGGTTGCTGATTTAAAAATTTTGGCAAGCTGAAATTTGACATCTATATCTAGAAAGATGTCCATTTCATGTGCATATTCTTCAATAGGATCATCTTGGAACTCCTCATCATAAACACATAGTGCAGCAAGTGTTAAGCACAAATACTCAATGCAACCCATAGAAAACTCTAAAACATACTGGAATCTTCTACCATAAATAGAAAACCCATTTCCTACAATTGTCAACTTCATATTCTCAATTTGAATGGAGCCCCACCTTTGAATTAAGGAATCCCAATCACATTCCCTTGAAACATCATATCCTTCCACAAATGGATATGAGAAATCTAAAATGAAAAAAATAAGATATGAGTTGGTTACCTTCATTGGCTCATCAAATACTTCTTGCATTCCATTCTCCTTCATGTCTGAAGTTCCATTGATATGATCCAAGTATGATAACTTTGCAACCTTCTTGATGCTAGTAACAATGAGGCCATCTTTTCGAATCTTATCCTTCTTGTAAACTCCTCCATTCATCCAATGGTAGAAAACTTGTATGAAGCTTGGTCCTGAAAGTACCATGCCATGCTTAATAATAAAATTGTCAACATCAAATTGACACCTTCTTTCCTTACCACATTGCCATGATAAGCATCTCAATTTTTCTATCTCCATTTGACCATTACCCAAAATATTTTCTTCAAGTGGGGTACTTGGATTGCACAAGTGATCCATAAAATGTGAGCATTGATCCTTCATAATGTGATTAGAAAGCACAACAAACCCTATATGGATCCTCATAAACTTCCTTTCATTCCAAATAAAAGAGATGGAGAACTCAATAGTGCCTCTAACTACTTTAATCCTCAAGAGATTACCTGGATCCCATATGAAAACACAATTTTGGACTTGACTCAAAGAGTCCTCATGCCCTATACTGCAAGTTGTATCCCTCACTCTATCATCTTTTTTAGCATGCTTTCCATGATGACAAGAATTTTGTAGTGACATAGAAGGAAATAAATATGAAATATTTTCATACCTTGGGTTGCAAATAAAATGCTCATCCTCATTTGCTAAAAGAGAGTTCATTGAGATATCCTCAACAACTCCATTTTTGTGACTCAAAACCCTTGAATTAGGGATGACTAAAATATTTTTCTAAAATGCATACCCATCCACAATGCTACTTTGCAAATCAAACCATGGCTCACCATTTGGAAGCTCAAAAGATAGTGCATGAATTGGTGCAGGACCCTCCATCTTGGGATCTTCACAAATAAAAAGAGGTGTCTTTTCCTTCTCAACTTCATCAATATTTTCGTGACATGTACAATCATTAGAAGTCAAATAAACATCTTCTTTTTCTAAACAATTTTTACCTTCAAAATCTATGGTGGATTTCTCCAAGTTTTGCTTCATTTCAATTTCTTGCAAATCTGATTTTTCTTTATGCTCCACCTTCACCATTTCTTCCTTGACCTTTTGTGGTTCTGATGTATTGATCACCTCTTCTAGTTCTATGGACTTCTTTTTTGGCTCTTCTAGTTTTTCTTCAACATTTGTTGGTTTTTTCTTCAAAAATATTTTCTTTATTTCTAGATCCTTCATTAATGCTAATAGATTCTTCTAAGATTTTTAAAATTCTTGCATCATTTCCATCATGGATTCCTGAAATGTCTTCATCTTTCTGTATAAAAATTAGCTTTATACCCTTCAGGTTGGCAAGATCTTAGCTATGATACCACTGTCATGTACCAAACTAAAATATTTCAATTTAAAATCAGATCTTGAAATGAATTAATTAATTTCACCGAAAACATACAACAATTTCACCAAGACTAGCAAGCTAGTCACGCAGAGAACAACACCAAACTAACACCTTTTGCCCAAAACTTATGGAATTGATTTATTTGCATATTAATGTGATTTTATCATCTACTGGACTGTAATAACAGTCATAAAAGCTACATCAACTATATTTTCAAGTTTGGAGCAAATACAACAAAACCCACAAAACTGTCGAATGTCGAATGAAGCCAAAATCACTAGGAAACACCACAAAATGAATTTTATTGATTTTTCTAATGTAAATAATATATGTTCAGGTCTAAAACATTGATTACAACAAAAAAAGCATCTGCAACACAAATCTCCTAAAATCCACTTCAAACTACACAAACTATGCAAAACTACACTACTGAAAACTATCGAAAACAATGCCAAATCAAACCCCAACTAAAAAGAATAGCTCCTAGATGCTTGGAATGGATTCCAAATGACCATGGAATAGAAACACACTCCACAACACTACAGTAGCTCTACAAGACATTGAAAATCACCAAAACTGCAATAGAACAACCTGCAAACACAATACTGCAAAACGACCGAAACTGCACAATCCTTTGAAGCCCAATGCAATAGCTGTATGGAATTACTCTCTGTAACCAAAGGGTTTTCATCCTCTGATCACTTGAGACTAATGTTTTTTCATCCACAAGCCTCCAACTCCAATGGGTTTTCGTCCACTGAAGAAAATCCAAGCACAAGTGCTCAAACAAGAAAATTAGGTTGTAAAAATGATCAAGAAGTCCTCCTGAAAGAGAATACTTGCATATTTATAATAGATCCAAATCCAAACGTCTCTCTCTTGGAAAATAAATTAATTTCCAACAAATTCCCTCCAAAGATGCTCACGAAAATAGCCCATGCAAGATTCTTCTCTAAAAATAGAAAATAACTCCCACTATGACAACCTGTCATAGATGTTGTCATATAATCTTGTCATAAATGTCATAAATCTTCTAAATTCTATCTTGGGAGTTATAATTACACCTCATTAAACCCCATTCCCCCACTTGTGCAATTAAATAAAAATATTTAATATTTAATTGCTCCCGAAAATAATAAATCTTTAATTTGCGGGATTACAATTAAAATATTAAATAAAATATTTTTCCTTCTGATTTACATTAGCCCATGGGAAAATAGAAATGGACTAATAATTTCACCAATTTATTTTTACTATAAAGGGGACATGACACTAAAACTTTACCTCTCTCTCTCTCTCTCTCTCTCTCTCTCTCTCTCTCTCTCTCTCTCTCTCTCTCTCTCTCTCTCTCTCTCTCTCTCTCTCCCTATGTCTCTCTTCCTCTCTCCCTAAGTCTCTCTCTCCCCCTAAGGATATGCTAGACCCATAGAAGATAAAATGAGGTAAGAAAATCACATTGAACATGTAGAATCTGAAATGGGGATAACCAAGTCATGCCAAACATCTCTCTCTCTCTCTCTCTCTCTCTCTCTCTCTCTCTCTCTCTCTCTCTCTCTCAGCTAAACATATAATGTCAAACATATAGAAGGTGAAATTAAGGTAAGAAAAAATGTCAAAAATATAGGTGAAATGAGTATATATTAGTTTATTTTTTATTTTTAAATCTTCTCTTTGCTTCAAGAATATAAATTTCTCTACTAACAGTACCAACCACGAGAAGGTGGGAGCTTGTTTGACACCACTAATCTACATTAATAACACTACTAGAAATAAATAAATAAAAGAAAATAAAAATGTAATCAAATCATAAAACTTAAGAAGTGTACATATAACATGCTTTTGTGTCATTTCACTAATTCAATCCATTGAACCATGTGGACCCACTCTACTCTTTATGGTGTCAAATATTGCTTCATGGTCAGACTTACAAACTTCCCACAAGTTTTTATTCAATAGTTTACCCCCATATTTTATCAATTGAACTTTTGATGCCACAACAAGGTTAGAATAATGAAGAATTTTTCTGTGTGTCAAAATCCTCAAACAACCACACATCGGACTTCTTCATTGGATACCTTCTAAGACATGTTCCAATAACAACCATTGATCTTATATTATACTCAATGTTTCCTCCATCTATGATAGAGGTTGTCAATTTCCTTTTTGCATCAACACAAAATGAATAATAATTCATTCGTTCATCATTATCTTCATCCGCAATAACTGCATAAACATGCCCTACATTAAATTGCACAAAAAAGATTAATTCAATAAATTATACAAAAATACTACATCATAATCTAGAATATATTAATTTTCATTAAATAATGTGTCTATAATACCTGGTTTAACTATATCTGAAATATGGTGAAAGTCAATTAATGACTCCATATACATGAGTTGTAGTGCTCCTATAAGTTGATACTTCTCAAGTGGGCTTAAAGTTCTAGCACGCCATCTACCTCGAACGAATAGTCCCTAAACCTGCATTTGACCTTCTAAAAGAGTGGAACTCACTTGATCCTATCACTATACAAAAATCTTCATATTTTGCAATGTTAGTTTCTTCTATCAACCAAAAAAATCTATGAATTGTAGACTTACCTTCATTACCTAGACCCAATATAGAGTTACACCATTTGACAATGAATGTTGCATTGGTCAACTTTGCACTATCTTTGTACTTCAACTCTTCTCGTGCTAAGGCTTTTTTAATACATGCTCTAGCACCATCATGCTCCCCTTTTCCATGCCTAGCCTCAAATAAATTCCATACATGTTGAACACCACTCATTATATGCATTCTACTCAACCAATATAACATCCATGAATTCTTAAATTGTGATGCATAATTATCTGACCATATGATATGCTGCCAAACATGATGTTCTTGCTACTCAAATTACCATAGAACACCTGAAAGAAACTTTGCACAAACTCTATAAAATGTGTGCGATCATCACTAATATAAAAATGATACTTCCTCAAGATCTTTCCATCTTCCTCTGTACTAACGGGTGCATGAATGAATGTTATATTTACAAATGTAGCAACTTGAGTGGAGTTGTAGTGTATAATTCTCTACAAAGTCTTCAATTGACATGATTGTACGAAGATGAAATGTGTCCTTGCATAAATTGAATTTTAAGTCCAACCATTGAGCTCGATGTGTATGCCTTTCATACTCATACACTTATCTTTTCTCAAAAATAGGTAGAAATGCAAATACTAGTATTTCTTCACTCACCAATTCACACTTTTTTGTCTCTTTACCATCTTTTAGAGTGTATGCCACTGACATATTTTCCAAAAGATACTAGTTCATTTTCAATTGCATTTATATTCTCCATGTGTACACAAGTTCTCAAACGTTGCAAACCACCACAACTATCACATGTTCCATCCAAACATGATTTCTTATAAAATAATTGTCCATCTACTCTTTCACAAAAATGCTTGAAATGAAATCTCTTGCCAATTTAGATGGAGCTTCTATCATACACTCCTGCAAAACATCATTAGTATGCAAAGATACACATATTTGTCGAAAAACATCATAATGCATAGAAATTTCCATGTGAATTCTACAAGTTGTGTGTGTGTGATTTATTTTGACATAAAAAGGTTTTTCCATTTCAAAATACATTTGATTAATTTGAATTTGAGAATAACTCTCTACAAATTTAACGAAAAATTGTGTTTGATTCAGATCTAAAAAATGCTTTGGATGTGGCTCACAGTTTTGACAACCAATTCTCCTTTTTACAACATCCCTTTGATTAGGAGACACTCTTTTGTTATTTCTCCAAAATTCTTCAATTAGGGATTTTAAGGCTTCAACTATAACTTTATCTTTCCATGGGAGTCTACTAGAAAATGCCCATAGTTCATTGTTATTCGGGTCCTCAACTCTTTCATGCCTCCCAACGACTTTCATCAATGTTTTTCTACTTATCTTTAGTGCTTGACTTTTTTTCTTATCAAGAGAGATTTCTTTGTTTGATTGCTTAGTATAGTCGATGTAATGACACATCGTGTAGCATTACTATCTTCAGTGCGTGAGGTGGAACCAATGCTTGATATGCATTGATTAGATTTTTTACAATAGATTTTTCACTATTGCTATTTGATGTTCTTAAACCAAGAATCTTAATGATTGGCCTAAACTTAGATTTTTCATCATTTCAACAAACAATTGACATATTTTGGTTTCCCTTATGTTTTCAAAAACTATGTTCCATATCTTATTCACATTTCTTCTACAAGTACATTCAAGAATCTTATCAGGCATTGGTTTTAGAATATTCTCATCAATTTCACTCGAAAACTTACGCAAAATTCTAGGAGGTGTTCTCAATGAAAAACTTGAACCATTAGATAAATTTTTCTCATTCAACACTTGATCAATTGGTGTAACATCTATATTCACATTTGAAAATGCATCATCATTTGCAATCGGTGATTGAACATTTTCTACAGTATCAAATTGAGATGGCAAAGATGGCATACCTTTAACTCCTACATTCAATTTATTTTACTTGCACAAAGTTTTTGCATTTGTTCCCTTTGTTTCTCCAAATCCTTCTCTCTTGGATGATTAATGATCCAATTCAATTGGCAAAGATGGTTGATCTTCATTTATGGTGTTTAATTTCTTATTTCCATGAAGTTATCTCATTTGTTCTCTTTTCTTTGCATTTTCATCTTCACGCTCCTCTGGTGTTTGAGTTTTTGGTCATTTCCTTGGCATGATATTGAATTCTATATCAATCTAAAACAAATGGTCAAAAAACACAAAAAAATAACTGACAACTTATCAAATTTACATACAAAACATGCAATTAGAATGTTTTTTGTCAATGTAAAACAAAAACTAGTTAATTTTGTAAATCAAGTATTCCAATTCATCAAAACATGAAAACAATAATTTACAATATCAAATTTGATTTAAAAACATGTAATTGGAATCTTCTAGATCGATACAAGAACAAAAAGTGAACTAATTTTGTCAACCAATTATTGTAGATCCTCAAAAGCATGAAAAGTGTCTTTGTATGTCAGAAAAAGTGCAGAACTGGGGAATAAATAGAGAATGTGGGCCAAAATCACGTGATATGCATTTGTGCAAGCCATTGCTTAGCATTTTAACCAAAAACAAGAGTGTATTTTTAGTGCTTTGGGAATTTCCAACCCTAAGGGTTGGATTTGCCTTGAGCATCCAATCCAAAGGGTTGGACCTACCATTTGGATGACAAAGATGTGTTTTCAACAAACTTAGAAAATCAACTAAATCCCAAGCATGCTCTCCATTAGATTTACACGTTTTTTAATCTTAATACGAAAAAATGTCAAGATGACTTCAAGTTTTTTATTAGCTTTATAACCATGTAATTTTTTTCTAAAATATAATAACATTAGGGTTTTCATCTTCAATTTCTTTTACTAATGTGTTATTTTTTTGTAGAAAACCTATGTCTAGTATTTTTGGTGTCATTTTTTACGCGTTCATTGAAATTTGAAACGAATTACATTTTTAGATTCTAGACTCAATTTTATACACATTGAAAAAAATGATTAGTTTTCAAAAAAATTAAGGGGGAGCACACTCAAATTTTTATTTTTCAACATGTGTCCACTTTGAAAATTCATAAAAAAATCATATATTCATTAAAAAATTAATAGAAAAATCAGGCATAAACTACATGATGTTAGCTAATTTTCCACCGAAGCGATTTGTGAAATACTTAAAAAAATTCAACATTTTAGGGGGAGCACACTAGACGCTTTGTTATATTTTTTTAACAAAAACAAAAGCATTTTGTGTGCCCCCCTATTTGAACCTCTTAATCTCCACCATTTTTAGAAAAAAATAGTTTAGAAACTAGATTCCAAGCACTACAAATCTTATTCTTATAACATTTTCTAATTTTGAGTGTGGCTATCTTCAATTTCTCATCCAAGATCAGTTTTTACTAATTTCAAAAAAAGTGGCCACTTTTGACCCCCTTTTGGTCCCCCATTTCCATGCACATACTGGAGGAAGAAACAAGGAGCCAATTATCACTCACAAAAGAGGAAAAACTAGAGAAAGAATACTTGGAGAGAAAGGAGGAATTAAAAAGAAAATCCCTTAAGAAATATGGTAAGAAAGATAAAGTTACGGTAATAACTAGAGGAGGGATTAACACCACAAAAGGAAAAGCAATGGGTGATAAGCCAGAAGAAGAAGAAGAAAAAGATTACTTCCGAACAAAATTAAAACATAACATGATAGTTGAAGATACTAAGAAATTTATTATAGGAGAAAATAAAAAGGACTACCACAAGACTTGCTTCTTAAAAAAAGAGGCCCAACTATTGAATAAATTGGCAACCTTTGTAGAAGAACAAAGTCTTTTAGAAAAATTGAAATAGTTCTCAAAATATTGGAATAAAACTATAAATACCAACTTAAGACCACAAATTAGAAGTGCAACAAAAACCCCAAGGAAATGGAAAAAGAAACTAATCTTGATAGAACTTTAAGTAAATAATAGACATTTCAAGAATGTATTGATTGACCTAGGAGCAGATGTCAGCATTATTCCCAAGAGAGTTTGGGAAGAGTTTGGAAGACCAACACTCTACAACACACCTTACAATATTACTCTTGCTTATGGTACTACAATTAGCACAATTGGAACTTGGAGGGATATAGAAGTCAACCTACTAGAGATCAAGAAGAAAATTGACTTTGAAGTAATTGAAATGAAGGAATCGTTTGATACATTCAATATCCTACTAAATTTGGAATTCTTTTTCAAGTGCAATGGTACAATTGACTCAAGTAAGGAAGAATTGTCTTTCTTTGATAAAGATAAGATGATACACATTCCCTTCTTCATGGATATGAGTAGTGAATATATCTAGAAGAGATAGCACAAGAAGAAAGTGAAGAAGAGGATAAGAAGGTGCTATATTCTTTAAGAAAAATCCCCATAAAAGACACCATTGATGAACTTGACTCAAAGGGGGAGATTATCTTGGATAATAGAAATTATAGCTATTAGGAATTGTATGCAGAAGATATCAATTAAATGCAAATAAAGATTAAACAGAGGAATGAAAATACACAGAAACAATAACAGTGAGACAATTTTTAACGTGGTTCACCCAAACTCGGGCTACATCCACCAACAGAGAGTTCAATATTATTATCTAGCAATCGAACCGATTACAACCAGCAATCCTTGCAACTCAATACCTCTGCAAATGCTACAATACAATATCAATGGAAACCCTAACCCTTAGTTATTTTATCAAGACTTATGTTGGTTACAAAAATAGGTTTTTTTTATGTCGACCAATAGAAAAATAACTCCCGATGCCTTTATAAAATAATAGGCAATTTTTGCTTCAGGAGCCCCCTTCTGATTCCCTCATTAAATGATTTGGGGGGAAACCGTATAGATAAAAGTGGGGAAAATTTAACCTCCGAGTCTGATTAGGCTCCATATAACGACAATCTCTCACTTGAGGACTGATCAAACTCCACACCATATCATCTCCCACTTGGAGACTGATCATAACACCGCTGACCCTGTAGCTCCCACTAGAAATAAGCACCCTGGACCCTGTTGTTTTGATTTTATTGTTTTCAATCTTGAAGACCAACCGAAGCTGAAGAAGAGCTCAGCTTCTCCCTTGTCACTACCTTCGTAAACATATCCACTGGATTTTCATCTGTATGTATATTTTTCAGCCTTAACTGTCCATCATCCAACACCGGTCGGATGAAGTGATACCTTAGCTGTATGTGTTTGGTCTTTGAGTGCAAGGCAAAATTCTTTGCAAGATGTATGGCACTCTGACTGTCTGTAAACAAATAACTATTAGCCTATTGTTTGCCCAATTCTTCCATTAAAGATTGTAGCCATATCATCTCCTTGCTTGCCTCTATTGCAGCTACATACTCTGTCTCCATGGTGGATAAAGCAACCACCTTTTGCACCCTGAAGATTCAACTCACTGATGTCCCACCTACAGTAAAGATATAACCTGTAGTACTTCGTCTGGTATCAATATACCCTACCAAATTTGAGTCCACATAGCCTGCTAAATCAGTATTAGAGCCCCCAAAACATAAATGTTTATTAGATGTACCTCTCAAATATCTAAGAATCTATTTTACCACATTCCTATGCTCCAATCTGGGATTACTCATATACCTGCTTACGACTCCTACAACATGTGCAATATCCAGCCTCGTGCATACCATGGCGTTCCTACAACTGAAGCATATGGTACCTTGGACATTTTCTCTTCCTCCTCTCATGTCTTTGGACACATTTTCTTAGTTAATTTCAAATGACTAGGCAAATGTGTGCTAACAGCTTTTGCATTCTCTATATGGAATCTTTGCAACACCTTTTCAACATAATCAACTTGAGATAGAGTCAATTTTATATTCCTCCTATCTCTACAAATTTTCATACCAAGGATTTGTTTTGTTGCCCCCAAATCCTTCATAACAATTGATTGTGCTAACTGTTGTTTTAACTTACTTATGTGATCCATGTTAGAACCTGCTACAAGCATGTCATCAACATATAAACATAAAATAATGTAGTTGTCATTATTCAACCTCTTAAAATAAACACAATAGTTAGAATTACACTAGTTATAGCCTTGCTCAGCCTTAAAACTATCAAATTTCAATTGCCATTGCCGAGGTGCTTGTTTCAAGCCATATAAGCTTTTCTTCAATCTGCACACCAATTTCTCCTTACCTTTGACCTCAAATCCTTGGGGTTGTTCCACATATATCTCCTCCTCCAAATCACCATGGAGAAAGGCAGTTTTCACATCTAGTTGTTCCAAATGCAAATCTTTAGCAGCCACAATACTTAAAACAATATGAATAGAAGTCATCTTAACAACTGGAGAAAAAATCTCATCAAAATCAATACCTTTTTCTGTGCAAATCCTTTTACAACTAACTTGGATTTAAATCTTTTCTTACCTCCATCTTCCTCTTTCAACCTATAAACCCATTTGTTTGGTAAAGACTTTTTACCTGCAGGCAACTTACATAATTCCCAAGTCTAATTTTTCAGCAAGGAGTCCATTTCTTCTTTCATTGCAAGCTCCCATAAACCTTTGTATCCACTTGCATAGCTTCATCATACCCTTCTAGTTCTTGTTGTTGTTGCAGAGCGTGAGGAACCATTGGAACATCACTATCTGGAGTATCATCCAGCACCACAAAATCCTTTTCTTTTTTCTCATGTTGCTGCAACTGATTTTTGTACAACTTCTCATTGAATACAACATCCCTGCTTCTCACAATTTTTATATTTTCAACATCCCAAAGCCTATAACCAAATTCAACAATGCCATATCCAATGAAGATACACTTTTTTTTTTTCCTGCATCCAACTTGGTTCTATTTTCAGAATCTACATGTGCAAATGCTTCACATCCGAAGGTTTTGAGAAAAGAATAACTCACCTTCTTACCTGTCCATGCTTCCTCTGGAATACCACAGCCCAAAGGAACTGAAGGACCTCTATTAATTAAATATAGAGCGGTTTTGACAGCCTCTGCCCACATATTTAAAGGCGGCCCAGCATGCAATCTCATACTCCATTATTGTCCTATTCATGCGCTCAGCCACTTCATTTTCTTGTGGAGTCCCTGGAACCGTTTTTTGCCTACAAATTCTATTAAAAAATACTCACCACCATTATCAGATCTAAGACATTTTAATCTTTTACCTATCTCATTCTCAACCAAGCTTTTCCATTTCTTAAATGTTTTAAATACATCAAATTTCTTCCTAAGGAAATAAATCCAAACCTTCCTAGTTGCATCATCTATGAATGTAATATAATACCGAGAGCCACCGAGAGAAGATACCTGAGTTGGTCCCCATACATCTGTATACACAAGCTCTCACTTTTCATCATTCTTTTTCTTCCCATCCTTGAGAAAACTAACTCTCTTTTGTTTGCCATACACACAACTTTCACAGAAATCTATATTAATACATTTCAGACCTGGTAAAACTTTCTTAGAATGAAGTACCTTCATACATTTTTCACTCATATGCTCAAATCTGTTATGCCACAGTGTTGTCTCAGAACCTGCAACAATTATTTCAGTCTCTTCCTGCGAACCCGCAACAACTGTTCCTAAACCTATTTATTTTTTCTCTGCAATAACTAAAGTAGAAGGAACAGTATGACCTGTACAAAGATATAAGGTGCCTACTTTCACACCTTTTGGTACTATTAAGGCACCTCTTGAAACCTTCCAATTTTTATCATTAAAAGTAACTGTGCAACCTTCATCACATAGCTGCCCTGTTGAAATTAAATTCCTACTTAGCCTTGGAACGTGCCTTACCTCTTGTAGTAATCAATGATTTCTATTTTGCAACTGAATCTTAATTCTTCCCTTTCCAACAATTTGATAGGGTTCGTTATCTACCAAATAAACCAGCCCAAAATCCCCTTGGACATAATCAAGAAAATAACTTCTATGGGGCGTAGTATGAAATGAGGACCCTGAATCTAAAACCCATGAATCATCAGCACTATCTAGGGAAAGAATCAAAGCATCATCTTCAGATTTATTACTTACCACATTTGCCTCCTTATTGCCTTTTTGTTTGTCTCCTTTATTCTTCCGAGACTAGCAATCTTTCTTCACATGACCCAGTTTCCCACAGTACCAGCAATCCTTCTATCCTCTAGATTGGGACCTCTTGTCCTTTAATTTTCCTCGTGACTTCCCATGACCTCCAGAACCTTTTCCTCTCTCATTTGATCTGCCCTTGCTTTCTGTATTCAAAACATTGCCTAATGTGGATCCACCTGAGTTTTTTCGTCACATTTCCTCGCTAAGGATAACACCAACAACATCATCAAATTTCAAAGTATTTGAACCAGAGACAGAGTAACTTACAGCCATTACCAAGCTATTCCATCTTCCTGGCAAAGAACATATAATCAAGAGCGCCCTCACCTCTTCATCAAATTTCACTTTTACAGAAGTTAACTGACTGGTAGTTGTATTAAACTCATTTAAATGATGTCACAGATCCACCTTCAATCATTTTTAGATTAAACAAATGCTTCATGAGAAATACCTTATTTGAGGCTGAGGGTTTTTCATACAATTTAGCCAAAGCTTTCATCAGTTCATCTGTTGTCTTTGCTTCTATTATATTGAATGCCACAAATGGTGCCAGGCACAACCGAATGGTTCTCAATGCCTTTTTGTCCATAAGTACCTAATCCTCATTAGTCATTGATGCCAGTTTCTTGGCTATTCCTTTCAATGGCCTCAATAAATCCTTCTAATAGAGATAATCCTCCATCTGCATCTTCCATAACTGATAGTTCTACCCATTGAATTTATCTACCTTCAATTTACCCTCGTCCGTCATTGCTCCCACTTAACTGTGAGACTCCCACTCAACCGTGAGACCTTCCTGCAGACAATAATCAAACACAACCCGCTCTGATACCATTTGTTAGGAATTGCATGCAGAAGATATCAATTAAATGCAAATAAAGATTAAATAGATGAATGAAAATACACAGAAATAATAACAATGAGAAACATTTTTTAACGTGGTTCACCCAAACTACTTTAATCCTCAAGAGAGTCCAATATTATTATCCAGCAATCGAACCGATTACAACTAGCAATTGAATCGATTACAACCAGCAATTGAACCGATTACAACCAGCAATCCTTGCAACTCAATACCACTGCAAATGCTACAATACAATATCAATGGAAACCCTAACCCTTAGCCATTTTATCAAGACTTATGTCATTTACAAAAATAGGGTTTTTTTATGTCGGCCAATAGAAAAATAACTCCCAACGCCTTTATAAAATAATAGGCATTTTTTGCTTCAAGGGCCCCCCTTCTGATTCCCTTGTTAAATGATTTGGGGGGAACCGCGCCGATAAAAGTGGGGAAAATTTAACCTCCGAATCTGATCAGGCTCCATATAACGATAATAGCATAGATAACAAAGATGCAATGGAGGCTTGGATTTGGGATGAACTAGAAAGAAGGTCTAAGAAGGTACTGGGAGAAAGAAGGCTATGTAGTTAAGGAAATTTGAAAAAAACCTTAATAATATCATCACAAATAGTGAAAACCCACTCCAAAATTTAGAAAACCAAAATAGAGAAAAAAAAACAAAATATCAAAATTTCACATCATTTGAGCCACATCTCATGTGGTATCTCACATATTAAGCTTCCACAGTTTTTAGAGTCGAAGACCTACTAACCTATGTAGAAGGCATGGATAAAATATTTGGAAGAGAAGATCTGAGACTGGAAGCACTGTGGGATACATTAGTATCCAATGCAACAAGATGGTGGTATACCTACAAGCCAAACTTCTCAACTTGGAAAGCATTTACACTTCTAATAAAAACTAGATATCTACCAAAAGAAGGGGATTGGAAGCTTACCTCTGCATAGTATGGTGAAATAGCACCTAAGACACATTTACAAAATTGCATCAGGGAGTGGACTAAGAAAAGAGAATATGATGACAAACTTGATACTCAACTATTTTATAGGACCCTATCACCCATCACAAAAACTTGGTAATCAACCAAGAGAAGAGAGGAGAAACCAAAAAATGGAATATGGTAGAAAATGACTTCTGTAAAAGAAAATTCATTATATAGTCCCAATAGACTTATACATAATGCATTGCAAAAGATGAAAGAAATAATCTTATCATTGACACAAGAAATTAGGAACATATGTAGCAACAAGCGATATCAAACCATTCCACCAAAATAAAAAGGTATTTGGAAACTTATAAAGTGGATGGATAAGATATAAACTCCACCACAAAAGCTATGTTATACCTCAAGAAAGACAAGAGATGATTAGGATGGAGAAGAGGATCTACAAATTTTGGAAGTAGAAGTTAAGGAGAAAGGCAGATAGCCACTACAATTACACCATAGAATAAATAATGTAATCAACCTTTAAAGACAAGAGAAGAGAATATAGAAATAGAAGGGAGCCCTTAACTTGCTAAAATTGGAGACTATTGTGATGAGAGACAGGTTATGCAAGTTGCAGATGTACTAAAGGACATGAAGATCTATTTCCCCACAGCTTCACCAATTTGAAAGACATTAAGGAGGAGGTTGAAGTAATGAAAATTCAATTGAAAGAGGATGCAAAGCCACAAACGAAAAAACCCTATAGGCTTAATCTAATGTAAAAACTAGAGTAAAGAATGAACTAGACAAAATGTTAGTTGGCGATATAATCAGACCAGTAGAAGATGTTGAATGGATGTCTTATGGTTGTACAACATAAGAAAATAGGAGAAATAAGGCTATGCATAAACTTTAGGGAACTCAATAAGGCTTGTATACATGATCCTTTTCTGATGAAGGGGATAAATCATGAAACACACAATAACAAAAATTGCACACAGAAAATAGAATGATATTTTATTAATATGGGCAAAACTTTATATTACAGAAGCTCAAATACAATCAGAGGATGAATCCCCTACAGGCTGCAACACATTACAGCTCCCTCTCTCAAGACTCTGGAATCTTCAGCCTTCTGTAACCCCCAAATCAACTAAGGTTTCTATTTTCCCACCTTTTCTTGACTCTACACCTTCCCCCTTAACTCTCCCCCCAAGGGTTCCCAAAAATGGTCATATATAGCCCCTTTTTTGTAGCTGCCAGTTTAATTTTGAAATTTGCATCTCCCTCCAAAAATAGGTCAACTTCGCAGAGCCATAACTTTCGATCCGACCGTTGGATTTTCAATTATAATACCTTTTCGGAAAGCTCTCGAAAAAACGGTTGTGGAGAAGCAATACCTTAAGGTAGACTGCTTGGGTTTCCTACCAAATTTCGGGCCCATCCAGAGCCTCTAAGTGCCTCAAATTTGACTTTGAATATTTCAATAGGATTTTTAGAAATTGAAATTTTAATATCTCACAAATGATAAATGATATTGAAGTGATTTCTTCACCATTAGCTTCAATTCACCATTCTAGAGGTCCGTGTAATATTTTGTATCCAATCGTGCACAAATGCAAACTTACTAAAAATAGTAACCCTGCCAAATTTAACCCTTATTGAAATGAAACAACATTTTTTTTTTGGTTGATGCAAGATTGCTCTTCCACCCTGGATGCTCCTGCATCATTTTCTCACTCCATTCACAAAAGAAGTGCTTGAATGTCATGCCCACACTTGCTCGTGAGCACAAACACTGACACTATTTTTTTTCTTAAAATAACAACTCTACTATGACTTCACCACACTACACATGGTAAAACATGTATTTTTAATGTCATAGCATATACACACAATGATGTGTACATGCTACATCACATGAAAAAAAGACCCACAAAGTTTTTGGTGATGAGGAATCCACTTTGTTCACAAACTAATGAATTAATTTTCTTAATCTTGTTAAAACTCCTATATGAATTTACTTAAATAATCCTTAATCAACATATAAAATAATTAACAACTACTTCATCTATTCAAATGACGATTAATAAATCAAAGTTATCAAGTTCTCACAAAAGCATTTGTCACCTTACAGGTATCGATCTTTCACCCTAACTAACATACAAGGAAATCAATTATGTTAGAATTTATTATGATCAAGAAACCTACTCAAGACAAAATGCCTACAAGCTAATCACAAATCTAGATGAACATTATAATTGCTATTAATATTCAATATTATGAGACAAAGTAACAATAAGTAACATACATATGTATAGGCCTCTTCGGTGCATGAATCAAGGAGATGACATACCCAGGAGGTATGAGCTAACTCTCAATCACTCTTAATCAAAAGGTGAGTTAACTCAGCCTAACTAAGAAGTCAAAAGTTGAACTACTAATCACTGGATCAGTTCACTCGACCTAACTAAGACAGAGATGGCCTTGACTAAATAGAGGTGGTACCTAACTATTGTCAATCAAGAGTTGATGAGGTAGTGGTGGCACTTGTGTACCTCAAGTCAAGGTGTACACATGTCATTATTAGCTACTTAAGTGAGAATAATTAAATATTATATTATCCTAAATAAACTTATTAAATAGGTGCAATATCACACTTAGGATATAATATATCCTAGGTGAATAAAATATTACACCAATAGATTATCTCAAAATAAATTTATGACTAAATAGATATATGATGACATCATTTAATTATTTTACTAATTAAATCGTAATAAATTCCAATCTCTTCTTCACTTCTAACGTTACAATTTGATTTAATTTTCAAATGAAATATTTTGATTAATTAGAAGGTTTCACAAAAGAAAATTAAATTTGCAAGAGTGCAATTGAAGCTTATTTAAATTTACATTCATACTTAATCTCATTTAATTATTTATTTATCATCTTATCTATTTAATTATCTTACAATAAAGTCACAAAATAAAAATGACTTAATTTATCAATGATAGAACTAATTATCTCATATCTAAACTATGTATTTTAACTAGACACCTTGTTTGGGTTAAATAGAACTAAAAACTCCATTTTGAATGTTAGAGAAATTTTAACAACAAAGGCTTAAAAGATATTAAATAACATGTGTATTTATACATAAATTTTTATTTAACTATTGCTTATTAGTTATTTCTATTTAGCTAATTTCTAACAAAACCATATTGCAAGGCCAATTTAATTTGATTTGATTAAATAAATTATCAACATTTATTAAATTCTTTCAATCCTATGTGCCACAATTTAAACATCCTTCTTAAAAGAATAATTTTTTCAGATTTGCAATAAAAATAATTATGAAAAAAATATATATTTAAACACTTGAAACCATAAATGCATGTTGATACCTAAAACAATATTTCAAGTGAATTGTATTTTTTTTCTCTTAACAATGAATGCATCTATAATAAATAAATCTCTTTGTTTACTTCAAGAATACAAATCTATTTTTCAATGCATTCACAATTAAGGTTGAACAAAAGAAAATCTTATATATGTTATATATACATTTTTTAAGAATGATTTATACAACGAAAATTATTTTTCATACAATAGACATATAAGTAGATCTCTTATTTCATAACTCTCACATGCATAAAGAAAAAAGAATTATTTTTACTAAACAAATCTAGAGTGTCATATGCACAAATGTAAAAATAATTGCATCCTCTCAAGAGGGTTTACAATATTCTAATAGCTCCAACAGAGAGTTTCAAAATCCATATAAGACCTTCATCAAGCACAAGTTTGTCATTTTTTATTCTTCCTATATCTGAAAAGAAAAATAAAATTCACATCCAAGCCAATGAAGATTTGCTCACCTCCCAACCATAGGGATTGCTCACAAGTCCACCCCAAGCTAAGAGGTTCTCATAGAAATTGATTTTCATAACACAAAAAATGAATACATGCATAAACACAACACTCATAGACTTAAACATCATATATGAATCTTGACAAGATTCATAGAGGAGGGGGCGTCAAAGGGACACTAATCTCTAGGGGAAAATAGAAATGACATCAAATCTCCTTTATTTTCCAATACCACATACACCAAAACACATAATAAACTCCATCACCAATTTGCATCTCCTCAACATTATGACCATAAATTCACAAAGTGTTATTCTCAATCCCATGATATCACATATCAAATACAAAGGCTCTCAATGCCTTGAAAACACAACCCCAACATAAATATTATTTTTATCGCCAAGAAACATAATTCATAGAAATATGCAAAAGCACTCATGCTTTAAAATAAATATAGATTGAGTATGTTTTCTTAAGAGAGGGTTCGTACCTCTCTCAACCCCAATACATAGATGGCTCTTAACACAAATGGGAAGATCCATAGCTAACACAACATAACACCCATCCCCAATGAGTATCAACACAATATACATAACACAATAAGAGGGTTTTGATATAATATCAATAATGCTAAAAAAAAATCAGCAAATTTTCAAACACTATTTTATCCACAATAATATCAATGTACACTTAAAAGTAGCTTAAGAGCCTACTTTAATACTTCAACAAAATTTGAAAATTCCTTGATCTAATTTCCTCAATCTCTCCTCTTCTCCAAACTCTCAAGTTCTTCCCCCAAATCTCCTCTTTCACCAAGCCACTTGATATCCAAAAATAACAATGACAAAAAAAATAGAAAAGCCAACCCTCAACAAAGCTTCAACAAAAGTTTAAATAAAAAATAATTGTCTAGATACAATGAATCTAAGGGAAAAGTTTGACTTTGCCACTCAAAATCAGATTTGCCTCTATAAACTTATCACTTATCTTCCAAGACACTTTTTAAGGCTCTAAACTCTTCCAAAATGCATTTTAAATACTCCAACATGGACCCATCTCATAGGTCATCACTTTATGGATTTAATTTGACTCAAATAATTAAAAATTAACATAAAAGAGCCCCAAAACTTCCTCTAAGGTTTAAATCCGAGATTTGACACTTAAGAGAACTTAACCAAACCCCAACTTAACAATAATAAAAATAATCATAAATTAAAAATTAATTAACAAAATTTTACACAGCACATTTACATAAGAAGACCTGAATCCCCTCTTAGGATAAGGCCTAGGTATGCTAGAGAATCACAAAAATGGTTTCTTGAGAGCCTCCACAATTTTCTCTTGGTCATGAAAATTAACCTACACACTTGCACCCAAACATTAATATATCTAAGATAATAGCCAAACTAAAATTTATAATTAAATTAATATACACAATAAATAAATCATAATTAATCAACATTATTACGATTCAGTGAAAATCTAACGATAAGTTTAATCCACTATCAAAGTCACATTTACACATAATCACAGAAAACACATAGCATCTATCCAATTACATTGAGATTCATCATTGCATAATTAAATTCATTCTAAAATTGATCTATAATGACAAGATAATATGAATTCTATACTTAGATATAGATAATGTGAAAAAATCTATAATCATTAGTTAACCAATTTATCATCCAAACAAATAATCAATTATTATTCTAAACATAGTATTAGTGTCCACATAGTCTATGATCATAACAAATTACAATAACATACCTATGAGTGTCATAAGCATAACAAGTCTTATTAAAATAAGATGTGATCATGAGGAGGAGAAGTGGGCCTCACATTGAATTAGTAGTAGGAAGGGAAATTTACTCATTTACAAATGGTTTCTTAGGATACCAAGTAAAGATTCAAGAAGAAGATCAACCAAAAACCACATCTATGACCAAAAGGGGATCATTCATGTACACTATGATGCCATTTGGCCTAAAGAATGCACTTGTGGTATTCAATAGAATCATGACCAACACATTTAAAGACTTTATTCACAATTTTATAGAGGTATACTTGGATGATAGGACAGTATATGAGTTGATTAAAGATCATGTCAAAGTACTTTATTTGATGTTAGAATGATGTAGAAGTCTACAAATTTCATTAAACATGAAGAAATAATATTTGCGATACCATTTGGTACATTATTGGACCATATCATATGCAAGGAAGGCTTAATAGTTGATCCATTGAAGGTAGCAGTAATCCTAAATCTACTAGCCCCAAAGACAGTGATTGAAATAAATCTACTAGTTCATTAAAGGATATGTGGCAGTTGTTGGGCCAATAGAAGAAATAAAAAATAAAACAAACAAAACCTTTCAGTGGACAGAACAGTGCCAAGAAGCCATTGATACACTCAAGAAGAAAATAGTGGAAGCACCAATCCTAGTGTATTCCTGGATTGGAATATCCTTTTCATGTACATGTGGATATTTCAAGCACTATAATTGGAGCAATATTGTCACAACTAAGAGGAAACAAGGACCATCCAATTACATTTGCTAGTCGTAAACTAGCATAGGAAGAAATAAATTATACCACAACAGAAAGAGAGGCACTAGCCATAGTCTATGCATTAGAAAAGTTTAAACACTACCTCCTAGATACTCCATTACATTCTTCACAGACCGTAATCCACTTTAATATTTAATGAATAGACCAGTTATACAAGGAAGAATTACAAAAGGTTTCTCCTATTTTAGGAATTTGAATTTACAATCATGTTAAAACCATGCAAAGCAAATCAGGGGCTAGATTATCTATCCAAGATTGATGGAAGAGAAGAGCTAGGACTTAGTGAGTAGAATTACTTAGTGCAAATTTGTTTAGAGTAAATTTGGTACCAAAAGAACTTACAGAAGTAGCACAACTACTCTCTACATGGCAATTTCCAACAAATAGCTCCCAAAGTGAAAGAAACATATTGTTTTGGAATTCTCTACCTTACACACTAATTGAAGGTGAAGTCCATGTTATAGGAAGGGATGAGATTATAAGAAGAGTTGTGTTTGAACATGAGAGATAACATTCGAAGAGAAGTTCATGAAGGAATATCTAGAGGACATAACTCTGGAGAAGGCACTCTTCAAAAATGCAAACCAATATGCAAGACACTATGATGTATGTCAAAGGGTAGGGAACCTGCTGCAAGAGATGAGATTCCCTTGCATCCAGTACTAGCACAAGCCCCATTTGAGAAATGGGCAATTGACTTCATTGGACCTATTAATCCCCTTGCTAAGAAATTCAAAAAAAGACTCATCATGGCAGGGATTGAATACCTTATGAAATAGGTTGGAGCTGAGGTGACAAAATATTGTACTACTAAAACTACTACAAGATTCATTTTCCAAAACATCATCACAAGGTTTATTTGTCCTCTTAGCCTAACAAGTGATCAAGGAAAGCACTTTGTGAATATAACAATTGTTGAACTATTTGATAGCTTCATGATCGCCCATAATAGAAGTAGCCATTATCATCCTCAAGCAAATGGAGCGCGGCTTTGAATAAGATTATAGGCACCACAATTACCAAGATGTGCAATAGCAACATTACTGATTGGGATATCAAAGTATTGGCAGTCTTATGGGCTTACAAAATAACTTACAAAAGATTAACTAGATTCTACCCCTTTGAACTAGTATATGGAACTAATGTATCACTACCTATGCAATATATTGTACCAAACTTAAGGCTAGCTACTAATTACAATTAAATGAGGAGGAATCCTTATAGGAAAAATTGAGAGAATTAAAAAAATAGATGAAAAAGGACTACTGGCATCTTATCACCAAAGTTTAGAAAAAGGTGCCAAAAAGCATGGCATGATAGGAATTTGTGGCACAAAATATTTCAAATTGGAGACATGGTTATACTATATAATAACAAATTTAAGAAATAGGAAAAATTGAAAATGTGATGGTTAGGTCTATAAAGGATTATAGAAAAATCGGACTCTGGAGCCATTAAGTTGAAAACACTACAAGATGACACATTAAATGGATATGTAAATGGTGTGAGGTTAAAACATTGTTATGAACATAAGAACTAGAAACTAGAAAAGTGTATTATATGTATAATAATTTGTATTATAAAGTAGCATCACTGCCAAGTAAAGTACCCAATGGAAAAGATGGTGCGAAGACAAGGGGAAGGTAGGCAAAATAAATGAACACCCACCATTGAGAATATATAAAAGGTTTCTCATAACAAAGAAAGAAGTCACTTGTAAAAAATTGCTAAGTGTTTTCGACTGCAAACCCTAGGCATCAAAGAGCTACTAGTGATGATTCCTAGCTTAGAACTTAATTGCAAGATGAGAACAAAGAAAAGAATGTTGAAACAATGGCAACTACCATTCTTGTAGACGTGTAGACCAACCCCTGGCCAAAGTACAAGAAGTACATATTCAAAGCAATGGAGGTGGATCCCGATGGCACTTTATCCAATGTACTCAGTAACGTGATTTATGTAGAAGATGTGAGAAAATACATACACATAGCACTAATATAAATTGACCACATTAAGTTTGAGTCATTGCACCAAACATTGTTGAAACTAGGGCAGTAGGAATATCCTTAGACCAATATAAGCAAGTGGGTCAATCTTGATGTATGGAAGGATTTTCTAGATTTTTGCATAGACGAGGGCTAGATCAAAATCTTCAATAGAATTCATGATGAATAAATGTACCTAGACCAATCCTACCACATAACAAAAGAAGTCATCCACATTGTAACGAGATTATGGAACAAAGGTGACCTACCGGTGAAGAACTTGAGTAACCAAAAGGTAACAGAACTAGTTACACCAGATGGGAGAAACTTGGTGGTACAAAAAATTATAAACCCCATGGTTAGATATGCCATTTTGGGCATCGCCCATAAAATATACTACACAAACTAGGAAGGGTCTTCAATAGGCATGGCCGTACTCACCACCTATCAAATGGTGGTGCAGGGAAAAGAGTTTAATTTATGTGAGATTCTCTGAGAATAATTGATGGAGAATATAATCAAGACTAAAGGAAGCAACTGCTATCAATCTTGGTATGGTTCCTTAATCATTTGCCTAGCTTTCTACTTTATGAATAGACTTCTTGGAATTCCAGGTAAGATTTGGTCACAATACACCCTAGTAGCTACTCTAATCAAAGCACTGAGTTAGCCATTCGGATCGTCATTTTTGTAATGGTGTTGCCATCTTGAAATAGCACTCTTCGTATGTTTGCAATGCTTCTGCCTTAATGGAGTGGTAAAGGGACTTAGCAAACCCCCCTTCATCCTTACCATTGCCTTCTAAACTTCATTACTCTTCCATCTTCAATTCTATTGTGGAACTATCATCTTAAAAAGCTTGTTTCCTCTTAGCTTATTATTCCTTATTTGTGATCAATTTGACTAACACTGACTTAACATGACAAAAATATTGATTATAGATCCAACATGAAATGCAAAGTTTCATAGAGACACCAATTTTGGCACTAAGACTCGCATCGTTAGAATAAGTGAGAAGTGTGGTAGGAGAATCAGAAACAAAGTGAGAAAGTATACAACCAAGATTGTTGATCTACTCTCCCAACTACCACTATAGAACTATTATGCATTTCACAATAACCACTATGTTAGAAGTGAACTCAATTCATTTACCTGAACCTATGTGAGTAATTTGATAGATTATAAAAGATTAGTTGACAGTTAGGGCACATAAAGAACATCCTAAAATGTCTCATCACCCATGTCAACAAACCCTCTCCCGCATACCTCTTAAAATGTCATCACCCATCAAAATGTACAATATGGAACAAGGCTCCAAAATTGTGAAGCTGTTATGTGAAAAATGTTGCAAGTGTGTGCTAATCGGTGTTGTCATTGATGTCAGCATGTTTGTGTTGTCATTGGTGTCAACTGTGTCTTCTGACGAAGTTATTGTTGTTTGATTCAGTTGCTTTGCTAAAAGGTGATTTGGATGCTTTGTATAAATGCTAAAGGCATTGGGAATATGCTTATGTGGCTGGGTTTCCAAGTGCTTTTGAGAAAATTTGATTAATACTGGAAACAGTGTGTTGAGGAGTCTTCTAGGTTACAAGATACTGTTCAAGTTTCTGCTCCGCATTTCTTTTGTGTTGGAAATCTGAGGGTGCAATTTGGATATGTTGTTGAGAAGTGTTTGAAGCTGCTAAATCCAAAATTTGGTACTCCGAATTGCTATGTAGTGAAAGTTATGTTCACCAGTTTGAAGACAGTGTTTACAGTGTGTCTAGGAGAAAGTATTTTGCTCCACATTTATCCGCAGAATGGTTTCAGGTGTTGCGGTTCTGGATATATGCTTATAAGGGCCTTATCTATCTTCCATCCAAAAGGTTTGTGATTTGGTGCTCCGGAAAGCAATTTATTGTGTGGCAGAGTTTGATAGTGTGGTTGTGTTCAGGTGAAAGTTGTTGTGGCTGAATTTGTTGGTTTCTAGGTGACTTCAAGATGTTCGTGGATGTTTCTAGATTGTGTTAAAGCCCTGTGTATGGTCCGCAAGTTATGGTTGTGATTGTGGAAGCATGTTTACATTGTTTTGGCCGACCTTGAATGTTTGCGTTGATTGAGGAGTTTATTTGGTGATTATGTGAGTGTTGTGTAGCGTGCCTAGATAGATTTGGGTCCGAGCTAAGGCATAGAGTGGTTTGCCTTCATTCTCTTGTGTCATGGAATGTTTAGGTCCAAACCTAATTCAAACATTGTGTGTTTGCCGACCTTGGAGATTGTTTCAAGGATTGAAGATTGTGTTGCCGACCTTGAAGACTGTTTCAAGGGTAATGATGGTATAAATAAGTGTCAAGGATTAGTGGATGCATGTGTGAATGGGGGATATGATGTTGTCATGCAAATTTGATCAGGGCAGCAAGGGCTTTCATGTGTTAGGCTACCAAATGTAGTGAGCAGAAGATATCTACAATTTTTCGGTGATGCTGCGAAGGTGTTGTTTATGTTGTGGTGTATATTTAGCTTCATTGGAACTGAACTCCATGCATAGGTTAGATGCAATTATATCAGTTCAAAGCATGGCAGTGAGCCATTCTAATCTTCTTTATTTCTTTCTCAGTGGGCAATGAGTCCACTTGGACAGTGAGTCTCCTGCAGTGAGCATTTTCTCTATGGCAGTGAACCTTTGTAATTCGGTATTGTTACTACATTATATTGTGAGCTAATCCTCACCGTGGTTTTTCCCTTTTAGGGTTTTCCACGTAAGAATCTGGTCTTCTCTTGTGCACAGTGTTGATGTGTTTAAGTTTCTATCTGTTTTTCATGTTTAAACTTCATAACAGATTAAGGGTTTAAGTGAACTGATGTGGATGTGATTATGTTTATCAGGGTTTGAAGTTTTTGATACACTTGATTCAAACCCCCCTCTCAGTTGTCTTGTGCCTTCAACAATTGGTACCAGAGCTTAGTTCCTTTGAAGAAAGCTTAACAGCTTGAGGTACATCTGGGATGGCGCACAAGAAAGATACTCCCTTGTTTGATGGATCAGATTATGCACTCTGGAAGGTAAGGATGGAAGCCTTTCTAATTTCTCTTGGTTATGAGGTCTGGAAATGCATCAAGTCTGATTACACTGTACTTGAGAATGGTGTAAATACTAAAGATGAAATCAAAGATGCTGAAATAGACGATAAGGCAAAACATGCTCTCTTAAGTGGACTTACTAATTCTAAGTTGGTGAATGTTGTGAATTTGAAAACTACTAATGAGATTTGGAAAAGGTTGGAAAGTGTCTATGAAGGAGATGAGAAGGTTAAACAGGCTAAAATGCAGAATTTGAAGCTCACTTATAAGACCATGCATATGTCTGAAGATGAAAACATTACATGCTACTTACAGAAGGTGGACGAAGTTGTCAATGGCATCAAGGGACTTAGTGAAAATATAGATGATAAAGAAGTAATATTGAAGGTACTGAGAACTCTTCCTAAAACTTACAGTCATAAGGTTTCTACTATTGAAGAATTATAAAACTTGAGTAAATTTACCAAAGATCAGTTGCTTGGCACACTAACTACTTTTGAAATAAGAGAGTTTGGCACATCTAGTGGAACTGCAAAAGATGAGACTGCTTTTAAAGCTGGTAAAATAGAGAAGACTGTTGAATCAGAACCAGAAGACTTTGATGAAGTGGAAGCCAACTTTGTGAGAAGGATGAAAAAGAGTACTGGTAAGTTCAATGGTAAGTTGTCTTATAAATGTTTCAATTGTGGAAAAGTAGGTCATTATGCTTCAAGGTGTCCAGATAGAGCTCTGAGAATTAAGAATAAGGAAAATAGAGGAAGGATGCTCAAGAAAAATTACTATGCAAGCATTTCTGATGATGAATCTAATTTTGAGGATGATAATGATGATGAATGCTTATTTATTGCCATAAGAGATGAAACTGGTTCTGCTAACTCTGGTAGTTGTGTGAAGGAAAAGAATGTGGAAGCATGTACTAACCCTAAGGGCACTGTAATATCTACTTTTCATGCTAGGAGTGAAAAAGATGACTGGGTCATTGACAGTGGATGCTCAAATCATATGACATGTGATAAGAATAAGTTTATTAAACTTGAAAATTTTGATGGTGGAGTAGTTAGGTTTGGTGGTGATGAAGCTGCTAAGATTTGTGGAAAATGTTCAATTAGTTTTGATGGAAAGCATAACACTGATGATGTTCTTTATGTCAAAGGATTAAAGCATAATCTCTTGAGTGTTGGACAGATGTTTAGCAAGGGTTACAATCTTATGTTTTAGGATGATGGATGTAAGATCATAAAAATCTCCGGAACAGTAATTGTTGCTAGAAAGAAGACAGCAAGAAATGTTCTCAAAGGTGGTGTTAGTTATTACCTTATGACTCAGAATAGTGAGAGTTGGCTATGGCATAGGAGATTGTGTCACATCAATTTTGATAGTTTGGTAAAGATAAGTTCAATCCAAGCTGTAAGAGATCTACCAAAGCTGACAAAGCCTATTACTATTGTTTGTAAGGAATGTCAGTTTGGAAAGCTAACAAGAAGAAGCTTCAAAAGCAAGGATCAATCATCTACCGGACTGTTGGAGTTAGTGGACACAGGCCTGTGTGGTCCTACCAGAGTAAGGAGTCTTCAAGGTGAGAGGTATTTCATGTTATTTATTGATGATTGCCCTATAATGACTTGGGTCACTTTTCTTAAGGAAAACAAAAGCCCTAGATAAGTTTAAAGCTTTTAAAGCAATTGTTGAGAATGAATTGGATATGAAAATCAAATGTTTGAGGTCTGACAGAGGTGTAGAGTTTACTTTTAATGAGTTTAACATGTTTTGTGAGAATCATGGGATAAAAAGGCATCTATTTGCTCCTAGAACTCCTCAGCAGAATGGAGTGATTGAAAGGAAGAATGTGACTGTTCAAGAAGCTGCAAGGACAATGATAAAGGAAGCAAACCTACCAGAAGTCTATTGGAGAGAAGCAATTCATACTGTTGTCTACATACAAAACAGAGTACAGGTGAAAGCAAATGACACAAAGACTCCCTATGAGCTATGGTATGGAAGGATTCCCACTGCTAAATATTTCAAAGTTTTTGGAAGCAAATGTTATATAAGAAGGGATGAAGAACTAGGAAAGTTTGATGCAAGATGTGATGAAGGTATTTTCCTTAGATACTCTAACAAAAGCAAAGCTTACCGGTGCTTTAATAAAAGGCTAAGAAAGATTGTTGAAAGTGTTAATGTTAAGGTTGATGAAGATATACAGAAGTTTTCAGAGATTAATGGATATGAATCAGATGAGTCTTCTTGTGGAGAAAAAGTAGAAACTAAAGAAAAAGTAGTACATGTTGAAGAACAAGAAGCCTCGGAAAGAGAAGTACAAGTTGAAGAACAAGAAGCTCCAGAAAAAGTTCCTAAAACTCCTAAATATGTGCAGAGGCATCACACTAAAGATTAGATCATTGGTGATAAGAGCAAAAGTGTATTCACTAGAAGTAGAGCTACTAAAGAACAGGTAAATCTATGTTTACTTTCCAAAGTTGAACCTAAAACAGTGGTTGAGGCATGCAAGGATGAGTATTGGATTAAGGCTATGGAAGAAGAACTAAAGCAAATTGAGAAGAATCAGACTTGGGAACTTGTCCCAAGACCAAAGAAGAAGAATGTGATTGGAACAAAATGGGCATACAGGAACAAGTTGAATGAGAATGGAGAAGTGGTAAGGAATAAGGCAAGACTTGTGTGTAAAGGGTACTCACAAGTGGAAGGAATAGACTATGAAGAAACTTTTGCCCCAGTGGCAAGAATGGAGGCCATTAGGTTGTTTCTAGCTTATGCACAAAATAAAGATTTCAAAGTATATCAAATGGATGTGAAGTCTGATTTTTTGAATGTGAGTTGGAAGAGGAAGTATACATAGAGCAATCAGATGGATTTCAGTTGTCAGACAAACCAGATATGGTATGCAAATTGAAGGTGTTGTATGGACTGAGGCAAGCTCCCAAAGCTTGGTATGCAAGGTTAGACAAGTATTTTTTGCAACAGGGATTCAGTAAAGGGTCTGCAGACAGTAATTTGTACATCAAGGTAAGCAAGGATCAAATCCTAATTGTTGAGGTCTATGTGGATGACATAATCTTCGATGGAAATGAAGGTATGTGTAAGGACTTTGCAAATGAAATGCAAAAAGAATTTGAGATATCAATGTGTGGAGAGATGAACTTCATCCTTGGGCTACAAATTAATCAGACAAATAAGGGCATTTTTATTTTATAATCAAAGTATGTTAAAGAACTGTTAAAGAAGTTTGGAATGGAAGATTCTAAACTAGTTTGTACCCCCATGACAACTGGTTGCAAGTTGAGCAAGAATGATGAATCCCCTAAGGCTGATCAAAGCAAATATAGATCAACGATTGGAGGACTGCTATACCTAACTGCTACTAGACCAGATATCATGCATGCAGTCTATCTCGTGGCAAGATTTCAAGAAGATCCTAGAGAGTCACATGTCATAGCAGTGAAGAGGACATTCGGGTATTTGAAGGGCACACTAAATCATGGTTTGTGGTATCCTAAGAACAATGACTTTACCCTAATTGCCTACACAGATGCAGATTGGGCCGGATGTGTAGATGATAGGAAAAGTACAAGTGGTGGTGCATTCTTTCTTGGAGATAGAGTTGTATCGTGGCTAAGCAAGAAGTAAGACTTAGTGTCTTTATCTACTACAAAGGCAGAGTACATTGTAGCTGCATCTTGTTTTACACGGGTGTTATGGATGAGACAAACCTTATTGGATATCAAAATTGAGTATGATGATCTAATTCCTATCTTCTGTGATAATACCAATGCTATTAACATTTCAAAAAATCCGGTAATGCATTCAAAGACAACATATTTCAATTAGATATCACTTTCTAAGAGAAAAGGTTGCAGAGAATGAAGTGAAGTTGGAGTATGTGCCTACAAAGGATCAGGTTGCTGACATATTCACTAAGGCTCTTCCTAAGGATACATTTGAGCATCTCTGGCAGAAGTTAGGGGTTATTGCCCCTCCTTCTTTGAACTAGATGCATAAGGAGATGCGTCAGTCCAGTGTGATTCAAGATTCATTCTTTTTCTGGACTGATAATGGAGGCTACCTCTCAGGGGGAGCAAGTAGTGGCATTGATGATTGTTATAGTCAGGGTGAGTAAGAGTTGGTACAGGTTTGTGTGTACTCCTAAGGGGGAGTATTCAGAGCAGTTGAAAAGAGTGCAAGTATGTGCAGTATCATAATCAAGGAAAGAAAGCTTGAGAAAGATGTGTCACCCTTTGCCATTGATGTCAAAGGGGGAGAGAGTTCATGTGAAAAACAAAGGCAGGGAAAGAAAGTAAAATGTATAAAAGAAAGGAGGAGAGTGAGATTGGTGCATAGTTGTGTCATGATGGTTTTTCACATCATATGTTGCCATCAATGACAAAGGGGGAGATTGTTGCAAGTATGTGCTAATCAGTGTTGTCATTGATGTCAACATGTTTGTGTTGTCATTGGTGTCAATTGTGTCTTCTAATGAAATTATTGTTGTTTGATTTAGTTGCTTTGCTAAAAGGTGATTTGGATGCTTTGTATAAATGTTGAAGGTATTGGGAATATGCTTATGTGGTTGGGTTTCCAAGTGCTTTTGAGAAAATTTGATTAATACTGGAAACAGTGTGTTGAAGGAGTCTTCTAGCTTACAAGATATTGTTTGAGTTTCTGCTCTGCATTTCTTCTGTGTTGGAGATCTGAAGGTATGATTTGGATATGTTGTTGAGAAGTGTTGAAGATGCTAAATCCAAAATTTGGTACTCCAGATCGCTGTGCAGTGAAAGTTATGTTCACCAGTTTGAAGACAATGTCTGACAACGTTTGCAATGTGTCTAGGAGAAAGTATTTTACTCCGCATTTCTC
Organism: Cunninghamia lanceolata; assembly: GCA_027924645.1. NCBI lineage: Eukaryota > Viridiplantae > Streptophyta > Pinopsida > Cupressales > Cupressaceae > Cunninghamia > Cunninghamia lanceolata. Next base: position 478,323 of record BSBN01000250.1, read on the forward strand.
TGCACAATGGTTTCAGGTGTTGCGGTTCTGGATATATGCTTATAAGGTCCTTATCTATCTTCCATCCAAAAGGTTTGTGATTTGGTGCTCCAGAAAGCAATTTATTGTGTGGCAGAGTTCGACAATGTGGTTGTGTTCAGGTGAAAGTTATTGTGGCTGAATTTGTTGGTTTCCAGGTGACTTCAAGATGTTCGTGGATGTTTCTAGATTGTGTTAAAGCCCTGTGTATGGTCCGCAAGTTATGGTTGTGATGGTGCAAGCATGTTTACACTATTTTGGCTGACCTTGAATGTTTGCATTGATTGAGGAGTTTATTTGGTGATTATATGAGTGTTGTAGCATGCCTAGATAGATTTGGGTCCGAGCTAAGGCATAGAGTGGTTTGCCTTCATTCTCTTGTGTCGTGGAATGTTTAGGTCTAGACCTAATTCAAACATTGTGTGTTTGCCGACCTTGGAGATTGTTTCAAAGATTGAAGATTGTGTTGCCGACCTTGAAGATTGTTTCAAGGGTAATGATGGTATAAATAAGTGTCAAGGATTCGTGGATGTGTGTGCGAATGGGGGATATGATGTGATGTGAATTTAATTAGGGCAGCAAGGGCTTTCATGTGTTAGGCTACCAGATGTAGTGAGCAGAAGGTGTCTACAATTTTTCGGTGATGCTGCAAAGGTGGTGTATGTTGTGGTGTATATTGAGCTTCATTGGAACTAAACTCCATGCATAGGTTAGATGCAATTATATCAGTTCAAAGCATGGCAGTGAGCCATTCTTATCTTCTTTCTTTCTTTCTTAATGGGCAATGAGTCCCTTGCAGTGAGCATTCTCTTTATGCTAGTGAACCTTTGTAATTCGGTATTTTTATTACATTATATTGTGAGCTAATCCTCACCGTGGTTTTTCCCTTTTAAGGTTTTCCACGTAAAAATCTGGTGTTCTCTTGTGCATAGTGTTGATGTGTTTAAGTTTCTGTTATCTGCTTTTCATATTTAAACTTTATAACAGATTAAGGGTTTAAGTGAACTGATGTGGATGTGATTATGTTTATGAGGGTTTGAAGTTTTTGATACAACTGATTAACACCCCCCCCCCGGTCCTCTCAGTTGTCTTGTGCCTTCAACAATAAGCCATGTGGTGTGAAGCACCAAAGTCAAGTATCCAAGTGGAAGGTGGAATTGGAACAGCTACAAGGGTCTTGCCCTTTCCTTTCCCCTTATTCGATGAACTTTAGTTTACTTAGGAACACTAATGTTATTTTGTTCCCAAATGTGTGTCAATTGATCAATCTATTTCTTTAAACACTTATACTCATCGTGATTGTCTCTTATAATAAGAACACTTGAAGGTGAAAGTTCAAAGTGTCCAACTTTTATAAAAAAAAATGGCCAATACTGATCTAGTTTTCTAACTTGAATCACTAAAAAGTGACATATGTTTTAAATTTTGAAATGATATAAACTAATCAAATGTAAAAAAAATTGTGTATTTTATGTTTGTATTTTTTTAAATAAAAAAATTATTTGACTTTCTTTTTATAAAATTGACATTATAATGTAGTTGTTGATCAAATGCTAAAAAATGACTTTCTTTTTATGAAATTGACATTATAATGTAGTTGTTGATAAAATGCTAAAAAATGAGGTTAAGCGAGACACTAAATATCTTTTTTCCTTTAATTTTTTTTACATTTATAACTTGAAACTTTAGTGCATGAATTATTACTTATTCTCATTTCGATAAATATAGTTTTTAAATAAATCTTGAAATTTGTGTACTAAAAACGCAACTGTTTTGACATGACACCACTTTTTGTCTTAACTACTTATTCAAAATAGAAAACGACTATATCGTCTAAACATGGAATCTCTCCTCTAATGCATCCTATTTTTTTCAAATTTTTTTTATTGGTAAATATGTGGTATTATCACCCACAACCAATAAATGAACAAAAATAAGGATAAAAACCGCTTCAGACGCACGAATGGGGAGCATAAAGAGGATTAAAAATTAAGAGAGACGTAAGACATACTGAGAAGACCACATTGCAATGTTAAACAAAGGAGACGGATCTGCAGCCAAACTCATCACAAGCCAAAAACACTACCCCCAAGAGATAGCTCAAGTGGCCTTTTTGGTCATTCCCTTCCTTTTACTCCTAGTGAGGAGAGCATCCATAGTCCATTGTATTCCATCTTCAACAGCATTTTTGCCTTCGATACGAAGCTTTTCCGCTTCAAACTTGCGTCCCTTCTTTTTGACAGGGATGTTTGGTTTAAAGATGGCACTAGCAGTTTGGGCTAATGAGCACTTTTTGAAAGGAACAAACAAATCATTGATGTCCAAAAATTCTGAGTATTCCTCATCCAAGTCATCCATAAAGGGATAAGAGCCCCCAGCGTCAAAACCATCACTAGCTGCCCTGGATGAGTAGGGGTTGGGAGCGATGGGCTGAGGGGGAGGGTCCTCCCGGGGAGTACTGAAGGGCGAAGATGAGGGATGCACCGCATCAGTAGAGGCCACAACTAGGGATACATAAGTAGGTAAAGGATCCTCCTATGCAGCAAAGAACTTCCCATGATTATGCCAAATGAACTCAGCATCAAGAGTACCAGATTTCTTAACCCATTTCTTGATGCTGAACTTTCGGGAAGGGACAGTCAAAGAAGAATAACCAGCAATTTTATGTACCAACATGTTACAACGAAAGCATCTGAAGGGGAGACCTTCAAAATTTAGAAATTAGGTCCAAGTGCCAAAAGCCGATTGGATCAAAACATAATGATGCACTGGTTTGGAGATATCAATGATGACACACACCCAAAGAATCTGCTATGGGGGGTTCCAGAATCTAGCTTAACAAAGGTTCCAAACTGCTCAACCATGCTCTTGATTAGCTTCAAATCCCGCATAATCAGTGGGAGATTGTACAACCTGATCCAAATGGGAACCTTTGTGATCCTAGCAGAAGCAGGATCAAAGAAAGGTGATCACTCCAAGAAGAAGAGGCCAGACTGGCCATAAAACCAAGGGCCCTTCTGCCTAACAAAGGAACAATCAACATTATTTTTTTGTGTTCATCACCTACCTTTAATAAAAATTAATAAAAAATATAAATACTAATTAAAATATTTTTAAAATATATTTTTGAAAACTACACTTATAGATCTACAAAAAGGTATTTCTATTTTTTTTGTAAATGTTATGTGTGAGTTGTAAGAACATTAATTTTTTCAAATAATTTCTTTTTTTTGGGTAAATTGGACCCAAAGTGATGTTACGTGTGTATCTAGTGGACACTTCCAATCAAAAAAATTATGACCTAGATCTAATTTAGCTAGAATGAATCTAGTTAAAACATATGTTTAATCAAAGTTGACTTTTAATCGTAAATGCTTAAATTCATTTGTGCTGATAAGTTGGCCTAAAGTGGAACAACATTGAACTTTCACCCTTGACCTTCTCTTTCTTAGGCTTGTCATCTTTCAAAGCTCGATTTCAGATGTTGCTGTGGAAGTAGTGGATTGTCGATCCTTTTTCTCCTTCTTGCCCTTGTTTTTCTCTTTATTTTCCGTATTCCCAGATCCCTTTTTGTTCTTTTATGTCCTTGTTAGCAACCAATGCATTTTACTTATAGAAAATTTTATTGCCCATCTGGATGAGCTTATCCTACTCCCTAGTGAGAGTGGAAGTAAAGTCATCAAGAGATGGCATAGTGAACTGAGTTCCAAGTGCGACATTTGTGGCATAGAAGGGAAAAACAAAAATTGAATAGTCTAAACCAAGTTTGTATAGGATATCAAAGATCAACTTGGTGTCTTTTTTTCTCAATCCCACATTGTTTTAACTATAGTCTCAATGATTTTAGCTTAATGAAAAAATCTTGGATAATGTCAAAACTATTGGGACTCAAACTAATGTGCTCATTCTCCAACTGATGACTTATTGTAATATCTTGAACCTCAAACAAACTACCCAAAGTAGTCCAAATCTGATTAGGTGAATCCAAAGACTCAATGTGGAAAAGTAGCTTAGGAGGTAGAGATAAACACAATAAACCATAGGCCTCATCACAATTGTTATACCATTTAATTTTCTCTGCTTCTAAGGAAAGCTCTTTGAATAGCTGTCAAAAGTGTAGCTGATAGTGGAGATTGCCACTAGTGTTGCATAGGCAACGTTTGAACAAAGTGTTGTAGAGGATACAAGTACCAAGCAAGTACCACAGTCCCTAAACCTTAACTAAGCACACAAACAAAAACATCTTAGCTCATAGCAAAGAGTGCAATAGACTTCACAAACACAATGAACTAAAATATTCCTCTAGAGTATAATGAACTTCACAAACCCAAGGACTAGAATATTCCTCTAAATCATGAACAAAGTACAATTGCAGAACGATGCTAACCTTATTGATCTCAAACAATGTGCCAAGGAGGAAAATTTTGTAGGCCCCGCAAACAAAATGGTCAAATGTACCTATTTATAGTGAAACTTAGGGTTTTTTGTGTTGCCAAGTGCAATAGTGCAATTGGATTTAGGCCAAGATGCCTCAAAATTTGCACCACCTACAAAACTTAATCAAACAAACACATGCAAAAATTCACATGAATGTTAGCGTTCCGGAATCCATTTTGAGCAAAACAAAAGCCTATCATAACTTTCTCAAGCCTCTTAGACATAATGGTGTAGCCCAAAACCTAAACAATTGAGATCTCTTAAAAACTGGTAACAAAATTATCTACTTTAGACACTACGAAGCCCTAATACCATGTTAGAATATAGACTTTGTATAAACTTTCATTAAGAAAGTGAATGTATTAAATATCATGAATTTATAATTTAGTATAATTTTTATCATTATATTTCTTTCTTAATATTAAGGTGATATATATAGAGGAAAATTTATATATAAACATGTGTATGTAGCTTTTTTAAGCAAATGATCATGGACTGCAAAATACTTTTGATTCCTTAAAGTAACAATTACACCTTAATGCATAAAATGGTGCTTCATACTCTAATGTGTGATTACACTAAACACAACTTGACACCTTACGTGCATATAAAAGAATCATATCTATGATATTATTAGTTGTATTTTTATTAACATATTTATATTTTAAAAATATTATTTTTATAAATTACTAGTAATTAATCTTCAATCATTATGGTAAACTGCAAGATTTAATAAAAAAGAAATGTGCAAAAGCAAACAAGGATCTTTAGTCTCCTCCAAAGAGGGTTATTAAATTCAACTTTAATAGAGCTTCTAAAGGTAACCTAGGCAAAGCAAGTGGAGGTTTGATTCTAAGAGATTCAAATGGTAGTTTCTTGTATGGTTGATCTTTATTCTTTAACTAGAAAACCAATAATGAGGCAAAATGGGAGGCGTTAATAGCATGGATTGGTATAGCAGTATCTCACAATTTCAAAATTGTGTTAGTAGAGGTAGATTCTTTAATAGTTATAAATGCTCTAAAAAAAGGATTTAGTCCTAACTGGTGTTTTAATCATTTTGTGGAAAGAGGAGCAAGGATTGAAAGAGAATTTCTCTACAATTAGTCTGTCATTGTCGAAGAAGTGTGAATGCAACAACAAATTACTTAGCTAATGTGAGGACAGAGCTGAAACCTCTTATGGCAAAATACAGTCATCATGCATATACTTGGCAAGACTTAGAAAAGCATGTAAGACAACACCCACCATGATTCTATCAGCACTCTGCAATTTAGGACGGTTAATCTTAGTCTCCACCACATTTTAGTATTGTTAAGATTTTTGTTAATGAAGGATGTTAACATAGCATTAATTACAAAAGCTTTATAGAGATGTCTTTCACGGTGATATAAGGTGTGCTAATCATGAGTTTCATTAATCCATAGTTGATTGGAGCTTAATTCAACCTTGGCAGGTTTAAGGTGTGCTATGGTTTTGTGTGGGAATTAAAGGATCCTCTATTGTCCATGTTTTTGGCCTCTATATAGTGTTTTTGATATTGATAAAAACGGGATTTTGAAAGGGGCCTCTATATAGTGTTATCAAATAAATCTTGATGCAATGTGGGTTTGGTTGCTTGCTCTCTTTGGTGATTTTCTCACAGGTGGAAAAAATTTATAGTATGCAAGCATAGCCAGTAAGTAGAGTGCAAAAAATATCAAAGGCATTAAGCATAGTGGCACAATGTCAATTAATCGTCTTCAATGCATTTTTAACTATGAGGATGAAGTAGCTCTATGGTTGGTTGAAAGAGTTTTAGGAGTTAAGGGATTGGAGGTAGGAAATGAGCTAAAAGCAACTTTGTATGGCAATTTTGTCATGAATTTGGCATATTTCTACCTAATGCAAACCTAAGAGTTTGTTTGTTGAAAATGTACTTGTCAAATCAATTCGGTGACATGGAGGTTACTATGTTTGCAAAGGATTCCAGGGAAGCTGAGAAGAAGAGAGTAATAGGGCTAGAGAATGTGGAGTATGTGAATCTGTCTACAACTTTATTGTATAGGCATGATGAGTTGGAGGAGCTTTGCCACAAGGGCTTTCTGTTATGATACTAGCAAAGTATTGTCAGGCATGTGCATTGCCCATCCTAATGGTTGTGTAGAAATAGTGAGTGATTTCTCCATTCCGATATTCTGTGGTAGCTCAATTCATTGAGATCATCAACATAAAGATATGAGCTTTGGGCTACAATTTTTGTCTTTATCAAGCACAATCCAAAGCAATATGCAATTGGGAGGTGCTTTAGGAGTGTTTGCATGGGTGGAGGAATATGTGGTTGACCAATAGGGGATTGTTATTGGTCAAGAGAGATAGGGAGTTGTGTGAAGGTGGTGCAACCTTGTGCTATTTTAGGATGGCTTTGAAAGCACATTCCGACAATTGTGCCTTTTACTATTATATCTCTATTTATGTTTGGTAGTATGAGATGATGTTTTTGAGTTAAGATATTAGAAATAGTTGATAGTAATCTTGGCCAGCTAAGACAATATTGTAAGAATCTACATTAGCTTTAAGGGTTGGACCCCAATAAAAACCCCGACTATTTTATCTATAAAAAAATATATATATTAATCTTCAATCATTACAATGACCCATCTTTGATAAGCAAATATTTACAATAAACACATACCACAAACTTGAATAGTCCACTTGGCACTCCTTTGTTTTGATAAATTTTGTACAAATTAAAATAGGCCACTTGGCATTCACATTAAATTTTTAATTTAAAAACAAATGCAATAATATTAAATCATGGCCGACTATGTAAGGGCCGAAGGATGACCCGTTATGGTTGATAAACATAGTTGTTACCATCTCATGTGTTTAATGATTTCGAGAGTTGGGATTACAATAATGCCATAGGGGAAGAAGGAGATTGTCTACTTGTATTTGTTTTACTTTCTATTGTTCATGGTTTGAATGAAGGTTTTTAATAACGTCCACAAGGCCAAACAGCCTATGGAACCACCGGATAACAAACTTTGCCATTTGTAGCTTTTGCATGGTTTTCCTCCATCCGGTAGTCTTGTTAGAAGTCTTCAAACTCAATTTTTTTCTGAAATTGCTCAAAACAATGTTTTTTTTGTCTGGTATCAATTTTGTGTTTTTTGAGACTTTTGTAGGTATGTGCACCCAAACTCCAACAAATGGCTTAATCTCCATTTTATATCTTGTGGTTGTTGTCACCTGTCAAAATAATCATTCCATTGTTGTACGCCTAACTCTGACTACATAGTATTTTTTTAATCAATAAAATATGAATGTCTCAACTGAATTAGTAAAGCACGAGGCTGAATACCAAGGCTGAACTCAAAGCATTATGAACAATAGTTCAATATATATGCATGGCTATAAGTCAAATCATCACATTTTGGAACTCAGGTCAACTTCATTTTCATGTAAAAATGCATTTAGAGCCAAAAAAATTAAGCAATTGTACAAACACTTACATGAATAGAGAAATCAATATCTATTATTGCGTAGACTACCATAAATAATAAGGGAAGGCACATTTTGTCGCACCATGTCAACTGGTATAGCAAAGTTTACTCCAGAAGATGTTCCTGATCCTGTAATCAGCATAACATTATTAAAACGTAAATAGAACTTTTCTTTTATAAATGTAAAAGATTTAATGACGATGAACATCATAAAAGAAAAGAACCTTTTTACCATGTATTTCTAGTTGTATATATTTGACATAATATTAGGTTATGACAACACTTGTTAGTTTTGACATATTTCATTTTAATAAATGGGAAAAACTGAGAATTTGTTTGATGCTTCTGGAAACTATTGCATAGGAAAATTAGTGTCCAACATTTCAGATCTCTATACTGGATCTAAATTAGAAACTGCAAGCTAGACAATCTTAAATTAAAAACTGTGAATTATTTTTTTTTTCTTATGTTACTAAGTTACCGATCCTGATACTGATTCGGATTCAAAGTCGTGGGTTCGATTCATGGATTTGGTCAAAAAAAAAATTTGGTGTGGATTCGTTAATACAAAAACATATAAAAATCAGAAATATATACATATTTGCAGCAGTAATTAAGTTCAGAATACCACATAGCATCATGATCATTTAATTATAATAAACAAAACCTCCATAAAACAATAAAAGTTAAAAATACTAAAATGTCAATTAGTCAAACTCAAATGTCATAGCTTATTTGTTTCCTAGACGTATCTGTTGATGTTGGTTTTATGACAGCAGCAACATTTAGAATAAAACACAGAGTATTCTATCCTCTCTTGAAAATAGCCTCTCGGGTGCTAAACCATGTGATCACACAAGAGTGCTCCAAGGTTCCTTTTGGGTCAGGTCTTGACTGGCACGGGATAAACTTAGTGAAATGATGTGATTTGTTGGTAATCAAAAAGGGGACTTACATAATTGTTCTTAGTGTTTTCTTCACAAAGGGAAGGGAGGACTTGGATTCTACTGCTTCCTCCAACGGAGAGACTGGGATTTTACTGTTTCTTCCAAGGAGAACAAGCGTGGAGTCTAAATTCTACCTCCGAATGGGGGATGATTTCTCAATAGGCCCTGTATGAACTATTCCTAATGCAGATCCAAAACAAAATGCAAAAGATGAGCAAGCGTTCAGGAATCTAACTGCTGAAAAGGACTACTGCTGATCCACAGAAACTGAAACCACGCTCTGCTTCATCATGAGGCAACAACTACGCAGAAATGGTGCAATCTTCTAGGGTGCTAATGATGATTTTCAGATTGCTTAAACATAGAACATGGAAATGAAATATGCAAAACAATCGAAGTTAAGCTTGAAATGAGTTCAGGCTAACCATGCACTGTGATTTGCAAGCCACAAACCGCAAATGGTATGAACAAGGAGTTTCAATCATGCACCAACAGCAATGTTTTCCATCATTCTAACTAATGAAAACTGAAAGGAAATAGAAATGAAATAGTTTAGAACTTGGAGCTTATGATTTGCTTCAAGGAAATCAAAAAACCATGTCACAATCCAAAGAATACTACAAACACCAATCCACAATGTTCATATATTGATTTGGAAGTATGTCTTACAACAATCTTGCTGATTCATCAAAGTTCCTTGCTCAAAAATGGAGTTTTACAGAAATGAACTAACCACTACTTGCTATTCTCCTTAGTGTCTAAAGAAACAGGAATGAAAAAAAAAGGCCCCTTAAAATTGAGGCGCTCAAGCCTCTTTATATAGGCATCCCAGAGTACAATGGAGGGCCCAAATTGACCCTTCAAGATCAATGCCCAAGATTGAGTCCATTAAAAACCCTAAAAAGGAGGTAGGTGGAACCACCAACTTTCTGACAAATAGAAAAGTGACATTTGTCTTAGGGCGCCCATGCTGACTGGGACCTCCAACAAGGCAAGGTCTAGTCAACCGCCACCTCATCTTGCTCCTTGGTTTCAAACTCAATGAATCTGGTTAAGACCACCTCCATCTCTTCCATGGGAATTCTTGGTATGTTTTCCAACTTGTAGTCCATGACCGATAGAGTGGTATCACAGGCAGCAAGGATGTTTTCCCAATCTATTCCCAATTCCTAGATGTTGTTCATGAGGATCAGAAGTGTGGATGCATCTTCAAAGTGTGATCCTTGGATAGGATGGGCAGCTTTGAAATACATGATCTGCATCTTCCTCTTCAAACCTTCCATGCTTATGACTCCATCATCTCCAATCTCCTGATCGAACCATGCTTCCACTGAAACAAGGATTTTGTCCTGGATTTCCCTCAACATCACGTTTGCTTGGGTGGCATCACTCTCCATCTTCTCAAAGATTTCTCTCTTCATGACTAGGGCGGAATACTGAGGAAGTCATAGGCCTGATTTGCTTGTATTACGGTGTCTTTCACCAGGACCTGTTTTGGAGTGTTCATTAATGCCTTCAATCTTGGGATGGTCTCCTCCTTGACGATGTTGAATTCCTGACAGGTCTCCAATATCATTTGAATCTTATCCATGAGGGTGACAACCCTCCCATACACCTAGACGAGATCATCCATGAACTTGTGAGCTCTCCCCGAGACATTCTCTATCCATTCCTTCGCTGCGTGGCTGATTGATCTCATCTCCTCTAACTCTGCTAGTGAATCCTTGGAAATACTTGTTGGTTGAGCAGTTGTCCCTTGGGCTGACTGTAGTGGACCCATCAAGTGCTGGATATAATGTTTCAATTCCTCATTTTCCTTCTTCAGTTGATTCTTTTTCTCTTCTTCCTTCCTTAGCCTTTCCTTGATGGTTGTTACCGAATCCTCCAGCTCCTCCACCTCCTGCCTCTTCGCAGTTGGTCCCAAATCAACTGTCACTACGTCGTATTTCTCAGGATTAATATCTTCTTTTGCTTTGTCCATCCTTGGAACTGCAATTTGTACTTGGCGAGACCCAGATTCTCCCCTAGTGATCTTTGAGTATTTCTTTGCCTTTTTCTTCTCCACGGGCTTGCCTATCCTGCTCAAGAAGTCATCTAGCTCGACAAATGGGTCATATTCCATGACGGATTTCTTCTTCAATTCTTCCCGCAGCCATTCGGGTCTCGTGGATGGATTATTATCCTCATGAGGTTCTTGTTGTTCTTGACCTCCTTGTTGCATGGGTATCTCACCGGAATTGAATTCCTCGTTTAGGAATTCTAGGTTTGGGTCTTGAAGTATGCCCTCAATCTAGGTTGTCTCTGGATTCCGCGGGGAATGATTAGGAGGAGTTCCTACAATCATGCTGGAAGTCTCCTGTCGAGTGGATTTCGCGGACTCACTGTCACTCCCTCTATCCTCTTCATTTGGGATTACTACCTCCTCCACGTGTTCCCTATCCTTAGCAGTTGATTGTACATTGTCACTAGGAAATAGGTTGACATCTTGGACGGAAGAAGTACTGGCTGAGAGAGGCCTACTTGTATTATGTTCTTCTTGCACTGGCTTCCTAGCGGATTCCTTCAGAGCCTTCACTCTCTTTGTCGGTGGATTATCAGCTGCCTTGTTCCTTGCCTCATGCCTCCCTATTCCTTGTTCCTTCTCAGGTGATCCCTCAATCATTTCCTCATCGGAAGATTGTGATTCCAAGTCCCCCATCAAATTATAGGTTGGGTGGACATTCTGTTTCTTCAACCTCTCAATCTGTTGGTTTATCCACCTCTTAGTACCTGTCAGTACCGGTGCCATCAAGTCATCCAAGCTAGTGATTTCCGACTCGGACCAATCGAGTGCCAGAAGAGGTTTATCCTTTTCATGCTTAAAGAAGGGTTGAACTTGCTTCCCATCCTCCTTGACCTGATCCGGAATGGAGAATACTCGGGTTGCTCTAATCATATCCACGGGTAGCCTGGAGCACATCTTCCTCCTTATCTCAAAATCGTCTTTTGCATTTGGCCAATGGTCCTCAAGGTGTACCTTGTGCTTATGCTTCCTTCTGCAAGCTACCCAAGTGATGTTGAAAGGATCGAAGTTCGCCCTTGAACTATGAGTCACTAGGTTGTAAAACTGCAATTCCTCGTTGGATCTTTCCACAGCCTGGATGGATGGACACACCTCAACGGCATCTCCAATTTGGATTGGGAATGATAATCCAGCTCTCTTCTTCTTCTGGACTTTATCATAGGCTGACAGTTGCCTTGTCAATTCCAGCAAGATTATCTTGTCAGTAGGATACCTTGGCAATCTGTATGGATAGGAGGAGAATCCCTGCACTCAGATGTAAGTAAACTTTGGAAATTGGGTGAACCAGGAGCCGTACTTCTTGACTAACTGCACGGCCTATGGTGATAGTCTCCTATGAGTCCCTCCCTGAAGTGTTCTTGTAATGTGCATGGAGAATGCATCATTGTACCTTTTGAAATGTGCTATGTTCTGGAGGTGTAGCTGTGGGTAACAATCATAGACTTTAACTTGTCCTTTGGCATTCCCAATGTGTCCTCTCCATGCCAATCCCTTGTATCTACAATTCCTTGCCAGCATGTAAATCACGTAGGAACTCATGTAGAAAGTCCCTGATTCTTCCAGATTCTTGACTTGTTCATCAATGTTGTCACTGATGAGCTGGGCCTAATCGATCATCTTTACCCTGCTGATTATCTCCTCTACGAAATAGAACATCCAAGATTCGAAAGTTGAAGCTTGGGGACATCCCATGACCCTATTCAACAGGACAACAAGGTCTCCGTACTCTTGTTTGAAGTCAGACTTGAGGAGCTTCTTTGGTAACTTGGAATGATGAGGCCTTTTCTTTTCCATCCATGAGTTATTGATGATTCCCAGACAAGTATCAGGATCAGCCTCAAACATCTCGAGTGCCTCTTCCTTGCTCTTGTAGACGGTGGGGTTGTAGGCAAGAATGTTGAAGGCTTCGGCAATCATTTCCTTGGTGAAGTAAGCCATCACTTTGTCATTGGGAGCAATAATCCTTCGTCACTCAAGATCATAATGCATGGAGCATTCCACAATGAGCTCAGAACAAGGTATGGCAGGAGGGAAGCATGCGGCTAGCACAATCCCATTGCAGACCATCTTCGTTGCGAGATTTGATGGAGGGTGTCCTTGTGTCCCGTACATCCACTTCTTGATCTCTTCCATGTTGACAAGCCCGATGTTGGTGTCGCCTACATTCTTCCACTTCAAAGCAATCCTGGATTCCGAAAGCACTCCCTTGAGGATGTCCTGCATTTGAGCTTGTCATGAGGATCCGGCCTTGGCACTTGCCATTCACCTACAGAAATTTGCTCTAATTTGGACAAAGTTTCACCTCCTTCTACAGTTCGCCCTTTTGAAATGGAGATCTCCACCTTTGATATGATGAAAATCTGCTTTTCTAGATAGATTTCTGATTTTATTTGATGAATTTCTAATTTTATTCAGTGAATTTCTGACTTTTTCCAATGGATTCGCTGCTGTTATGCAGTTCGCTCAGCCCTAGTTCGCCTTTGGAGAAGGAAAATAAATGAAGAAATCTGCCTCTTCCTTCAGAAATCGCTGCCTTTATGAGGAAATCTGCCTTTTTTCCTACAAATCTGCCCTCTTTTTCTGGAGAACTCTGCTTTTTTAGATGGATTTCTGATCTGTTTTACTTGAGGGAATCTTTGAGTTTATATAAATCCTTGCCTTTTCCTGAAGAAATCTGGTTTTTGTGCAGGTCACTCAGTCTTTTCCTAGCAGATTTGCTGTTTTGGAATGAAAAAATCTGCTTTTCAAGATGTTCGCCCAGCCCTTTGGAAAAATTTCGCCCTTCTAAAATGGAGAAATCTGCCTTTTAGGAGGATTTTCTGCTTTTTTATGTAGAAGTCTGCTCCTATCTAGGGCGAATTCTGCTTTGAAAGTGAGTTTGAATTTGTTTTGAAATGTGATTTGGAGCGCTCGCGTATATATATATGTGTGACTTCACTTCCTTAGAGGACCGACTTGGCTTTATAAGGAAAATGTTTGAAGTTTTTCATGCTCCTTTTGCTGAGGCCGACTTGGATTTGAAGTTGGCCAACTTGGATTAATAAGTTTCCAAGCTCCTCCTTGGTAAGGCCGACTTAGATTGATGAAAATTCCAAAGTTTCCATATTTCCCTTTGGCTGACTTGGATTAATAAGTCAAAATTTCGAAGTGTTGCTCCTCACTAAGGCCAACTTGGATTAATACCTTTTCACTTAAACTCCAAACGGTGCCTTTTGAGTCGGCCACCGACAAAGGGATTTTGTCCTTATCCAAGGCACAAATTGCTCTAAGTCGGGGATTTTCACTTGTTGCGGATTTTTCCTTATCCATGATGTGGATTGCTCTAAGTCACAAATTTTCATGTGTCATGGATTCCATGCTTGGAGCGCGGATTTCCATTGGTCAGGGATTTTGACGAGTCTTGGAATTCCTTATGTTCGGCATGGATTTTGTAGTGGCAGGGATTCCTCTATGTTTTGGATTTCCTTGATCCAAGGTGTGGATTGCGGAAGGGCGCGAACTTTATTTATCCTTCGATTTTCTTAATGCTTGTGTATTTTCCTTTATCTCTGTCGCGGATTTTGATGAGTTGAAATTCTTGAAGTCGTGGATTAATCCTGAACTTGGATTCCTTGTGTTTGGCGTGTTTCACATTCCTTGAACTTTCCTCCTAAAAGGTGTGGATTCGTTGGAGTCTTGGATTCCTCCTTATCCATGGCACGAACTTTGGATAGTCTTGGGTTTTTTGAATTGAGGATTTTTCTTGTCCTGGAATTCCTTGTCCTAGATTTTCCCAGTTGTGGATTCTTCTTGTCTCGAATTCCTTATCCAAGGCGCACCTGCACTCAAGTTGTGGATTTTTCCTTGTCTGGAATTCCTTATCCGAGGTGCACCTACACTCAAGTTGTGGATTTTTTCTTATCTGGAATTCCTTATCCGAGGTGCCCCTGCACTCAAGTTGTGGATTTTTCCTGAGTTGAGGCATGGATTCCTAATGGTCATGGATTTTTTCTTCCTCAAGCGTGGATTTTGAATAAACTTGGATTTCTTCCTTCCTGAGGCATACATCCCCTGCTTCCATGGATTTGGACTCAACTTCTGATGGGATTTTTATTTGAGAACTTTTATTCCAGAGTCTGGATTTCGTGGTTTTGACAAGGATTTTCCAAATTTTGCTAAGGATTTCCTAGAGTTATGTTTTGGAATTTTCCGTTTTTCTGAGTCAGGAATTTGGGATTTTCCAATGGAATGATGAACTTTGACATGGAGTGACAAGCTTTGTCGAATTCAGGACCTTGGATTGGAACTGTGGAACAAGATTCCGGATAGACCTTGAAACGAGATTGGCCAGATTTGCTTGATGAATGATAATTAGGATTACATTCATCCTCAGGAAAATCACTCTTTTCTTCACTACTTCAAGCACTCCTAATGTTCCCTGTGAGCTAAGTGCTTGGAAATTCTTTCCTAGTCAAATGGAGCCGAGCCTGAAACTACAAGGTCGAAGCAAAGCTAGAACCAGGTCAAAAAAAGGGGGACCCCATTTGCAATGGGGTGGTGTTGTAAAAAGGTCACAACAGTATCCAAGGCGAATCAGATCAGAATCCGTATCTAGATCGAATTAGGTTCAGAATCAGGCACCTAGGGGAAGAATACGGTATCTCAGTTATGTTACATTGAGTTCATTTTTGGGGAGTGAAGGGGAAACACAGGGATGCCTAAAAGTACCTCCAAGATCCTAGGAACAATATTTGAATAATAAAAATATAGTATAGGACATGAACCAAGGATGGGGATATGATAATGAGTAACAAAGGAGTACGCATGCATCCTTGTTGGACATAGCTTTTTTATTAAAACTTTTTAATATGAATCATGAAATCAATTAAAGGAAAACTGAAACGTTTGCAAAATCCTATATCTTCTTGTTTTAATGGTCTATATTCTAACACCCATTCTTTGGGCTTGGAAGGCAGTAAAAGTTTTTCATAAACTACCGGCTATAAACTCATATACCCCTTCTAACAAATTAAAAAGAATACATAGCAATATAAGAAGATTAGAAATCAAATTAAATCCCATTTTTTCATTTATATTTTATATCCAATAAATAAGATTTTAGGGAAGCGGTGTAATGTCCCCAATTGGCACTTAGCCAAGTCGTGAACAATTAGCATATTTCCAAGTTTTCCCGTAGGCTAATTGGTGTGCAAGAGAGAACTCCAAAGTTCTTGGAGAGCTTTGGTTTGGTCGAATGCGAGTTTGGTTTGTGGCAATGAGCTCAATTAATCTTGTGGAGTCCTATGATGCTTTTAGAAATGGTTTCAGGCTTGTTGGAAGCTCTCCAAACTTCTTGGAGAAGCCGTCTATTTATAGTAAGTCACCCAATTGGCATCAATCATCATCCCAAACCTTCAAGATCATGTTGGTATGGTCAAATTTGCAATTCGCTTCAATTTGGGATTTTCAGTAAGTTGGGTGAGTTATTAAGCCATTTAATTAATAAATTCACTTAAGTTATCTTAAGTTGGTAATATTAAAAGATAACTTAAGTGTAATAGCTCATTGGAAAGGTAATTTGATTTATTATTTGTTACAGCACATAAAAGTGAACACCTAGGCATGGGATAAAAAGGAATAATTAAAGTGAGCAAAAAAATGATTATTTATCTTCAAAAAAAAAAAAAATCCCAAAAGCCCTAAAAGTGTCTTTATAAGAGGATTTCAACGCTCATTTGAAATTGATGCGTATTGATATCAAATTTCCTATGAGAGCCTATGTGCTTTGTTTTGTGGGTTTGAAACCCTCATTTCTTCGCTAGTTTCGGTTGTGAAAGATCAACCCTAGTTAGATCATTGAGTGATTTTACCTCTAAAAATCACATAGAGCTTTAATGGAATCTTTTTGTTGTGGAAACTGAGAAGAGTATTTTGATGTTTTCTGATGGAGCTATGGTTGTGCAGTTTTTAGTTTTAGTATGGTGTGATTTATGTTGATTTTGGTTAGTCTGGGGTGAGTTGAAGGATGCCCTACCATCCTTGTTGCTGTTGTACCTTTCTATGGAATAGTTGTACCAATACAAATGCAGAAACAGTATTGTTTAAGGTTATTTGCTAACTCAAACTTGTTTGTCTTTTGTGGCCAAAAAGGACAAGATTCAATGCTGACCATACACTTGAAGGGGCTGAGTTAAAGGAAGAAATCGTACCAAGTGTAATGTCCCCTTCTAGGAACAATACTAATTTTACCCTAAAAATTCAAATATCACAAGTTTAGGGTTAGGGTTTCGGAATTATCGTGTAATTAAATCCGTTTATTCACTCAACTCCATTATAGTGGGGATGGCAAGACATTCATTGGCACATGATACCTCCATGCAGGCCCTTACGGGGGGCATGGCAAGTCGCATGTTCGGTTCCCTGCATACAAGCCCTAATAGGGGTTTGGTAGTATCCAAGCTGTCATACAAAGCCTCCATACAGGCCCTTACAGGGGGTATGGACGGGGTGTAGATCAGACTTTGTTGGCAAGAGACACTACTCTGATGAATGTTGAATGTTGTCATTGATGGCAACAAAGAAAAGAGATTCCACCAGCATGGCAAAGAGACTTTACTCCGAAAAAATAAATGACTAAGTATGGGCAGTATGCAAAGTAGGTGTCAGAGATTGGGTCAGTATGCCTCCGCAGTTGAAGATAATTATATGCAGTTTAGACATGTTAATCATAGCTATTTGGTGATGATATATTCTAGTATTCAAGTCCTGACTTCTTCCGGAAGTCATATGGTGAAATAGCTAAGTCCGGGCGAACAGAGTTAAGTCAGAAACAGTGCACAGTACCAAAAAAAAAGGGTTTGCATTCCTCCACTGTGGCATATTTTGGTTTGCGGTTCTGAAGGTATCCTAAGAGGTCAATTATGAATGTTGGGTATGATTTTTAGAGTCTAATACGGTCCGCAGTAGAAGTTATGATGTGACAGTTGAATCAGTCAAGTGTGTTCTTAAGGGACAAGCCAACATGCATGTTAGATCTATTTGCGGAGAAGATATATTGCTTGAACAATCAATTTAAGTGATTAAATGTTTGATGCCGACCTGTATGAAGATTATTGTATGATTGTTTGGGTCCGCATTTCTGTTTGTGCACAAGATCAAGACAACAAGGTATAACACTTGTATACACGCTTTAAGTCTGGCCGGCCGACCTGATTGTAAGATGAATCTTATTGCGGATATATATACTCGATGGATTTCAGTATTGGAGCAATAGATGAGCGGAAGGAAGTGCGAATTCGATGTGTGCATGATCTAAAGTAGTTGGCAGAGCAGAAAAAGGACAATAAGGGCAGAAAACAAAGTATATGTAGCAAAGCAGAAAAGAAGGGCAGAAATAATGAAGACTTTTGAGTCTATGTATTGAACCTTCAATGGAACTGTAATCCAGCATATGGTAGATGCATTTGCAACAGTTCACTACTAGCAATGAGCCAATTTTCTTCTCTCTTCTATTCTTCCTTCTCAATGGACAGTGAGTCCACCTGCAGTGAGCATTTCTTTGGGCAGTGAGCCTTATGTAATTCGGTATTGCTATCATAATATATTATGAGCTAACACTCATCATGGTTTTTCCCTTTTTGGGTTTTCCACGTAAAATCCTAGTATCTATGTGTTATGAATTTGTAGCTGCTCTTCTCATGTTTACTTTGCTTTCATATTATTGAATTTGGTAAATGGATAAATGAATGTGTAAATGAAAAGGTTTTAAGAATACTGATTCACCCCCCCCTCCCTCTCAGTATTCTTTGCACTCAACAATTGGTATCAAAGCAAGGTTCCTTGGAAGAGGCTTAACAGCTTAAGGAAGATCTGGGATAGTGTACTCATGGCAGCAAGAAGATTTGGAAATTGCTTATATGGGAGCAATGAAGAACTAAAAGCAGCTCTTATTGATCTTGAAAAATCTAAAGTAGAAATCAGGGATCTGAAGGCTAATGTTCAAGAAGCTAATGAATGCATCCTAAAGCTGAGGGAGCAAGTCAGGAAGTTTAAAGAAAAAAGCAGGGAGCTAAATGATCAATTGGATGAAGCACATGAAATCCTAGACAGTTTAACATTGGAAGTTGAAAAGAAAGAAGAGATTGAAAGGCATCTGAATCAAGTTGTTAAGGATAAGTCAGAGGGATGTGATAAATTGGCTAAAGATGTGTTAAAGCTAACACTCACCATAGTTTTTCCCTTTTTGGGTTTTCCACGTAAAATCCCAGTATCTATGTGTTATGAATTTGTAGCTGCTCTTCTCATGTTTACTTTGCTTTCATATTATTGAATTTGGTAAATGGATAAATGAATGTGTAAATGAAAAGGTTTTAAGAATACTAATTCACCCCCCCTCCCTCTCAGTATTCTTTGCACTCAACAATTGGTATCAGAGCAAGGTTCCTTGGAAGAGGCTTAACAGCTTAAGGAAGATCTGGGATAGTGTACTCATGGCAGCAAGAAGATTTGGAAATTGCTCATATGGGAGCAATGAAGAACTAAAAGCAGCTCTTATTGATCTTGAAAAATCTAAAGTAGAAATCAGGGATTTGAAGGCTAATGTTCAAGAAGCTAATGAATGCATCCTAAAGCTGAGGGAGCAAGTCAGGAAGTTTAAAGAAAAAAGCAGGGAGCTAAATGATCAATTGGATGAAGCACATGAAATCCTAGACAGTTTAACATTGGAAGTTGAAAAGAAAGAAGAGATTGAAAGGCATCTAAATCAAGTTGTTAAGGATAAGTCAGAGGGATGTGATAAATTGGCTAAAGATGTGTTACTTCTAAAATTTGATCTGGAAGCAACTAATAGCTATAAAGAAAAATTCAAAAAAAGCTCTCAAAAACTTGAGGAGTTGATTGAAAGTCAGAAGAGTTCAAATGACAAGAAAGGTTTGGGGTTTGAAAAAGGAGAAAGCTCAAAATCAAGATAAGCAAACACTCAGTTTAAGCAAAACAAAGGCAACCAATTCCGAAATCAAAGAAGAAGACCTAGAAGACCTCCGATCAGGCAGCCAAATGCTCAAAGGTACCCATCCTTCAATGGCCATTGTTTTAATTGCAATAAGTTTGGTCATAAGGCTACTCAGTGTAGAAGTAGAATGAATCAGGATGTTCCATCATTCTCTGGTCAATGTTTCAATTGCAAAAAAAATTGGTCATAAATCAAATGAATGTAGAAGTCTGGTAAGAAATGATTTCAACTATGCAAGGAATACTCAATCCTTCAGTGGGAAGTGTTTTGCATGCAATAGATTTGGACATATGGCTGATCAATGTAGATCTAGAACAAATCCAATCAATAGAAAGAATCAAGGACAAAGGAATGTGGTATGCTACAATTGCAATAAGCTTGGACATATTGCAAGATTTTGTAGAAGCAAGAATGAGAAGAGAGTCTATCCTACAGAAAAGAGGAAAACATAACAGAGAGAAGATAAAGGCAAGAACAAGATTGATCCAGTGGAAATCAAGAAGGAAATGAGCAAAGTCTGGATTAAGAAGCATGTGAGGTCAGGAATGAATCCGTACCAGTTTCTGGTGCAGATACTTCCTCTAGGAAGTAGATAGGGAGCTTTGGCTCAGGGGGAGCTGTATTGAAAATCCAAATCCCCTAGCCAAATAGTCAGTGCTGAGATCCGGCACGAAGATATGATGTGAAGCTTCATATGACAAATCTTTTGAAAGTAATTCCGGAAGAAAATAATCAAATGCGGAACATTGCGAAGCAATCTTGATTGACTGAGAAGTGTTTAACAACTTTTTGAATGACTGCATTTATGACGACTTAGGTTTTCATATCAAGGGTTAAAAAGGAACTCATTCGACATACAATTCATTTTGCATTCAAGCTCTCAAGTGTCAAAGGCGAACTGAAGCGATATTCCAAGCAACTTCAGTGATTTCAAAAGCAACTCAAAGCAAGATCAAGCATAACCCTTATTTGGCGAAAAGAGGTATTTTTCAGATTCGAAACCCCACTGTGAATTTATTTGAATCTTTGCAAAAATGGCAACACCACATGTGATTGTTATAACTGAAAGAGCCCGGCCAAAATTCAAGAAGCATCCATTCAAATCAACAGAGGTCGATCCAAATGGTGCATTTTCAGGGATTCCGTTCGGTGTGATGCATGCGGAGGATGTTAGGGCTTACATTCATGTTGCCCTAGAAGAACATGGTGACAACAAATTCTCAAATCTATACCTAAGACATTTAAGTGGTGACCAATTTGAGATGAAAGAAGAATGCAAGGCTTTGGAAGTGAAGAAATTCATTCAGTACAAAGACTTCCCTACATTTGCGGAAGATGAATGGGTCCGGTACGTGTTGAGCAGGATCCACAATGAGTTCATGTGGCTCGAAAAGCCCTTTAAAATTACCAAGGATGTGATTAGAGTTGTGACAAGATTTAACTCTACAGGTAACGTGCCCCTATTAAAAGCTGTGAAGAATAACACTGTGACAGAAGCAACCGGAGCTCAATTTGACAAGAGGGCGTTAACAGTCAATGATATTACAAACCATGCAATGAGGTTTGGATCAATGGTAATTGGATATAAGATCTCTTTCTCCAACCGGGAGAACTCTGTCTTCGGTACTACTATTTACACTGCTTACCAGATGATTAAGGAAAATGCAGACTATGATCTCTGTGAATTGCTACGACAACAGCTAATGGAAAACTTGAAGAAGTCAAAGGAGAGCAAATATCCCTTCAAATTTGGTAAGTTGATCATCTGTTTATTCTTCTACTTCATGCAAGAATTACCTGGAATGAAAAACTTGTTCTGGTTAAACAATCAACCAGTTGCAGTGCAAATTAGACATCATTTAAGCGGTATAGGAAGCTATGAGGAACAAACCACAGCCCTATGGGGCTACTTCAAAAAATTTCAAAGAATTATGCAATCTAGAGAAAAGATTTATGCTTTATTGTGACAAAAGACCAATGCTTGATGGAGGCCATTGAGCCTAGAACAGTATGGGTTATGCCAATGGGTTATGAGGTAGATGGACAAATATTGGATAACTATGCCCAACACATGTTAAGCAAACCTAGGGACTCCAAAGAGGAAAGATTTGGAACCTATGAGGAGTTGTCAACAAAAGTCTTTGTTGAGCAGAGAAGGCCGGAAATTTCAAAGAAGGCCTAGAAAATGGCTGAAGAATATGCACAAAGCAAAGGATTCACCAAAGAACAAATATCAGCCACAAGAGCTAGAGCTGAGGCAAAAAGAGCAGCTAAAGAAAAGGAGGAGCAAGAAAAGGAAGCTAATAAAGCTCCGGAAATTCAAGAGACACAACAAGAGGCACCTACTACACCAAAAAGAAGAACAAGAAGTGTTGGTTCCTCTGGAACATCATCTAAATCCTCCAATATTCCCTCAACAACTGCAGAAGAGCAAACAGGCAAGAGGAAGAAGACCAAAGGTCAGAGAGTGTATGTCAGTGTTGATCCAGTTGATGATGAGGAAACTGAGACCGATGAAGAAGTGAAGAAGATGAAGGCACAGAGTGCACCTTCCTTCAGTTCTCAGCAAGGCAAACCCTCTGGTGCCACAAAAGGGAAGACATCTAATAAGAGTAAAGAAAAAAAGAAAGCTAAGACTGATGTACCTGCAAAAGACCAGGCTACAATGAGCTTAGAGGAAGTTTTAAGGGCCATCACAATTGATGGCAATCTAACACCCATTGCCAAATTCTATGATGACTACAATGATACAGATAAAAAAATCATTGAGAATGCTATTGTCAAATACTTGTGTATTTACAATAAGGCTCTCGTTGAGATCATTACTGATATCCCTAACACCTTGGGCAATATCATGTCTGCAAGGAAAGAAGCTACTATGACAAAGGATATCGAACTCAGAGAACACATACTGATAACGTTATGTCCGGAGATCACTCCTAAAGACAAAACAAAAATTTCAAAAGTGCTTAGCAAGGAGTTCAGAATAAAGAAAAGAATGAATACTCTTATATCAGATGACATTGAGAAAGTAGTGAAGGAAACTGAGGAAATCACTTTGAGAGTATTGAGGGAACATCATTTTCCAACTATACATGATAGAGAAGAAACAAATATTGGAGATGATACATCTATTCCTGATGTGAACATGGATCAAGGTGGTGAAGAAGCGAAGGAGAAAGAAGACTCAATCCCTGTCACTGGTCCGGAGACTATCATTGAGGATCAATCTAAGACTGAGGAACAGAACAAAGCAAATGAACAAGTTGAGATGAGCCCTATATCGAAGCAAAATGCTGATAAAGATATGGATCTAAACTCAGTCCCTGTCACTGGTCCGGAGACTGTCGTTGAGGATCAATCTAAGACTGAGGAACAGAACAAAGCAAATGACCAAGCTGAGATGAGCCCTATATCGGAGCAAAATGCTAATAAAGATATAGATTTAGATCCTCCAGAACAAAACCAAGATGAAGTCCCTGGTATAGCAAGAGACACTACGGAGTCTGTCAAGGAATTCCTAGAAAGAGAAAAACAAATCTTGGATGAGCCTGAGTTTTTGCAGGGACCAATAACCTTGGACTCAATGTCCCCTGTACAGAAATTTAAATTGGTATCAATTGTGCAAGCAAAGGCACAGGAAGAAATTTTGAAGTCACACAGGACAGTGAACTGATTGGTGAGGCATCCAGCGTTTTGGAGAAGTTGATGCCATCATATCAAAAGGACGCTTCAATCTCTTCAATAAATCAACTCAAGGGACTCATAACCTCTGTAAGTATGCATTTTGAATCTTTTGAAAAGTTTGCAGAAACAAAAGTGAAGAAAGAGTTTGATGAGAAAAGATTGGCTGAGTTGAAGTCCATGTTAGCAAATGATAAAACTTTGTTGGACATTGGAATAAAAGATATACAGAATGCCATCAAAGAAGCCTGTGACTTATACAAATTTTGTGTATCATGGCCGGAAGCCACGGAGGAGTTAGGAGAAAAGATCAAGGATCTAGAACTGCAGCTGACAAACTTTTCTAAGTCATTTGATCTAGTAGTTGATTTAGTCAGCAGCAAAGAAATACAAGTGATCAATATCCATAATAAATTAAGTAATCTGGTGAACAAGAGGGATCAAATGAAAAACAGAATTTGTCAGTTGAGAGGACTAATAAGTCCTAAGCTAGACTCAATGTCAAATCTTGCAGCAGAAGCACTGCAAGCAAAAGCACAAATTGACACACCCTCTGATATACAAAACGCAGAAAAATTGGTCTTCCTTATAGACGGCCATATTCAAATTCTGGACAATGCTAAGAAGAGTTGGGATAAAGAATTAGTTCAAATTAAAATCATTTTCAAAGACATCCTACAACCCACAACAAATTATGTTGAAGACTGTATCTATACATATGCGGCAGAATATGACAGTGATTGCAATTCTTGCAATTTTTGACACATTTTTGACCCCTATACATACACCTTTGCCATTGATGTCAAAGGGGGAGAAGAAACCAATGAAAAATGGGCAAACACCTAAGGGGGAGAAAAAAAACAGAGTGTATATAGTAAGGGGGAGCAGATGAGTATTTTTCACTAAGTGTTACCATCACTGCCAAAGGGGGAGATTGTTGGCAAGAGACACTGCTCTGATGAATGTTGAATGTTGTCATTGATGGCAACAAAGAAAAGAGATTCCACCGGCATGGCAAAAAGACTTTACTCCAGAAAAATAAATGACTAAGTATGGGCAATATGCAGAGTAGGTGTCAGAGATTGGGTCAGTATGTCTCCGCAGTTGAAGATAATTATATGCGGTTTAGACATGTTAATCATAGCTATTTGGTGATGATATATTCCAGTATTCAAGTCCTGACTTCCTCTGGAAGTCATATGGTGAAATAGCTAAGTCCGAGTGAACAGAGTTAAGTCAGAAATAGTGCACAGTACCAGAGAAAAAGGGTCTGCATTCCTCTGTTGTGGCATATTTTGGTTTGCGGTTCTGAAGGTATCCTAAGAGGTCAATTATGAATGTTGGGTATGATTTTTAGAGTCTAATATGGTCCGCAGTAAAAGTTATGATGTGACAGTTGAATTGGTCAAGTGTGTTCTTAAGGGACAAGCCGATAGGCATGTTAGATCTATTTGTGGAGAAGGTATATTGCTTGAACAATCAATCTAAGTGATTAAATGTTTGATGCCGACCTGTATGAAGATTATTGTATGATTGTTTGGGTCTGCATTCCTGTTTGTGCACAAGATCAAGCCGACAAGGTATAACACTTGTATACACGCTTCATGTCTGGGTGGCCAACCTGATTGTAAGATGAATCTTATTGCGGATATATATACTCGATGGATTTCAGTATTGGAGCAATAGATGAGCGGAAGGAAGTGCGAATTCGACGTGTGCATGATCTAAAGTAGTTGGCAGAGCAGAAAAAGGACAATAAGGGCAGAAAATAGAGTATATGTAGCAAAGCAGAAAAGCAAGGCAGAAATAATGAAGACTTTTGAATCTGTGTATTGACCCTTCAATGGAACTGTAATCCAGCATATGGTAGATGCATTTGCAACAATTCACTACTGGCAATGAGCCAATTTTCTTCTCTTCTATCCTTCTCAGTGGACAATGAGTCCACTTGGATAGTGAGTCCACCTGCAGTGAGCATTTCTTTGGGCAGTGAGCCTTATGTAATTCAGTATTGCTATCATAATATATTGTGAGCTAACACTCACTATGGTTTTTCCTTTTTTGGGCTTTCAACGTAAAATCCTGGTGTCTATGTGTTATGAATTTGTGGTCTTTGCTTTCATATTATTGAATTTGGTAATTGGATAAATGAATGTGTAAATGAAAAGGTTTTAAGAATACTAATTCACCCCCCCCCCCCCCCCAGTATTCTTTGCACTCAACAAATTTGCCCCCAAACAGGCCTTAGGGGGGTATGGTAGGATTCCTTGCCTATTGTCTGCTTGTCATTCCCCCTATTATGGATGAGTCAATAAGAATAACAATAAAATATTCATATAGATTCTATTATGACCTGTCACACAATATTCCTTAAGATGCTCAATAATATAATTGCCTTGTATAAATATGTCCTTTACAGATCCAAGTTTGTTATTTATGAATGAGACTAATTTACTTGCTTTGCCGATCTGATGATGTTGTTTCCTTTTATCTTATACAGCAGAATATTTCTTGATGCCCATCTGTTATGAAATTCGTTCTCTTTAACACCCCCGATATGGTTGAAAGACATAGTCTTTTCTTGCACCTCCTTGCCTAGGTGCGTGTCTAATAGTTTAATAGATGTTTTAATATCTAATTGCTACTCTTACGTAGAGCGATGTCTTTGACTAATACAAGTGTTCCCCTTTATTAATACTCGCTGCCTATTTGCCTTAGGAAATCGCTGTCTTTAATCTACATTTTCTCATACTTTTGAATATTAATTACTGCTGCATATTAATCAATGGTTTGTCTTTGGACCCTTTTACTTTTGCTAATCCCACTATTTCTTCATAATAATCAATCCCTTGAATTTGTATAGTGATCACTGCTGCATATAGAATTCGCTGTCCTATTTCTCTTGGGCGATTTCATATGCAAGGTAGTTGTCTTTGTAATTATCAAATCTTCAAATAATATTGATTATCTTAAGTGCTTCCTTACTGCCGTATCATTTCATACAAAGCTATTACTTATTAGCTAGCCTCGATTCATTAACCCCAGCGCTTGCTGCCTCCTTTGGGCATATTGCACATGTTTCTTATATCCGTTGCCTTGCTGATTTATAATACTATTAAATTATTAATACTTATATTTGTTTATATTTATTTTATAATATAATATATCTTGTCAATAAAGATAATAAATTATTTAATATTATTTATTGAATATTATATATATATATATATATATATATATATATATATATATATATATATATCATTCATATTGATGATGGAAGGGTCACGATTAACACCATATGTCAAGAAAGCAATTCCATCGTTATCATGATGTTTAAACCTTTAATTTAAACAATGTCTTAATATAAGCACATCACACCAAGGAGGTCGTACCATCTGGGTGTTGTTATATGGAGCCCAATCAGACTCGGAGGTTGAATTTTCCCCTTTTGTCGACGTGTTTCCCCCCCAAATTAATTAATAAAGGCGTCGACAGTTATTTTTCTATTGGCCGACATATAAAAACCCACTTTGTATAACCACCATAAGTCTTGATAAAAACGGCTGGAGAAGGCGAAAAGGCTTAGGGTCAGGGTTTCCATTGATATTGTATTGTAGCATATTGCAGCGGTATTGAGTTGCAAGATTGTTGGTTGTAATCAGTTCGATTTGATGGATAATAATATTGGACTCTCTGTTGGTGGATGTAGCCCGAGTTTGGATGAACCACGTTAAAATTGTCTCTCGCTGTTATTTCTGTGTATTTTGATTTCTCTGTTTAATCTTTGATTATTTGCATTTAATTGATATCTTCTGCAAACTATTCCTAACACTAGGGAGGTAAGTGGGAGTTTTGGGTGTGAAGCGCTGCAGATTTATGAGGATTATCATCGCCTTGTGGGGTGCCTAGCCAAGGATTGAGCCTCTCTACAGATTTGAAGGTGGGGTTTTGAAGATTAGAAGAGGTATGACTGCATTTGGAGGTATTTATTCTGCTGTAATTGCTGTACTAGCAGGAGGTACATACCTGATTATTATTTCTGATCTTTTGTTGTGATTTCCTGTCAGTTAGAGGTAGTTTGGGAGTGGTTTGGAGTGTGTTTGGTGAAGCATTTCAATGATATGATCAGTTGTGACACCTTGGGGTATTGTAGCAGCAGTTTATGTGTTTCTGTGGTGCTGACAGTGAAGTTTCAGAATGATTTCAGATCTGGTTTCAGTCTAACAGCAGTATACAGAGGTCTGTTTACAGCCTGCAGAGTTTCCAATAGCAAACATTATGATGTCAGTTGGTTTCACAGAGCAACTCTAGTGAGCAGTGAAAATACTTATATCTTCAGCACATTATTTTGAGTTAATCTTTGCTTGCAGTAGTGTTGTTCAGTTGGATCAGAATAATAAGTTCATTATTGCAGCCAATGATTATTTGTAATCTTCATTTTGTAGTTGCAGTAACTCTATGTTTGTAACCCCGGATGGTAGTACCGCCGGTGGATGTCATTGCATGATCTATTTTGTAATCAACTGGACAGTTCATCGCCGGTTCATATAGCATATTGCATGTTCAAACCCCATTTTTAGCATCGAACGAGCTTATCGACCAATTTGATCTTGATACAAGCTTAGACATTCTGCCAGGGTTCATCTTTACACACTGGTCCCGCTAAATAAGTGGTTGACAGGTCGGCTACGCCGCCTTGCGTGTGTTTTCTGGTCGGCTTGTCGCCTTGCATTCTCCACATTCAAATAACTAGTTGTGTCATTCGAACATTGTATGCTCTCACCTTGCCCTCATCGGGATCTTGGTGATCAGAAAGTGTTTCGAAGACTACCAATGCTTTAGGTTTCAGCTGACATTATTTTGGAAAAAACTAGGGTGGTCATTATAGTGGTATCAGAGTTGGTTTTCAATTTCTTGCCAGACTGTGTGTTTTGCTAACCCTGCATGCAACATAAAAGTGATAGAGAAAAGAGATATCTGCAGAGAGAAGTGTTGTGACCCAATCACACCATCCCCCCATCGCTGATGGGGACCCTTCTATAAATTTTGGCTAGATCGAGTTTTGGTTTGGGCACAGCTTCTTAAAGTCTCTATCCCGAGTGGACATTCAATAACAGTTTGCAATTCTTCTAAAGCATCGTGTGCAAGGATACGTGGATTGTTCGCCAGGGTGAAGCTTCCCGGCGGTCCCCATTCTTTCTCTAACTCGGCATAGGTTTCCATACCCATATTGGAGGTGCGTTTTTGCTATCCGCTAGGTGATTGTTTGGGCAGAGTTTCAAGGAGTCGAGTTCTGAAATGCATGAGACGTCCAAATGTCCACCCGGGTTATTCCACAAAGTATTCAAGGGACTGCTTCAAATCTTGTGTTCATAGTCCGCTCAAGCGGACTATTGTGGATCTGCTGCAATGTTTCGATTTTGGCATCCACGTTGGATCTAAATGTCCACTTAGGTGGACATTTTAGTGTTCTTTGCAAAACTTTTCAATTTCATAACATCGTCATAGGGTCTGCTCAGGGAATCAAGAGCTCGGAGGCTATTTCAAATACAAAGTATGCAGAGATCATTTAATCATCCACTCGTCTAAACTGGGCACTTGTTATATCATGTTCACATCACTTTTTTTATGCGTGATCGTGTCTAGAGTCCGCTTGGGCGGACACTTTCAGTGCATAAGGATAAATTCCAACATGACAACACTATGTATTATCCGCTCAAGTCCGTCCAAGCGGACTTTGTTAACCCAAAAGCATTGTTTGTATTATGCCTTGGCGGTCGTAATGTTTGTTTAGGCGGATTTCCATTATTCATTTACAATGCGCATACTCATAACACATTGTGCAGCGGACATTTGAGTTTCTCTTGCAATTTGTATGATATGCACGTCAAAGTGAAGAGTCCGCCAGGTATGCTGAGAGATGGCAGGAATGCCTGAAGATAGACATTGTCCACACGCGATCACCCCTCTCATTTCTCTCGACAGTTATGATTCCTGACAAAGTCATTCAAGGCATACAACGTAGAAGGATCCACTCTGTCTAAAAATAACATTGTCTAAGAATAGCGCCTTATGTATATGCTATCTGAAGCATCTTTTAAATGCATCGGCGGTTTTGCACAAGTTCATATTCATAATGCTGAGTGAGGAGGCTATTATTAGAGGAGAATGATGATGCATCTGCTAATTATAAATAACATCGCTCCAATATATGGCAGCATCATAGAATCATTCAGCAAAACTTGAGCTTGCAATGTTCGTAGAGGAAACAAGATATTCGAAACAGTGATTTAAAGCTGCAGGTTTTTTCTTGGTGCCATTTTCATGTTGGCTCACCGCAGTAAGAAATTTCACGTCTATATTAGAGCATGATCGATTTTGGCTAAGGATTCAGGCAGCGTTTAGAAACATTAGGTGCTTCGGCATCATCGACAATTCCAGACACGAGCTTGTGATCGTAGAAATTGAATAAGTTTGCCTAGGTAGTGGATTGAGTTGTTTTAATATCAGTGGATGTAATTGTAAAATTGATGATGCGGGTATTTGAAGAACTTTTGTTTATTTTAGTTTTGCATTCCTTCGAGCAGAACAAGGTGTTTTTAAATGGCATATTTTAAGTCCCGCATGTGTTAGATGATGAGATTTTATCTTTCTGCACCTTTTTAAGCATTATTTCAATATGGTGATTCACGATATTTATGTAGGTAAGCGATGAGCGCGAAAGACAGACAGGCACTGATGAGGAGCGATATGAAGGGAAGTTTGTTCGAGTTCATGAAGAAGACTTCATATTAAGGAGAACTAGTGATGAGAATCCATGAAGGAGAATGGTGAGGGCTTGCACAGGAGAAGTTCAATGCATGGAAGAGTCTTGTTCAAGAACATTCGAGGGAGAAGACATCATCGCCATACGGAGGAATGCCTAAATCAAGATCACCATTCCCACGAGAACAAGAGAAATGAGTCAAAACACCAAGCAATCATCATAATTCCATGAGTTACATCAAGACAACAACAAGAAATTCTAAATTTCCCAAGTTTTCAAGTTTGAAGCAGCCAAGTTCGAGAGGTGAAAATTCGAAGATTCGAAGACTACTCCAAAAGATGACAAAATTTGGGAAAATATTCCGAGCAATATGAACACAAAGAAAATCAAACCAGTTTGTTCGATGCTGAGGTGGCACGTGCACAACATTGATCCAATCACAGTCTGCCACATCATCTGTCTGCATTCAATGATTCTAAAAATAGTAATTTTTGTAACAAACTGCCTTTTTGTCAAAATCTTGGCCATTGATTCTCAAATCAATCCTAGCCATTCATGTAATTTTGGAGCCTGTAAAAGGGCCCATTTCTCTCATTTGTAAGGAGGATTATCAGAGGGAGAGAGCAGGGATCAAGTAGTAGGAGTAGATGCTATTAGAGTAGGAGTAGAGTAAAGGATACTCTTCGAATTCATTGAGAGGAGATATGAAATTGTTGTAAAAAGTACATTTGCAAAATCAATACAAGCTCATTGTTGAATGCTTCATGGTGATTTGTGTGGTGATGGAATGTTAACATGGTTTCAAATTCTCGAATATGATGGAGAAATGTTTCCAAGTAGCTTAGAAATAGATTAAAAGTGCATTGATGTAATGAATATATGTAAAGATATTTGATGAATTCTTCTGGTTCATACTTTTCGTGGATTGTCGAAGGCAACCCACTTTGCAAAGTTAGATTGAACCTTCATTTGCTTTAGTTCGGTTGTGAATGCTTGTTCAAGCTGCGCCAGCTATGGATGTTTGGATGGAGGTTTACAATATGAAAATCCTTGAGTTTCCTTAGAAGATTGCACCTGTTTCATGTAGTTGTTGGTTCTCATGGCGAAACGGAGTCAGGTTTCGTGGGGAATTTGTCTATCTTGACATGTTTCATTATATCATTGTCCTTAGAATAGTTTTCTAAACCCTTGTCCTTTTTCATTTTCTTACATAATTGGTTTGAGTAAGTTCCACTTCACAAGAGAGTAACATATTTGATTGGAATAAAGAGTAAATTCAACGTAAGTCCCTTTGTGAGTTTGCAGCAAATCACATCAACTACTGAGTCTATCCATTGCAAGTCAAGCCCTGACATATCATGAACCTTGGAGTTGTCTCATTGGATCACATTGTTTAGCCTTCGAGAGACTTTGTTCAAGAGAGGGTAGAATACTTAGTATTTTATTCTGAGTTTGCATGTGCATAAAAAACACATCAACAGAATTGGCGCTAGAAGGAGGGCAAGAACAACGAATTGCTCCATTTGTTCCAAGCATACAAAAGATATTCTGGTGTTTTATCATTCATTGCTTGACAGAGTTCAGCAAGGAGAAGGCCAGAAGGAAGAATTTCTTACATCTCAACTCAGGATAAAAGGGCATGAACAAGAAATTACCTTGCTTCTTTCATTCCAAGCACGCGAACGAACTCCGAATTGTGAATTGGAACCAAGCGAGCTTCAAAGCCAAATTTGAGATTTGCGAGATCTCTCTAATGCCAAAAAATACAAAAAAAGTATAAAACTTCAAAAATAAAAATAAAAAGTAAAAAAATTGAAAAATACCAAAAACGAGGATGGATTTCTCACCACACGTGAAGCAGTTTCATGGTTGTGGGCAGCAATATGATCATCCTCAAGGTGATATTCTTCATCTTTGGTGGACTTTGGATGCACAACTCTATCCTAGGAGTTTGGACGACTTTGCATCAAGGAAGGAATGTAGAATTCACGACACCAATGGACACGAGGAGCTATATTGCCTAACGTTCTTATCAAGGATGGAATTAGCAATGTAGGGAAAAATTTCTTTCTCACAGGTACATGAGCCGATTGTTTCTACAAAGGTGGTTCCCGACGCCTTATTTGATGAAGGAGAGTTCTTCATAAGTTTTAAGGAAATGATCAAGAAGAGACTAAGTATTGAGAAGGACCTGCCCGCAGAAGAAATGTTGATTCCAGGTGGTTGGTGTAGGATTCACAACACCACTCATTCAGAACTCGTGTTCATCTTGTCAGGAAGCTGTTCATCAAGTGAAGGAAGAATTAAGGTTGGAAGAAGAATCCAAAGTGCAATTGAGATTAGATGACTTGTGGAGCAAATGTCTTCAAGAAAGTAATTCACCACCCAAAGGAGAAGATGTTCCCATGCTATTTACTAATGAAGATAGCACAAGTGAACTTGATAATCAAGTGGAAGGTCCATTTGCATACCTTCTTCCAAGTAAGAACGAACCTCCTGCTGAAAAAGTTGAAAAAGGAATAAAAGATGTTCGAATAAAGATAAGTGTTGAACAAGATATTGATTCCTCCATCAAAGAAGAAAGTGAATCAAGTTCATTGCAAGAAGAAGAATTCCTTGCTACATATTCATCCATGTTGCTAGAAAAGATCATTGAGAAGGAATTGCAAGAAGCATTAAGAAGCCTTGAAAAGGGAAGTGATCAAGAAGATGTGTTGCAAACCATCATCCACAAGCCCGACAATCAAGTGCAATTCAAAGGGGCGCTCGACCTCACATAGATGAAGTACAATCAAAGCTATGCCAAAATGAACAAGTTAAAAAAATGGAGGCCAAATATACAAAGCAATTCGAATTGATGCTGGATCTGTTGCTAAAATCTACGATGAATTAACAGGTGAAATGTTCCATGCTTCTGAATTTCCATTCTTTTCACCTTTTCATTTTGATATGCCCACTATTGATTATAATGTTGATTTGCATGTTGCGGATGCGAGTGGGATGATTCATCACCAACTTCGACCTCCCGACGTGTTGATAAGCGACGAACAAGAATTGCTACTTGAGGGTGAAGACCACCAGGTTGTATCTTTCCCTGCTCCTAGTGATGAAGATTACGAATTTGAAGATCATGATTTCCAAATTATGAATTTGAAGAATATGATTTTGACTATGGAAATTTAGGAAAGACAACCTGCATTTGGATAAATCATGGTCCTAATGAATTGCCACAGCTTATAATTTTGTGCAAATTTTTTTGTGAATTCGATGATTGTGTTGTGAGAGAATTTTTCTCCGAATTCAAGGACAAATTTGCCAAAATCCGAACCATCACATGTGCCTTACTACTGCTTTTCATTTTGAGAAATCATTCGAGGTCTTGTATATATTTCGGTGTTTTGAGTTTTGTTCGCTCTTTGTACATAGTTGCTTAGAGTAGGTTTTCTTTTCTGTTGTTTTAGAGTAGTCTGGCATGTTTAGTTAGTCTTTTGCTTTGTTTGCTTTTCGTAGTTTAGGTTGTTGCTTTAGTTTAGGTTTGCTTTCATGGGTTTCCCGTTGGTGAAATAAGCGATGTTATCCTTTAAGCACATTTAGCCTAATTCTTATCAAATGTCCAGTTCATTTCTTTGATAAATGTTCATGAAATTCTTTAGAATCTGAGGATGATTTTCTTTAGCTTTATCAACTAGCTAAGATTCATACTTGACTCGGAAAGGAATCCTATATTGTGTCTTGACACTGACATTTTGTAATTATCATGTTTAAAATGCCAAATCTTAATCTATTTATTAACCTCTTAGTTTTCCTTTGAGAAACTTGCGTTAGATGGATGGATTCATTGTGGACTCCATTGTTAGTGTTTGAATAGCATGTTGCTTGTTCTTGGAAGATAAATTGACTGTTTAGAACGACTTGAATTGTTTTGAGATCTTATACCTTTTCATGCTTTAAAAATCTAGAGGTACCTAAGTGAATCTTTGTGATCTCGCATTAAGTGACAAATCTGAAGGTCCACCTTTGCCGCCATCGTAAGTCCACACCCAGCTAGCTAAGTTATCGCGTAGCGGTACTGCATTGTACTCTACCAAATATAAGCTTGTTGAAAAATCAAAAGAAAAGAAAAAGAAATGAAAAGAAAATCACAAATCACACACTATAACTCAATTAGATGGACAATCGAGTAATCTTTACCGGGGCTATGGACACCTGACCGGCAGTAGGGCTCTGCTTGAGTGGAATTACGAGACAAACC
The DNA here is from genome assembly GCA_027924645.1 of Cunninghamia lanceolata. Lineage (NCBI taxonomy): Eukaryota > Viridiplantae > Streptophyta > Pinopsida > Cupressales > Cupressaceae > Cunninghamia > Cunninghamia lanceolata. Next base: position 512,966 of record BSBN01000250.1, read on the forward strand.
CATCGGGGCTATAGACGCTCGCTGGCAGCGGGGCGATGTCCAGGTAGTTCATGAGGTGTGTACTAATCACGTAGCTGAATGCGAAGGAACTGAAGTGATCTTAGTTGCTGATGGATGGGAATGAACTCACGATGCACACACTTGGATCTTCGGGATATGAATGGTTGTGCTAAGCTTTTGATTTTGACTCTTTGATCAAGTATTCATGTCTATTTAGCGTAATATGTGGGTGTACGTAGGAATTTTGAAGTTGTGATTCTTGTATATCTTTGGAACACTCGAGATTTTATATTAATCAAGGTTTTGGAAATGTTTAACTATGAAGTGTCTCAATCCAATCTAGGATTCTTCTTCCCTTTTGAGTGCGTTTCCTAACCAGTTGATGACTTTAAAGGTATTGTCTGACATTTCTGGGTTTGGATTGGGTTTTTATTTTTGAAATGTTTAGGAACATTTATTCGAATTGGCGCTAGATGTTGTGACCAAATCACACCATCGCCCCATCACTGATGGGGACCCTTCTTTAAATTTTGGCTAGATCGAGTTTTGGTTTGGGCACAGCTTCTTAAAGTCTCTATCCCGGGTGGACATTCAATAATAGTTTGCAATTCTTCTAAAGCATCGTGTGCAAGGATACGTGGATTGTTCGCCAGGGTGAAGCTTCCCGGCGGTCCCCATTCTTTCTCTAACTTGGCATAGGTTTCCATACCCATATTGGAGGTGCATTTTTGCTATCCGCTAGGTGATTGTTTGGGCGGAGTTTCAAGGAGTCGAGTTCTAAAATGCATGAGACGTCCAAATGTCCACCTGCGTTATTCCACAAAGTATTCAAGGGACTGCTTCAAATCTTGTGTTCATAGTCCGCTCAAGTGGACTTTTGTGGATCCACTGCAATGTTTCGATTTTGGCATCCACGTTGGATCTAAATGTCCACTTAGGCAGACATTTTAGTGTTCTTTGCAAAACTTTTCAATTTCATAACATCGTCATAGGGTCTACTCGGGGAATCAAGAGCTCGGTGGCTATTTCAAATACAAAGTATGCAGAGATCATTTAATCATCCGCTCGTCTAAAATGGGCACTTGTTATATCATGTTCACATCACTTTTTTTATGCGTGATCATGTCTAGAGTCTGCTTGGGCAGACACTTTCAGTGCATAAGGATAAATTCCAACATGACACAACACTATGTATTATCCGCTCAAGTCTGTCCAAGCGGACTTTGTTAACCCAAAAGCATTGTTTGTATTATGCCTTGGCAGTCGTAATGTCCGTTTAGGCGGATTTCCATTATTCATTTACAATGCGCATACTCATAACACATTGTGCGGCGGACATTTGAGTTTCTCTTGCAATTTGTATGATATGCACGTCGAAGTGAAGAGTCCGCCAAGTACGCTGAGAGATGGCAGGAATCCCTGAAGATAGACATTGTCCACGCACAATCACCCCTCTCATTGCTCTCGACAGTTATGATTCCTAACAAAGTCATTCAAGGCATACGAGGTAGAAGGATTCACTCTGTCTAAAAATAACATTGTCTAAGAATAGCGCCTTATGTATATGTTATCTGAAGCATCTTTTAAATGCATCAACGGTTTTGCACTGGTTCGTATTCATAATGCTGAGTGAGGAGGCTATTATTAGAGGAGAATGATGATGCATCTACTAATTATAAATAACATCGCTCAAATATATGGCAGCATCATAGAATCATTCAGCAAAACTTGAGCTTGCAATGTTCGTAGAGGAAACAAGATATTCGAAACAGTGATTTAAAGCTGCAGGTTTTTTCTTGGTGCCATTTTCATGTTGGCTCACCGCAGTAAGAAATTTCACATGTCTATATTAGAGCATGATCGATTTTGGCTGAGGATTTAGGCAGCGTTTAGAAACATTTGGTGCTTCGGCATCATCGACAATTCTAGACACGAGCTTGTGATCGTAGAAATTGAATAAGTTTGCCTAGGTAGTGGATTGAGTTGTTTAAATATCAGTGGATGTAATTGTAAAATTGATGATGCGGGTATTTGAAGAACTTTTGTTTATTGCATTCCTTCGAGCAGAACAAGGTGTTTTTAAATGGCATATTTTAAGTCCCGCATGTGTTAGATGATTAGGTTTTATCTTTCTGCACCTTTTTAAGCATTATTTTGATATGGTGATTCACGATATTTATGTAGGTAAGCGATGAGCACGAAAGACAGACAAGCACTGATGAGGCGCGATATGAAGGGAAGTTTGTTCGAGTTCATGAAGAAGACTTCATATTAAGGAGAACTAGTGATGAGAATCCGCGAAGGAGAATGGTGAGGGCTTGCACAGGAGAAGTTCAATGCATGGAGGAGTCTTGTTCAAGAACATTCGAGGGAGAAGACATCATCGCCATACGAAGGAATGCCTATATCAAGATCACCATTTGCAAGAGAACAAGAGAAATGAGTCAGAACACCAAGCAATCATTATAATACCATGAGTTACATCAAGACAACAACAAGAAATTCTAAATTTCCCAAGTTTTCAAGTTCGAAGCAGCCAAGTTCCAGAGGTGAAAATTCAAAGATTCGAAGACTACAAAAGATGACAAAATTTGGGAAAATATTCCGAGCAATATGAACACAAAGAAAATCAAACCAGTTTGTTCGATGCTGAGGTGGCACGTGCACAACATTGATCCAATCACAGTCTGCCACATCATCTATCTGCATTCAATGATTATAAAAATAGTAATTTTTGTAACAAACTGCCTTGTTGTCAAAATCTTGGCCATTGATTCTCAAATCAATCCTAGCCATTCATGTAATTTTGGAGCCTGTAAAAGGGCCCATTTCTCTCATTTGTAAGGAGGATTATCAGAGGGAGAGAGCAGGGATCAAGTAGTAGGAGTAGATGCTGTTAGAGTAGGAGTAGAGTAGAGGATACTCTTCGAATCATTGAGAGGAGATATGAAATTGTTGTAAAAAGTACATTTCCAAAATCAATACAAGCTCATTGTTGAATGTTTAATGGTGATTTGTGTGGTGATGGAATGTTAACATGGTTTCAAATTCTCGAATATGATGGAGAAATGTTTCCAAGTAGCTTAGAAATAGATTAAAAGTGCATTGATGTAATAAATATATGTAAAGATATTTGATGAATTCTTCTGGTTCATACTTTTCGTGGATTGTCGAAGGCAACCCACTTTGCAAAGTTAGACTGAACTTTCATTTGCTTTAGTTCGGTTGTGAATGCTTGCTCAAGCTGCGTCAGTTGTGGGTGTTTGGATGGAGGTTTACAATATGAAAATCCTTGAGTTTCCTTAGAAGATTGCACCTGCTTCATGTAGTTGTTGGTTCTCATGGCGAAACGGAGTCAGGTTTCGTGGGGAATTTGTCTATCTTGACATGTTCATTATATCATTGTCCTTAGAATAGTTTTCTAAACCCTTGTCCTTTTTCATTTTCTTACATAATCGGTTTGAGTAAGTTCCACTTCACAAGAGAGTAACATATTTGATTGGAATAAAGAGTAAATTCAATGTAAATCCCTTTGTGAGTTTGCAGCAAATCACATCAACTACTGAGTCTATCCATTGCAAGTCAAGACCTGACATATCATGAACCTTGGAGTTGTCTCATTGGATCACACTGTTTAGCCTTGGAGAGACTTTGTTCAAGAGAGGATAGAATACTTAGTATTTTATTCTGAGTTTGCATGTGCATAAAAAACACATCAACAAGAAGAAAGAAAACTGAGATCAACTTTGGGTTCAGAGGGTTTTGTGAAAGAAACTCCAATCATGGCAGAAAGGGACAAAGATGTTTGTCCCCTGAATAGCCCTAGAGACAAAATTGGAAAGAGATTTGACACAATGTTTGATATGATGGCACAACTCATAAACAAGATGGATTAGAACTTGAACAATATGCAGAGGCCAAATGTCAATGCCAGTAGCTCCCACAGCAATGGTTCCCAAAATAACAATGTTGGGGCTGCAAGAACGATGGTGGGGTCAGTTGCTAGGACCCTTCAACCCATCTTTACTGAGAGGGAGGAGGCACCACCTATGCAAAATTATCAAGTTGCTTTCACAAATGAAGTTATGTTGAATTATGATGAGTATAGCACTCTTTCTGATGAGGTCCACGGGATCCTAAATCTTGATCAGTTCATGAAACAAAAGAAGAAGAGGGGAGGTAGAAGACAAGACAATGAGCTCAAAGAGCTTTCCAACAAGCATTAAGTAAAGTTACCCTAGCTCACTATGATGCAAGTGTAAAGAAGAATCTTGAAGCAGCGAAAAAAGAAGATAGTAGCAGAAATGAGCTCATAATTAATAATCTTTGCTTCACATGCAAGGAGTTTTGGGAGCCCAGCCACCATTGCGGAAACAAAGAAGTGAAAATGATATAGGAACAAGAATATGAGAGTTGTCCTGAAGGTGTTGAGACAAAGACAGATGAAAGCATGATCTTCTTCATTGATGAGGAGAATGTTCCTAAACAAGAAGATTGGCAAATTGCATATCCAGAGGAATCAATGGAAGAGCATGCTGATTTTGAGAATGTTAAAATGTTCAAAACAGCAACTTGTGATGAGCACATACATCACTCTAGTAATGACAATTCAGAGATTGAGTGAGAATTTCCCATGTCGGAAATGTTCCAGCTTGACTCCCAAATAGAATTCAATGTGAAGAACGATCCAGATGAAGGGTATTCAAATGATAATAATTTTGAAGTTACTAATGATAAATTTGAGGATATTAAAGTTTTCGTATCAGCATATAGTGATGAGTACATACATCACTTCGGTGATGATAGTTCAGTTGTCGACAAGGAACTTCCAATGCCATAGGTGAACCAGATTGACTTTGAAACAGAACCCATGGAGAAAAAGGTTCCTGGTAGTCCAAGTTTGTTTGATTCAAATAAATTTGAAAGTGAACTGATGTAGAAATCAGCCATTCATGGAGAACATAATGAGCCTTCAATTCCAAATCAAAATCATCAATTCATAAGACCATGGGATCTGGGTGTTTTGACATCAGATTTCATTGGGAAGCAAGCAATGGAGTCATTTGAAGATTCATTGCTTGACCAGGGTCCTAACATACCATTTGACCAAGAAATTTACCAAGCAACATTCAGAGAGGAAGCTGAATTTGAAGGTCATGCAGACAAAGACAAATCAGAAATTTTTTTGTGTGGTGCTAACCTTGAACAAAGGCCAAAAGACATACAAGTATTGAAGAGTCAACTGCTGGTCACAGAAGGAAGGGTTGTGCAAACTTTAACAAGACTTGACTGCACACACAACCTCCTTGATGAACTTCATTAGAAGGCTCGAGTAGAAGAGAGACAGAATGGCATTAAGAATGGAGTTTTCCTTGCAAACCTGCAAACTGTCAAAAAAGCTTTGAAGGTAATAAAATCAGATTATTTGCAATTGCTTACTGATAGGAATCATGCTATTAAGTTTGCAGAAGAGACCTTGGAGGCATACCAAGAGGAGAATGAGGTTGATAAGCTTTGCCTTGATCTTAGCTTAGCTCACTACTCTCTTTACCAAGCTAAAAGTCAATCATCAGTTGTAGCCATGACCAAGGAGCAAGTAACAAATGCAAGATTTTGGGAGATCAAGCAACTGATTGAAGGTATTGATGAGCTCCAAAAGAACTCTAATTTGGAGCCAAGTTATTCATGGAGTCATGAAGAAGAAAGGACAATGCAAGACGGTCTTGATGAAAGGTATGAAAATGATTCCAAATCTGAGATCACTAAGGATATTAGTATGATAGTGTTAGAAATTGTTGAGCATCTAGAAATTGAAGAAGACGTGTAAGAAGACACCATTGAAAGGTATGAAGAAAATGTTGATTCTATGATTACAAACAACAATCCATTATCTTTACATGATAATTATAAGGTGATGGATAAGTTCCAAGTGGATGACATTGATAAGAGTCATTATCATGTGAATATTCAAGATTTTAAAGCTAAGCATGAGTTTGTATTTGAGGACCCAAGCTACATACAAGGACATAAGGTATGTAAAGATTTTGATATCATGGATCAAAATGAGTTAATGACAAACTTTGTTTCAATTGAATCTCCGCGAAAAGTTGAGTACTACTGCCATGAGAAAGTTAATGGTTGTGAAGAAAGTGTTCCTCCTAGTAGTGATGTCATAAGCATCACCGAGAGATCTTTAGGAGAAGATCTCATGAAAATCAGAGTAGCTTAGCATAATCATGGTGGAGCTACTTCTTTGGAAGTCTATGATTGTGCAAGAAATGTTTCATGGAGGACTTCAATCCGAAATTTCAAAGTTGATGTTGCTAATTTCTTTTCAATCAGCCACCATATGCATTCATTTGCATTCTTGCAAATGGATTGGAGAGAAATCTTAGTCAGAATTTGGAACATCTCTCAATTTGTGACTATGGAGGAGGCAATTTCAGCCAATAGAATGCATACATTTCTTGTTTTGGCTAACAAGTTTCAGTTTTGCAGCAGTTGTTTCATTTACAGGGTGCTGATTTTCAGAAAATCAGATTGTGAGTTGCTGATTTCAGTCTTGAACAGCTGCAAAAATATTCATTTTGAATGTTGCTTAGGCATTGGAAAAGGATGGCATATGCTTCCAGCTGAAGAGGATGAATGCTTCAGCCTATATAATTCTGATTTGGGTGAAAAATCAGAAGTTCCAAAAGTATTAACAAAGAATTTTAGCACCAACTTTCCAGATTTTATCAAAATGGAGCAGCATAAAAATGGAAGGATAAAATAGTTTGATGGAGAGTTTGCTAAATTCATGCAGAGAATTGCTATACTTCTAACCAGAAGAGTTAAGGAGGTCCACCTTGAAGGTGCATTGCAGCATAGCACGACAAATAGAAGGATTCACAAACCTCCTGGATTGATTTGGGATCCTGGAGCCACATTGATTATTCAGAGAGGAATTTTGGTTGAGACTTGCAATTGCTTGAGGGCAAGCAATATTGGGGAGGGAGGACTGTAATGTCCCCAATTGGCGCTTAGCCAAGTCATGAACAATTAGCCCATTTTTGAGTTTTCCCATAGGCTAATTGGTGTGCAAGGGAGAACTCCAAAGTTCTTGGAGAGCTTTGGTTTGGTCGAATGCGAGTTTAGTTTGTGGCAATGAGCTTAGTTAATCTTGTGGAGTCCTATGATGCTTTTAGAAATGGTTTCAGGCTTGTTGGAAGCTCTCCAAACTTCTTGGAGAAGTCGTCTATTTATAGTAAGTCACCCAGTTGACATCAATCATCATCCCAAACCTTCAAAATCATGTTGGTATGGTCAAATTTGCAATTCGCTTCAATTTGGGATTTTCCGTAAGTTGGGTGAGTTATTAAGCCATTTAATTAATAAATTCACTTAAGTTATCTTAAGTTGGTAATATTAAAAGATAACTTAAGTGCAATAGCTCATTGGAAAGGTAATTTGATTTATTATTTGTTGGGGCACATAAAAGTGAACACCTAGGCATAGGATAAAAATGAATAATTAAAGTGAGCAAAAAAAGGATTATTTATCTTCAAAAAAGAAATATTTCCCAAGCACCCTAAAAGTGTCTTTATAAGAGGATTTCAACACTCATTTGAAGTTGATGCATATTGATATCAAATTTCCTGTGAAAGCCTCTGTGCTTTGTTTTGTGGGTTTGAAACCCTCATTTCTTCGCTAGTTTTGGTTGTGAAAGATCAACCCTAGCTAGATCATTGAGTGATTTTGCCTCTTAAAATCACATAGAGCTTCAATGGAGTCTTTTTGTTGTGGAAACTAAGAAGAGTATTTTGATGTTTTCTAATGGAGGTTATGGTTGTACAGTAACTACAGTTTTCAGTTTTAATATGGTCTGATTTATGTTGATTTTGGTTAGTCTGGGGTGTGCTGAAAGATGTCATACCATCCTTGTTATTGTCGTACCTTTCTATGGAATAGTTGTACCAATACAAATACAGAAACAATATTGTTTAAGGTTATTTGCTGACTCAGACTTGTTTGTCTTTTGTGGCCAAAACGGACAAGATTCAATGCTGACCATACACTTGAAGGAGTTGAGCTGAAGGAAGAAATCGTACCAAAGAAGCCGTACCATCTAGGGAGGTACGTGGGAGTTTTATGTGTGAAGCGCTGCAGATTTCTAAGGATTATCATTGCCTTGTGGGGCGCCTAGCCAAGGATTGAGCCTCTTTACAGATTTGGAGGTGGGGTTTTGAAGGTTAGAAGGGGTATGACTGCATTTGGGGGTATTTATCCTGTTGTTCCTGCTGTACCAGCAGGAGGTACAGACCTGATTATTATTTATGATCTTTTGTTGTGATTTCCTGTAAGTTAGAGGTAGTTTGGGAGTGGTTTGGAGTGTGTTTGGCAAAGCATTTCACTAATATGATCAGTTGTGACACCTTGGGGTATTGTAGCAGCAATTTATGTATTTCTGTGGTGCTGACAGTGAAGTTTCAGAATAATTTCAGATCTGATTTCAGTGTAACAGCAGTATACAGAGGTATGTTTGCAGCCTGCAGAGTCTCCAACAACAAACATTATGATGTCAGTTGGTTTCAAAGAGCAACTCTGGTGAGCAGTGAAATTACTTATATCTTCAGCACATTATTTAGAGTTAATCTTTGCTTGTAGCAGTGTTGTTCAGTTGGATCAGAATAATAAGTTCATTATTGCAGCTAATGATTATTTTTAATCTTCATTTTGTAGTTGCAATAACTCTGTGTTTGTAACCCCGGATGGTAGTACCACCAGTGAATGTCATTGCATGCTTTATTTTGTAATCAACTGGATAGTTCACCACCAGTTCATATAGCATATTGCATGTTCAAACCCCATTTTTGGCATCAAACGAGCTTATCGACCAATTTGATCTTGATACAAGCTTAGACATTCTACCAGGGTTCATCTTTACACACTAGTCCTGCTAAATAAGTGGTTGACAAGTCGGCTACGCCACCTTGCATGTGTTTTCTGGTCAGCTTGCTGCCTTGCATTCTCTGCATTCAAATAACTAGCTGTGTGATTCAAACAGTGTATGCTCTCACCTTGCCCTCATCGGGATCTTGGTGATCAGAAAGTGTTTCGAAGACTACCTGTGCTTTGGATTTCAGATGACATTATTTTGGAAAAAACTAGGGTGGTTATTACAAGCGGAGAGAGAATTGCCTTCTCACAATGCATTAATTGATAAGAAATGCATACAGAATATAAATAATGTTGCCTAGGGTTGGTTTGTAAAACCAGCAAAAAGTATTGCAGGTGTGTATACAAGAGCAAAATAAGGTACTTTAAACCTTTAGTTGACATAATTTAAATCTATTCACCTAGCCCTTCAAAGAAAATGACGAAAGCTTACCACAAAACATTGCATGTATGACAACATGAAAAGAAAGAGCTAATGTTTGAAGACAAACTATAAATAAGTGGAACATAATGTATACCACACCATAAGTGCAAGATAATAGATGATACCCTAGAACAGGGTGCCAAAAATTGACACAGTAATTACTCCTACAGAAACTAGAATATCCCAAGCAAAAAGGACCAGCATTATAGGCATGTAGGGATACAAAGGTATGATATCACTTTTGAATAAGGTCACAGTTTACCTCTATCCTGATAGGAGGGGTTCCAAGCAAATGCTTAGTGATGAGAAGGAATTGATTGAAACTTGAGTTTATCAAAGAAACTAAGCACAATTTAAAAAGCAGAGTGACAACAAAACTACAGAGAACTGGCAACAGCTAGGAAAAATAACAAGGTCAAACTCATACCAGCTTTACATGTGTTAAAAACCAAGCATAGTGGAAGACCAAATGGAGCATAAAAGATTTGGTTTGTTGTTGTTGTTGCAAAGGAAATTATTTCCCCAACATAGTTTCCAATGTTCTTTTAAGGAAGAAAGAAAAAATTTATATCAATACAAGAAACCAAAGTAGTTTAATTGGATTCAAAAGTATATCTAGTTACATCAAAGAAATATTATTAGGGTAAAACAAACTCCAGAAGCTAAAAATTTTAAATCTTTTAAGTGAAATGAGGAACCATCTTCATGGAAGTTTATCTTAATATTGTTTTCCAAGGGAGTTGATAGCAATAACCTTAGTATGAGCCAAAAAATTTTGAATACATCCTTGATCTAGGTGTCCCTTAAAAGAGAAACCCGCCACAAAGAGAGGCAATAAAAAGCTGTTTGTTTTATACATATTTTACATTGCATTCTCATTGTCTAGATCATTAAAGAAATTATTAGCAATGTACATGAATAAAAGTTCATTAAAGAAATGACTAATAAAAATAATCATGATGTGATGAATTGAGTTTTAAAATTAAAATATTCAGGGTAGTGAAATATCCAAATATATATATATATATATATATATATATATATATATATATATATATAACCAATACTGTGCCACGGAAGCTCCAATTAGAGGAGAATAGTCAAAGGAGTAAGGTTGTGATGATTTGCATTGTTCAATCTTTAATATAATACGATTAAACAATTTAGGTTAGAACAATTCCTTCTAAGAAAGGGTATTAACAATGTAAACATTTAATTAGCTCTGAGTTATTTTCCATTGTCTTGCCACAATTGAGAATTCAATACTTTTGGGAATTTCAAGTAAGAAATTTAAAAATACCAAAGCCAGTTTAGATGCTAGCCACATACCAGCTTTTGTTAAAAAAGTGAAAATGAATAAGACTAAAAACTTTTTAACATAGGAAAAGTTAGATATCCATTACCTACATGAGAATATAGAGGCATTAACTTTATTTAAAGGCACACTTTTAAAGCATGGACAAAATTAACAAGACCATTAAGAGACTATAAAACCATGAATGCTTAACCTCTAATAGAAAAAGATACTCCAGTTTTTGAGAATATACATACCTTATTGTTTTGAATAGACGATCAAACATCTAAATATGATTTATGTTGCATCCATCATGAACAAAGATAAACAGGAAACTAATTTTGATTGTGAGCATAAAGATAACCTTTGCGAGTGAAGGTTGCAGTGTTCACACCAATGACATGGCCAAATGAATCAATTAGAGGACCCCCTGAATTTCCTGTTAAACCAAGATAAATTTCTCTGGTAAAAACAATGGAAATAACATACTATTGACAAATAGCTTAACATCAATCCTATTTCATTTGCAATCAATTTTTGATGAAAGCAGGTCCATTGCCATAAAATCCAAAAGGATGAGTGATTTCTAACCTAAATTTATGTACAAGTTCAAAACAAAGCAGTTTTGGACTCAAATTTCAAGATTGTTTCTAATAAGTTTATCATATATATATTCCTGAGATTTGAATCCAAAACTGTGTTGTTTTTGAATTTGTACATAAATTTTCTACAAATGCAATTTACACTTATGTACAAATTGAAAAACAAAGCAGTTTTGGATTCAAATCTCAGGATTACTTCTAATAACTTTATCAGCAAAATGATATATATATATACATATATATATATATATACACAGAGAGAGAGAGAGATAAGTTCGTTGCCATAAATTCCAAAATGGTAATGGATCTCAAACATGCAAATCTATGTAATAAATTAATATAAATTACAACTATAGAAAAGTTACGTACATTCAAATAAGAAAGTAGTTTTTTATTCAAATTTCAGTTTTCTTTATATTCAAGTTATGAGAAAAAATGTAGACATAAACATGTATGAATGCATGCACGCACGTGCACACCAGCACGCATGCACATACACACAAGCTTGCATACATACACTCACACACACACAAGCTTGCATACATACACTCACACACACGCACGCGCACACACACAAGCTTGCATACATACACTCACACACACGCACGCGCACACACACAAGCTTGCATACATATACTCACACACGCACGCGCGCACACACACACAGAAAATAAAGTAATCTGCTCCCTCTAATATCTTGTAACATTTACAGAAAAGATTAAGGCCTACTGCATTTTGTGAACTTGTATATCAGATATCTGTCAATATCTACTACAGAAACTATCTGTCTTTCTGAGGTGTATATCCATAAATAACAAAATTACAAAAAGCTTGGACATGAGCCGACCAGTATGGGAGGTCTGAGAAATGTCTTCAGAAAAAAGAAACGGAATGTTATATTACCTATATGTTGAGATGATACACCATTGAACTAGACCATAACCGCATAATATATTTCCACCATAACCTTGGAACTCCACATCAATTTCAGTTCAGTTACTGCAGGTGTATAGTAGAGACTCAACTTCCCTTAGTGCATATTTTCAGGAGGCATTTATATGTACCTGTTCCTGCTGCTGATTCTACTGTGAATTGTTTAGTGTTTGCAGGTGTGGATGCAATCTTTGATCATGGCATCATTGGGTTTTGAGGCAGAATCTGTGCCTACAATGAAGGCAAGGGTTGGAAAGCTGATTGAGCCAGATAATAGTGGAACTCTACTCTTTATGTTGCAAAAGATACTCTTGAATTGTGTTAGCATTTTAATTTGTCGTTTTTGTGACAACACAAAACAGAACAATGTGTGAGGAAATCCTCTCTGCAAATTTGTAGAGGAAGTTTCTTGATTTAATCTATTTTATAATCTAAAACAAATAAACTAGATTGCTACTTATGCTTGCTATACAAATTATTTTTTGGGGGTTTTGCATGTAAACAAAATGCTTGAAAACAATTTAGACCTTTTTTTTATCTCAGAGGTAGGAGCACAAGACTAGAAGTACTTATCTCACCAAGAGGTTTTCTATTTTGTAACTGAATAAAGACAAGAACTGCAAACAAAACACTATTCGATGGTTAAAGCAGAGACTAATGAATTAGTATTAACAATAGGATTAATTTGACAAAAGAAACATTCCACAAACAATACAAAACACAATGTGAGATCACGGATAGCAATCCTAAAGCATCCAAAGTTACATCTATAGAAAAGTTATATATTCAAAAAAGAAAGTAGTTTTTTATTCAAAATTCAATTTTCTTTATATTCAAGCTATCAGAAAAAATGTATACATAAACATGTACGAATGCATGCACATGTAATGCCCCTCATTTTTGGCTTTTGATAGTTGATAGTCTTTCTATTGCATTAGACAATTTTGAGACATATGGTTGATAGACTGATGGCTTATGCTTATTATGTTCATGATGGATTATGGTTGACTTATGTGGTTGTTGACGTGTTATGAGCATTATGATGACATTATTGATATTACAGTTTATGTTGTGTTTTGACATGTTCAGTTGATGGTTAGCTGGCTATGCAGAGTAATGTTACGATGCTTTACGTGATTTAATGTTATCTGATTGTTAGTTAGAGATGTTATGCTTATTGATATACTTTCAGAGCAAGGACAGTGTAGTATTACTCATTACGAGTACCCTACTACGCTGCGACTCCCTGACTCTGTGTGTGTGTTATATATGTTTATACTCGTATGCAACATATCGTTTTGATGCAGGCTACAGGTATCGGACATCGACTCCACCTGACTAAGCAGGTCTAAGCGTGCCCTTACACCAATGGATAATGTTGATGGGAGATAACATGGTGTTTCCCTAGGTCAGTCTCTGTTTTCAGTTTGTGGTCGTGGTTCTTGATGTCACTCTAGGTTTATGGTCGTCATTGGTATGTTATTGTTCTTGCTTGAATTGGTTGGTTGGTTTCAGTCTATGTGTAATGATTGGAAATGAATTATTATAATAATAATAATAATAATATTAATAAGTTAGATGTAAAAGTATTTACTAGTCCTTACTTATTAATGCGAAATTATGAATATTATTCAAGTGTTTTTAATAAAGATTAAATTAATAGTTTTAATGATTTTAATAAGATATTGTCATAAGTCATTAATAATATTTTATTTTTGGAATAGTATATGGTAGTTGAAAAATATTATTAGTTAATAAATTTATTGCTTGGTGAGTTGTCGTATGAGAATCCGGTCTTGGAAAATCTCTCTGGGAAAGAAAATTTATTGCATTTTCATTTTTAGGGAGTTAGTGGGATTCTGTAACGGATTTGGAGGAGTGGGAATTTAATGGAGTTTGCCTATTTTTGGGTTGGGGGAAGTTATTTGTGAGGGAAGTTTTCCTATGAGAGGGAGAGACAGAAATTTGGGGGAAAATGGTTATGGGAAGCTGAAGAAGTTGGGAGTTGAAGAAATTTTGAAGCGGGGATTGACATCCAGGTATGCTTACTTGTACTTTTGAGCAATTTGATAAAACTAGTTATGTCTCTGTTGAATTTCTTGTGTAAAATTTGAACATGTCTCCTTAATCCAATGGTCCTGTCTTCCTAGCACCATCTGAAGCCGAAGTTTCCTGTAACTCTAAACTTGATGGCTTTGCATTTTTGCCTGAGATTCTTGAGAAATATAGGTTGGTTCTCTTCATTCATCTTGTTGAGGCCTCAGTTTATCTATATGTTTAATCTGCAAATCCTATCAAACAATAGACCATTTGATGTATCTAGGTCTAGAGAAATTGCCCTGCTTTTGCATCTCAAACTCCGCTGCCAGAAAATGAGATTTTTAAAGCCATGTTTTGAAATGAAATCCTATCAAGATTTTACCTCTGCCTGTTTTTGTTCACCCCTCATTTCCTTGTTCTGCCAGATTTTATTAATGTAAATTGGGTCGATTTTGTCAACTTTTATCCTGCAAATAACCTCCTCCTTCAGTCGCCGCCGTACTACAGACCGTACCTTTGCTTTGTTTCCATTTCTTTCTTCCTGCCAGACATTTTTGGGGTCAAATCTCTAGCTTTCCTTATCCTTTTTCCTTCTATAAAATTTTTTTTTGCCTGATGATAAATGGTTTAGACTGTTGATTTTGGCGTTCTTCTGTGCTAGTTATAACAATTCCTCCCTTCACAACTAGATGCCGCCGTACAGGTCGTACGTGTGGGTTCTTGCTGAATTTCCAATCTTTTTAAACTACCTTCAATTCCTCCTGTTGATGCTGGATTCCTCTAAGGCAAGTTGATCGCCAAGCTGAAATCTGATTAAATTTGCTTGAGCAAATTCATTTTAGCTGGAAATGTATAAGTATTCTTTTCTCATAAACGTAGGGAATGAAAATAGCAGGTCACTAAAAATAGGAAAGTACTTCCCTGAATGATTTAATAAATTGAAATAGTTTTAGGTAGATTCTATTTTCTGGCTCATTAATTAGAATGTAGAAAATTAAAAGTATCTAACTTGTGATCTGAAATAATTACTAATTTAATATTATGAATTCTTGCTTTAGGTATGGATAGGGAAATCACAGAAGCATTAGTAAATTTTATTACTTAGTAGGACAAAGGGTATATAGAGGTGTTATTTAACCATAAAGAAAATATATAGACATTAGTAAATTACACTAGAACATTTATCATAGTATTAAGAGTAATAGTTTCTAACTATTATAGAAAAGATATTAGTTTTAAATAAATATCTGTTGGAATTGTAAAGTTTCTCATGGAATTTTATTGTCACATATAAACTTGCAAGTTAGTTAGAAGAGATTGTAAATTTTATAATGAATCCGTGTGTAAAGTTGTTCGAAATGTTTTAAGACTAAGTTGACCTTATATATTTAATATTCTCTCTTGTAATTTCCAATGTCAAAAGTAAAGCAATGTGTTTTAATTAAGTCGTTGTTCGTTGCGATGTTGAGTCTTGTAGTAATGAAGAAATTGGGTTATTGTATTCCCTTTGGAATGCCATGGTTTTTAAGTGTCAAGTCATTTAAACCTATGATTGCCATATCGGGAAATGGATATGTGATTAATTGGTATTGGGTTTCAATTTACCCGACTCCAGAGGTTAGGCTACTTGGGTTCTAGTGCAAAATTGTGACATGTCGTTTTAAATGTTTTCATTTGATATGAGATTTTGAAGTGGATAGGGGAAAGATTGTTGTTTGAGGATCCGGATTTGAATTTGATTAATGTTGTTAAGATTTGGACCTTGTATACCTCATGTTATGGTGTTGGCTTGTCATGAGAGTTGGAGATATTAGCTGTTTGTTCTTGTGTTTTGTCCTTGTATGGGTTGGGTCAACTAGGTGCAGGAAGGGGAGTGGCTTCCAATGTGGGGCCGACACCCAAAGTGGCTGTCTAGGTAACCCATTGGAAGTGTTTAACAAGTGAAAATCTAATAATTGACTAGGGGGAAAGGGTAGACTTCACATTAATCTAGATAAGTAGACTGCATGTGTGACCTATGGGGTCGGCGCCTAGAGTGAGGCTGTCAGGGTAACCATAGATGGGGGCCGACGTCTAGAGAGACACAGTCTGGGTAACCCATGTAGAACCGTGCGATAACACTCCTATCTACTGCACTCTAGCTTTCCCTATTCTCGTCTCTGGATGTGATTGTTGAGTTAGTGGTGTCCGCATGTGAAACCTGAGTTATTCTGTTAGTCCTATTATATTTGCTTCTGTCTGGGGACCCTTTTTGTTATCTCCAAGCTCGGGGGGTGGGCCTCAGGGTTCCACATGGTTGGGTGGAAGAGCTCAATCCATTGGTTTTTCTTGGTCGACCTAATTTGTGATCACTGCATATGTGTTTCCAGTCCCAGATTTGTACTTGCATCCTCAAAGTTGCATTATATTTTCAGTAATGTATAATCTTGTTGTATATTGTAAATTGATGTAATCAGTCAAGAATCTTGTAATCATGTAAACTTGTATTTGATCTTTTGTAACTGTTCATATATGTGGATGATTAATGTAATCTTCTTCTGTTGTATCAAAATGTATATATTACGTGTATTGTTATAAATTTATGTTTTACTAATGCAGTTATGTCCCTAGAGATGTTAGTTGATGTTGTTTTAGTATTATTGATCTAGAGATTATTGCATATAATTGTTTAAAAAAAAAATATTTCTGCATTTTCTTGTTCTGTTAACTCTCTAGGGTTGCATGACAGGGCATCACAACACACATGCACGCTCGCACGCATGCGCACATGAGCAAGCTTGCGCACATACACACACACACAGAAAATAAAGTAATATGCTCCCTCTTATATCTTGTAACATTTACAAAAAAGACTTGAGGCCTACTGCATTTTGTGAACTTGTATATCAGATACCTGTCAATATCTACTACAGAAACTATCTGTGTTTCTGAGGTGTATATCCATAAATAACAAAATTACAAAAAACTTGGACATGAGCCAACCAGTAAGAGAGGTCTAAGAAATGTCCTCAGGAAAAAAAAAAAAAGGAATGTTATATTGGCTATATGCTGAGATGATACACCATTGAACTAGACCATAACCGCATAATATATTTCCACCATAACCTTGGAACTCCACATCAATTTCAGTTCAGTTACTGTAGGTGTATAGTAGAGACTCAACTTCCCTTAGTTCATATTTTTCAGAAGGCATTTATATGTACCTGTTCCTGCTGCTGATTCTACTGTGAATTGTTTAGTGTTTGCAAGTGGGAATGCAATCTTTGATCACAACATCATTGGGTGTTGAGGTGGAATTTGCGCCGACAATGAAGGCAAGGGTCGGAAAGCTGATTGAGCCTAAGTTACCGGGTACGTCTATTTACCCTACCGTTCCTGTACCGGTACAGTTCGGGTGCAGGTGCAGGGACGAGACGGCGGGGGGTTCGCTGTGGGTGCATACCCAAGTGAAAGCCAACAAAAAACGCCATTTTGCCATCGTCTCACTGCGTTGAAAGCTCATTTTGTCATTGTCTCAAGAATGGTCGTGTTGCTCTCGCTATTGCTCATAGGTCGTTATGTCCCTGCTGGGAGTTGGCTGCTATGCCATGGGAGAACACTCTGAAGAAGTATTATTCGAAGTCTCTCGGGCACTGCATCATTCAAACACTAGAAAGAGGAAGCATAATTCGAAGAAGCCCGGTGCGAGGAATTTCGATGATCAAGGCCGATAGAGGAAAGATTTTGCCATGTTTCTGCCTAAGAATTATTATTGCGTTTGAAGGTTTTTTATAATTTTTTTTGATCGACATTATAAATTATATTTATAATATATTATAATTATATATATAATATAATTATAAATTATAGTTATATAATAATAAAATTATAAATTATAATTATATATTATATAATCATAATGTATTATATAATATATAATTATACTTTATAATTTATGATATTATATATATATATATATATATATATAATTATAATTATAATATATTATAATATATATATATATATTGTTGTACCGTACCTAGACAAAAAAAAATTGTTGTATCCGCGTACTCGCACCTGTTGCCGTTCCCGTACCAAGATCGGCAACGTAGGATTGAGCTGGATGATAGTGGAATTCTTTATGTTCCAATAGATACTCTTGAATTGTGGTAGCGTTTTAATTTGCTATTTTCAAGACAAAAAAAAATGGAAACAATGTGTGAGGAAATCCTCTCTGCAAATTAGTAGAGGAAGTTTCTTGATTTAATCTATTTTATAATCTAAAACAAATAAACCAGATTGCTACTTATGCATACTATAAAAATTATTTTTGGGGGATTTTGCATGTAAACAAAATGCTTGAAAACACTCTAGACCTATTTTTTTGATCTCAAAGGTAGGAGCACAAGACTAGAAGCACTTATCTCAACAAGAGGTTTTCTATTTTGTAACTAAATAAAGACAAGTAGAAACAAAACACTATTCAACGGTTAAAGCAGAGACTAAATAATTAGTATCTAAGTTACCAATCCTGGTACTGGTTCAAGTTCGGGTTCACGGGTTCGGTCAAAAAAATTTTGGGATTTCGGTTCGTTTTGAGTTCGGACTCCATACAAAAACAGATAAAAATTAGAAATATATACATATTTGCAACATAATATACCTATTTCCTAATATTTTTAATGTTATAAACCTTATATAATATTAATAAAATTAATATATAATAATTAATAAATCATATAAAGTTTAAACTAATATATATTTATTTGATTGGTAAAGTTTAAACTAATATATATTAATAATTATAATAATAATTAATTATATTAATATATAATAATAATTAAGAAATAATATAAAGTTTGCATAATATTATAAAGTTTAAACTAAGGGTTGCAAGGAATATCGAATTGTTTTAAAATCGCATGCCATCGTAAATGACCTTTCTTGGTTGGCATTGAGAGACAGCGGATTGGGGAACTCTATTCTCTGCATTGTTTCATTCTGTGTTCAGAGGGTGATGACTTTGTGCCACCGCAAGAGAAAAAAAGGATTTGTTAATCTGTCCAACAATCTTCCCTTTAGGGTTAGGGATTTGTTCCAATTAAAATTTTAAAAAACAAAAAATGCACAAATCTTTGACGGATTCACACAAAACAACTAAAAAATTGTGCGGGTTCATGACAAATTCATGTCGGTTTATATGGAAAGAACCCACTATAGAAAAACGTCCCTTTACAGAACCCCGACCGAATTGACTCGGAATCCGAACCGGATTCAAATCAAACCTAGATCCAGAGCTTGCAAGGGACGAACCAATAACATAGATTAGTATTAACAATAGGATTGATTTGACAAAAGAAACATTCCACAAACAATATATAAACACAATGTGAGATCAAAAATAGTAATCCTAAAGCATGCAAAGTTACTAATTAAGAATAGAGGACAAGCGTTAAGCAAAGTTGAACACAATCTTCTTATTATTGTCTTCTCGAATCTCAATACAATAAACTAACTTCAAAGCTAAATGGGAATTCCTAAAGCATAAGCCCAACACAAACTCTCGATCCATTCTATGTGCACAAGGCACTTATTTATAAGCTCTCTAAGAGAAGCTTCTAGGGAAAAATAATAATAAAATAATGTTTTTAAGTTGTTTTTAACAACCCTATCTCTATCTTTCTGAAAAAAGGCAATAGACACTTAAAATAGCCAAAAATAGGCTTTCTTTTGCATTACGAATTGTTTTTTTCTCTTCAATCTAGACATCCAAATCAATGAATGGCTGAGATGTGTTGTTTTATAGCTTTAAAATCTGTCTTTCCCCTTGATCAAGTAGCCTATGTCAAAGGCCATTCATGATTGGTCACTTTTTGCCTTTAAATCCTTCAACTTTGGTGCTGATATTTCAGTTAGGCAACTTAGTCACCTAGTCACACTTTTTAGCTATATTGCCAACTTAATCACACCTTTAGAATGGTGATGTCACATGAAAAACATGATTAACTTTATGTTTTTGATTTATCATTGTCTTGAGCACAGTTTCACAAGTTCATCACCAACATGGTGGCCAATTTTCATTGGCACTGCCACACGAAAATTGCAAAACTAACTTAAGTTTTAAGCCCTTTTCCATTTCATGCACTTCAGTGAATTAGTTGCCAATTGGGTCGCCTTTTGTGAGTGTTTATGCCATAGAGAAAGTGTGAAAGCCACTTATGTTTCAAATCTTTATCCCACTGTTCACACTTTTCTAAGTTGACTGCCAACATAATTGCCACTTTAGACTATCATAGCCATGCCAAAAGTGTGATTTCTTCACTAAACTTTAACTTCTACTTGTTGATCGTGGATCTCCAATTGCTTAGCCACTTTGGTCACACATTTAGACTGGCAATGCCAATAATAAAGGTGCGACTTTTACTTATGTTTTGGCCGCCTCCTTGCTGGCCGTGCTTTCTCAACCACTTAACCACCTCAGTCACACTTCTTCCTTGGTTCAACCATTGAAAATGTGCAATGTTACAACTGGAATTGATGTATTCCCTCATGGTGTGGTTTATAGGATCTTTGCCACTTAGAGTGCAACTTTCTAATAGCTTCACCACTTTGAGATTGGCGATTAGACTTATGTTTACTTTGTGACGATTTACGCATCTCCTTTCTTGCTTCGCCTTATGTTGATATGCCACTTGGACAAGGTGTTGGAGGAGTTCTCTTCAATACCCACTAATCTTGCATTTAGGTTCAAATCTATGACATTCCCTCCGCCCTTTAATGCTAGCAATTCAAGAGTTTGATCATCTTTATTCATTATCTCCCCTCCATTGAGCAACCTGCAAAAATTTTGTATGCATTCACTATTTCGTCTTTTGCATATGTTGTCTTCTTGTGGGAGAGTTGGCATCCCACTTGGAGGTGACATGGATTTTGTCTTTAGTGGATTTTTTCCTTACATGAGGAGATAGGCATCCCACATTGAGGTTATGTTTGCTATTTGTCAGCATCTTGTGGTGTGTTTGGTCATCATGACAAGAGTTAACATATGACAGATTCTTATGACGCATAAGAGCATGTAAGAGGGAGTTACACAAGAATTTTGACCAACATTATGACAAGTGTCGTGTCATGTCCCCATATCGCTAATTCATAATTAAATCGATTATATTATTCATTCAAATTAAAGATATGAATGACATTAGTAACCATATTGTAAGCCAAATATATTTTAAATAATATATTAGATGATAAATTAAATATTCTATACAAATCTTATATATTTTAAATCAAGTTAATTATTTAAATAATTAACGATATATAAATATTATCAACTTAAATATTATTATAATATACTATTAAATATAAATACAATATATATCATTATATATAAATAACGAATATAATTATATAAATATTAATAATATAAATACAAGTATTATATTGTTATTAATATAATTACTAATATTGAAAATAAATATTAAATATTATTATATAATAATAAATACTAAATATTATTATGAATACATGTAATATTATAATAATATAATATATATTATATAAATATAAATGTAAATATATAAATATTGTTATAATCCAATATATATAACATACAATAGTATTACTAAAGATGCAAGGCTGCGATCATATGTATGATGGCAGCAATTATTAATAAAACCATAGCTTATTAACTAGTATGAAAACAACGAATGTCTAAGACCATACTTGCCAACGGTTCATAAGGTAGCGATGCATATAAGGCTCAAGGTCAGCAATTAATAATACGAAGGGACAACGATTATATATAGTTGCGATTGACTCCAAAAAGCAGCGAACTCAGTAAGGGAAACATCACGAGACAAGTCTTATGGTAAATAAGATAAAGTAAGCGATCATACCAAACAACATTATGATTATATGCAAATGGTAATTAGTGCAAACGGTGCAAAAGGCAGTAGCTGTCTAAAAGTCATGACCTTTGGTAAGATTCTAAAAAGGGTATATAAGTTCATAGTAGAGGATTGATAGGGCAGTAAGAAAAATACACTTCAAGATATATGGAAAAATACATATTTCAGAAGCGACTGTCTAAGTATAACAGCAAGGGAAAAATATATTCACAGCAGACCATAAATCTGCAATATGATTAGAATACAGATGAAAGGGAATTGATGAATAGTTTTAAGATTAATATATATATTTCTGAATTATGAGCAGACAAAAATCTGATATAAGAAATAATACATGATAAGGGAAATAAGTAATAATAAGAATATAATTCTGAGTTTAGGAACAGATATATATATATTCAAAAGAAAAAGAGCAGATCTGATATGAAACACATCTTTTGGAATTTGAAAAATACATATTCAGGAAAGAGAAAGTAGATCTACAAGAAGAGATATAGTAAGAGGATCATAGAGAAACATAAATCAGTCACTCTCATATTTATTTATATATATCAGCAGATTGGAAACATCAATCAAACAAGTCATAAACAATTGTGACCAGCAAGAAGATATATTGCCATTCTCGAATTGAACTATACTTATTGATCAAGAGGTTAAGAAATAAGAATTTCCAAAAGGGGACATTACATGTCGACACTTGTCATGGAGCATCTTTTTGAATTGGGAATGAAGACAAATTGGGGTGCCCAGGTTGGGTGGTGAAATATGATAGATTATGACATTGTAAGATGTGTAAGGAATTTGCAAAAAATAGCCAAGAGGACCAAGACCAAGAAGGGTGCGTTGGAATTTGGACCCACGTTTGGGTGCCATACCTCCTTGTCGTTTTGCAAATGGTTTTCCTAAACCATTCATGTTTTCCAGTTTGTTCATCTCCTATAAATTAGTGCTTGGAGTTGTAGTTTGTGTGATGCAATTTGTAGGTACTGTAATGCTACCGAAATCACTCCAAATTTGAATGCTGGTGATACTCCTGTAAAGGCTTGCTTTGCAAGTGTATTGTAACCTTGTTTAGATTACTAAATAATACATTGGGCTGCTTTGGAGTGTGAAGTTTTTCTCCCAAAAGGGTTTTCCCCACATACACCTTGTGTTATGGTATATTGTTTATTTTATGTTTATATGTGTTTCTACTTTCTGTAATTGTAAAGATTGAAAACTTGCACAATACTCTTCTCTAAGTTTGCATACCTTGCTTCCTTTCAAAAGTCTTGGTTGTTTCATGAAATGAATTGTTTTTTGAATGTTTATGGATCATAATTACCAATGATGGCACTTTTATCATCCTTGCATTGTCGCAAATATGATTCACTTACCCCATCTTGATTCAAGATTGTTTCTTCTCAATTTCCCCTTATGCTCTTAATTTTTTGGCTCATTTTGATACAAAAGTGGCTCTCTAAAGATGCAAACATTACAAAGTATTGGCATTTTATGCAGATTCTTCATTGTATATATTTGACTCCACAAACATAGTAAAGTTGCATTTGCATTTGGTTCAAGTCAGTTATTTCATTCCACCCTCCTAGTTTTGGTTTAAGTGATCTCGATTAGAGGGATGGTAGACTTGTATGACTTGTAAAGCGGATGCAGTGGCTCATTGGCTTGCAATTTGACAACGGTCTCACTTTCAAATAAGGGGCTAATAAACACAAAATGGAATGGAAGTTTTCTAAGAGGTTTTTCACATAACAAATGCCATTTTCCTGATTATTATCTACATGTATATGGTGATTTGTTGTATGGTGCATGTAGATTTCAATATAGTTTCCTACAACTTTTAAAGATTGAATTCCATCTACATGCATTTTGTTTTATGTACTAAGTGTTATCCACAACGATGGATATCTGAATGAGAAGGTACCTCTATGCCATATGTAATAAGAAAACTTAAGTACCCTTAAAGTTTAACTCTTATGCACTACAGATGCTATGATTCTGTCCTTGTTTCAGTCAATTTTGAATATGGTGATCATATGCTGTGAATCAGCAGTTATGCATCTCTGCACAAGTATGATTCCCCACTTCTATGCAATATGGATTCTCATTTTTTGCATTTTGTGTTAAGTAGTTGCATGGACAGTATGAGAACAAATATGTTTTTTGCTGAAAATCTGTTTTCTATTTGCTTTTATGACCTTTTTACGATATTGTTTTCAGTAGTCATCAGCTGTGTTACCTGTAATATCCCACCCAAGTGGAATATAGCCAAACACAAATTTCTGCCTTGTTTGGGTTGTATGATAAATGTTCGTGCTTAGGGTTTTGTGTATTATTCTTGCATGTTTGATATTTGCATTGAATACATGAATATATAACATATATTGAAAACCCACAAAATATATAATGATTTTGCACAAACGGATGACGACCCAGATCATAAAAGATGCCCAAACTAAATATTGTAACATACCCATTTTATTATCTTCAACTTCGTCTTATTGCCGTAATTGCACCAGCTTACATTGCCCATAGAAAATTACCATGAGTTCATACAATGAAGGATTTTTTGACAAAGACAGGACTGCAATAGAAAATAGACTCCCAAACGCCAATGTTGGAGGAATAAGATGCTACAATAATGGGTAGAAACAATCTCCAGAGAAACCCATGTCCCTATTAGCATGCTACGGCCATGGCTGTGACTGAATCAGCAATAAAATGCGATGAAAATCTCTACCAGTATGATCTGAAATACCTGCTCCACAAATATGATGCCTTCGCTGTCCAATAAAGACTCCAAGCTGATTTAAACCCTTCAATAATTGCAATAAGGACTGGTAAGGCCCTCTAGAGAGTACGACCAGCATCAATGGTGTACGGCCTGTCTTTAGAAATCTACAACAGCACTGAATCTGAAGTAAAATATATAAATCTGCCCTCAATAAGTCTGCCAACAGCTGCAATAAGAAAATCTCTGAGAAATATGTACTCTCAAGCTCAAATCTGCTCCAATAAGCACAATTTGGACTCCTGAAATGAAGCCCACAATTGGCAATAATTTGGCTGGTCTCTCACAACCTCAAAATTGCATAAATAATGAAGAGTCTTTCGTTCTTCACTGCAGAAAATTGACTGAAACCCTTGTGTATTTCTACACTCAACTCTCATATCAAAAAGCACAAGTCAAATAACATCAAGAATGAAAAAGCATTTGCTTTTTGAGTCCTTTTATAACCTCGATCTCTGTAATGTCCCTTATAAGAAGATCCTTA
This sequence comes from Cunninghamia lanceolata, assembly GCA_027924645.1. Taxonomy (NCBI): domain Eukaryota; kingdom Viridiplantae; phylum Streptophyta; class Pinopsida; order Cupressales; family Cupressaceae; genus Cunninghamia; species Cunninghamia lanceolata. The sequence goes on from BSBN01000250.1 coordinate 538,357, forward strand.
TTTTCCACCTTGCACACAAGAATTACTTCTTAAAGGAAACATTAGTACTAGATATTAAAATAATCAAATCAGGGTTAGTAACCACAAACAATATCAACCTAAATCAATGATTCAATTATTCAATCCTTAAGTCATTCATACTTAGGGTTGTCTATTATATGTTAATCTTATTCATTTTCAAACCCTAGTGGAGATGGGGTACTCTCTTGTTAGGTTACATGAATCATCCTCTATGGGTAGTGCCTTTGTATGATGTAACACATGCCCATTCCACCTTAGGTCTTACTAAGTGCCCTTGTATGATGTAACACATGCCCATTCCACCGCAGGTCTTACTTATTGCCCTTGTATGATGTAGCATGGTTCATTCCACCGCAAGTCTTATCCATTGCCTAAGTATGATTTAACATGGTCCATTCCACCGCCGGTCTTATCTACCTTTCGAGGTATTAATGTTGCTTCTTCCTAACAAGTCTACCTCCAATCTCTCAATGTGTTCTATGATCTTATATCACTTACTTTGTATATATCCTTATCTCTCACAAGGCAATATAAATATTTCTTTGTCATTGTCTTTATGTTCCCAAAGAGATGATATTCCTTATCTATTGTAGATTTAAATCTACTATGAATATATTTCCATTTCCAAACTTTATATCATATTTATCTATTTTCTTCTTCTTGTTATATTTATATCAAAATTGTATTTAACTCATAAATATTATTTAGAAAATATCTTGCTTGCTGCTCGATAGACTTTATTTCCTTCTATTTCTGACTTATAATTTATTTGCTTTTCTTTCTCCCTTTTTATCATCTCCTTATTAATATGTTCCGTATTATTTGTTGCCTTAAACATAGGGCTGCCTATAATCTTAAGCCTTGCCTCTAAATAATATATATACTTACTTTATGACATTGCTACTTGCAACAAAGCATATCATTTTACAATATTATTTATATATGGTTATAATAATATTTAAATTACTAATATTTATATTATTATATAATATTATAATATTTAATATTTCTTTTTATATTGATAATTATAATTTATATTATTATATAATAATAGTAATATATAATATTTGTATTTATATTTAATGATATATATTATATATTATATTTGTATTTAAAATACATTTATTATTATATTTATATTATTATATTATTATAATAAATGATTATAATAATATTTAAATTATTAATTTTTACATTTATAGTTATTTATAAATATAGTATATCGGTTAATATATTATATTTAAAATATTTATAGATAATATCATATAATACTATATATATTTATTAATGGTATGGCAGGGATATTTAACATGACATTTTAAATCTTTAATTTAAACAATGCCTTAATATCGGCACATGACAATCTCCTTAATAGCATTTAAATCCACTTTTAGGTTTTTAATAAAAACTTTATATTATCTCCTTATACTTGGGCACTCAACTCAATAAATATAAATGTACTTTAAGTTGTTTTTAATTGAGGATCACGGCCCCATTGATTATAAAGTACACTTTACTTTATAATTTAACTTTATACTATTAAATTATCATTAAAGTGCCTTTAATGATAATTAATCATTAATCCTTTAATGTTTCGCCCATCTATCTGCATATGAGATCAACACTGCAACTGAGGCCCGCCCAGGTGTCCTACTATAAATAGAAACCCTGACTTCCTGAAATAGTAACTTACTATAAATAGTAAGTTAGCCAAACAGAGTCCAACGAAGGCCAAACCTAAACATAAACTGAGCTCTGAGAGAAATAACACACTGATCTCTGCCAAAAAGGGACCCTCTAACCACTGCCTTAGCCTACAAGGGCCAATGATAGGCTAACCAATCAACAATTGATGCTCACGGAAATGGGGACATTACAGTCTGCCCTCCCTGAAATTGCTTGTCCCCAAGCAATCTCTACTGCAAAGAAACTCCACTCCACCGAAGGCCCAAAGGAAGAACTGTGAAATATCCCACACATCTCTAACTAACTCATGTAGCACCAGCATAAACACAACTGCGCAAGGATATCCATCATACCGTCTGTCCAATACATGCGCATGAGAAATGTGCATCGAAAACAACTCATGTACATGTAAATCACCAATAAGCTTTGTCTGGAATCCTGTTGCACCAAAAGGATCCCAAACTCTGTAATCAATGCCCAACTGAATGTCAGGATCCCAGATCATCCTATAGAATGCCCCATCCAAGTCCTGTGGCGTCAACATGATACCACTGTACCTGTGACTAGGTCAACCCCGACAGGAGAAAGAAGCAAACCACCAGCTAAATCGATCCCTGGATCCCATAGCCAAAATGGAAGTTTGCCATACTCATTACCCGCTGACTTCTCCTGCGCAATTTTGACATTACCTTCACCATGCTGAGAGTGGTGAAGTAATTCACCGGGTTCCAACCACACTGTTGTGCCAACCCTGTCGCCACCTGGATCCCAACACATCAAAACCTCACATTCATCGTACATGAGGAAATGAAAGTAACTCGAAGTACCAACATCACGACACCCCACTCCAAACTCTGCAAATCTCCCGTGGATGTGATGAGTATCCCTCATAGGTGCTGAAAACGGTATAACAAATCCTCCTAGGTTGCTGATATAAAACAGATCAGCACCCTCTAGACTGAATATCCAACCTATGGGAATGCATACAAAACAGCCAGGATCATAGGATGCCAGAGTACCAACCCTATGCCACTCTCCAATGCTGAGGAGCTGATACAACTCTCCTACAAACTCAAGTATAGTTGTTGTCCTCCAAAAATTATGAATAAAATCCTCATCCAAATTAATAGAACAGTCGTCCCTTACCAACTTATGGAGTAGAACTCCATCACTGCGGGCTGGACTAACAAAGCCATCATGCTCACCACAACCACAACTTCCTTATAGCCTCGCCTCCAATGGAAATTCCTAAAACAAGGAAGTCGCAAACTCTGCCAAGGACACATCAACATGATGAAAATCTGATCCCTGACCCTATAAACAACCATCTGAAAATAATAGAGTTGGATACCCACAATCTTTGGTTCCATCTTTCGAAGATGGAAGCACTCCATCCCACAATGGATGATGTGAATCCTGAGCCCTCAATTGGCTCTCCCTCAAAGGTGACTCATGGTCACAATGGTACAAGCTGTGTGAAAACTCAGGAATGTCATAATCATTCCTGTCCTCAAGCTCATGCAACCTTGAAACCTCCTCGTGCTCAACCAACGTTAGGGGTTCTCCCCTCAAACCATGAATGCCACTACCATTTGCAGGTGTCATAACAATAGTAGGAGACTGGATATCTGCAGTGGATGAATAAGATTGAACCAAGCTCAACTCCTCGCAGAGCTTGTCAATCTGAACCTCTGATTCTTGAAGGGCCTTCTGAGTGCTCTTCAAGGAATCCTCCATGACAATAAGTTGATCAGTAAGCTTATCCACTTCCTTTTCTTTCCCCTTAAGTGCATCATAGTAGATCTCACCAAGCTGGAGTAGGTGATCTCTATCTGAGAGTAGCTGCATGTAATTGGTCTTCATCCCTACTATCGCTTCTCTAAGCACCTATGCATCTGAAAGGGAAAATTCTCCATAAGGGTCCATATGTTCTCTTACAGAACTCCAACAACATTTGGCCATCATCATGAGGGTGTCATCAAAATATCTGATGGCTGCACTAATCTGGTCTTCATTCACCTTCAGTTGTCCTGCCAACTGATTGGACTCCTTAGATTGATCAGCCTCATATAAATTTTCTGATTTGCAATCAGCGCCATGCAACATTAAATCAGATTTGTTTTCAATGCTAATATCAACTTCATGAGCGTTGAAAATGTCATCCTGGGGTTCTTTCAAACTACTATCATGATGTGAGGTATTCTCAGCTCTTTGTAACCACCCATCACACCAAACTTGTGTCTTGTCCACATCTTCTAAGGTCTGATTCGCAAAATCAGACTTGTTGTGGCTTAAATGTGCATCACATAATTCATTTTTAACACCCAAATCTTGAGTGTCATTGTTAGGGAACTCCACACATCCATCATCCTCACATGGAATGGCTGCTATCTCATGATGAAGCAAAGGATTATGACTACTGTTACAAAAATCAGAATCATTGTCATACCCTTTTGTGGTTTCTTCATGTGCCTTGACAATAACATCTTCAACGACACCCAACTCACAATCTGATTCCCTCCAATTACGATGTTGAGCTGCTGAGGTCATGCCATGTTCAAATAATGGATCATCAAGTGAATCCAAACCTTCATGCGGCTGATTAAGAACAATCTCTACATCACCAATGTAGAATTTCGTGTTCACTTCACTTGTAGTAGCATCTAGTGGTTCTTTTCCCTTAACATCGTAAAAATCATTCTTTGGATCCTTACTTGTTGATTTAGTGAACTTCAAATCTGTTGTTTGTTCCTTTGGCTCTTCTTTTTCTGATTGACTTTTCTACTTCCAGTTTTTTCACCTTTTCATCCGTGCATTGGTGGTTAGGCTCCCAAAATCCTTTGCATGAGAAGCATAGACCTTGTCTTCTCATTTGGTTCCTGCTCATTTTAGGTCCTGTAACTTGTTCATTGAGTTTAGATGTAGAACCATCATCATTATATGAATTGAAGGTTCCATCATACTTGCTCACACTATGACCATGACTGAATTTTGCCCCTTTAGATGAAATTTTCTCCTTATACACCCTCCTAATATACTTTACCAATCCAATCTTTTTAAGACTCAAGATGACAACAAAGTTCAGATAATCACTAAGAGAGTACTGTGCTTTAAAATCATCTGGCATACTCTGATAGTCTTCAAAGAGTTGAGGGGCTTCCCGTTCATAGCTTTCCCTGAACTTAATGTCTTCCTGTTCAATTTCTTCTTTGGATTTCCCTACAATACTGTAGTAACCCATAACTGAAACTGATGAGTGTTGGTCACTCAAATGATGCTAGATGTTAATTCACTGAATATTTTTAAAAAAAAACCAACACATACAACCATTAAAATTGACATGCAAGCATATGTGTGCTCTCCAAACTGACATGCAAATACTGGGTACTAACATGCAACTGCAAAAACTGACATGCAACTGTTCAAATTTCTAATTTCCCAACAGGATGGCAGAAAACCGCTCTAATACCACTGTAATATCCCACCCAGGTGGAATATAGCAAAACACAAATTTCTGCCTTGTTTGAGTTGTATGATAAATGTTCATGCTTAGGGTTTTGTGTGTTGTTCTTGCATGTTTGATATCTGCATTGAATACATGAATATATAATGTATATTGAAAACCCACAAAATATATAATGATTTTGCACAAACGAATGACGACCCAGATCATAAAAGATGCTCAAACTAAATACTGTAACATACCCATTTTATTATCTTCAACTTCGTCTTATTGTCGTAATTGCACCAGCTTACATTGCCCATAGAAAATTACCATGAGTTCATACAATGAAGGATTTTTGACAAAGACATGACTACAATAGCAAATAGACTCCCAAACGCCAATGTTGGAGGAATAAGATGCTACAAGAATGGGTAGAAACAATCTCCAGAGAAACCCACGTCCCTATCAGCATGGTACGGCCATGGCTATGACTGAATCAGCAATAAAATGCTATGAAAATCTTTGCCAATAAGATCTGAAATACCTGCTCCACAAATATGATGCCTTCGCTGTCCAATAAAAACTCCAAGCTGATTTAAACCCTTCAATAATTTCAATAAGGACTGGTAAGGCCCTCTAGAGAGTACGACCAGCATCAATGGTGTACGGCCTGTCTTTAGAAGTCTACAACAGCACTGAATCTGAAGTAAAATATATAAATCTGCCCTCAATAAGTCAGCCAACAGCTGCAATAAGAAAAGCTCTGAGAAATATGTACTCTCAAGCTCAAATCTGCTCCAATAAGCACAATTTGGACTCCTGAAATGAAGCCCACAACTGGCAATAATTTGGCTGGTCTCTCACAACCTCAAAATTGCATAAACAATGAAGAGTCTTTCATTCTTCACTGCAGAAAATGGATTGAAACCCTTGTGTATTTCTACACTCAGCTTTCATATCAAAAAGCACAAGTCAAATAACATCAAGAATGAAAAAGCATTTGCTTTTTGAGTCTTTTTATAACCTCAATCTCCTTAATAATCCACTTTCAAATCCATTTTTAGGTTTTTAATAAAAAATTTATATTATCTCCTTATACTTGGGCGCTCAACTCAATAAATATAAATGTACTTTAAGTTGTTTTTAATTGAGGATCATGGCCCCATTGATTATAAAGTACACTTCACTTTATAATTTAACTTTATAATATTAAATTATCATTAAAGTGCCCTTTAATGATAATTAATCATTAATCCTTTAATGTTTCACCCATCTATCTGCATATGACATCAACACTACAACTAAGGCCCGCCCAGGTGCCCTGCTATAAATAGAAACCCTGACTTCCTAAAATAGTAACTTACCATAAATAGTAAGTTACCATAAATAGTAAGTTAGCCAAACAGAATCCAACGAACGCCAAACCTGAACATAAACTGAGCTCTGAGAGAAATAACACACTGATCTCTGCAAAAAAGGGACCCTCTAACCACTGCCTTAGCCTACGAGGGCCAATGATAGGCTAACCAATCAACAATTGATGCTCACGAAAATGGGGACATTACATTACCAAAGCATGCATCCCTAACATCTCTGGAAATTGAGGATGCTTGAAAATGTCCTAAATTTTGGCCAAGAATGGCTGGCATACCTCAAACATTTGAGGGCATTTCAAGAACGGTTAAGGGGCATTTCCAGCATCCCTGGAGTTCTAAGAAATACCCTATACAGCATTTAATTTTTGCTTTTATTTTCAAATTTTCATTAAAAAAGGGTATTGGATGTAGGGTGTATAATGTGGGCTTAAAAATAAATGTAAGAGCTACTAGATTAAACTTCATGCACATTAGAGATGAAGTGTAATTTGTGGTTTTTACCCAATAAGTATTAAGGCTTATTAGAGTAACGTTTTATTTACAATGGTCAATTAGCTTTTAGGATAGACTTTAGGAATATTCTTTATTCTTTATCCTCTTAGTTGTCGCTCTTATCCTTTTCGGATAAAGCATATGTAATCTTATTTAAGGATGCTTTCACTCCTTTGTTTAAAAGCGAATATCTTGGTAATCATTCTGTGTTTACTTATTCTTATATGGTATCAGAGCCCAAGTCGAGCTTTGGGACCTAAGAAAATGAACGCGTGAAGATCTAGGGACTACTGCCGGTAGTGACGATTCGAAGAACGCTTGTGACACAAAAAGAGCCAAAAGAAAAATCGGCTCCTAAAATTCGTCTGAACATTCATGGCAGATTTTTATGAAGAAATCATGATTTCGTTTTGGAAAATCGTGACATTTTTCAACAGTTCTATGGCGTGGAAATTTTTAGAGGTTTTTGTGGTGGATTTTTCTGTTAAAATCACGCTCAAAAATCGTAATCTTGATAAAAGTCACGATGCCCAAAGAAAATCGCACTTCTAGTGTTTTAGAGCTATTTCTTACCTGCATTTTGACACCAGGGTTAAGGTCATATGGCTAGAAAAGGCATTTTTTGGACGATTTGTTTTTAAATCACAAAGTTCTTCATTGTTTTTGACGATTTCTTTTATAAAATCGTGGGTTGTTTTAGGTGGATTTTTTACCAAATCGCATCTATGTTAATCATTTTCTGAGGCATTGTTGCCTAGTCGCACAAGAAGGAAACTCATTTTGGCAAATTTCTGAAAGAAATCGTACCTCTTTTTCATCTTTTTTTTGCGATATTTTCCTAGGCCACGGCCAGAGAAGAAGTTTTCTTAATGTTTTTTAATGATTTAAAAAAAATGTGGGTTTCTCAAACCAAAATGTGAGCGGCTAGGTTTTTTCAGACCAAATCGTGGGTTTTTCAGACCAAAACGTGAGCGGCTAGGGTTTTTCAAACCAAATCATGGATGTTTTGTTCATTTTTTTAACAAAATCATGGGTGTTTGTTGCTAACTAGGGTTTGAACCCGAAAAAATTCAAGTATTTTTCATTTTTTATTAGCAAAAAAATTTCAGTATTTGCAAGCTAGGGCTTTCAAGAATTTTTCAAGGTTACTACAACAGCATGACTCGAGCATTTATTTTTAATCTGTGATTACAAGTTGCGAGAGGGAAGATGGCCTCTTTACCCAACCTCATGTTGGAAGGCAGCCAACATTTTACTGGTAAAAATTACATGTGGAAGCAACACATGCTAACAATTTTCAAGTACAAATGCCTCTAAAAGATCATCCTCGGTACCGACACCCGGCCAGTGACTGCAGGTAAAGACCACGACAAGTTTGACGAATGTGAAAGAGAAGCAGTCATGTTGATAAAATTAGCAGTGACTGATGAAATGCTTCCAGAGGTTCAGACAGGTACAACCTCTACGAAAATTTGGAAGCATCTGCGAGAACTCCATGAGACTTTAGATAAAGGCAGGGCTTTCTTCCTGAAGAATGTGCTCTTTTCGATCATGATGGATGAAAAAATGTCTTTGCAGGACCATTTACTCAAGATCAAGGACATTCGAGATCAATTGTCAACCATAGGTTGGAAGATGGAAGAAGAGGACACGGTGGTAATCACACTGAAAAGCTTACCACAGGCTTATGAGCATTTTATTGAGACACTCAATATTACCTCTACTAGTGTTGAACTAAAGTTTGAAGAGCTGTGCAATAAGCTCTTACATCAAGATAGATGGAAGAAACACTTTGGTACCAACAGTGATACACAGAGTATGGAACAGGCATTTGCGGTCAAACACAAGGGAAAAGGAAAATGGTCACAAAAAAAGGACAAGCTAACAATGAGGTTCAAAGAATCTAAAAAACATCACGTCATTATTGTGGTAAGATGGGTCATATAAAGAAGCACTGCAAAAAGAGGTTGGCTAAACAAAAATCCAACTAGGGAGGGCCTCAGCAAAAGGCTCATGTCATAGACCATTCTAAAGAGAAGGAATCAGCCTTCTATGCATTCATGGCCAAACAACCAACAAATCAGTCAAAGTCATTTGCATGGTACATAGATTCAGGAGCATCTCATCATTTCACCCACAAGAAAGATTGGTTCACGGAGTACACGACTTGCTCTAATGCAGTGATCTTCAATGGTGGTGAGTACACAATTGTTGGTAGAGGGAATGTGCAAATAACCTCTAGAGGGAAAAAAAAAATTTCTCAATGTGTACTATGTGCCAAGAATGGAGATTAATTTACTCTCAATGAGTCAAATTATGCGACATTGTCCCAATCTGGATGTCATCTTTAGCAAACATAAATGCTACATAGTTGACAAGGAGACAAAGAAAATTTTTGCAGTCGAAATAGAAGATCATGGTTTGTATCGACTGGTTGACACTGGACAGGTCCAGGGGTGTGCATTGGCAGCCAAGAGTGCATCTGATATCAGTAGGCTTTCGAATCAACGGTATGGGCACCTCAACTTATCGTATCTCTCTCAGTTGGCTCGAGAGAATTTGGTAGATGGATTACCTAACATCCAGCTTGCCAAGCAAGGAAGCAACACAAAACTCCATTTGAGGATGAACAGGCTTGGAGAGCCCAGAGAGTCCTCCAACTGGTTCATGCAGACATTTGTGGACCAATTAACATGGCATCAGTCACTAGTGCCAGGTATATTCTTCTATTTGTAGATGATTTTAGTAGGAAAACGTGTGTATTTTCTGAAATTAAAATCAGATGTTTAGCAAATTTCAAAAGTTCAAAGCATTAGTAGAAAAAGAATCTAGTTATCACATAACTCTTAGATCTAATAATGGAGGTGAATTTCGTTCCAAAGAATTCAATGACTTTTGTACTAAACATGGCATAAATTGTTGGTAATCATTTTGTGTTTAATTATTCTTATATAAAACCTTTCATTAGTCTGCATACAAGATGCTCCTTCCCTGCAACCTGAAATTGAAAACCCTATTGTTGAGACATGTACACTTCTTCCTCCAAATCTCCATTGAGGAAGGCACTCTTTACGTCCATTTGATGGACTATCCAACCAAACTGAGCTACCATGGCTAGGACTAATTAGATGGTGCTCATCTTTGCTGTAGGAGCAAAGGCCTATTTGTAGTCAATAACTTTTCTTTGCGAGAACCCCTTTTGAAACCAATTGAGCTTTGTACTTGTCAAGAGTACCATCTACTTTGTACTTGACTTTGTACACCCATTTGCAGCCAATGGGTTTCTTCCCTAGTGGAAGATCTGAGAGATCCCAAGTCTTATTTTTCATAAGACTTTCATATTCGATGGCCATGGCCTTTTCCCATTCAGGTTTTCCTTTTGCCTCCTCAAACACCTGTGGCTCATAAACTCCCTGAATATTAGCCATTAGAGCAAAGTTAATTGTGTTCTGCTTGCTCTTGCCTCTTGATGATCTACCCTCGATCGTTTCACTTACCTGAACATCCTCAATGGTGTTTTCCCACCACTTTGATCTCTTCTTAGGAACTTCTCCATCCAAATCAGTGTTGTCGTGCCATGACTTGGGCTACCTGTTCTTGTATCATATGGATGTCGATCCAGGTTTCATCAATGAATTTAGGTACTATTACCTGTCTAGGAGACTCCTCATGCTCAGAATCCTCCCCCTCTTCAGGTGGAGCTACCTGAAGCTAAACACTTGAATTTTTAGTCATAACAGGTTGTTCTTCGGTAATCTTGATTGCTGAAGAAAGCTGGAAGGGCCCAGTTTCCTCATCAATCACATCTCTGCTGAAAGTCAAGCTGTCAGTGTCAACATCAATCAACATGTATGCCTTATGATTGTCATTGTACCCTGTAAGCATTAATTTCTTACTCTTAGGGTCTAACTTGGTTTGCTTTGCATCTGGAATCCAAGTATATGCAATGGATCCAAAGACCTTAAGATGACTAACTTTTGGTTCCTCCCAGACCATAATTCCTCTGGGGTCTTTTGCTTCACCGCCTGTGTGGGAGACTTGTTTAGCAAATAAACTGTTGTATAAACTGCCTCAGCCCAAAATTTCCTAGGAACACTCCTATTCTCCAACATAAATCGAGTCATCTCAGTGATACTACAGTTCGACCTCTCAACAACTCCATTCTGCTTGGGAGTGTAGGGTGTTGTATATTGTCATTTTATGTCGTATTTAGTACAAAATGCATTGAATTCTTTGTAACAGAATTCACCTCCATTATCAAATCTAAGAATTGTTATGTGACAACCAAACTCTTTTTCTACTAATGCTTTGAACTTTTGAAATTCGTTAAACACATCTGATTTTTAATTTCAAAAAATACACCCACATTTTCCTACTAAAATCATCTAAAAACAGAAGAAAATACCTAACACCAGTGACCAATGTCGTGTTCATTGGTCCACAAATGTCTACATGAACTAGTTGTAGGACTCTCTGGGCTCTCCAAGCCTGTTCGTCCTCAAATGGAGTTTTGTGTTGCTTCCCTGCTTGGCAAGCTCCACAAACACCCTATATCTGTTGTTGGATGTCAAGTAAATCCATCTACCAAATTCTCTCGAGCCAACTGAGAGAGATAGGATAAGTTGAGGTGCCCATACGGCTGGTGCCAAAGTGTATTGATATCAGATGCACTCTTGGCTGCCAATGCATGCTCCTAAACCTGTCCAATGTCAACCAGTCAATACAAACCATGATCTTCTATTCCGACTGCAATAGTATTCTTCGTCTCCTTGTCAACTATGTAGCATTTATGTTTGCTAAAGATGACATCCAGATTGGGACAATGTCGCATAATCTGACTCATTGACAATAATTTAAGCTCCATTCCCGGCACATAGTACACATTGAGAAAATTTATTTTTTCCCTCCAGAGGTTATTTGCACATTCCCTCTGCCAACAACTATGTACTCCTCACCACCACCAAAGATCAATGAATCAGAGCAAGCCGTGTTCTCCATGAACCAATCTTTCCTGTGGGTGAAATGACGAGATGCTCCTGAATCTATGTACCATGCAGATGACTTTGACTGATCTGCTAGTCATTTGGCCATGAATGCATAGAAGGGTAATTCCTTCTCAAAATGCTCTGCAACATGAGCCTTTTGCTGAGGCCCTCCCTAGTTGGATTTTTGTTCAGCCAACCTCTTTCTACAGTGCTTCTTCATATGAGCCATCTTACCACAATAATGACGTGATGTTTTTTAGATTCTTTTAAGTATCCTCATTGTTACCTTGTCCCTTCTGTGATCATTTGCCTTTGCCCTTGTCTTTGCTGCAAATGCCTGTTCCATACTCTATGTCAGAAGCAAAAATGGTGTTAAAAACGCGATTTTTTCAAAAAATCGGGAATCAGTAGAATCCCGATTTTTGCTATGAATCGTTGACCGACTATCAACACTCTTTAGGGTTTTTGTTTAATCGCGTCTAAATCGTAGAAACTAGGTTTTTCATTCATTTTTGAGACCGCAGAAAGTAGGGTTTCCTTTTACGGCCCTTGATTTAAACAGAGGGAGTAAGAAGGTTGTTCGGGTGCTTTTGGTTCCGGGAATGAGAGGAAGCGCAGGTTCCATGGCAAAAATCAAAGATCAATGACATATTGAGAACCAAAATATGGCGAAAATCGTTTTTTACAAAAGAACGAATGACTACTAAAGATTGTTAGTGTAGGTTTTTATTTCCTAGTGGGTTATTTATTTTTTCCCTATATTCCTAGGTTTTTCCTACACTTCTTTTAATCTCGCTTAGGTTAATAAAGCATGTCTTATTAGGTGAGTGGTTGAGAGGTGTCACCTTCCTACATGTGAGCATCCATTAGCTAGCTTGGGAAGATACCTTGCTATCTTTAGTCCGATAGATGGTTGCTCTTCATTGGTCGGTGTTGCCACCTCCTCCCTCTTCCTAGTCTATATAAGCATGCTACCTAGCCTGTATTTTGTATCTTTTACTTTTGCATCCTCTTAATGCTATTTTGCTTCTAGTATTTGCATTACTCTCTTGGAGACTGACTCTGTTGCTATTTTGATTTCGCATCATTTGCATTCATAGTTTAGATATCTATTCGTTTGCACTAGTTTTCTGGGTTATTAATCTTTTTAGATTCTAACATGGTATCAGAGCTATTCTATGTGCAAGAGTAGATTTTAGTTTCCATATTTGAGAGATTCGGGGGGGCTAATAAATCTTATTACAGTTTTTCGAAAAACCCAGTATGCTCTTCTCTTGCATCTTCGAATGATCTTGAGAATCAGAAAAGTTTGATGGAAACTTTTCTAATCTCTAGTGTTTGCACGTGTTTTATGAAATCTGGGTGATTGTAGCATTTCTGGTTATACTGGCAACATTTCCGGCTGTTCCAACGCATCTAGGAGGCTTGAGAAAGTCAGAATTGGCTTTCGTTTCACCGAAATCGGAGATCGTCATACACAGTTGCAGAACTGGGGTTTCGAGCTCAAATCTGACAACCAGCTTGCATATTTGGTGTTTTCAATCAATATTGCAGGTTCCAGCATGCCATTGTTTGTCCTAAGTAGCTGATTCAGCCTTTGCATATCGTTTTTTGGTTGCTGGGGTCGTTTTTTGTAGCTAAAGGCGTTCTTTGTCCTAAGTAGCTGATTCAGCCTTTGCATATCGTTTTTTGGTTGCTGGGGTCGTTTTTTGTAGCTAAAGGCGTTCTGTTTACACTGGATCAACATCTAGATGTATGTCAACAAGAAAAACGCCTTCTGGGTTTTGTTCGCAGCACAGAAAAACCATCTGGGTATCTTTCCGTTTTTGTATGCAGTCTATATATTTTGCAGAAAAGCGCTCAGAAAGCTACAGCAGGACCCCTCTCCGTTGGCAGTTGCAGTTTTGAAAGTAGTTTTCAAATGCTCCGTTCTTGCTCATACAGACTCCTTTTCCCACGAAATTTTTTTTGATTTTGGCTATTTTTTCGTGCTCTATGCACTAGTGCAGGCGTTTTTTGATTTTGATGCCGAGATTTTTTAAAAATTACAGATTCTCAGTCGTGACATTGCACAGTTCTCGTTTTAAGAACTTCGGAGGATCATAACTTTCACATACAACCTCGTATCAAGGCGATTCTTTTTTTGAAAGTGCATGATTTTTTGAGTAGATCGCAGTGGTGCTGTTTATTTCTCTGAGTATTGTGTCAAAGTTGTATTTTTAGCATATGCTCTTCGTGAGGGTTTTGCAATGCATTGAAATCAAGACCACTTAGTATTTCTTGCTAGTGGTAGTTGTAAACGCACTAATATAAAGTGCCAAATCATATTTTCTTGGGGGCGTTCTTTGATTGAGTGAAAAGGGAGGGCTGTCTTGGTTGTGTTCTCTTCTTTTCGACATTTCTTCTCTGCATTTCTTCATCATGGATCGAACAAATCTGCCCATCCTAACTCCATACAATTACTTTGAGTGGAAATCACGCATGACAATTCACTTAAGGAAAGCTGGATTAAATAGGATAACTATGGGACTTGAAACTGAACCTGCTAAAGATGAAGATAAGCCTAAGTGGTTTAACAAATGTGATGAGGCATATGGAACATTGTGTTTGTCTGTTTCTCCTAATTTGCTCTTTTACATTGAGTCTTTGAATACACGAAATGAAATCTGGACAAAGCTAGAAACACTATTTGGCACACAAGATTCAATGAGGGGTCATATGTTGGAAAATGAACTAATTAGTTTAAGTCTAGGCAATTTCAACACAATCCAGGATTTCTTCACTAAATTGAAATCACTAAGGCTGCAGTTAAAACAATGTGGAATTGAAAAGAAAGATGAACAACTGATTCTTAGTATTCTCTCTAAGCTAAGTTCAAAATATTTTGTGTTTGTTTCTACCTTCTATGCTACTAAGGGTGCACTTGGTACTCAATTCACCATGCCATCTTTAGATGATTTTGCTGTCAATCTCACTCGGGAACAGGACAAGCTAATCCAGATGGGCACTCTTAAGTCCTTTAAGTCACATGCCTTGGCTGCCAACCAAAGCACAAAAGAACAAAAAGGACAAAGTAGTAACAACAATAGTAAGGATAAGAAACAGAAGAATAGCAAGGAGAAGAAGGATCAGATACCAGTTGCTTCAAAAGCAACTAATGAGACCCAATCTTCCAAGGGTGACAAGCCTAAGAAAGAGAGGGTCCAATGTGCCTATTGTAAAAGACCCGGTCATGATGAACATAAATGTCTGAAGAAACAAATTGATCACTTGACACACATTCTTGAGAAGAATAATATTAGTGTTCCTAAGTCTATCAAACAGAGTTCTAATGAGGGGTCTAACAAGGCAAAAGAAAACAGCAAGAGGAAAGGAAAGGGCAAGGCCCTTGTTGCAGTTGCTTCTTCACCATCCACTTGGGTTCTTGATTCAGGTGCTTCGCACCACATGGCTTCATCTAAAGAAGAACTTGCATCTCTGGAGCCATGTACTATGCCTTCTATTTTGATGGGTGATGACACTCCTATTGAGGTGTGTGGGAGAGGGTCTGTTGATGTGGGGGATGGCACATTCCATGATGTTCTTTGTGTGCCCTCATTATCAACTAATCTCCTATCAGTATACCAGATCACTCACACAGGTTCAGGCAAGCAGGTTGAGTTCACTCTTGATTCAGTGGAGATTCGTGAGTTGCACAGTGGTTCTACAGTTGCAGTTGGGAGAGCAGATCATCAGTCACGGCTCTATCTATTTTCTCACTTTGTTCCCGATCCTCCTTCGACTGTTTTGCTCACTCATTCTGATGATGTGAGTAGATTATGGCATGAGCGGTTTGGCCATCTTAACTTTCGCTACTTGCAGCAGCTCAACCAGCAGAGCATGGTCACAGGGTTGCCTTCAGTTTAGTTTTCAGGTGGTGTATGCCAAGGTTGCATTCTTGATAAGCATCCTAAGGAAAAGTTTGACAAAGGTAAGGCATGGAGAACTTCACAGATACTGGAGTTAGTTCACAGTGATTTGGCTGGTCCATTTCAGCATCCTTCTTTTAGCAGGGCTAGATATGTCCTCACATTCATTGATGACTTTTCTCGATATACTTGGGTGTACTTTCTCAAACAGAAGTCAGAGGTATTTGATCATTTTCAGGACTTCAAAACTTTTGTAGAGAAGCAATCCGAGAAAGCTATCAAAGTTTTGCGCACTGACAATGGTGGTATGTCAACCATCGGTTTGAGAGGTTTTGCACTTCAAAGGGGATTGATTTGCAGCATTCAATTCCATACAATCCTCAGCAGAATGGTGTTGCAGAACGGAAGAATAGGTCCTTGAAGGAAATGGCGAAATGCATGATTCACTCCAGATCTCTTGCACCACAGTATTGGGCAAAGGCCATTAACTGTGCTTGTTATATCCAGAACCGTGTTCCTCACTGAGTCTTAAAGGGAGTCACTCCTTTTGAAGCTTGGAGCGGTCGGAAACCATCAGTTAAGCACTTTCGAGTTTTTGGTTCTCCTGCATGGGCCCACATTCCTGCAGAGAAACGCAAGGCCTTGGATCCGCGGAGTAGACCTTGCATATTTGTAGGTTATCCTGATGGTGTGAAGGGTTATCAGTTGCTCCACCCTACTACACATGAGTTGTTCATTGAGAGGAGTGTTCAGTTTGAGGAGGGCTCTTCGAGCTCACTTTCTATCACTTCTCCAACTCCTACCTTGACATTGGAATCACTTGGGATACATGACAGATCTTCTGATGAGTCAAATTCACCTGAGCAGTCTTCTACCTCCACTTTTGATACAGAGAGCGATTCAGAGGACTCACCTCCTTCCTCTCCTAGTCATCATTCAGAGGTTGATGATTCTCCTCCAGATTCTCCATCTTCCAGTCCACTTTGGGCTAGACAGACCTTGTAGTCTGCAGATGATTGGGTTGGGGATCCATCAGACACCAAGCGGACTCATTCACAGTTCCAGGATGCTCCACATGTCTTCATTGCTACTGCCTCAGATCCACAGTCTTTTCGTGAGGCTTCTGGTATTCCTGAGTGGGATACAGCTATGCAGGAGTATAGCTCCTTGATGAGGAACCACACTTGGGATCTTGTCCCTCTTCCTAAGGGAAGAAAACTTGTTCGATGTAAGTGGATCTATCGGACAAAATTTGCAGCAGACGGGTTGATTGACAAGCATAAGGCTCGCTTGGTCGCCAAAGGATTCTCCCAGGTTCCTGGGATTGACTACTCTAAGACTTTTGCGCCAGTTGCCCGAATGAATTCCATCCGACTTGTTCTTGCCATTGTTGCAGCTAATCGTTGGGAAGTACACCAGATGGATGTGAAGAGTGCTTTTCTTTACGGTGACCTTCCGGAGGAGATCTACATGGAGCAGCCACAGGGGTTCCTTCAGGATTCTTCACTTGTGTGTCGTCTTCGGAAGTCTCTCTATGGCCTCAAACAGGCTCCTCGGGCCTGGTATGCCAAGATGGACTCCTTCCTTCTATCAGTTGGGTTCACTCGGTGCCATTCTGATCCCAATGTCTACATTCTACAGCAGAATGATTCACTCCTATTTTTGGTTCTGTATGTTGATGACTTGCTGATCACAGGGAGTTCTTCATCCACCATTGGGGCTGTCAAAACTGCCCTTCATGACAGGGTTTTGATGACTGACTTGCGCTTGTTGCATTACTTTCTCGGAATTGAGATCTACCAATCTGCTTCCGGGATCACCATCAACCAGTCCAAGTATGCTCTAGATTTGCTCTCGAGGTTTCATATGGCTGACTGCAAGCTTGCTCCGACTCCCTTTCTTTCTGGAGTCAAACTTGAGGCTCAGTGTTCTCCACTTGTTGATGGCACTTTGTACCGACAGCTTTTTGGGAGTCTCATTTATCTGACTCATACGAGACCCAACATTTCATATGCTGTAGGCATGGTCTCTCGATTCATGCAGGAGCCTCATGAGCTGCACTAGAAAGCAGCCAAGCGGATCCTTCACTACATTCAAGGTACTCACAGTTTTGGGATTCACTACGCAGCGAGCATTGAGCTTGACTTGGTGGGCTACACAGATTCAGATTGGGCAAGCGATTCTCAGGATCGCAAGTCTACTTCAGGCTACAACTTCTCACTTGGTTCAGGTTTTGTTTGTTGGTCGAGCAAGAAGCAGTCTGCTATTGCTCTATCTTCTACTGAGGCCGAGTATCGAGGGGCTGTGAATGCCGCCACTGAGGCCATTTGGCTTCAGAATCTTCTCACTGAGTTTGGTATCCAGATCAGACGGCCATCAGTCATATTTTGTGACAACCAGAGTGCCATTCATATCTCACGGAATCCGGTCCATCATCAGCGGACCAAACACATAGAGGTCCACATGCACTACATCCGGGAGCTCATCCATGGGCACGTCATCGACCTTCGCTACTGTCCGACTTCCGAGCAGGTTGCTGATATCTTCACCAAACCCTTCACTAACAGCAAGTTCCTTCATTTGCGAGCTGTGCTGGGGGTGCGGGATGCTTCATCTTCTGGGGGGGCTTCTTCCTCTCACTCGGAGTCCTGACTCTCTCTACTTTTAGGGGGGTCTCTTCTCTCTCTATTTTTTTTTTTTGGGGGGGGGGGGCTTTTCTCTCTCTTTGGGGGGGAATTTTATGTACATGGGTACCTCATCAAGCTTGATTTGCCGGGACCCATTTCTACATCCACCTAAGCTTCACTTATGGGGGGGTGTTAGTGTAGGTTTTTATTTCCTAGTGGGTTATTTATTTTTTCCCTATATTCCTAGTTTTTTCCTACACTTCTTTTAATCTCGCTTAGGTTAATAAAGCATGTCTTATTAGGTGAGTGGTTGCGAGGTGTTACCTTCCTACATGTGAGCATCCATTAGCTATCTTGGGAAGATACTTTGCTATCTTTAGTCTGATAGATGGTTGCTCCTCATTGGTCGATGTTGCCACCTCCTCCCTCTTCCTAGTCTATATAAGCATGCTACCTAGCTTGTAATTTGTATCTTTTGCTTTTGCATCCTCTTAATGCTATTTTGCTTCTAGCATTTGCATTACTCTCTTGGAGACTGACTCTATGTTGCTATTTTGATTTCGCATCATTTGCATTCATAGTTTAGATATCTATTCGTTTGCACTAGTTTTCTGGGTTAATAATCTTTTCAGATTCTAACAAAGATTTTGTGCTTTACACCATGTCGAGAGAACCAGGCTGCATCTCAAACCGGTTTTAATACTAGCACCTGCACTCATAGGTGATAGGAGGTTCAAGGAATTCGCCAATAGGAACAAGCAACGAGTTTAGAAAATTTTCTGGCGTGAATTTTTTTTACGGCGTGAGACAATTTTCCGAGCACTATAATGCTCACATATAAAAGCCTATCGGCTAATAATATTTAATATATTGTCAATAGGAAACTTTATATTATATTTAATATTGATACATTGCAATTTAATATGATTTTTGTTTTTTTTAATATAATTGTGTTTATTAACTTATAATATTATAAATTATAAAGAAACAATATAATATTATGGTTTATATAATTTTTAATAAATTTATATATATATATATATATATATATATATATATATATTTGTTTGGTAAGTGTGGGAATTTTTAGGCTAGCCCACTCCAGTGAAGGTCACAAAGGGGACCTCCTCCCCTTCGAACTGCAACCACCACCGTAGCGTGGATCGCCAACGGTGCGGCCCTGTTAAGTCTGCCACCACTGTAATCATGTCGCTTGTAGCGCGAATCGCCACCGGTAAATGCGTCACTATATACCACTGCTGCCATACACCAAAATTCAAACATACTCCACTCAAGAACCACGGAGTGCCAAGAGTCACCTACATAGAGCCACAACCATTTAGAAGCCAAGATGTCTTTGAGGGGATTTGAACCTTGGTCTCCACAATAATGGCCAAGTGGCCTTAACCACTAGACCACACCCACTCGATAAATTAATATATATAATACTATTTATTTAATTAACTTATTAAATTTATAATTGAGTTTATTTATAATTCTTAATTAATAATTTAATTCTATTTTTTATTTTGTTTTAATTTAATTTATTTTATTTTTTAAATAATATTTTGTAAATATTTTTATATTTTTAATTTCATAGAATATAATATTGTTTAAGTTAAAAATTATAAAATAGAATATAGTTGGATATTTTTAATTTTTGTAAGTTTAAAATATTTTTAAAATTAGAATATATAATTATTTAAATTTTTTTATTAAAAAAATAAACAACAAGAAAATATTTTAGACTATAAACATTTTAATTGAGCAACACTTTTAAAAATTTATAATTTTATTATTTACATATAAATTATAATTTATATAATATATAATTTATAATTTTATTATATATATAAATTATAACATATAATTTGTAATTTATAATATTTTATATATAATTATAATATATTATATAACTATAATTATAATTATAATTATATATATATATATATTAAAAATTATAATATTTTACAATTTTTTACCTTTTTTATATCCGATTTTTTCCCGTTCAAATCCCAATTTTTTGAAAAAATCTTATACTTTTGGTTTGCCAATTTTTTCCCCAAAAGATTTTTGCTGCTATGCTCTATGTATCACTGTCGGTACCAAATTGTTTCTTCCATTTGTCCTGCTGTAAGAGCTTATTGCACAGCTCTTCGAACTTCAGGTCAACACTGGTAGAGGTAATATTGAGTGTCAATAAAATGCTCATAAGCCCATGGTAAGATTTTTAGCGTGATTACCGCCATGTCCTCTTCTTCCATCTTCCGACCTATGGCTAACAACTGATCTCGAATGTCCTTTATCTTGAGTAAATGCTCCTACAAAGACATTTTCTCTCCATAATCGAAAAGAGCATATTCTTCGGGAAGAAGGCCCTGCCTTTATCTTAAGTCTTGTGCAGTTCTCGCAGATGCTTCCAAATTTCCACAAAGGTTGTACCTATTTGAACCTCTGAAAGCATTTCATCAATCACTAATAATTTTATCAACATGACTACTTTTCTGTCATGTTTGTCAAACTTGTCATGGTCTTTACCCACAGTTGCTAGCCGAGTGTCGGTACCGAGGACAATCTTTTCGAGGCATCTGTACTTGAAAATCATTAGCATGCATTACTTCCACGTGTTGTAATTTTTGCCAGTAAAACGTTGGCTACCTTCCAACATGATGTTGGGTAAAGAGGCCATCTTCCCTACCGCAACTCATTATCACAGAGTAAAAATAGATCCTCGAATCACGCTGTTGTAGTAACCCTAAAAAATTCCTAATAACCCTAGCTTGCAAATACTTAAATTTTTCTACTAATAAAAAATGAAAAATATCTGAATTTTTTCGAGTTCAAACCCTAGCCAACAACAAACACCCACGATTTTGTAAAAAAATTGTTAAAAACTTGAACAAAGCATCTACAATTTAGTCTGAAAAAACCCTAGCTGCTCACGTTTTCGTCTGAAAAACAAACGATTTGGTCTGAAAAAACCTGGCCGCTCACGTTTTGGTTTGAAACACCCACGATTTTTTTTTAATCGTCAAAAAACTTGAAGAAAACTTCTTCTCTAGCCGCGGCCTGGGAAAACATCGCAAAAAAAGATGAAAAAGAGCTAAAATGAGTTTCCTTCCTATGTGACTTGACAAAACCGCCTCATAAAATGATTAGCATAGGCGCAATTTTGTAAGAACCTGTTTAATTCTGATATTAAATTTAAGCTCGCTGTCCTGAATTTTCTGATTTGATTTTCTTCCAATCTACTTAGGATTTTCAATTTTCGTTTTCACCAATGTGTTTGCAATATAATGAAGATGGAAAGGTTGCAATATGACAAACAAATACTAACAAAAGATGACTGAAATGTAGTTATATCAGCTCACATATACATCCAAAATCAATGCAAAACACAAATGAACATACCCGGATGGAAAGATAGGCTTTTTTATTCAAATGTAGTTGGCGGGTTACAAAACAGAATGGTCTGATATGAAAATCAGACTTACATAAACATGTAGATGATGCCCTAGATTGATCAAAATGCCATACAAATGATCCTCCAATGATGTTACATCAAGTGCCAATACATAGATGATGAATGCTGATGTAAAATCTCAAGCCAAATCCAATCAAG
This sequence comes from Cunninghamia lanceolata, assembly GCA_027924645.1. Classification (NCBI taxonomy): domain Eukaryota; kingdom Viridiplantae; phylum Streptophyta; class Pinopsida; order Cupressales; family Cupressaceae; genus Cunninghamia; species Cunninghamia lanceolata. The sequence goes on from BSBN01000250.1 coordinate 560,519, forward strand.
AAGCCTGATCAAGGAAACTGTAGCTGCTGATATACAATCAGACTTGTAAACCCTAGCCCAATTCACCAAAATGTGCCTCCAAACCCTAGCGATAGATGCCAAATTAAAGCGCTATGGGTCTAATGTGGAAATATGAAACTTCAACCTCAATGTCGTGGCTGATAATACTCCGATCTATACTTGTAATTGATTTTCTAAGGTCTGATATAAAATGGCAGCAACCTGTCATATATTTCTGAGTGCAAAATCAAGGTTTTCACCAACAACAAACCCTCCAAATGGTGTAAAATCATCAATACAACTCAGCCATGGATGCCAATAGTGAAATTGCCCTTCAAAAACCTTCAACAATGCCTTCCAATGTGCAAATTATATTCAAACCCTAGTTGAACCTACAAATTCAATTAAAACCCTAGTTGGATTGAAGCCATTATCTCCTCAAAAGCTTACAATATGCTCAATAATGGATTCTAGGTGAATCCATCTCCCATGGTGGATTGGGTTTTCGTCCAACCACTCAAAATCCAAGGGTTTTCGTCCTTGAATTACGCTGAAACTCTGTTACAGCCAATAGAAAGCTCTCCAAAGATGAAATTGTCAAATACTCAATGATGAACAATAATGCCAAATGACCTCCTTTTATAGTTTTCACCTTGGGCGCCCAATTTCAATGAAATATAATCTTTTTTCAAGTCCACCGCCAAAAGAAAATATTATTTATTTATTTTTTTTCTCCAATTTGGACGGCCTCATGGGAAAATAATAAAAAATAATAAAATAATATTATTTTATTATTTCAACTTGGAGAGATAAAATATTAATATTTTATTTTATTTCACTTCCAATATTCTATTTTTCCACCTTTTTTCATTTTTCCTCTTGCCATAATATTTAATTAATTTTCGTTTTTCTCCTTGGCTAAATATTTAATTAATTTTAATTTTTCCACAAATATTAGTAAAATATAAAAAATCATCTCCAAACTTCATTTTGCCAAAGAAAAATCATTTTTGCCACTTAAAACCCACTTTCCATTCTCCAAGCTTTAAGTTATTTGCTGACTTTCCTTTTCCCAAGCTTGAAGTCACTTTAGCTCAAAAAGGGGACATTACAAATTTGGTAAAAAATCCACCTGAAACAACCCACAATTTTATAAAAACATCATCAAAAACAATGAAGAACTCCATTATTTTTTTAAAAAATCATCCACAAAATGCCTTTTACCAGTCGCGCAACCTTAATCCTGGCGTGAAAATGCAGGTAAGAAACAGCGCTAAAAAACACCAAAAAACGCAATTTTCCTTGGGCGCTGCGACTTTTATCAAGACCACGATTTTTTAGTGTGATTTTAACAGAAAAATTTGCCACAAAAACCTATGAAAATTTCCACGCCACAACTTTTGAAAAATGCCACAATTTTCCAAAATGAAATCAAAATTTCTTCATAAAAATCCGCTATGAATGTTCAAACTAATTTCAAGCGCGATTTTTCTTTTGTATCTTTCTGTGTCACAAGTGTTCTTCGAATCGTCACTACCGGCAATAGTCCCTAGATCTTCACATGTTCACTTTCTTAGATCCCGAAGCTCGACTTGGGCTTTGATACCATATAAGAATAATTGAACACATAATGATTACCAAGATATTTGATTTTAAACAAAGGAGCGAAAGCATCCTTAAATAAGATTACAAACGCTTTATCCGAAAAGGATAAGAGCGACAACTAAGAGGATAAAGCATTTGTAATCTTATTTAAGGATGCTTTCACTCCTTTGTTTAAAATCGAATATCTTGGTAATCATTCTGTGTTTAATTATTTAAAATCTCGTCAACACCTATGGAGAAAGGGCTGAAACTTTCAGCCAAAATTGACTCTAAGACCGTCAATGAGCCAGCTTACAAGCAACTAGTGGGGAGCTTCACTTATCTTACAGCCACTAGACCTGATTTGAGTCATGCCTATGAATTTCATTTCTTGATTCATGACAACACCCAAAGTAGGACATTGGATTGTAGCGAAGAGGATGTTGAGATATGTGAAAGGGACACTTGACTTTGGCATTTTGTACAGCAGAAGCAAAGATCCTAGGCTGATTGGGTTTACAAATTCAAATTGGGCAGGTTCTGTGGATGACAGAAAATCCACATCTGGGTATGTTTTCAGCCTTGGCATAGGTGCAATCACATGGACCAGCAAGAAACGGTGGGCAATAGCTCTATCCTTGACAGAAGCACAATATCGAGGAGCAATAAAAGCATCATGTGAGGTAGTATAGCTCAGAAGGATGCTTTCAGACATGAAGATGCCCCAAGCAGCGCCTTCACCCTTGTTTTGTGACAATCAAGGGGTGCTAAAACTTGTCAAGAATCCAATCTTCCACAAACATACCAAACATGTGAAACTTCATTGTCATTTCATCAAACAACTTGTAGAAGATGGATCGGTTATGTTGCAATATTATCCTTCTAAGAATCAAATTGCAGAGATTCTTAACAAGTCTTTGAGTCCTGACAAATTTGTAAAATTTCGAGATAAGCTTGGTGTAGTTAATAGATTGACCATTAAGGGAGGGTATTAAAGTAATGTTTTATTTATAATGGTCAATTAGCTTTTAGGATAGACTTTAGGAATATTAGTTATTCTTTGTCCTCTTAGTTGTCGCTCTTATCCTTTTTGGATAAAGCGTTTGTAATCTTATTTAAGAATGTTTCCGCTCCTTTGTTTAAAATCGAATATCTTGGTAATCATTCTGTGTTTAATTATTCTTATAAGGCTATCACCTTAATGTTATCAAGGTTGGTCTCCAAGCGTTTGTGACTCCAATTTTGGGACAAAGGGTCTAGTTTCTTTTGTTAGTCCCTTTGAGCTGCAGATAGAGAATTGTGGCATCTACATCAAGAAGGATGTAGATGAAAACCTCGTTGACAAGACAGCTATCACCTGGTTCTGAAGCCATTTTGTGGTTTTTTTATTTTTCTAATAATCTACTCATTTTATAAATCTTACCTTGAATTCATGACTAACTTGTCAAATAACCTCTTTGGCATAGATGTAATTGTATTCTAATTCCACTATTGATAAGAATATTGTGATTTGCCCACTATCATGCAGTCACTTTAAACTGCATGTTCATTTGGATAATGCATTGATCATATGTATATATCAACTGCACACATATTGATTGAAGAGTAATAGCTATATTTTTAGAGGGAGTTCTATATTTATTGGGGCATCTTCTTCCATTCCTGACCGCCTCCCTTTGAGTTTTTGTGGAGATCCATGTATCATTGCTGGAACTAATCCCCTTGTCCCATATCTAAACATATGTAATCAACAATGAAATTTTTACATGCTATTGGTTCAGTTCCAATTAAGGTTACAAGATTTGGTTCCTGTGTGCATTTATTAGTCAAATTTGGATACTATTTTTTCATCATTACCTAAGTTTGATTGAATACCTCAGAAATGAGAATATTCCAGTTTATCATGTCCTGCACAATGAGGTTATACTCCACAAACCAGATGGGATTGTAAAATGTAAAATTGATTGCTCTATACCAAGAATTATGTAAGAATGGAAATGAGAATGGATTTCTGATTAGTTACTTTAGTTAATTTGATCCATTCTCTTACATGAATTTGGTATGGAAACTTGATGGGGCTATTAGGAATTTAAAATTTATTTTCTATCTCAATGCTCCTCTTTTCCATATTCAAATTGTGCTGGAATTTTTTATAGTTTATTTATGTGCACCATGATCTGTGCAAGACTAAGCATCATATTTTATTTTCAATCTTGGTATCCAACGTGAAAAAGACAGAGGGATCAGCAAAGATGTTGTTAAAGTATCCCTTTCAGAAATTCAAACTCTTACATGCAAATACTAATTCTATGTTGAACCATCAAACTAAACTCTGCAACAGGACCCTTGCAATGTTAGAAACGATAAAGAACGCAGCACCAAAAATGAGAAAAAATAAAATTAATATCACTCGGGAGCATATAAGAATAGAGCATAACCTACTAAGAATATAAGGAATCCTTGGACACTTCAAAGCTCATCTCAAAACATAGCAGCATGCATTATGATAACTAAGAATATTGTCTTCCAATTTGCAAACCTGCATTTATTGCTGCATCTGTCTGAATTGCTCCCAGGATGGGCCTCCCAATGGGAGAAGGTATTTCCCGTTTGAGTCCACTCACAACCTGTATAGCATATTTTATTAACACATAAACATTTACACTCTAGCAAAGAAGTCATTCCACTACTGTGACCCAAAAATGAGTTACAGTTGACTATCTAAAACATGAAAATAGAGTAGACATGAGGTTTTTGCAGTCCATGAATATGAGTTAGTCTGAAAAATAAATTCCAGAAGCATCTAACTCACATGAAAACATAGTCATTTTCTATTCATTTTCTATACATATGAACATCTAGATGGATAGGCAATCATCAAATCTAAGGAATCCCATTGTGCTCTCTCTCTTCTGGTCACTTTTCAGGAACATCACATACAGTGCACTAAACAAAATCTAAGGAATCCCATTGTGCTCTCTCTCTCTCTCTTTGACATTTTGTTTAGTGCACTGTATGTGATGTTCCTGAAAAGTGACCAGAAGTCCATAGCCAGAATTATCAATCCGTAAAAACAATTTGTAATACAACATTATCTATAAGAAAACTACGACTCAGACAAGCCTATAGTGCTACAGGTTTTTGTTTCTATCAGAATATGCTTGGAAAAGTTCATGGAAGGAAAAAGAGATTGGAAAATAATGTTCGAAGAATCCCAAGCTTAACATACCCAAACTTTATGCATAGACAAAAGGAACACAGACAACTTAAGGAAGAATAGATTTGAAGTAAACTATAAATTTGATTCAGATTTCAGTGCATGTTATATATAAGCTTTAAGATAAACAAACATTATATAGAGAGAAAAAGAACCTCTACAACCCAAACAGGAATAGATTTGAAAATTGAACTTTATACATGGAGAAAAAGCAACCGGACAACCCAAACAAGAATAGATTTGAAGTAAACTATTATATTTGATTCACATTTCAATGCATGATGTGTAATCTTATAAGGGAATTCATTATAAAATAAAGGTACAACACAAATGAACAGCCACCAAATTCTAGACTCATACTGGAAAAAATTAGGAAGCAGAGTCACAAAAATATAAACCAACAAAATTCCTAATTGTTGGCAAGAAATGGAGAGGACTCAGTCCAGAGATCTGAGCCTCAGTCAAATCTCTAAAGTCAGTTTATACCCCAGAAGATACAGTGAGACAATCATAAAGAACAGTAAGGAATTATAGCATGTGGTAAGAATACATCATTCATACACATCACACACATTCATATACACATATAGATTAGATTAAATCCATATATCTCCTTTATATATTCATTATAGTCTTATCTACAAAATGGCAAATATGAGTCTTTGCTCTGCATATATCTCTTCTTACATATTCACTCTTCTATTCTCTTACATCTTACATATTGTCTATTACATATCTATATGTTCCATTAGGGATGTCTCCCTTACAAAATGTCACTATTTATGTCAACCTTGTCCTCCGCATTCCCCTTGCGGTGATTTGCGGTAGAATCTGTTGTGTGCCCTACTGCTGTACATACCCTGCCAACATCATCCCCCCTTTTAGAACTATGTCTTGCACTCAAGACATGAGATGCTAATTCCGAGCAAGATATTTTTGTAGATTACCTTCAACTGGCTCAAGGTAGTGTCCCACTGTCTCTTACTTTGTTGTAGCACCTGAATCTAGGCCTCTATCTCAATGTTTGTCTTCTCCACATCTCCCATATTGGATAGGATCTGTATCTTCTGCGCATTGTGTTCAGCCTCAGATAATATACCTGTCAAGTGGGCTAGACGGAGGCTGATTACCTCTCTCAACTGCTTTACCTACCCCTTAATCTACTCCCGCTGATCCTGGAGTTGTTGCAGCTATGTGTGGGTTGTCTCAATTTGCGCCCTTATTGCTCCATTCATGTCCTTTAAGGGATCATATGTCTCTGTAGTTTGAGCTACTTGTACTTCTATGGCATCTATTTGATCTTTTAGATTCTTGGTAGTGGTAGGCCATTGCAGACAAAATTGATATATTACAATAGCCTCCCCTATGGCTTGTTGTAAGTTTTCGATGTGTTTCTAGCTGGGTAGTTGCTGATGCACATTTCCTTGATGCTTCTGTCATTCTTTTCTTGTTCATGTCATCAGTAATCTGCTTCTTCACCTTGTCCTGATATTTCATCTTTGCTTGCAGGCTACTAACCAACTACTTGAGCTGTGTTAATGGCAGTGTGGTATCCCTCTGAGCATTTGGCAATTGGTTTTGTATCGCACCCACTGCCTCTTGTAAGTGCCCAGTACTATCTACATGTTGCTGTAGTATTTCCTCCCTTGCGGTAGCATGAAAGATATCCCCTAGCTGTAGCTTCTGGAGGGGTGATATCCCAAATAGATTAACTTGTGATCCAATTAGGGGGAGTTGTAGTGGCTGCGGAGTAACCACCGATTGGATCTGCTTTTGTTGTGCTAGAAAGTCTTTGATGGACTAGATGGGGGAGGCAGAGGAGGAAGCATTTGTATTATCTGTTTATTGCTGATTGTGTGTGTCTTGCAAAGGAGAGTTTATTTGTTCTTGTTGTGTCTCCTGCTCTTTCTGTCATGACTCAATACTTTCCAATTAAAGATTGGAAAGAATAGCATTGAGAATTTCTCACTATCACTCTCTCTACCTTCCCATACTTAGTCAAATTTGAGGCCAAGAAGAAAAAGACAAAATAGGGAAAAGGACAAAATAAGAATCAAGACAAAATAAGAGCAAGACAAAGAAACTAACAAATAATAATTATTATATCTTCTAAAAAGGAACCGATTCTTGAAGAGGCATTCGTTCCTCTCAAAAGGCACGTCCACTTCTCCAAAGGCAGATCGCATGGTATAAAGGCAACAGATATCATTCTCCTCAAAGCATCAAACATACTTCATTCATTTGTAGATCATCAAATAAATATCATATGGTAAGCGATTCAGCAGATACAACACCAATTAAGGAACAGCAATAAATAATACAGTGACGGCATTAGTATCTATCAGTACTAACAGCATTAAAGAAATATATCTGACATTATAATTAGATCCGCCATCAAGATTATTGAAGCAAGTACAGTCCAGAAGCTATATCAGCAATAAGCATCTTTACATTATCATTCTTACTATATTCTGATCAGACTATCAGAATCATACAGGTATGAATATTTATTTATATATCTTTGCTTGTTGTTTATTCATACATGTATCATTATGATAGTAATGAGATTTATATGCAGTCCATCACTAACAATGTAATGTATAGATAGTTATATGCAATTACTCATGTATCTTGTATGCAATTATCCATAACATTATGTGACTTATTAACCTAATATGGGAGAATGAGAGAAAAGTGCCAAGAAGCCATTCATGGGTATTTAGAGACCTATGTCACATGAGGTATAAGGTACCCATAGTGCAAGGGATATTTATCACATAGAAGCCTTGTCACATGTGGTATAAGGTACCTGTTGTGACCAAATCACACATCACCCCATCAGACTGGGGACCCCCTCTTTTGAGCTCGGATGTTCCGGGGCGGTAAAGACATTAAGAAGGGGATGATCGTTTGGATGGTTTTGAATGCTTTATCTCTCTTTGTTCAACTAGGCATCACGTCAATCAGCGTTGCTGAGGCCATTAGACAAGATGAATGCCTTTCAGAAGACTTTCCAAAGGGGCACCAAGTGTAATCTGGCGCTTAGTGGTGTTTAGAGCGCCTTGAAGCAAGTTGAGCGCCTACGGGAGAACATTACATGATGTTTGCATCTTGGTGGAGTACAGAGTGTAAGTGCCTTGAACAGTGTTTAAGTTTCTGGAGTAGTATGCGCCTTAAGAGGAAAAGGATAAGCTCTGGTGCCTTCAAGGAGTTATGCGCCTTCAGATAGGAACTAGCGCCTTTGAAGAGAATTCCTGGAAGATGAACTATGATATGAGCGCCCAAAGGTCTTCTTTTTGCGCCTAAGGTCATGAAGAGAATTGAAACCTTGATGATGTATGCGCCCTGTGGTGAAGTGGGGTTTTTGAGCGCCTTGGAGAGTTCACTTCATTCTGGCGCCTTGGAGTGAAAGACAGAGTAATGTAGAGCGCCCAAGCCTAATCTAGCGCTTTGAGGAGGGATAGTGAATGACTTGGAGTGAAAAGAGACTTCATATGATATGCGCCATGATGAAGTGCGCCTTGGAGGAATAAGCACCTTCATGATGGGAGTTTTGCGCCTTGGAGTTAGATGGCATCATTTTGAAATCACATTATCTTGCGCCTTGACAAGGAATGATCTAGTGTCCTAGAGTAGTGTGCGCCTTAATGCTTTGAAGTAAGCTTGAAGTGTTTTTGGAGTACCTTGGAATGCTTTAGCGCCTTCAAGAAGGACTGGACTGGGATGGAGCGCCTTTGGAAGAACCTAGTCGGTTTGAGCGCTTTCCCTTGGATTCCTGTAGATGAACATGCGCCTAGGTGAGTTGAGGGTGTTTTGGCGCCTTGACCAAGATGAAAGGCTACTTGAGCACCTAGTTAAAGTCTTAGAATTTTAGCTTCTGGCACCTAGAGGAGATCTTTGGAGTGTTATAGCGCCTTGGTTAATAGATCATCTCCATTTGTAGTGCTTTGAATTGATTGAAGCGCCTTCATGCAGACCATGAGAGATCCAATATATGCACCTATGAGAAGGATGTGGAGCGCTTTCAAGGATTGATTGGAAATGTAAAGTTTAAAGCGCCCACCATCAGAGGATTTGGCTAGGGTCAAATTGCGCCCCGAGTCTCCTTGGTACTTTGAAGGAGGATAATGAAGTATAAAGTTGAATGTGCCTTGAAGATTTGTGCCTAGATTTGGGATGAGAGCGCTTTGGGGAAGGAGTCAAGCGCTATTTCAAAGTGTAGGAGCGCCTTAAAGTTCCCTTAGGGCGCCTTTGTGAGGCTAAGTGCGCCTTGAATGGTGAAGGAGCACCTTTGATCATCAAAATGCGCCAAGAGTGGAATAGTGCGCCTTGTGAAGAAAGGCATTTTGGTGAGAATGGATTGGAATGTTTTCATGGATTAAAGTTGAGTGATTTGAGCGCCTTAGAGCAAGGTCTAAGCGCCTTAGGTAAGTTAATGCGCCTTAGAACCATGAGGGAAGTTAAGTGCCTTTAGATGAAGTTGAACCTGACAAACTATGACAGGAGTACTTAAGTGGGTGTCATTGAAAGTGAATGTGCGCCTTGATGAATTTGGATGCTTCGAGGCGAAAGTCAAAAGACCCCTTGAGGGGCGCCTAGAGTTGGGGAAATTATTTTGAGCACCCTTTACATTCCTCTTAATCACTTAGATTGCATTGGAGTGTATCCTCATGTTGGAGTCTGGATTTAAAAGTCAACGCCTAAGGAATATGCGCCTAGTTGAAATGATGAAAAGAGTCAGTGCCTAAAGAAGGAAATAGGTAGTTGTGAAGTTGAATGAACCTTAGGTGGTTGAGGATGGGGTTTTGAGCGCCTTAGAAACACCTTATGGAGCACCTTGAAGTGAGGTAAGTATTGATGTTAAATGTTGAAGTCCTTGAGGAGCGCCCAAAGTTGAAGGAGGCACATCAAGAGGATAGGAGTATCTACCTTTGAGCGAAGAGCTTGACATCATTCTTCAAGGAGGAGTCATCATCTGAGGATGTTATCATGCTAATCACCTTCCACTTCAAGATCATCATCATGTTGTACCGTGTTCAAAGACATTCATTATACATCACGTTTCAAAGTTTCTTCCAAAGGTCATCAACATTTACTCCACATCCAAGGGAATCCCCTGAAGGATCACTTTTAAGATCATCATGCAAAAGAGGTCTTCTACTCCATGTCATGAAGGAAACAACATCGTCAATCTACTTACAAGATGGTTGAAGAAGAAGACATCTATTTTGGCGCCCACATACCTTCACCTCAGCTAAAGCGCCTTTGAAAAGGCGTAGTACTTTGGCGCCTAAAGTCTTAGTTTTCAAAATTTACAAATATTTCATATTAAATGAGGCCGACTTGACCTAGCCGACCTCATTTAATAAAGATGAAACATCCTATTTAAGGGGAGCGCTTTCCCTATTTCACTCATTCATTTACCAAGTTTCACAAAGAAGGCAGCAAATTTCCTATAAAGGAGCAGCGATTTTCCTAGAAGGCAGCGAAATTCCATCAAGGAGCAACTTAGTGTGTCTAGGAATATTGAATTTGTGAAGAAAAGGCAGAATTTCTAAGGCAGATCTGAAGTCTAGAAGGCTAATTTTTGCCATTTCATACTGATTTTTTTGCATTAAATTCCAGAAATTTGTATTTGCTAAGGCAGGAATTGGGTATAAGGTACGTTTGATCACTTCTCCTTGATAAAATTACCTTGTATTTTGCAAATTTATATTCAGAAATCAGATAATGCTTCAATGAAAATAATTTAGAAGACCTCTTTGTACTTGAAAAATTGAATTTAAAAAAAAAAAAACATGATAACATGATAAAAGTGCTGTAGAAGACTCGTAGAATCGATCATTTCAATCTACTTATCCGAGTCTATTCTTGCAGATAGATGGGAATGACGGCCAAGGAAAGACAAGTACTCATCAAGATGGATGTTAAGTCTAGCATACCGGAGTCCAAGCTGGAAACGCAGTGGAAAGATGTCGGCGACACCAACATGGGACACGTCAACTTGGAGGAAGTGAAAGACTTCTTGCTTGCGATCACCAGGAATGAAGATGTCAAAGCCATCACGAAGAGCGGGATTGTACAAGCGGCTTGCTTTCCACCTGCCTTGCCAAGTGCCGAGCTAGTGTTGGAGTGTGTTCGACATTATGACAAAGAGAAAAGACAAATCATAGCAAAGGATGGAACTGTTCTCGCTTACCTGCAGAGGGAAGCTATCCAAGAGATCTTCAACATCCCAAAGGCAAAAGGAGTCTTCATCTGCCCTACAACAGCTCAGATGACATTCGAAGGCAACTCAAAGGTCTACATGCAAGAAATCAGGAAGAAGTGGATGAATGATTCTTCGATGAAGATATACAACTCAAAAGATCCCAAGTACCACAAAGCTGACTTCAAGCAGGAGATAAGTTACTTGATCATGTTTCTGAATCGAGTAACAGGTAGGCCACAATCATCTACTTTCGAAGGATGGATGTATACTTATTTTGATCATATGTTTACAAAGAACAAGATGATTGATTGGGCTGGCCTTATAAGCCACTGTCTAGATGAACAGCATGAAAACTTCGATGAAACGAAGTCTTTCTTCATGACTTCATACCTTGTGTATATTTTGGCAAGAAATGTAGTCTATAAAGGACTAACAGCTAAAGGGCAAGTAGGTACGAAGCCGGGACAGATTCTCTCTCATCAATGTTATCCCCAGCTCCACCTGAAAAACATCAATCACTATAAGAGATTCAATGATGCCTTTGCTATGTTCATAGTGAGGAAGTTGAGAGGTGAACTACATCGGAGACTAACAGGTGCAGCCAGGAACTTCATCAAGCAATATGGAAGGTACTACATTCAGTATGATAAGTTCACTTATATCAGGATTCAAGGATTTACATCATTCCCATATAGACTGCCTAGATATCCTTCAAACAGGATGGTGTTGCTAGAGGTTTCCAGACAACTGTTGGAATTTCATAACATGCAGAAAGCAAGAAAAAAAGCAGGAGTTCAGTTCCCTCTACAACTGGGTAGATACTACTCTTGTCCATCCTTACAGGCAGCCGAGCATTCAGAAGTCGAACTTCAGGCTTATCATCTGCATCCACATGATTTGAGGAGGGAAAACTTTGATCCACATGGAGCCATCAAACAGTCTTACTCTTCTTACAGGCATAAAGAACAACTAGAGGATCACTGGGCTGATGCTATAGATGATGATGACATCCGGATGCAAAAGTGTTCACGATTGACATGGGACCTGATAAGAGCTACAAAGGTATTGAGAATTCCTGATCAATTAGAAGGTGATCGAGCTCTTCTTGGTGATGAATATGATAAAATCCGCAATTTGCCTTATGAAGTCAACTGGGCAGATAGGGAAAAGGTTGATGATGAAGGATTGATAAGGCCTATTATTGCTATCACTGAAGAGCAAATAGACAAACAAGTACAAGCTTTGCTGGATGAAGGTAAGAAACTCACTTATATTAAGATGGGAGAAGTGGATCCGCAAGAACAACATAAAGCACCTAGTAGGGATTCACGAAGTAAAGGAAGTGAGAAAGATTCCGGACAGGGAAAGAAAAGAAAACAGCTTGAGATTGTTCAAGGAGAATCTAGTAGGAAGAAGAAAAGGATAAGCATTGAGACTGCTTCTTCTCGACAACCCGGTGATATCCCACCGAATCAAGGCTTAGTGATTCCTGCAGAAGCTCCAATAGAAGTACCTTCTAGCCCACATGATACTGAAATCATCGATGAAGCTAATACCGAGGATAAAGATGATGCTGAAGAAGAGTCATTACCTGCACAAGGAAGACAATTACAACAGCAGCAAGATCTTTCATCACTGCCAGAATGGTTACAAGAAAGAATTAAAGAGAATTGTGAACTTGAAAGCTGTCCTCCCCTTCCAGTTGATGAGTTGCTTTTAGATATGTCGAAGGAGAAACCGAAGAAGAAGGCCAATATCCTTTCCAAGATCACTAAAGATGAAACAGGAGTAAGGAAAGTACATGTAGCTGTCCCTAGGCTTGAAAAGAACATAGAGGATGTAACTCCTAATGATTATGACATCAATACAATCAATCTAGGTCCTTTAACTGGAATGCAAGTTGAAGAAGAGCTTCAGGATTCGATTGATAATGCTCGAGCTATTATAAGGCAAGAAACAGAAGGCAGAATCAAGGCCGAGCAAAGATGTCGTGCCTTGGAGCAGTATATTCAGCATTTAGTGCATCCTATTCATCAACAGGAAAAGGTTGCTACACCTCCATCTCTCCTTCCTCCCGAGACAGTTGGACACCTAGAAGAATTGAAGTCTTCATCTCACAAAATGAAGGATTGGATGAGAAGATCAAAGGAGACTACATTCAGACATCTAAGAGACATTATGCAGGTAAATGATAAGATTACTAGCCTTAAGGAGAAGGTACTTGCATTGATGACTGCTTGTGTTGAATTCAAAGACTTCAAGGATCAACATCTACCACACCTAAAGAGCTTGATGGAAACATCAATTGATGATTTGTTACATGCAGAAGTCATTGAAGAAGGTAGAATATACAACTTTTCCTCCTGGTATTTTAGTCTTCGCATCAAAGGACAGTTGATGGATAAGATAGAAATAGACATGTCTAGAATCAGAAGCGTGCTTCAAAGGATTCAAGATGGAATTCATGCTTCTTTGATGAGGATCTGCAATCCTTTTGGGGAGATGACCCTTGAGAATCTGAAAGAACAAGTTCAAGTCTTCTATTTTCAGGAAAACGATGTTACAGATGACAGACTTGATAGTATATTCTCACTTGCTGTCCACCTGGGCGACAACAAAGCAAGGATCACCGATTGGGAAAGGACACTTGGCCTTTATTCAGTTGATGTACTTGAGGCCGAAGGAACCATTCAGAATGCGCCAAGTGTACCTGTGGAGGAAGTAAAGCAGATAGTGTCCAAATTCATTGAATGCCAAGCTTCTAGTGATGGATATTCACATGGGGATTCTTCATAGGATAATGATATATGATTCTTATCTTCTTGCGAGGCGTGCCTTTGTTCCTTTCTTCATAGCCTCCGTCATTTAATAAAGATAACTTCTTGTTAGTCTCCTTCATTTAATAAAGTTGACCTCTTTCATTTAATAAAGAGAAGTTTGTTACAACTACTTGTGATGTGGCTTGATCTGGTCCGCTGACTCGGCCGATCGATCTGGACCCTTCTTTTCTTTGAGGTCTATAAAAGAGCTCTTGTTGCTCTCATTTGTACGGTTGAAATTTATGAAATTGTTGCAAGAGCTCTCTGAGATAATAAAAGATTCATTGCCTTGATGATTCTATTTGTGTTTCCGAGTGTTGCATGGTTTCAATTTTCAAGCGAACATTATATTAGATTAAGTTTTTCCTTAAGTTTATGTTAGCGAATGAAAGATTTCTTTATTGCTTTGTGGTGAAATCAGTAAGTTCATACCATTTGTAGTTTGCGGCTCGTAGATTGCAGTGCATGGTTAGTCTGAACAATTGAACATCAATTTGATCTTTATGCTTGTTGGATCTTTCATTAGCATAACTGATTTAAACATCTTGTACACCTTTGAAGATTGCACCTATCTTGTGTAGTTGTTTTATCTTGGCGAAATAGGATTTGGTTCGATTTCACTCCAAGTAGTAAACGTCCTTGCATTTAGGATTAGATTAGTGATTCTAAACCTTATATCTTTTGCCTTTTTTATTCAGTTAGGATTAGGACCAAAGAACATCCATTGCTAAATCATACGCTATCAATTGCAGTACTTAGACTCTCTAGTATTCACTTCCATAGTCCTTGAAACAACAAGTTACTTGAACAATTGTGTAAGTCCCTTTGTGTGTAAACAGCAAAATCATACTTAATCGCTGAGCTGTCTCTTGCCGAAACCATCAGAAGGAACCTTGGAGTCATCTCGTTTGATCACCTAGTTCAGCATCCGAGAGGCTTTGCTCAAGAGGGAGTCAGATATTCAGTATTTTACTCTAATTGTTGAATTGTCGAAAAACAATCATCAACAGTACCCATAGTGCAAGGAAAGTGATGTAATAGCCTTGGCTACTTTGATGTAAGGCATCATAAGAGTACCAAGGAGTCTCATAGAGGCCTTGACTCTAAAGGTGTTAAGGATACCACTTGAGTCTAAGGATAGGAGACATTAGAGCCCCATGGTGGATAACGGCAACTCTCATCTCATCTCTCATAGGCTGTTAATGAGTGACATATGAGAAATTGATAGCAAGTATACAATATATGTTGATAAAGATCATAGATCATATGAAATGTCATGATAAAGAATATGCCAGGCATATTGCTAATGATCATAAGAGTAACATGTGAAATGTTAATGATATGCAAGGCATATGGATAGTGATCATAAGAATAACATGTGAAATATAAATGACAGATAATATGCATTGAAAGCAATCATAAGATTAGCAATAGTGATATGCATTGAAAGTAATCATAGATTGATGATAGTAATGTGTATTGATAGTAATCAACGATGAACTAAAGTTATGAGTTGGCAATTGACCATAGAAATGATAAAAGCAATGTTCTTATGTAAATTATATATATGGCTTTAAATGCAAAAATGTACTAATGTTCTCTTTTTGCAAGTTGAAATTTGTGAACAAAGTAGAGAGATTTTGATTTGTGACAAGGGGACATTACACTTTCTCTTGCTACGCATCATGAGGGGAATTAATTTCTTTCTCCTATTTATCTTCCTCCCTCAATGTGTTATATACTCTTTTGGTCACCTCCTCTGTCTCTTTCTGAATTTTCCCTCTATCCTCTTGGGTTATGCTCACTAATGTATCTACTCTTTGCTTTGTCCTTAGCTCTGTAGCTTGTAATTGAGCTAATTTTTCTTTATGTTCTACGGAGATGGTTGGGTCCACCTAGTTTATTGCTTTTTACCTTATCTCTTCTTCTAGTTCAACTTCTTTTTCCCTCCTTTTTCTTAGGGCATTTGCTAACTCATCTGGAAATCCTTCCATTAGATCCTCTAATGTTTTTTCATTTGTCCGCATATGCCTTATTACCGCTTCCTGGATTATCTCCTTATTTTCTTGTGAGACCTCATTGTATAGGTCTACTGTATTCTTAAGCAAACCAAAATTTTCAATGGCATTTGCCAATTCATCCAAATCTAACAAGTCCTTCTTAGGTGATTGCTCTTGTTCTTCTATTTGTAAGGTTTTTGTTTTCTTTTTCTTCTGTAACTTACTTCCTTTTGCTTCTTCTTCTTCTTTCTCCTCTTCCGCAGAGGCTTGGACTATGCTCCTTTTTACTCCTTGTTTTTTCTTTGTTGCTTTCTTTTTCTTTTCCGCACTTAATTGTACCAACACATTGGATATTTCTTCTACCTCTGGGTCTTTCTCTGTTTGGTGCAGTGTTGATACTATTTGTGATGAAGTTGCAGGTTTAGCCGCAGATTGAGTGCTAGGAGTTGCGGAATGTAATCTCCCAGACCTTCTTGTTTGTGGTGTACTGGTGGTGCTGGCCTACGGTAGTGCTGCAATATTTTGCGGAGCAGATGAGCTAGGCTGCAGTGGGATACCCCACTATGAATGTAGTTTATCCTTGTGTTTCTCTACATGCTCCTTTGCCTCTTTCTTATCCATGAATTCTCTGTATGTCCCAAACCTCTCCACGTTTGGGTCTTTTGGTTTGCTTAGGAGGGTTTTTGCATAAGCATCAATTTCCTGTGCTGTTATCTCATAGGGTAGCCTAGGTATCCATGAAGTCCTAGGTTCTACTGCCTCCATGTAAGTATAGTCCTTATCCACCATAAAAGTTATATGATTTGCATATTGTTTTACCAACTCATGATATCTGTTCTCTTGCTTGCATCTTATTCTGCAGGGCCTTGAAGAACCCCCAGTATGCGGCAGTGTACAAGGGTTTGTCTTTGAAGATTGTTCCCTACTGTTTTATTTGTGCCGCTACTGTGCTATCTTGTTGCCATATTTTACCCCCATAATTCGGCAGAGCATTCATAAAAATTAAAAGGAAAGACACACATTAGGGTTCCATACCTAAAATTGTAGTTTGAGCTCTTCGTTTTCTACAGATTTTCCATCAACTGCTCCCTCAGGAATTCGCACAAGTCGAAGTCTTTTCCACCACAACCATCTGATAGGCCGTATGTATGGTCGTCCCGGTGGCTGACCCTTCGCGGTTTGCATAGTAGATTTTCTACCCAATCCCCACGGTGGCATATCGAACCACGAGGTTTGTAATCTCATTGATGTTCAAGCTTCGTCCATCCAGTGTGGCCCTAGTCAACTCTGTCACTTTCTCGTTTTTTATTGCCTTCTTTGTTGGCACCTCTCCTACCGCGCACAACCCCGTAACTGCTTGTATGGCTTGTTTTTGTAATCTTGTGAGGTGCGTCCAAATACATGAATTCATCATGTATGCGGCTTAAAATGATTCGCACCCAATCATGCTCCCCGCAAAAATCAAGGTAATCCTCCCGTATGTCTAATTTCTTCGTTGCAATGTTTTGATATTGTGGCAAATACCATGTTTTGTTTCGTAGGAGTGTGTTCCGCGTGTAATGTCCCCTTTTAGGATATTCCTTATTTCTTTACTTACACACAATAAAATCACTAGAAAGAGACATTAGAACTATTAAAGGTCACTCAATCAAGATAATATTGAGCTCATCTATAATAGTATAATATAAACAATAGCATAATCCACATTCAGTTCAATTCATAACACAATTCAATATCGACTATGTTCAAGTCTTAATCCTTATTTCCTTTCTATTCCTCAATCTTGGATGGGGATTTACTCGTCTAGGGCGCGATGACACCACCTCATGGATTGGATTTACTCCGCCTCTAAGTTGTCTAGGGCGCGATGACACCACCTCATGGATTGGATTTACTCTGCCTCTCCCTAACAACACCTCGCCTCTCCTAAGGTTGTAGGCAATAGAAATAACTAAGTATTAACTTGAACATATTTCGATATATTTCATCATACCAAATGATCACATTTATTCATAACACATTATGTATCGGCTATGCTCAAGTCTCAATCCTCATTTCTCTTCTAATCCTCAACCATGGATGGGGATTTACTTGTCTAGGGCGCGATGACACCAACTCGATGGCTAGATTTACTCCGCCTCTCCCTAACAACACTGTGCCACTCACTCACAGTCTGGCGGCAATAGAAATAGATAGGCCTTGAGTTTGAGCATACCAAAGTGTTGTAAATGCAATCTATATTCCATAGCAAATTTCATAATGCTTGTATATACATGTGTAATGATACATCACAATAATCTTTTAATTATATATATTTATCATTACTTATGGCATTCATCACAATAAATGCAATGTCATATATATACACTAAGAGAATACTTACCTTGCTGCAATTTATTATTTGGATCTGATTTTCCAGAAATCAGAATTATTTCTGATTGTTTATTTGAATTTTCCTTGCTCTCCACCCGATAGATGCCCCCTTTTGGAGAGGGAATGAAATTCCTTCTATTTGCTAAGGGTAGGAAGGCACATCTCTTTAGCATGAGTCGCAGCCTTGTCCATACCCTTTCACAAGCGCTGCTTCTCTTTTCTTTTGTTCAAACTTGTATGCTGCTGGCTGCCCATTCGTGGGTCTTCATACCCACGTATGGGTATGTTTATCTCTTTTCTTTTTTATAATAAAATTAATATATATATGCTATCATTTATATTTGTGTTAAGATATATATATATACACATTAATATTTTATATTTATATTTATTTATTATATTATAATAAACTGATTTAATATAATATGTATATTTGTATTTATATTTATATATTTAATAATATGTTATATTATAATTGTAATATTTATATTCGTATTTATTATTTCTAAAAACAATAAATATATTATAATTTTAATTATATTAAGAATATTTATATAGTAATATTATTTATTAAATATTTTATATATATACACAATTATCCTGACTATATTTCAAGAAAGCATATCATGATGTTTAAATCTTTAATTTTTAAACTATATCTTAATATCGGGACATGACACCATGGCTCCCCAAATTTCATGTGGTCTATCTCGGAAATCGACGCATGTATATATTTTCTCACATCCTATGTATATATAACATCTGCGGGTACTTCTAAGAAAGAGTCGTCTTTATCCATTTCCATCGCTTTGTATGGACACTTTGTCATGTCCCCTCTCCTCTAGGCCAACTATCATCATTTTGAAGAAGTCGATGTAATGTTTAAATTAAAGATTTAAACTTTAAATAGTTATTGTTATGTTGGCCACCTACTTTCTGGTTTATTTCTATCTCCACTCTTGCAGATAGATGTGATAACTAACAATAGTCAAATTTGAAATTACAAATAATGATAGATTTCCGTATCAATAAGGTTGGTTAATACCTTGTATTCTACAAGCTAGCTACTATAGGCTGAAATACACAACACAATCCGTAGAGCCTAAAGGTCGATTCTAGATAATGCAAAGACACATTGATTCTCAACATTACATCTCATCTTCTCAATTATGAGACTCTTAGTTCTCAAGCCTCTGCGCTAATGTCTTTATAACCATATTCAGAGAGTAACATTATACTTAATCGCAACAATAACTTATACAGCAACTTAATGATGCTTGGTCATACAAGACACTCAATACTCAATAACTGCCTGTCAATGCATGGACGAGAATAATTGTTATAAAGGATTTTGAAATAATAAGTAGTGATCAGATCTATAAGAAGCAGCGATCAGTGAATATATGGTGCGATCTCCTTGAGCAGCAAGTTTCAAAGTATAATATGCAGTGGACTTTTGTAAGACAGCGATTTGTTAAGAACAATATTCTTTACAAAGAGGTACGATTTCACTAGAAGATAAAAGAGGTGTTAAGGAAGGTCTGCGATTAGTCTTGAAAGGGCAGCACTCAAGTGTTAACAAAAAGACATGTCTATAGTGATGGATCGCCTCTCTTCATAGACATTGAGTGGTATAAAAGGGAGGAGAAAATAACAATATGGACACGGCAGTCTCACATAGATCAATAAGCAAACAATCATTAGATCATTGGATCACTGAATGTAATAGCAGACATACTCAGAAATATATATAGAATACATTATAAAAGGATTTAGATCAATCATCAATCGATCAATCATCAAGCAATATCAATCATTGGATCATCGAATTTTACAGCAAACATTCGATCTGCAGAAGTATATCTATTTACTCAGTCATATGGACTGTTACGGACAGCAAAAGGATACATTGCTAAGTCTGAACTGAACTAGGAATTCAATAAGAAACATTATTGTATATACACAGCAGGTCAGATCATTATTGACTGTCAATTATATTTACTTATTGCATATCACTGTCATATCTAGAAATACATAAAATTATTAAAATAAACTGTCAACATGGAGAAGGGGGAAAATGTGCACAATGGAGAACAGCTAAAGGCAACCTTACATTGACAGATACAGAGAACAGCGAGTAGGACACCCTACTGTCATGTAAAAGGTAGAAACAGATAAGGGCACCCTAGGGCAGAATTATTCTTCCTAATCTCCATGTTGAGGGTTTATTGGCACACTAAGCTTCACCAGTCCGAGAAGATTGGTGAGGGGACTGCTTGGAGGGAGAACTGCCATCGTAAGGCACCCTGCCATGTTCCCTATACCTCCTCTTCTATGGCTGAGTGTTGTAAACAAACTAAGTTAGCTACATGATAATTGAATACATGATTTCTCAATAGTAATATTAATCATGAGTTTGAATGCAATATAATCTTGATTAACCCTCATGATTAAATATCTATATATATGTGCAGAAAATTGTATATGTTGATTATGTTTTGACTGTAGGATTCAAATTCAGAATTGCATTACTCAAAGCAATATTTACATTGGTAAGATGTAACCCTAACCCTAATTTGTTGCAATTGTAATTTTAGGGCAATTTAAGAAGGGGACATTTCACACTTCTTATACTTCGGCCTTGGTTTCTCTGTAACATCAATTAGCGTGGGAGTGGCCATAGTTTCTGTTTCACAACTATAGTTAGGTTTTGCTAGTTTTCTTCTCTTTCTTGTCGGAGCTCAATTTTTCACTAAGTGTTGGATGCAAATGTGACGAGTTGTCTGAAGGGTTAGGGTTTTTATAGCCCTAACGGTATCTTTTTGCATTTATTGTATCTATTTGTTTCCCATTTGGCGGGCTTTTCTAGATGTTAAGTGTTATTTGCATATAAACTGTTAATGGTTACTTTATGTTACACTATGTTACGGTATAATTAGGTTGAATCTTTGGGGCTATTCCTACTTGCAGTAGGTTTAGGGTTTGATTATATTCTTCCCTCCATATCCTTCTTGATTGGTCATAAGCATCAATACTCCCTCCTAAGCTCTTGAAAAGTTTTGCGGCCCTATTAATATGCATTGTTAGCGGTTTACAATTGTCTATATCCTTCTGTAGCAAATTTGCAATAGCCCCTATGGCATGCTCATCCATTCTTTCTTCCTCTCTTACATTCTTCTCTCCGACAACACCCACATCGGTCCGCCCATCTTCTTGTTCCTTTTCCTCCGCAACCTTCCTAGTGCTTTCCCTTACTAATTTTTTTGCGTTTTCCATCCTCTTGCGATATCTTTCCTGTTGTTCTTGAGTCTGCTTTTGTCTTTCTTCCTTGCTCAGTTCCATTCCAGTTTTTATAATTTCACTAATTTCCCTTAACTTCTTGTTATCCCCTTTCCATTTGTCATCCCCTTAGGTGCCTGCCCCCCTCTCACAAGGGTAGGTCCTAAGAGGATTCTCCGCAAATCATAAAAAATATTCTATTACTTTAATTCTCTCCTTCCCAATTCTTCTCTCTATTCCGCACTTCTTTTTACTGATTTATCCCGTTTATTCTTCACTGTTCTTTCCAGGGTCCCGGCAATGGAACCAAATGTTGGCAAGAAATGGAGAGGACTCAGTCCAAAGATCTGAGCCTCAGTCAAATCTCTAAAGTCAGTTTATACCCCAGAAGATACAGTGAGAGAATCATAAAGAATAGTAAGGAATTATAGCATGCAGTAAGAATACATCATTCATACACATCACACACATTCATATACACATAGATTAGATTAAATCCTTATATCTCCATTATATATTCATTATAGTCTTATATACAAAATGGCAGGTCTGAGTCTCTGCTCTACATATATCTCTTCTTACATATTCACTCTTCTACTCTTTTACATCTTACATATTGTCTATTACATATCTATATGTTACATTAGGGATGTGTTGTAATGTCCCCTTTTAGTAGGAAACACTAAACCTGAATCTGCGTAAGAATGATACTCCAAGAGAATAATAAATAAGTAAGATCAATGATGATGCTTCCATTTCATTACTTATAAAAAGGTTATTTATTTCCTAATTGTTACTTATAGATTGCTAACCATTCCATAATTCATATTCTTTATTACTTTCCCTTATGGAACTAGGCTTTACATGTATAGGGCGCGCTGAAACCATCTCTTAACCCAGCCTACGGGAAACTATGTCTCAGCCTACGGGCCTTCTTACGGATGGAATTACTCCGCCTCTCCCCACAATACCTAACATTCCTTTAGGGATGGAGTAATAGAGAAATATAGAAGTAATATTCTAAGTTCATCTTCCCATATCATCTTCCTTCTATTCCTTAACCATGGATGGGGAAATTATATGTCTAGGGCGCGTTGAACCCTCTCCAATGCGATTGGGAATGGAATTACTCCGCCTCTCCCTAGCATCCTTGTCTAGGGCGCGTTAAACCCTCTCCAATCCATCGTGATGGAATTATCCCGCCTTTCCCTAACAAGACCCCTCTCCTATAGTTGGACGAGATAGAAGGACGAGATGGTTATGGTTTCTCTTTTAAAATTGTATGTAATCACATATGCCTTACTCATGTTTCTTGTTTTTAAGGATGTATTTCTAACCATATATTATTCAATGTTTACCTAGTATATATTTCTGTTTGTATATGATACTTCTCTTATTGAGTATGGTCTAACGCCATTTATTCAGATTATTATAACATCACCATGTTGCCTGTTAAGAATGTATTTCCAATTATTATTTATTTATTGTTCACTTAATATATATATATATTTTGTTATTATACAGTGGACTTCCATTTTCTTGCATATACATTTATCTAACATTATCTAGAACCCATATTCAGATTTCTATTATCAATTCCTGTTAGTATTATATTTATACCATTTTCGATAGCAATTTTTGTTAATAATCATAACTCATTCATAGTCTAACTTACCTGTTCGCGGCCTCTGTTGACGGTGGATTTTCGCACCTTAACCCCTATCGCCGGAGGTCCCGCCTTCTTCCTAATCTGCGTTTTTCCCTCTATTTCCGCCGCTCTGTGCTTTTTGTATCTTGTTCGATGCCCTAGCAATAGGCAGGGTAACCTTTTTATAGACCCGAATGGTCAAATACCAAGTGACGCAATTACTTAAATAGCTTCATTTTGCTTGTAAGAGTGTTTAGGGGTTTCGATCCTTCGTAGGGTGCGTTTAGCATTTTGAACGCCATTTGTGATATGTAACACATAAATATATTATCACCGGTTATAATTATATATTATTTACTATATGTTTATTATATATTAATATATATATACTTGTTAATAATGTTCATATATTCATAATTGAATTTGATATAATTTATAATAACAATATATGTTTATTTGTTTATTATTTATCCTTGTATAATATATAATGTTTCCTTTAACACATAATTCCAAAATATGAACACAATTTATAGAAAAATATATATATATTATAATATATTTAAAATATGTGTAAGTCATAATTGTATAGTGTAATTGAGGAGATATGACATGTGTCCCTTACAAAATGTCACTATCTATGTCGGCCTTGCCCTCCTCCGCATTCCCTTTGTGGTGAGTTGCGGTAGGATTTGCTGCATGCCCTGTTGTTGTACATTCCCTGCCAACAATAATCATATACCTTATCATAAGCAATCAAAGAAACTTTACAAGCATAGTGAGGATTAGTATTGCATAAGCTTCAGTCCAGTTCTTATGGTATTCTAAAGGTGTGACCGTTTCTAACTTGGTATTATGTATTTGTACTCACATAGCTTTACTAGTATCTGACAAGTGACCCACAATCAATCTGCAAGTGCCTAGCTTCTTCTAGAGCCACGTATTTCCTTGATTGAGAGAATGGCAGCCTTCAATTAGTGTTATGTAAAGGCTATGTGTATTCACACATGCAAAGTATGTAAACCAATCAATGGGAAATATGGTAATATTTTCCACACTAGTCTTCCTCTTTTTATTAACTTGGAATTTTTTCTTACTCAACCATTTATTTAATCTACATAAGAACAAGTGACCCAGTCCCAAGAGATATCTAGTGGACCCCACTCTAAATTGATGAAATTCAGATGTATTATAAAGCCAAAGCTAATGGCAATTCAAAAATCAGAAAAAAAAACAGCATTCATTTATAAATTAAAAATAAGATATATAACTGAGAGAGTTTTATTAACCTAAATGTTCTACACATGGCATTCTCTCAAAGGAGATGAATGACTATCTTCTCTATCTGACTCAAACTACATACATACATATTTGTGATGATGCTCTGAAAGGAAAAGGAACCATATTGGAAGATGAGATGGTTTCTCTTACACATGTATTCCAGTTCCTTAGTCTTATGACGGTTACTGATGAGCACCTTCAAATAGTAATAATCGATCCCAGCCCATAGTACATCTCAAGTGAGGGACATCCCCTGAGGAAAGGAGACAAGATTGATGATGTCTAAGGGATCCAACGTTGATGTCATTGAATGCCAACAAAAAATGTTGACAATGAAGTTGACACTAGGCCAAATAGGTACGAGCAAGTAGGAGAATGGGCTAGTGTTAACATTGACCATGGATTCAAGTCTAGTGTTAATGTTGATCATGGATTTCAAGCTACCACCTAGGTATGCAAGCAAAAGCTCTTGTTAGTAAAAGAGTGAATAGAAGGAGACAAGGCGGATGCCTAAGGGATCTAACCCTGCCTTTCTGAGTGTAAAATGTTCAGATTGACACTGATACTGGGCTGAACAGACCATGACCAAGTAGGATATTTAGGTTTGTCTTCATTAAGCATTCTATATTTGGTGTCCTTTGGAACAACTTCTGCTCATTCTCTTATCTGCAAATCAAATGTCCCTTCTGCAACTTGTGTTTTTTTGTATTCTACCATTATATTTCCTGCTTGCAGATAATATACAGATCAACATGGCAGACATATCTCTTTTGCGTTATCTTATTTCATTGTAAGTTCTCGGCCTCAAGGCCACATATAATGATGTGTAATATCATATTGGGTCAAGTCTGGACCATCATTTAACAATGACTTGGATGTGTAAATATACACATACCAATTCATTACTTAATCATTTTGTTCATTCATATCAATATGCAAAGTTATTTGCCTATGGACTCTTCCACATTTCGGGTCACTTGTGCATGCTTTTTCTTCATGTTTGATTCAAGTTCATGTCATTTCGATCTTAAGACAATCTTTAAATCCACATTCTGATCATTCGTGCTTTGTTGGATGATATGAGAAAGGATTCCCTTCACATATAAGCAATGCATTTCTTCGCAATATGAGAAAGGGATCTATCCTCACAAAGACTTATACAAGTCTTCATGCCTATAAAGTGTCACTCTGCTACAGTTATGCACATGATCCTTTCTCATAAATTTAATCAATCCACTTCCTCCTTTCCTAGTGGCTCATCAAGAGTCAAGACGATTGCAGCCTTTCTCCTGTGCTAGAGCGATAGTGATAGCATCTCTCATGGATGGTTGACAGTTAACCTTATCCTTGCATGCCAGTGTCCTACTTCAGTTTTCTCCATATAAAATATTGAGAGATGTATAAAGTTTAGAAACCCATCATTTATGTCTTCATTAAAATTCAATAACCACAGCAATATCGAATCAGAAGGTAGACAGGCCCACAACATTAGCCTCTGACATCAGTGTTAGTAAAAGAGCAAGTACAAGGAAGAATAGAAATATACAGTGTTGATTAGTCTTCAAGAGTGCAAACAATGATAATAGGATGCTTCTTTTTATGTCTAGTCTATGAATTAATAACCCCACCTAACTCGTTAATATCAGATGTTGGTCATGCAACCCTTACATTGGCATTCCTAACATTTGCAAGCTCGCAAGAACTGTAATATTAATTACATGTAAATGTCTCCAATACAAGTTCATGATTGACAATTAGTGATAAAATGGCACACAAAATCACCATTCTCCACCCTATTTTGACCACATTCTCTGCCTTCTATAATAAAATTTGCTATTTATGTTAAGTATTTGTGACTTTTTAGGTAATAGTGTATCAGGAGCAAATGATAATATTCAGATGACTTCGCGCTAACTGTTATTTTATAGAAAGCTATAAACCAACTTTTCCTATTGTCATAGACATGGGCATCTCCCATTATTATATATAAACCATATCTTACCTGGATCCATTTTGACGTGCAAAGTTATTTCCTTTCTTTACGTTTGCATTTGAATTTGAATGATTAGGTAGTCCTTGCTGAATACGACTGCTCGTCTCCTAATATATAATATCTCTATGATATCTGAGAATGTAATCTAAGTGCAGGAAAAATTTTAAGTCATTTTCACTTCCTATCTTATGTGCACAA
This sequence comes from Cunninghamia lanceolata, assembly GCA_027924645.1. Taxonomy (NCBI): domain Eukaryota; kingdom Viridiplantae; phylum Streptophyta; class Pinopsida; order Cupressales; family Cupressaceae; genus Cunninghamia; species Cunninghamia lanceolata. Next base: position 587,119 of record BSBN01000250.1, read on the forward strand.
ATGAAAGTGCAGGAAAAAGTTCAAATCATTTTCACTATTCTATCTAAAATATTGTTTTCAGATAGAAACTTGTATTTTTAATTATTTTACTATTAAATAGCGATGGGAACTGTCAAGTGAGGAATCCTGAGTACTCATCAGACCGGGGACATTCTTTGGAAAATCAAGGAAGCTATGATTAAACAAATCACTTGCCTGTTTTTCACCTACATAACCTACCTTCGTAGCAAAAATACAATCATGAAATTGTTTGGTTTTCTTCATTGTCAGATTTTTTATAACATGCATATTCATCCAGAAAACTGGTCTTGACAAACAACTGTTAATTTCAAGGTTATGTTCAGAGCAAACTATGGCTGTCCCGTCTACAATTGCATGACTAGCCTGTTTCCAGGAGATTATGTGAAAGAAGTTACCAGTCTTCAAAACACGAATTTCTGAATTTTTGAATAACTTTGGCCATGTTTAGACTAGACAAAACACTCTTATCCTTCACAGCAGAAGATTCTGAATTTTTAGAATCATGAATGATTTCCTCATTTTTATGACAGCAGTGCAGTTTGCATAGTCTTGATTTTCTCAGATGCTTACTGATATCTTAGAATGAAAGAGCGATTTAAGTGGATTTCAAGCCTCATTCCAAGAATGATTTTTAAGGGCAGAGTCATCATCAATGTGTGAATCCTAAATTTCCATTTCTATCCTGTATTATCATTATTTCAGTCTCATGTTAAACATAATTATAATTGGAGTTTTTTATATTTTATATGTGTACTGTAATTAAAAGATAATAAGGACAGTTAGTGACCTCCAACTCCTCTCATAGATATGTCATTATAATAAGGGAAGGTCCGGCTGGATAGGACAGAGGTGACCTAATCTGATTCTCTATACAATTTCCTTAAATTTGTCACATAATATGAGAAGTTTTCACATTTGATTTTGCAAGATTAGGGGTTCTCATTCTACTGCCATAGTAAACACTTGACAGGTTACTGGAAGGATGGCCCACTTGACAACACAAACTAGTGACTTGTTTATGAGATTTATTTATGTAATTTCCTTTATATTTTACTTTTGTTTCATGCAAGTCTGGTTTTTTCAATTGCAGAATTGAGATTCTATTATTTTTAGTTGAATCATTATTATGAAATTGAACAAGATTTTTTATTTACTGCTCCTAAGGTGGTGATTGCATAGGCAGATTCAGTTTGATGCATGAATACTTCACAGTAGCATTGTAATAGAGTCTCCCTGGATTGTTATTAGAAGTTTACCATCACCTCATACTCAAGAGGGAAGAAGAATGTAATAGAAGCAATCAGCCACTGTAGATACCACCCATAAGAAGAGGACGAGTTCTATAAAAAATTGGCTGGCAATTTCTTGCTAGCAAGACTAATTTACACAGGAAGGAATTGCAACTTTCTCATGCGGGGCATTTCTTATCTTATAAGATGAAGAAAGAGGTTCTATATTACTTGATGCCATTTTCATCTAATATAATGAAAGAAGAAATGCAATCTTCTTTGCATACACAAAACTGTACCTTCTATTTCACCATTTACCTTCAAGCCTTCTACCATTAAGCTACACAAGGACAGAGAAGGTGTGGTGATCAAAGGATGTTAAAAGAGCTTGGCCTGATTCAAGAGATTTAGGTGTTTGTAATCCAAACTTCTACAGAGAACCCATGAGGAGTAATAATCTAAGTGATAAATCACCATGTCTATGTGTAATGTCCCCTTCTAGCAAGCCAAAATTTAAGGAATCTTGCAAACAATTTCAACTTGTAAAGAGCACATTAGTATTCTATCTTTTTCTTTTAATATTTAACTATATATTATTTCTTTCAAAACTATATGCTTTTCTTGTTTATACTTCATGAATTACCTTGGGTGAGATAACCTTAAGCCTATTAATCATTCTTTCAACCTTATGGGAGAAGATACTTAAGGATGTAATGTCACCCCAATTCTCATGGGTCCATCATTATTCCTTTGACTATTACATCAAAGGCCTAATCCTTCGATTCTCTAATCGAAGGACTATTATTCCTTGGTTCGTCAACCAAAGCCTATTAGTCCTTGGTTCTCCAGCCAAGGCCTATTATTTTCTTGGTTCTCCAACCAAGGCCTCTTATTCCTTGGTTCTCCTACCATGGCCTATCCCTTCAATACTAGATTGAGGGCTTATTATCTTCCTTGATTCATCAATCAAGGCCTATGATTTATCCCATGAATTGGTCAACTACAATCCTTGTTTTCCACCCCATCTCTATGGTGAAGATGATTAATGTTTAAGGACTATTATCTACACCTTGGGTAATCATGCCTTTACAAATCTATTTCATATTCATAACTATGAATTTATAACCTTCTTGTACTCATTATCTTATTTAAACAAGAATTATGCATTTATGTAGGACATCTATTAGTCTCATATTTACTTGAGTTCATAAGTCCTCTGCCTTTATATCTCATTCATAGTGGATCATCTTTTCTTACTTATATGCAGTTCTAAGACTAATCTTATACTGTTATTTTCATACATGTAGATTCCAATTAGACCATATATATATAATTCTATTATAATATTTATTATAATCTCTATATTATATTATTATATATATATATATATATGTACTATGCAAAATTTATATTATTTATATTACATAACAATTATTATTATTATAATAATTAATCACTATTATTATAATGATCAATGATCATTATTATTGTCATCACAATATTATTATATCATTAGCCATATGATTTTGTAATTAATTCAAATTGTATCTTGGTTCTTATCTAAATATCACAATTCATTTTAGAATATCTATATACTCTTAGAAATCCGAAAATATATTATTTTCTTCTATACACCCAGCAGATATGTATATATATTTGCTAGCACTTGAATTCTATTGTTTTATTATTATTAACATAACTTTATAATATATTACTTATTTATTATCATTATAATAATATTATTATAAATATATATATATACATCATTTAATTATTATATAATATATATATATATATATTATAATATTATTTATTATTGTTATTATAATATCATTATTATTATAGTGTTATCATGAATATAATTTTTAATAATGTTTAATCGTGCCGAATGGGACATCACATCCTTTATCTACTATATATTTATTTATTTACTTATTTATTCTTACTTGAATCATTCCTCCCATTTGTTGTTTATGTACATATCTCTATATATTAATTTATGATATCTTGCTGATGATCTTTTCCTTCTATCTCACAACCTTTATTTATTTCCCTTTCAAGGAATATGTTCCAAGAGGCACGTCTCTTATTATGCTTGGTGGTAAAAGACATACTTACCCTCTTATAATTTTTATTACTATATATTAATTCCCTTTTGTGGTAAAACTAGTTCTAACCATACGTAACTCCCTTATCATTAGAGGATAGGTTAAAATATGTTTATTTATATTATTTGTATTTATATTATACCATTATAATAAATGATATATTATTTATTTTATATTCTTTATATTATATCATTTATATCATAATAAATGATATATGATTTATATTATATTATTTATATTTATATTACAATATAAGATAATAATAATAATATTTGTATTTATATTATTAGATATATTTATAATATATTATTTATTTATTTTATTTGTATTTATATTATATCAATATAATAAAATGATATATGATTCATATTATATTATTTATATGTGTTATTTATAAATATAAGAATAATATATTTTGTTAATTGTGTTAATAAATATTATTTAAATATATTAAATAGATTCCATTTATAATATTATTCATATCTTTAATTTGAATGAATAATACATAATTGATTCAATTATAAATTACTAATATAGGGACAATGACACTATGGAGTGTACATATTGGTTTCAAATATTTTTCTATCCAAATTTTCTACTTCCATATTATAACTAGTGTTGGAGGTTATCTTGGAGGACAGCTAGGGCCTCAACCAAAGTGTGCATTTTGGTGAGAGAAATACACCATCAATCATGCATGTTCTTACTGTCTGAAAAGTCAAAAATTGTATACTTCACAATCTCCACCTTAAATTTCTCACAAAATGATGTTGCCAAGAGCCCAAACCAGAGGAACCCATCCCTAGTCACCCCAGGAACTTTGAGTTGCATAGCTTACAAGGTCACGAGCACCCTAGAATGCTAGTGCCCACCTTAGAAAAGCAACAAAACATTTCCTACCCCTTTTATACACTAATTCTTAATACCTTTTTGTCAGTCATGCAACTAAAAGCTTAGTGGGGGTTCATATTTAGGCCAATTCTTTCCCTCCATTCACTAACAACACATCTTTGAGAAAACTTAGTATGCACTCCATGCCACCAACACACAAGAGACTTGCAGAGAACTCCATTAGAGCTAGAAGGCAGAATACTGAAGAATTGCAAATATGAAGTTTGGTAGAGTCTCCCTTGAGCATTGGTCATGAAATTCCTGTAGTTCCATTCTTGCTCTTTCCATTTGGCATGTTTATTTTGCTATTCCCTCTATTAAGAAGCCATTAGAAACCCTCTCCCATAGCCATAGTCATCCCAAAGTTTGCATACATCCCCTCATTGTTTCCCTCATCAAATCTGACCCTTTTATCCCTTTTGGACATCTTTTGTGATCATTCCCATCACCCTTTGACTCCACAGGCACACACCACTGGTCAAAGAATTCCCCATAGGGTTTTGACTATATTTTCACCATTGTTGCTCACACACCACTATCACTAAGCCACATAGGTCTATAAACACCCCTTTTCCATATCGATGCTATTATTGGGTTGAGATATGCCACTTAGGGGATTGACTGAGGTAGTCTCTGTAATGTCCCCTTCTCGTCAGTGATATCCAGGATGGACCGTTAGCCTATCCCGGAGGCCCGTAGGCTAGTCGGAGGCAATAATTAGGGTTTCCAGCTGTGTGGTGATCTCTTCTGAACTTTGGGGGATCTGTTTGTCAGTGTATGGCAATTTGATTACTGGATTCCTTCTGGGTCTTCAAAGAGCTTCATGGTGATATAACATTCATTGCCATCCAAGGACTTTCTTGAACTTACTATTTTTAGTAAGTACTATTTCTGGCAGCATGATCTATGGCAGAGTATGGCATTGAGTTCTTCCTTGGCAGTCCTTGCTTGGGATGGACAAAAATAATATAATATGGGCACTTTATTATTTTATTTATAAAAAGGCAACTTTGGCATAATTAAATATTATAAAGTTAAGTTGTACCCTTATGCCTAGGAGACACAACTTAAAGTTGTTTTAAAAGGGGGACCATGTGAACATTTAAAAAATAAATTAATTATTTATGCCAAAGGGGAACACCTAGGGAAAGTGGGAAAAAGAAAGGAAATAAAGTATTTTTTTCTAATCCTAGGGAAAGTTAGAAAACGAAAGGAAATAAAGTGTTTTTTTCTAATCCTAGGGGAAAGTGCAAAGAAAAAGATTAGAAAAGAATGGAAAGAAATTTTTTTTCTAATTTTTAAAAAGAATGTTTCCTCTTATGTGTGGCGCCCATATTGGGGAAGCTTCCCAAAGCTTTCAAGGAAGAAAATATAAAAGGATGTGAGGGCTTCTCTTTTCATCATGCTATGGATATTGCTGATATTGAAATGTTATTGGAGTTCTTATTGATCTCAGGGCTTTGAGGACGAAAACCCTCATGGTTGACATTGGTTTCGGGTTTGAAAGATAAACCCCTAGTTGATTGATTGTGGAGGAATCCATCTAGGATTTCTACAGGTGCTTCATTGCAAGAGTTTGGATTGGTGCAATAGCTAATGTATTATTGCATTTTTGAATAAGGAGTTCGACTGGATGCAATAGCTGGTTTAATATTGCATTTTTGAAATAAGGTTTGGATTGATGCAATAGCTGGTGTACTATTGTATTTTTAAAATAAGGTTTGGATTGATGCAATAGCTGGTTTATTATTGCATTGGAGGGTTGCAGCAGCTGATGTATTGTTGCAATCATTAGTGGAGGAAATTACTTCAGATTTCCTACTTGAGTATCATTGCAAAATTTATTGGTCTTTGGCCAAATTTTGGAGAGCCTAAAGGAGATCGATTTTTGGTGAAAAAGCAATTGCACCATTAAGAGGTTATTTTCAGACTTATTTGCATATCAATTTCCTCTAGAGAAATCGTATTTCTTCCAGGAATTGTGGCGCAGCATATTAGGCATTGGAGGTCTTCGATTTTCATCATTAAAAATCAATTTCTATCATTGAAGAAATCATGGGCAGGACAGGGACTACTTGGGCTGAGCCAAGTCGATTTTGCAAAGATGAATTGTGGTTCAAACTTCTGCTCCTGAAAGGCTTCGACTAGGTTCTAGTTTGGCATTGCATAGTAGCATTTGGAATTGCATTTAGAGTTTGGTATCGCTGCCTTAGCAGCCCTATTATCATTGTAATAAGATTGAATTTGTAGTTGCAGCTAGTAGTCTCAATAAATCGTTGCCATCACAGCCTTTCATAGTTGCATTTCATATTCGGAAATTCATTGTATCACTGCCCTTATGTGCAATGACATTAGCATTTGAATACATATTATGAACCGTCTCAATTCAAGAGCACTCAGCTGTGGAAGCTTGTAATCAGTTTGATGACTCATCATTGCAATATAAAGATTGGAGTTTGCATAAGAAATGTTTGACAAAAATGTCTCTTGGCTGTAGCTGCATATTGGCATAATTGCATTCCATTTCTATCATCATATAGTTACATTGGCATTTTAGAAACCTTCAGGTCTGCACTTATTGTATTTGTAATCATCCATGATCATTGGCAAAGCATTGTAATAACTGAGAAGTGCCGTTCATAATAAAGTTGGAGGTTGTGTGAAAGTGTTTGTGGAAATGCCTTTGGCTGTAACAGCATCGTAGTCATTAGTATACTTAGCATTTTTGCAAATTACATCATTGTATGTGGAAAGGCAAACAAGAGAAACATTTACCAGCTGAAAGAAGATTGCAAAACAACCGTTTGACAAAATTCCTAAAGCACCAAAACAGCAAATTAAGTTCAGATCGTGCAAGGGACATTACAGTCTCCCAAACAGCACAGCTATTTGTTCATGCCCCCATGCTTCAACTCAAGTTTTCAAGGCTTCTGGAGTGAACATAACTATTCTACGAGTAAAAACAAGACCAATGCAGATCTGTCAAAGTAGGAGTCTCCAGTGCCCAGGAAAGGTTGCAGCACCCTCCTCTCACTCTTGCAGCACCTAGATTTCTAGAATTTCATCCTACGGTGCCCAAATTCACAACAGAGCTTCTTCTAGTCCTGCAGAGCCTATTCCTAGCTCCAAATCCAACAATTACCAAGTCCACACATGTCTTTTCTATCATTCTTTTCAATAACCATTTGTAATTTTATGACGCATTCTCCATTTCCCAGCTCTTATATTTATTAATTTAGATCATATTACAATAGTTATATTTTACTACTTTCCATATTTAAATCTGGTTTATCTTAATAGCTATAATAGAAAGAATTTAGTGTCTCCTAGGTCGATTTACACTTAGGGGGTCCCAGATTTGTTCTTTCAGTATCATACACACTCTTACAAGACTATGTATCCACTCTTACTACATTCTCAGACCTTCTCTTACTGGAAGGATTATGTGCTCGATTGGTCAATCATAAAGGCCCTCGACTTCCTCAGCCTCCAAGATTTGGCATGAGGAAAAACCTCTCCCTTAGGTTGATCCAAACATGAGAGCAAGTTGTAAATCACATTTCAATAGATAACAAAAAAAATTCCATCCTCAAGTGTGCAAGTAGCTCAGTGGTAGAGTAGCCCAATGGTCAAGAGTAGGTAATACATTTGGGAGAGGAAGCAAAAAAGGAGAATAAACCAATAGACTGACGGTATTAAGGAGTCTCACAGAGACTTATTGAGAAGATGAAGCGGAAAACATGGAATCTTTAAGCGAACAAATCAAGAACACATTGTCATCCTCTCCTAATGCACAACTACAAAGAAATTGAGACCTCATCAAGAGGACAAAATACAAATGTAGATAGCACATACAAGTTCTATCTCTTCTAGTTGCTCCTTTCTCCTCTTTTTGTACCCAATAGTCAGGGAATTAATATTTTCCAATTTGCCATAAAATTTGCCACTTTTCAAATATGGGCAAGCCAATTTGTAACCAAAAGCTTTAGCCAAGTTTTGTAGACTGGTGATGACAAACAAAGCCCACTTGACAACGTTACAGAAATGTGAGGCTTGCCACTAATATCTCCTATGCCTCAACAATGTTAACTCTACTACTAGGAAACTGCAAGGTTTTGGGTCAATAGATACAAGGCTTGACCATCCCCCTTCGGTTGGAGTTTTCTTCTATGAATTCAAACTTCCTTATGACTCACAAACATACACACCCCATACACAATAGAATTAAACAATAGACAAGTAGTGATATGCAATTGATTATGTAAAAGCCAAATATTTTTTAGCATACTGTCAACGTTTGCAGATGGGTAGTGACTCAACTAGTAAGCTTTATAATACTAGGCCAAACATTCACTGCAGAAGCACTCTATTTCAGCACAATAGCAAAAAAGCAGCAAAATCTCATTAATATGCCCGCTACTAGGACTGTAATCTTCCTATTAAATATTCACAACAACCAGCATAATCCTCCTTCAAGACTACAATTAACATATATAAGTGGAAAGGAGCCAATATGCATCAATTGGAAAAGATGTCTTCACCAGGTAGGGGTGGAAGATATTTGTCGCCCTCACTAATAGCAGTAGTAGACAAATGTATAAGTAGGAGTAGGAATAGGTTTATGTTCAGGAAACTAATAGAAAAAGTGGATGCATGCAAGTGACTAATAGATGGAATTAACACGTGCAAGTGACTAATAGACGAAATTAACACATGCAAGTGACTAAAATAAGTATAGATAATAAGGAAATAATAGAAGATGCAATAATGTGAGAGGAGAGAGAAAATAGACAAAATTAGATACTAATATAAAGCTTGCAATCCCAGATGTTACTGCAAAAATTGGTCATCTTCTCAAATGATACCTTTTGGTGGAAACTTGGTCCATTTAATGAGGCACTCAATGAAGACCTACCATGACATTGTCTGGTCCATTGATCTAAGGTTGATTTTGGCTCCAGTATTAATCTTCCCTCTTACTCTGATTTTGATGTTTCCATTCATTTTGTTGTGTACTTGCCGAATCACCTTCTTGAGACTTGGCATACAAAAGAAATTATGGTTGCAAGACGTAGAAGGCAACTATGAAGCAAACGCCACTTCACCAATCTTAAAAAGTATTTGGTAGGGTCCAAAGAATCTAGGACCTAGAGCCTATTCCTCATTTTGTCTAAATTTGGAATGAGAAAATTTTGCGAGGTTGAAGCCTTAGATAGACCCATCACCCATTGTATTGTGTAGTTACTTGATTTCATCCATAAACACCTTAGCCTGCTTAAATGTAGCAGAAAAACAAGCATATTTGATAAGCCTGTTTAATACCCCAACTATTACATCTTTCCCCTCTCACTTGGGTAGACTTGTGATGAAATCCATAGAAAACTCTTCCCACTTGTAATTAGAGATTGTTAGGGATTGGGGCAATACAGGCATGTTCAGTCTTAGCTTTCTTTCTATGGCAAGCTTCACACTCTCAACAAACTTTAAGACTACACCTCAAGTCCTTCCCAATAGAATGTATTTTTGACTCGTAAATAAGTCATACAAAATCCTAAGTGTGCTTGCCAATGGGCAATTTATATGTTTCTATAAGAATCTGCTGTTTGTTTTTAAACAAAAGTCTAAAGATATTAGTCTTGTCAATATATCATGAGGCATCTAACTTCCAAGTGAAGTGCTCAGAAGTGTCTTGCTTATTTACAAATCCTGTAACATCTGACTAGAAGCAGGGTCATGTTTCCATTCATTCCTTGCTTCCTCTGTCTATCAAGCAATTAATATGTGTCCTTGCTTCCTCTGTCTATCAAGCAATTAATATGTGATGGAAAGTGCAAAAGGGTCCACAACATCACTAGCAACAGACACTTACCTGATAGCCAACTCTTTATTTTTTATGTAATCATATCTGGAAAACATAATAAATAACACCCATTTCTGATTGCATTTCAAAGGTTCTACTATTGACCACAATTCATACATCCGTACATCGAGTACATTCTTTGAGAGGCTTTAGAGAGAAAACTCCAAGATTTCCTTTTGAAAAACAAACGCAAAAAGAAAAGGCTCAGATGGAAACCCCTACTACTAGACTTTGCTCCTCACAAGGTATGAAATGGCACAAGCACAGAAAATAGAGAACCATTCATCTTGGAGGGAAATCCAAATGAAACAATTTCAATTAAAATCTTTTGTAATATCTAAATTGAAAATCCATTCAGAAACACCAAGAAATACTCAAAAGCACCCACCACTAGGAAGCCGTAGCAGAGATACTCAGAAACATTTAGCTTTTCTAAGTTTTCTTCATTCACCAATTATGATTCTTCATATCAAATCATGATATTTGTGAGATTAACTCATTTATTAATAGTGTTTACAGAAATCAACAACTCAGCATCTACGATCTTGAGATAAGTGACAGGCTGTTAAGATGGAAAGGCTGTTGACATCTCATCAAAAGATAGAAATGGGAATTTTTGTGAATATTTCCTTTACATTCTTCCACATGCTTCTGATCTTAGATTGATCAGACTTCAGCTGAGTTTACTGCTAATGCTACCCTTATAAAATCCCAATTTGTTCTAATTCATAATAATCACATGACAGAAAGGGTTGAAGATTCCTACAAACATATCTATAAATGCATTATAAACAATTGAAATGGATAAATCTTTCTTCAGTTGAATAGAAAATGCAATTTATATTTTCTTATTAGACAATTGCGCTTAAATATTTCTAATTTATGCAGATAGCTAGTGGGATACCCCTGACGTCAAAGTGTGATCATATCCATAAGGATTTCCAATAGCAAAACAGCTCTGCCCAACTCGTAAACTTTGGGAGGTACCAATGATTGCTGGTTTGAGAGAGCTCTCTGGAACATCAACCTTAAACCAGATCCATAATTACATCAGAGTAATACTGACATATATCATTTTAAAATAACACTGAGAGTTATAATCAAATTAAAGGAAATGAATATAGTGATATATACCTTCAAAACAGCTAAGTCATGTGCGGCATCAATGCCGATTAGTTGTCCTTCCTTCACAATTACTTTCCCATCTGTATCCAAAAGTGATACCTGTCCATCCCACACAAAAAGGAAGTGAAATTCCCCAATATGTCATTTTCTTTTTACCACATGGAATGGTTAAAGATGAGATCAAATGCTAGATTTGAAAAGTTTGTGTAGAGATTAAAGTTTAAACTACCTAAAGCAGATAAATATTTGCCTACTAGATAGAAAGACCAATCAAGAATATCAGATAACCTATATGATTTATCGAAAGGAGCAGGATTTAACAGATGAATGAGGAATGTCTTTAGATTGACAAGGTCAAAAAGCCTGGTTAGAGGCCTTGTAACGAATGGTAAGATTTCTTATGCAAAGCTGCTAGAAAAGAACTGGTAAGTGCATGTTTAGATGAGGGGAACCACCAGATGGGTGAATATAACAAGATTCCATGTAGGGAAAAAATATCTTTTCTCAGGAAAAAGCAGTTGGGGCTTATTGACACCATAGCACAACCTCCTAAAAACTTTGGATATGGTTACATTCATTGAACTCTTGGTTGGGTGATATAAAGAAAGGTGATATCACTGATATGATTGCATATATATGTGAACTCTTCGAGAAAAAAAAATTAGGGGAAATAAGCTCAACATGATGATCTCCAGGGAAGGAGCATAAATCATTTCAAAAGGTGATGTGGAGAAAGATATTAAGCATCTTGTCTATGGCAAGGAACATAATCCTTATCGTTTGATTGCTGGAATGGTTACATGGGAGAGGATCTACTTTTGCATGAGCTTCCCAAGGATATGTTCAACCAAGAGATAAGAGACGGACTCCTTCTCAAGCAGGCTTTCAACCTATGTATTCAACCATCAACCATTTGGTAACTCTTACAGTTGTAACTGAGAACACATGCATTAAAGGTAATAGTATTCATTTATACTTTGCAGACTCTGCTAAAGCTTTTGATATAATATTATAATCCCTCAAATACAACTTTGGGAAAGAACGGAGAAAATAGGAACTCCAACTGAGAGGAGAGAAGCATCAGTCTGCTTAAATGAAAAAGTTCTGGCAGAGTTAACAGTAGCTATAAATGCTAAGAAAATGGAAGCAGGAAAGTCAAAATTGAAAATAATATCGGTGTGATACAAGGATGTCCCCTCTCAACTACATTGTTTGGCTTATTTATAGATGAAGTAGGATATTGGATCATGAAAGATGGGAGAGTAGTGCCCGTAGCAGGCTTTGATTTTTTATTGTTGATTGATATAGATGGCGTTGTCTTATTGACAAAGCACAAAGATAGTATCAAGAGACATCTTGTTGTCTTAAGACAAAATTTACAGCTGTAATGGCAATAGGTAGTTGACAAGGTAATGGCAATAGGTACTTGGGATAAAGATATAATGATCACATTCAGTGGTGATAAATTGGAAATGGTTCCTTCTTAAAAACACTCGGAACTTGAATTCAATTCTAATTATTAATGGATTCTTGTGTGGAGAAACATGCAATAGGAAGCATTAAGGTTCTTCATTCTATGCAAAACGTTGGTGCAGACAATAGTTTTGTACGATTGTCCTGTTTAGAGTACAAATCTCTCAAAAGAAACTTAGAAAAAATTTGAGAGAGATCAAAAATGTTTCTTGTTGGAACGAAGAGTAATAATACAAACCCCTTACACCATGATACTAGCAACAAGAGGTATGTTACCACTACAAAGAGAAACATTATGCTAATTTATCCCATATCTAACCAAAATAAGACATACAGACACAACCCGATTGCTGTACCAAGCAGTGTTTAAAACTAAAGATAGGGATTGGTACCAAGACAAGATGAAATGGATTAAAAAATAGGGGATTGAAAGGGTATATTTTCCTGAAAATCCATCAGACATCTGAGACTTGGTACAAAAGAAGGTAATTGAGAAGCTTTGCCAAGATCCTACTAAGAAAATGAGATCCTCTCAAGATCGACCCAATGATCACCTATACAGAACAATAATGCCTCCAAGTGAAAATCTACATGCATAAATGACATTATGAATTTATGCATCAATTCAGGCTATGCTCTCATCACCTAAATGTTGAATCAAGGAGATGGAAAAATATGGGGTGAAAAGAACGTCCATGTTTGCTTTGCAAGCAAAGAGAAACTAAGGATGAAAGGAGTGTGATGATGCATTGTGTAGACACTAAAATTTGTCCATGTCTCGACACAACACCTAGTCGACATGACCTTGTAATGTTTTGCCCTAGGTCCTAGGTCTTCCCACTCATAATTCTAACTCAATCACATTCCTAATTAATTAAATAAATCCATTTATTTAATTAATTCCCTTGTCACATGTCTCACATAATTCAAATTAAAAATTTGAATTATTCCCTCACCTTTCACCACATTGCAACAAATGTCACATGCTACATCTTCCACTTAACCCCTTCACATGTCAAACTAATTTAAATAATCTTTTATTTAAATTAGATTCCTTTTATCACAATCGAACACTTATCCACTTTCCTTTTGTCTTATGTGGGGTAGTACATCTTGCATTTATTCAACTCACATGTGCAAGCTAATTCAAATAAAATATTTGAATTAGATTCCTTTTATTTTCCTTCACACACTTGTCACATGACTACGCTTTCTTGATGTGCAAGGAAACCTAATCAATCCTAGCCATCCATGTCTTCCAAACCCTAATCAATCTTGTCCATCCATTTGAATTTGCCTTTTCTATAAAGGTAGCCTCTCTTGAGCCATTTGCAATTCTTCTAGTATCCACATGCTGTCGAAATTTCTTCTCAATCTCTCATCAATCCATCTTGCATTCATCCAATCATTCATCTACCAATCCCTATCCTACCGTTATGCTGCAGAATCAAGCAATCAACATTCATCTCTTTGGGTAAAGCTAGAGTGCTTTGGGTGCAGCACTCTCCACCTTATCGACGGATTGTGGATCAATGTGAAGGTATTGCATTGTTTTGTTTGCATTTTGTTATGTTTTCCTTCATGTTAGATTTTCATGATTTCATATTGTCTATGTACAAGCAACTGCAGAAGAAGCACTTAATATGGCATGAAAACTTGAATAGTTTACATAGCTTAGTAAGTTTTCCAACTAAACAACTAAGGAGTTATTTTAAGGATGTTCTAAAATACCAAAAGGTTGGCACCAATAGAATAGATATATCGCTTGTGGTCAAAACCTTGAAGTAAATGGCAGCTAAACTCGAGGAAAAAATTGTTTAAATTACATTATGATTTTTTCTACTTCATCCTATAGATCTTACAGGAGACCATAGACATAAACATAGTCTATCGTATAAAATGTTTTTTTGTAATGCTACATAAAAATAATGCAAGCATTGAAATACTCACTAACAATTCAAGAACAATGATTTAATGCAAACCTCACATCGTTGACGACCAGTTGTATCAGAAGCCAGTTTAGCCACAACATGATAATTTGTAACCTGTTATTTTGTGCATACATAAGAATTCTTCAAAATATAAAAGTACAGGATAACTGTAATGCTGATTCTATGATTGTGAAAACTAACTAGATGCTAGAGGAAAAGTTTATAGATACATGTTGTTTTAACTCAAGAGTCAAGCCAAATAAACAAGTTAAAAGACAATTAAAAGTGGCAGGTAAACATTAAAAATATGTTGCCTGCATAATTCTCTAATTGGCAACAGCAGTAATATAACCATTAAAATGCTATGCTTCAGAACTGCTGAGTCAAATGAAGAAAACTTACAATATGACCTAGCTTGTCCCAAACAAATCCAGAACCTGTGCCTTCCACTTTTGCATCTGTCAGTTCTGATGCTGATGGCTGGTTAATAGTCCTCGAGTTTAGCACTTCAATATCTTTTATAGAGACAACCGATCTGTTTGTATCCTACTATTCAAGAAAAAAAATACAGAACATAAGTGTATATAAAGAAAAAATCGTTTGACTTGCTGCAAACAATGTTAACAAAACAGTAAAAAAACAGTTCATCTTTTCAAAATTTTAACTCAAAATCAAATTTCCAAGGAAGAAACCCTTAGAATCGACTTCTTGATCAATCAGAAATACAGACGCTTTCAGCAATTAAACAAATGGTTTAAAATATACTGCTTCAATTAAAGAACTATTCTGAATTCAAAGAACTTCAATGGTATGCATGTGCAAATAATATCAACTATCCCTAAACAATATTCAGATCCATCTTACTGCATAGGATAAACTCCAGCAAGAGATACAAGGCTGTGTCATCCATGAGATTAGTTTCCATGTATGGTTTGTACATTTGCAATATAAGCAAACTCCTTGGGGTTGCATGATGAATCCTTACCATGTTTCCTCTCCCTTAGGAACGAGGTATGCATCACAATATCCGTATGTTGTCATGTGTTGTCTTAAGGTACTTGTAAGAATAAGTAGCAATTTGTAACATAACATGGCACACATCACCAAGGTTTACCTGTCACATACTTTGAAGAATTGGCAATATAAAGAACATAGATTGGGATATTGAACTGGTCATTTAACTGATTTGAAATTACACAGTTGCAGTATTTACATTCGGGATAGATAGAGAAGAGGAAATTGGTTGGGATCTAAATTAGTGAAGTGACTGTCTATGGGTGGGGTTTACTGTTGGCCTTTCTACAGCCTAGACCTCTCGGGATTTGATTCCCAACTTGTGTGCTTTATGTGCAAAGTCTATCATGGTCAATTGTTGTCTTGTACTATGTTGTTGTGTGCAGTAATTTCGAGGAGACAGTTTGTAATAATGGAAATAGAGCAGGATAAAATTATTTACCAACCCACCATTACTGGTAAACAACAACAATAAATCGAGTTAGCAAGATGCTACCAAGCAACTAATGCAAACTTTAAACAACATGATGGAAGCCATATGAAAGCAAGCTCAGACTATGCAAATGCATATCCCAAGCCAGTAGGAAGAAAATGACAATAAAATAGAGCTCAAGAGTATGCAAAAGGATATGAAAGAAGAAATTGAGATCCTCCCAACCCCTCGTCCACCAAAGAGACACAAAAAAAGGCAATGTGCAAGACTTTAACATGGGCTATAAGCAGCACATGTGAAGCTGTTGAAGAGAACAGGGTAACACAATTGGGCTTCTATTTAAGTCATCAAGCTTTGTAGAGAAAGCTTCTAAAAGGAGGGAGACCATGTTGTGTGTCTAAACCATAGTTACAAGACTTGCCTAGACTTGGCAAGTCTCGAAGTGAACTAGTCAAAATGAGGCCCAGAGATTCAAGAACCAAATACCCAGCGAGTCTAAATTTGCCAGACTCACCAGGCTCGCCGAGTTTTGTCTTGAAAACTCAGCCATGACAATCAGGTGAAAAAATTAGAAAAAAGCAAGAAAAATAAAAGCACTTAAACCTAAAACACTTCAAAATAATATTTATTTCATTTGCAAGCACAAGCAAGGAGAAAAAAAAAAGAAAACTGAAGCTAAAATATAATTTGTTGGAGCAAAAACCAGCAAAATAGTTTGGACCTAATTGCTGCTCTATGGCTTCGACACTCACGTTTTTTGAAGGGTTTGGAGGACTCTTGGAGCTTTGTTAAAAGTGATAAAATTATGAAAAATGGCATGCGTCATGAAGGTTTATGTGGTCTCAAAGGATTTAATTTGGGCTTGGTGGTAGGGGCTCCGCCCGTCAACCCTGCCCCTGTATCACAACAAGGAGCACACCCGCAGCACTACCCCTGAACCCCATGAGGGGCACTGCCCCCAGACGCCTGCAAGGGGCACAACCCCTTGACCCACTAGGGGTTGCCACCACCAAACCCCCACTCTAATTTTAAAAAGCAAAAAATAAAAAATCATTTTGGGCCATGCTGGATGGAAAAGCAACATTTTTTTATTCTTCCAACCAAAAAGAACCATTAAAGAAACTCAATGGGATAAGGAGGCTAAATGAATGGCTCTGTGGAAAACTGCTGGTGACAGATGGGATAATCAGCCCCATAACTAGTTTCATGCTGCTAAGTACTATCTAAACCCAACTTTCTTCTATTATTCATCTTTTTGTTCTGATTTACATGTGTATCAAGGATTTTTAATAGCACTGAGAGTTCTAGCTTGAATGTGTACCATACATCTGGCTAAAAATATGTAAAAAGCATGCATCTGCAAGCCTCTTGGAATATTTCTTAAAGAAGATGCTTATGGGCAAAGCCTCGATTTGATTTTCTAATATATATCCCATTTTGCTCCTTAATTTTTATATTAACGTTGACTGCATAATCTTTTATCACCCATTTTGATATTCTATTAGCTGCAGCCTGCTACCTATTCTAATTTCAATTTCGTCTGATGAAGCTTACAGCTCAAACGCAAACGCATGCTTACTAGGATGCCTGTTCAAATCTCAACTGCGGAAAGAAGGTAATATTAATAGGGAACAAAATCCTGTAATTGGTATTTTTTTAATTGAACCAGTGAGCCATCCCCGGGGAACACTGGCCAGATCCCTTGTGAGGGCTTATTTGAAGACAAACTTTCATACAATATTAAAAGAACAAGAATTCTAAGCATGGATTACACTCGAATATGCCTATAATTTTATATCATAACCTTACCCCATGTCTGTTGAAATTAGGCATATCTTATTGCTATGAATGAGATTTGAACCAAGATAAGTTGCTCCATTACCATTACACCATAACTCGGTGGGCATAATGCATATACTATGTTAATAATAGGTAATTTATTTATTGGGTAGTTGGTTGTTTCTATACACCAAACAACAGAATTTTATCACAAAAAGGCTTGAATCAGCCTAATAACAGAATGGACTCAACTACAAAATTACGAACGCTGAATGAATTCAATCACAAAACCAAGAAATGTTAAGAACAGAGAAGAACCTGAAAAAGCTGGACAACTCTGTCCTCTTCTTGTTGGTCTTCATCCTCCTTCTCTGCCTTGCAAGGAGATGGTACGATGGGCTGTATAATTGAAGGGAGTAGCACCAAACCTAGGATTGCAGCTCTTCTCGTGATCAAAGAAGATGATGCTGATACTTTCTTTGAATTGGAGACATGCAATGCGATTGGGTGTGCTCTGATTCTTTGAACATTGAAGAAAGTACGAGGCACTGCAGCAGCATTCATCTGTATGCCACTTGTACCATTCATCCTCATTGTAGCGTAGCCGACCATGAAATCTGAAATTTTATAGAATCGCTGGATTTGTATCAATTAACCGGGTACTTCGTTCTAACGATACTAGTTAAAGCACCAAAGTGCAATCAAATGGCTGATAGGCACAAATATTTATAGGACTATCACTAAATAATATACATTTGAACGCCATTAAGTATAGTATTTGGTGGATAAGGCTAAGAATATTATAACTAATTGTTTCATTATAAGTCTTTATTAAGTGTTTTGTAGTAGGCAAAAATTTCTTATAATGCCTACACTGAAATAATAATAATAAATAAAGATTTATTAAACCACTCACTTTATATTATGACAGAAATTGGCTCAAAGAGATATCAACACTATTTGAAACTTAATGAACAACAACTGAGCAACATTTTCGTTTAAATTAGAAAGGACGAATTGCCTTCAAATAGGGAAATATAAATTTTTATTAAACTTATTGATTGAGAAAAAGAAAATCTATTTAATTTAATTACAATTTGATTTACAATTATACCAATAAATAAGATATTTTATATGCTAACTAAAGAGACTTAAAATATATTTTCCTAAACAGTACTTAACATTATTCATACACTACTTAAACTCGACTCCCTCTACATAAGTAAACTTCGACTTAACATGTATTATTTCTAATTCCCTACCATCATTTTTTTTAAAATAACGTTGAGATAAAATGACAAAGTTCTAATTATTGCACAGTATCATATCTTTTACATATTCTTCATCAGATAATTGATCTTAGAAACTGTTTACCCTATAATATTTCTAAACGTAATCAAAGGCTCAATACAGCTCAAACATAGATGCAAAGCCATTAGGAAATGATAAACTACAAGCGTGATATAAATATATTAATATAAGTCCATCATTTAATATATATATATATAGCTTGTGAACTATATGGCAATGGAGCACATTAATCTTATTGTGCCCACAGGATAACAAAATTTGCAAAGAACTCTTTATCTCAACTACAAACGACTGAGCACAATATCATTTATAATAATAATACCTTAAGCTCATAACTTTATGTCGATTGGGCTGAGGCTAAAATGTTAATAACGTAATGCAATTTCCTTACACATCACTCTCTCCACTCGTAATTTTCATTCTATACTAACTTATTACCCTTACGCGAGACATTTCGTTTGCATATGAATGTATTGCTATTGATACAAAATATAAATTATTGACTCAAGTTTTATTTCCAAATGATTAGGATTTAATACAATATAAAATAACAATTTTCTTAAAAGAAAAGCTCTCAACACAGTAGAATTAAAAAAAAGGCCCAAAGTAATCATATTGTTATAAAGAATTAGAAATCACTCTCAACAAAGTAGAATTAAAAAAAACGGCTCAAAGTAATCATATTGTTATCTTCCTCCTAAATTTTTGATGCATAGTTGAAGATTTCTGTAAATTGAAGAAGGATCAATAATTTTTTGGGGGGATTTGACCTTGTGGTTCTATATTTTAATGTACAATAAGGATTATTTTTATATATTTGAGCAGAGGAGAAACAACATGGGCCTCCCTCTATCTAACTAAGAATTTGTACACCGCATTTTTGTTACATGATAAAAAGACTATGTTAGAGAGAGATTTCATGGATGGTTGATGAAAACATTCGAATGGTTAGGAATATTTCTTGATTTCATCCATAAACTAGAACGTTTTTTTAAGTTTATAGTCTTTGTTACATTTAAAGGAAAGCGGGAGTGCAACCTATGGATGCAAAAGAAGATTCCAAGGCCAGTTTAAAGGTTCATGTCTCAGAGGAGATCTATAGGATCATCTCAATTTCTCAAGTCTAGCTAAAAAAAATGTCAAAAAATGAAAAATTAAGATACCAAAATTCTTTCAACTTCAAAACCCTAACTGTTGTGCTAAGACTGTTTAAATTTTAAGATTTCAGAAAATAATCAACAAACATTGTTCGACACATATGTTATTGTTTACACAATTTGAAAGCTGCAGCGAGGCTGTTAAAATATTTGAGAGAACGCAAGATAAATATTTCCCTGTATAATTAATTACAGTAGATTCTGATTTCTTGTGCAGATTATTAGTATTTAATAAATTCCACGATGCAGGAGATATTTTTTGTTATTTTAGGTGATATTCTTTGTTATTTAATAAATGATTAGGATTTAATACAATATAAAATAACGGTTTTCTTAAAAGAAAAGCTCTCAACACAGTAGAATTTTAAAAAAATGGCTCAAAGTAATCATATTGTTATAAAGAATTCATTACATAAATAATTCTTGCATCCTTACATCATGCGGAAATCAATGCTCCACTTTGTCTTAGTTGTGAGCTTTCTTTGCCACGATTTAGATGCCTCTGCAAAGCCCAGTCTAATAATATTGATAATGCTGAGTGATTTTTTGGACCAGAAGAAGCATAAATGCCAAGTTTTGTACCTTGGTTATATCAAAAATTATAGGATTAATGATCTATTTGAAAGCTGGGGACCGGTCAATCAAAAGATGCTCCATGCAATCTAAAATACAAATAAAGGATACCATAAGCAAGAAGAGTTGTGCATGTCACTCTCATTTTCCACTCAAAATTAATTGTTTGGGTTGAGAAAAAGTAGTATCTTCAGTCCATAAACAGAATTCTGTATCAATGCATATCCATTGCAAGGCACTTCAATTACCAGACTTTTCAATCCTTACAACTCTTCTAGACCTTCTATACTCTATAGCTGATGACATTCATCAATCGTGATTCACTCTAGATGACCTAGATGTGCCAAGGTCAGCAACGATTTCAATCCTTTACAATGACTTGCTTCAAACACTTAGATAACCCTGATATTGTTTCCAATTTGGGACATGACCACACACTTAGAATATTCAGTCAATCTAAATCTATTTCTAATTTCTTCCAACGACTAAACATTCTAATTAAATCTAGAAAATTTTGTGATGAGCGACAGAAGGAAATCTTCAGATTTCTCAACTCAAAACTGGCCTAGCACCAGTTCAACCTCCATTAAATTCTGACCCCAAAAAAAATACCTAACATTAGCAGCTCAAAGCACCAATGAAAGAAAAATGCAAATCCAAGGTTGGGAAAAGAAGATTTATCTGTTATTTCTAACGCCTAAATTGGAGGATGGTATTTAATATCAAATAAATGCAAGTCGAAAGAGAAAGCTCAACTCTCAGTGCCAAATCTGAGGCAGTTAAACGTAGTGTTTTGCAGTGCCAAAAGTTGGAAAAGACTTCCACGCCATGGAGGAAACTGTAATGCCTCCCTTGAGGTGTATAAGAGCATTTTTTACATTCTTTTTATTGTGGTGGAGGGTTGCGCCGAAAAAGGGAATAAGAGAGCCATTATGGGAATATAATGCCTTTTTCTAAGGCTGTGTAATGTTAAAAAAATAGGCAAATGTGAAAAGCAAGTGTGTAGATGAGTAACGCCTCCTCTAAGGCATAATAAAATTAAAAAAAAAAAAACTTGTTTTATTGGTTGGATGGGGCAGCACTAAAGGAAGGAATAGAGCGCCATGAAGGAGGTGTAGAGCGTCTCACCTGAGGCAGTGAAAAGGTGGACTTTTGCAGCACCAGAATATAAGAAAGAAAAGTGCCATTATTGCCATTATTTGCAGCACCAGAATATTGGCGCTATGAGCTGCTAATTCTAGCACCAGTGAAATCCTTACCTTCTGACTTCAAATTGGAGAGTACAAATTGTTCTAAACCTGCCAATGTTGATAGCATATAGATTTAAGGAAATGTACAAAAAGAAGAGAGAATTTAAAATGTGAAACTCTGTCAATAGATCCTAGATCCCGTTGCATGATAATGCAAGCATGTAAATCTACTGAAGCAGACAAAGCCACAGGGCTTTTAAGCACAAATTCCTTTCTTTTTCACGGAAAACTCAAATTAAGACTCCAAAACACAAAATCATTCCATCTGAATAACAAAATGCACAGAGCATACTTAATTTTTTATATTTGAGGGTAGAGGAAGCGATCTAATAGAAGGGCGCAAGCATTACAACTTTTTAAAAATGCATTACTCCACTCTGTCGAATACATGGTAAATGGTAGCTGCCACCATACAAAAATTTATATATATTTTTTTCATTTTATTTCCTCTAGGTTTTTAGACGACCATTTTTTTAAAAATTTGTGGACGACGAGACTACCAAATTTTTGGCAGTTACAAGATGTGTGCACATATAGAATGGCCTATCAGCCAAATTAAGAGAACAATTGTTGAGAGGGTGAGTTCAAGGGTTTATCTATTTCACGGATTAATGTGATAGAGTGTTTGTGTGCATTTTTTTTTTCAAATATATAATGAATATTATCCTCGTTTCATATTGGCGCTCGGTTCAAATTGGTTTGGAGCATGTGATGGAATGGAGCATATGGGTTAGTATGTTAATGAATTTGAATGGTTAAGTGTACTTGAGCTAGGTTATTAGAAATTTTTTATTTTTATGAATATTACTTAGATGTAATGAATGTTATGTGGATCATTTATATTTATGGTAGATGGGCTTGAATCTTTACCTCTCAAATATTGATCGATGAAGATTGACTCAAAACTATGTACTTTAATCTAATGGGTTCTTAAAAATTGACTCAAAACTATTCAATTTAATCTTAATTGAAACTATGCATTGTAATCTCAATGGGATCTTTTGAACTCCTACTCACAAAACATGGGTCAATGAAAATTGACTCGAAACTATGTAGTTTAATCTCAATAATTTATTTTAGTGTTAAGTGGATCATTCATGGTCCTGAGAGATGGTTTTTGTGAATCCTACTCATGAAATATGAGTCGATGAAGATTGCCTTGATACATCCTCACATAATTTGATACATTACGAAAACACCACATATATGTGTAATGGTGAAATTTGCATACCCATGACATTTCCCATTTAGTTATGTCATGATACATGTACTTATTTACAAATGGTGCAAACTTTTGCAAAGTTAAGATCATTCCCTTAGCCTTTCATTCATCCATGTACACTTAGCCCCTACTCTATCCTTACACACACATACTTCTATAGATTTGCCTTATCTGCTCATTTATCACACTTTTTGTAGACCTACTTCCATATAGCCATTAGCCACCTAGATCTAATTGTTTGCCCATAGTGGGATTGTTGGCAAGAAAAATTAGGATACAATTCATAGATCTGAACCTAGGTTACTCTTATGCAGTATGTTTATACCCCAATAGTAACAGTGATAGAAGAGAAGTAAATATAGAAAAGAGACATCATAATGTGGTAGGATTCCATGCAAGTAAACATATAACACAATTTAGAACATTCATTATCACAGCCAATACTCCTTATATCTCCTTATATATATTCATCATATAATCATATACAAAAGGTAGGTCTATGTCTCTGCTCTATACATATATCACTCAATTATCCTCTCATCTCTCTTACTTACATCTTACTTTGTTACATACATTCTATATACAATATTTAGAGGTGTGTTCTTTGTGTGACACCTTTCTATCTTCTTCCCATGCTCCGTAGGTCCTCTGTGCTACCTTGCGGTGACTGCTCCTGCTCTTACTCTCAATATGCTACCAACATCATCCCCCCTTTTGAGACTATGTCTTGTCCTTAAGACATGTTGTGCTAGTTCGAGGGTGGGATGTTTTTTGTAGATTACTTTGAGTTGTGCATCTATATTTGTCCTTCTATCTCTATTTGTGTATTCTCTGCATCACCCAGAGTAGAAGGGGTCTATATGCTCTATGATTTTTGGTTTGCTTCTGTCAGTATGCCGGTTAATGATGCTAGTCTTAAGCATACAACTTCTCTTAACTACTTTACTTGTGCTTTTATTTGTTCTCTTTGTTCCTATAGTTGTTGTAGCTGATTATGCATTGTCTCAATTTGTACCCTTATTGCTCTATTTGTATCCTTAAGAGGATCATATGTTGTGGTTGTCTGTACAATTTGTATCTCTAGGTTGTCCATTTGATCTTTCATAACCTTGGTGGTAGTGGACCACTGTAAACAAAATTGGTACAAAATAGTGGCTTCTCCAATAGCCTGAATTGTATACTTCTTATCTGAGTTTCTAGCTGTGTATGTGCCTTGGCACATTTATTAGAAGCATCAACCATTCTTTTCTTATTCAACTCCTCTGTCATCTGTTGTTTGGCCTTGGTTTCCAAGTAGCTTGTGTGTGCTTGAAAACTTTGTACCAATCACTTTAGTTGATGTGTGAGGGGTAGTGTTGTGTCCCTTGTAACCTTCGACATCTGACGTTGAATTATATCTACTGCCTCTTGTAACTTTTCACTACTTTCTACATGTTGTTGCAAAATTTCCTCCCTTGCGGTGGAGTGGAAAATGTCACCAAGATACAATTTTTGGATTGGTGTAATCTCAGATAAATTTATTTGGCCGCCAATTAAAGGTAATTGCATCAGTTGTGGTGTCACAATTGGTTGGATCTACTTCTACTGCACCAAAAAGTCCTTGATGGATTGGATAGAAGAGGCAGAGGAGGATGTCTCTTGGTTTCTAGATTCTTGTTGTTCTCCCTCTTGCTAGCTTCCTTTTGTGTTGTACAGAGGAGAGTGTTGTTGCTCTTCATGATGGCTTTCTTGTTGCATATGTGGAGGGGGGTTAACATCTTGATTTTTTGTATTTGTGTCTTTTCCCCTTAATGTGTCATATGCTTTCTTGGTAACCTCCTCTGTTTCTTTTTGTATTATTTCTCTATATGCTTGCCCCATATTCATGAGGGTGTCTACCCTTTGCTTAGTTATGAGTTTTATGGTTTGCATTTGAGCCAATCTATCCTTTTCCTCCTTAGAGATAGTTGGGTCTATCTTCTTGATGGCTTCCTACCTTAGTTCTTCCTCCAACTCTAATGTTTTTTCTCTTTTCTTTCTTAGAGCATCAGCTAATTCCTCTGGAAACTTATCCACTAGCTCATCTAATGTTTGATTTGTTCTTTCCATATAACTTATTATTGTTTTTTGTATTATTATTTTATTTCCCTAGGATACCTCATTGTAGAGATCCACTATATTCTACAACATTCCATGATGTTGAACAACATTTACTATTGTATTCAAATCTAATGGTTTGTTTTCTTGTTCTAGCTGCTCATGTTCTTTAGTTACTATAGGGGTAGTTTTTCTCTTCTTTTTCCTCTGCAATTTTTCTACTACTTCCCCTTCCTCTTCTTTAGTTTCCTCCACAGACATATGTACAATATTTCTCTTTGCACATTATTTTTTCCTTGTTCCTTTCTTCTTCTCGCTTAACTTCACCAAGGTTTATGATGCCTCCTTTTTCCATGTTGATACTGTTTGTCCTAAGGACTCTATTTGTGTTGTAATTTGTGTACTAGTTGTTGTGGAGTACTTTCAACTTGACCTCCTTGGGGTTTGTGTGGCAGTACTTACTTTTGGAGCTGATGCAATTGGTTGCGGTGTTGCCACACTAGTTTGCAAAGCTGATGTGGTGGGGTGTAGTACAGATGTGCTTGATTGTTGTGGTATTCCCCACTTTTCATGTAACTTCCCTTTATTTTTCTCCAACTGTTCTTTTGAATTCTTCTTATGTTGCGTATCCATAACTTCTCGATATATACGAAATCTTTCCGCAGTGGTATCTTTGGGCTTAATAATTTTTTTGCATACGCCTCTGCTTCTTATGTGGTAACCTATGGTAGCCTAGGGATCTAGAATGTCCTAGGCTCTACTGCTTCCATGTATGTGTAATCCTTATCCACCATAAATGTAATAGTGTGTGTATATATTTTGACTATGTCATAGGGAATTTGTTCCTTAGCTTGCATTTCTGTTTGAAGGGCTTTAAAGAGCTCATAATAGGTGGATGTGAAGGATTTTGTGTCTTTAAACTATTTTACATGGTATTTTATTTGTGCAGCTATCGGTATGTATGTTTGCCATACTTTTCCCTTAAAGCCCGGTAGTTCATTCAAAAAGTAAAATGCTAGACAGATGATAAGGGTTCTGCACCAAAAATTATAGTTGGAGTCCTTTGTTTTCTACAAATTTTCCATCAATTGTTCTCGTAACACTTCACATAGATCAAAATATTTTCCTTCCATCACCATCTGGTGAGCTGTGTGAATTGTGATGGCGGTAGCAGATCCTTCTCGGTTGGGATAATAGATTTTGTATGCGATACCCATTGTCGCATATCTTACCCCTGGGTCTATAATTTCTTTGACGCTTAAGCTACAACCATTAGGTGTTGCCCTTATGAGCTCCATAACTTTATCATTTTTTTATTAATTTCATGGTCGGTACCCCTCCAACCGAGCTAAGCCCTGTGATGACTTGAATTGCATCCTTTGTTATCCGGTAGGGTTTGTCCAGATAAATATATTCATCATGAATTCTGCTTGGGACTATTCTTACCCACTCATGTTGGTCGCAGAAGTCGAGATGATCTTTCTAGATATCCAACTTTTTATTCTGAATATTTTGGTATTGCGGCAAATACCTTGCTCTGTCTAGTAATTTGTCCCGTAGTTCCTCAAGTTTCATGTGGTCAATTTCAGAGATTGACTAGTGCATGAATGTATTTCCAAATATCCTCTATATAGACCACATTTGCTGGTATCCCTGGAAAGGCTTCATCCTTGTCCACCTCCATTTCTTTGAATGGATACTTTTTGTACTTTGGCCTTGGCTTCTCTATGATATCAATCAATGTGGATGTGGTCATTTTTCCTTCTTCTTAGCTGGACTTAGGGTTTGCTCAAATTTCTTTACTTTGCACACGAAGCTCAATTTCACTAAGTTTGGATACAATTGTGAGGAGATGAATGAAGATTTAGGGCTCTTATAGCCCTAACAACAGCTTTTTGCATTTAATGTATCTACCTGTTTCCATTTGGTGGGCTTTTCTAGCCATTAAGTGCTAGTAGTGACTAGACTGCCAACAGTTACCTCTTACTTTTTATGTTACATCTATGATACATATGATACAATATGAATTTTGCCACATTTCTGATTATTCGTCAAATTGATGATAGTGTTTTAGTCGCATGCCATTTACAAACCTTTTAATTCCACTTCCATCCATTTTTCTTAACCTAACTGCTCTGCATTCTACAATTTCATGAATGTAATAGGGCCCTAGCCACCTTACCTTAAGTTTGCCTTGTTTCTTGAATTTACTATCATATAGTAACACTATGTCACCTATTCAGAATGTTTTTAGACGTAAGTTTCTATCATGCCAGGATTTTTGTCTTTTTCTTTCCAGGCTTTCATTGTATCTGGCTATCAAGAGATCTTCATCCAATTTTTCCAAATCTTCTATCCTTTGGGCTAGTGAGTCTTCCGCATCCAACTACAAAGTTCGTGCAGTACGTAATGTTGGTATTAGGAAATTCATGGTGACAGTGGCATCAGTTCCATAAACCAATTGGAATGGTGTGAACTTAGTTGAGCATTTATAGGTTGTGTGGTATGCCCAGAGTACCGAATGTATCTTTAAGTCCCAATCCTCCCTATTGCCATCACACATTTTTGTTAATGTTGTCCCAGTTATCTTATTCAAGGCTTTGCTTGCTCCATTGGCTTGCAGATGATATGGGGACCTTTTGTTATGTGTTATCATGAAGCTTCTCAGAAGTTTCACAATCATCTTGTTTATTAAATGTTTGCCTTGATCACTTGTTATACTGATTGGGTGACCGAACCTTGTGATCTAATATTTTCATAAAGGAACTTTGCAGTAGTTTTTGTTGTGTAGTCTCTAGTCGGTACCGCTTTTGCCCATTTGTTCAAGTACTCTACCCCTGTTATTATAAACCTTGCTTTCAAGTGTTTTGTCGAAGGATTTATAGGTCCAATGAAACCTATGGCTCATTTTTTGAATGGTATTTGTGCTAGAACTATTTTTAGTGGCATTTCTTCTGTTGCGGTAGGTTTCCCTACCCTTTCACATATGTCACAATTTTTCGCATATTGTTTGGCATCCTTTTGTAGGTGTTGTCACATGAAATTGCACCTTGCTCGGAAGGGTTCCAAGCATTCCAATGACACAATGGGAATGATCTCTAAGTGTGGGACTTTGCTAAATGAGATCAAACCTCCGGAGAAGGCCGGCTTCCTTGCCTGATTATCACCTAAAACTACTGAATTTTGGGGAAAAGGGAGAAGTAAAACTTTAAAAATGAAGATTAAAACTTGAAAACAAAGGGTGATGCACCAGACAGATTAAAAGAGACTTTCACAACACTGAGAAAATGCACAATATGATTAGATATAGCAAATAACATACACAGATTCAAATGATCCTAGCAGAGGCAATAAACAATATGATTGAGAGGAATAAAAGAAATTCACAGACAATCATATGTAGATTTACACAGAACTAGAAAATCAGCAAAGGAGGTAAAATAACTTGCATATATCCAATGAAAGGCAAGGTTACAGTTTATGAAAACTCTGTTTGGAAACAGAAAGACCAGAATGCCAAAAATTTCCACCCCTATTTACATCTCATGAATGCATATATATATAGCATTTCAAACTAACCTAGGTCGGTTACAAATTTTTCTCTAAAAGCTGTCTCAGAAAATATCCGCCCCTGAATGACTATCTATCTACAAAAGTTATGGCCTCAAATATTTGGCACTGGGCAGATAGAAGATATTTTTAATCTTTAATGCAAACAGCTTATTCACCAATCTTCAGCAATGCATAAGTGGGAGATATTTTGATCATGAATGCGAGCAGCTACCACTACTTACAGAAATGAATGCAAAAAATATCTACAACCTGCCCCAAAAGTTGTTGGAACGTCCAGTTGCCCAAGACATACAAATCCAGACCTGAAAATGGACAATGATAAAAACTCCCAAAAACCCTGCCAAATGAAAGAGGGGACAAAAACATGCATCTTTGCCTCTTGCAGCATGTTGAAATTTGCTAGGATGGAGGAGATACAGGCGGTCAAAGTTTCAGTCAACCGCCTGTATATATCGCTTTGCATTTGTGTGTATATCGCTTGCATTTGCTGCCTAAATCGACATTCAAAAATCTTCTCTGCAACTCCTTTGTATATGCATGGCGCTTTGTATATCGGGCCTGTACATGCCTTGTATTTTCAAATTTCCATATACATACAATTCCCTTATATGTGCCCTTGTATGTGCGGGCCCCACCTCTTGTATGTTAACTTGCATCTAGTCTTGCATATGAAAATATACAAGCAAACATACAAGTAGAAGATACATACAAAGTGCTTATACCTTGGCGGACCCCACCATTTGTATCTCCTCCTCTGAATATGCAAACATACAAGCCGCGGACTCAGTGCTGCATTCAACCAAAATGCATATCCATTTGAAATCTGACTTGCATATTTACTTTGTATCTTTCACTTGTATGTGCAAAATATACAAGCCGCAAATATACAATGCACTGTTCATGACATACATTGCTCTTTATATATACGCACTTAAATGTTTGGCCCCTTGTATATTTTAACTGCATCTTTTCTATGTATGTCGCCAACATACAAAGGCCCCTTATATTGTGGACCCCACTTCTTGTACATTTGGCCTTGTATATTTCACTTGTATGTTTCAATTGTATGCGCAAACATACAATACAAAATATACATTCTCTTTTGTATGTGCGCTGATGTACATTCCACTGTAGCTGATGCATATTATCTTTGTATACTTGTATGTGCGGACATACAAGCCTACATACATTCTACTGTTCATGCTTACTTGTATCTTAGGCGAAGGTCCCTTGTATATTCCACTGATATACATTGCAAAAATGTACATTCACCCTTGTATCTTCCAACATACAATCCACCTTGTATGTGTGCGGGCCCCATCTCTTGTATCTCAGCGATATATAAACACCCTTGTATGTTTGGCCTTTGTATATCGACTTGTATATCTGAATATACAACCCGATATACATAGGCCAAACATACAAGCGGGAATCTTGAAGGAATATTCCCACGATGTTTAACCCGATATGCATATTTTTCCTTGTATACTTCAATTGTATGTTTCAATTGTACAACACAACATGCATTTGAAACCCGATATACATTGAGGGAATATCCCTGGAATCTGCGATAGATTCCCTCAATGTATATGCATCTTCTAAGCCCGATATGCATCTTTTCCTTGTATATTTTTGTACATTGCCGATATACAAGCAAAAAAACTTTGTATATAGCCTTTGCATATTTCTTTGTATGTACAAAGGTGAATGTATATACAAGTATGCATACAAATACAAGTTTATAAAATATGAGAAATCCCAACGATAGAAAATACTTGAGGCCAAAAGATTTCTGGGTTTTTTGCAGGGAATATTTAGGCAAGAACTTGGGAATTTTCAACAAGCATGCATGAGTACTTGGAAGATTTAAGCTTTGTATGGGCATTCTCCAAAGGATTTTCAAGAAAATGCAAGGTGAACTATTTGGCTTTGGGCAGAGGTAAAATAGGTCAATAGTAGGGTAGGCCACCATAGTCCTGCTAGTTTTACTCTCTTTGCGGTAGTGTATTCGTAATTGTGTCCTCTAGATATTCCTTTGTGTGCCTCTCTCAGGATTGCTTCCTTCTCATGTTCGTATACCACTCTTCTTAATATATCATCTCTCCCCAATATATGTAGTTCTCCTTCAACCAATGTATATGGTTGTGCCTTCCGCATAAGTGTTTGTTTATCTTGCGGTGATGAATCTTGCAAAAATTCCCCTATTGAGAGTAATATTGCTATTTCATGTAACTCCTCTGATACTACAGTCAATCTAAATAGGTGTGCGCCAAGCATATCTTCCTATTGTTCATCTAGTTCCTCCCCCGTTTCTATCCTAGATAGGTAGTTAGGGCCTTGATTATGTTTTCCTAGCTTAACCATTATCTTAAAGTTGAATTATTGAAAGAGGAGTATCCATCTACATATCCGGCCTTGAATCACAAGTCTATTCAACAGGTATTTTAAGCGTTCATGGTCTGTAAAGAATATAGATGGAGTAGACAATAAGTAATGTCTAAATTTCTGGAGGGCATAGACCATAGCCAGGGTTTCTCGCTCTGTTGTTGTATAATTCTTTTCTGCCTTTGACAATTTCTTGCTAGAAAATGCTATAGGATAATCCTTATCTCCCTTGGGTTGTGCCAATATCGCTCCTATTGCTATCCCTGATGCATCTACATGCACATGAAATGGTATACTCCAATCAGGGAATATCAATATAGGTGCCTCATCTATCTTTTGCTTTAATGTGTCAAAAGAGTTTTGACATTCTTCATTCCATTCCACATTCTTACCGCTTTTCTTCTTAATAAGCTCTTCTAAGGGTGCTGCTACTGTCGCATATCCCTTAATAAATTTTTGGTGATAACCGGTATACCCCAAAAATGTTTTCACTTCTGATGTTGTCTTCGGTGGGGGAAGAGTCATTATTAATGTGACTTTAAGGGGGTCCACCATTAGCCCTTCTTTGCAAATAATATGGCCTAATAAGGTACCAAAGGGTACCACAAACATGCACTTCTTCAAATTCAAGGATATATGCTTGCTCCTGCATCTATTTAACATTGTTCTTAATGCTTGTACATGCTCCTTTACCAACCCATACACTGTACAATCATCAAGGTACACTTCTAGGAAGTCATGTATAAAGTCCTTAAAGGTTATCACCATTATCCTGCTAAATACCGCATGTGCATTCTTCTATCCAAATGGAATTATTGTATACATATAGGACCCAAATTCTAGTGCAGATGTTGTTTTTCATTGGTCCTCTTCTCTGATCTTTACTTGATGGTATCTTGAGAATCCATTAGTGAAGGAATATATTTCTCTCCCAGCTACCGACTCTAGTATTTCTTCAGTGAATGGGGTGGGGAAAGGGTCATGTATGCATGCATTGTTAAATTCTCTATAGTCCACACATATCATTATCTCTCCCATCTTCTTATTAGATACTACCATAGGGCTTATCCATTCTACATCTTCCATAGGTTTGATTATGCTTGCTGCTACCAGTTTATCTATTTCAGTTTTTACCTTCTTTTTCATATTAGGATTAAGCCTATATGGTCTTTTCCTTATAGGTTTTGCTCCTTTCTTTAACTGAAATTTCATTATTACTGCTTCTTCTTTAACCCCTTTCATGTTTGTGAATGTTCTAGGAAACAAATCTTCAAATTTAGTTAGAATTTCTGCTACTTGTGCTACCACTTTTTCATTCCAATAATCCCCTATTTTAGCTAGTTTAGGTTCTCCTTCTCGTGCTACATTTGCTTCTCTTAGATTGATTGGTTGATTGTAGTATTTTTCTTTAGGTTCCACAGGTAAATCCAACTCCCTTTCACCTTCTTGCACTTCTATTTCCAAGTTTTCTACATCCTCATTATCTTCTTGGGTAGTTTTATAACATGTGTGTGTAGTGGGGTTTGTTTCTTTATCCAACCACTCAATATATTTCCATATTCCTTCGCTCCGCGATGGTGGTGAACTAATTTGTGGTATATTTTCTTTTCCCTCATGAGGTGTGAATATTATTTCCTTTATTTTTAGTAATGCAATATGGATATTCTCATCTTCATCCCAAAAAGAGAATGAGTGACAAGAGTCTTCCTTCAATTCATCCTAATGTTTTGTTTCTGCCTTTCTTTCTTGGTTAATGTACCAGGTTTGGACTAGTAGTGTAAGTGTCCAATAGAATAGTTGTGTGTATAGTGTATCATCATATTCATTTCTAGCCTTCCATACCCATATGCATGTTTTTATACACTCTTTCGAATGGTTACTGCCATCATATTTAGGGATTTCTTCATACTCCCCTTCTTCTGCCATGTGTCTTGTTTGGATTAAAATTTTGAGTACCGACCAGTGATGGATATTCTACATATGTGTATTCCACCAGATGGCAACATTGCATACCAGTGTGTGGTTTAGTGCTTCTAGCCTTATCTCTTCATTATCAAAGTTTGCTCCATTTGTGACAAGTATGTCGTCAAGTCTCCCACTCCTGAGTATTTAGGTAACTTGATGTGTGATATTCCCTTCAAAATATTGTTTACTTGGTCTAATTTTTGGAATGTACTTTCT
The DNA here is from genome assembly GCA_027924645.1 of Cunninghamia lanceolata. NCBI lineage: Eukaryota > Viridiplantae > Streptophyta > Pinopsida > Cupressales > Cupressaceae > Cunninghamia > Cunninghamia lanceolata. Next base: position 620,711 of record BSBN01000250.1, read on the forward strand.
ATGTGTATGTTTGGTTCTCTGCATTCTTCTTGCGGTGTAATATCTTCCTTTGCGGTAAATTGTGGTGATTTTTCTTCCGTCAGTCTTACCATATAAACCCTTCTGGTACCCCTGACTCTACAGGTATAAATTTTTGGTTCTTCTTGTAGCCAGGTGGTTAAAACATCCTCACTATATGTGTTGTAGTGGTATGTTTCATGTTTTATCTCCCCCTAAGAGTTAGCTTCTTCTACGAATTCATTTCTAGGGAGTTTATTGATTGAGTAGAGGTTTTTGTCATCTTCTTCTGCATACTCCTCCGGATTGGTCTCTTCTATTTATGTCTTGTCATAATTCTCTCCCAAAGGTATGTTATCTATCTTATCATCATCCACAAATGAGATTTCCTCCTTTCTAGAGTCTACAATGCCATTGGCATCCACAAGCCATCTTAACCCTAACAATGCATTGAAAGAGTCCAGTGTCTCTTTGATTGCTACTACTTCCAGGTTTATGATTAGTTTTACTCCCATCACTTGGACTTCTACAGTCTTCCATGTCCCTAATGTTTTCATCCTAGAACCATCTTCTAGGATTATATTATAAGGTGTTTCATATAACTTAGGTTTTCCCATTTGTTCTGATACCCTTTTTGGGATCATATTAATGTCTGGACCTAGATCAACCATTACATTTTTCACCCTCTTATGGTTAATGTTTACTATGATCATTATGGGATGTTTCTTCCATGTTCTATATGTTTTCCTAATTTTCCTGATTTGCGGTTGCAGGGTTTTCTATTTATTCCAATACTTATTAAATTGCTTGAGTTTCTCTAAGATATTATATTTTCTAGCCATGTGTTAATTGTTTAAGTATTCTTACTTCATGTTCTGTAAAGAAATCTTCCTGCTCTTTTTCTTTTTGTTTCTCTTTCTTTATTGCTTTCTTCGTTTGTTTTATGATTTGATCATGTTTTTCTTTGCCAGGGAAGAAATCTTCATCTTCTTCCTCACTTTCTTTCACACTTGTGTCAATACCTTTCTTTGCAGTATTTGTTCCTTGCCTTGTCACTACCACTGCCTTATTTTTCTTTTTTTATTTACGTTTTTCTTTCTATATTTGGTATTCATCTTGTGATGAACTATTAGTAATGGCATCTAATTCATAAATGATGCAGGAGCATCCGGAAGCATTCAAATTAGTTGAGCCAGTTAATAGTAAGTTGCAGAGCACTGAGAGAGTGACCTTGGAGATTACCACATTTTACCGTGTTTGCATATCAGAGGCTATGGAGTCGGACTTAGTATCTAGACATAATCATCTACATCATATCCAAAATTTAGATCATTTGGGCTCAATTCTAGAGAGATATCGCTATCAGAAGGTTACCTATTTTCACATAGCATAGTCGACAGTGTTTAGTGAAGTCTAATCAGCTTGCGGAGCAATTTCGTGACTTGAGGAGCTTAAAGGAACATTATTAAAGGAAGTTTAGGACCTGGCCAACCTTCATGGAGATCTGTACAAAGTTCTATGCACCAATGGAGCAATACCTTATGTTTAGGTCTGACCTATCTGTGTCTACACGTTTCATACTAGTCGTTGCAATTAGGCCAACTTGATAATGTTATGAAGGCTTGAGGAGGATATAAATGAAAGGAAAAGGATTGTTTCAAGGTAGTGAATGAATAATGATCAAGTGTGCAAAGTTATGAAGTGCGATGATAAGTGTTTTGATCCAAAGGAATAATAGAACTGAAGTAGAGAGCAGAGCAGTGAGCAAAATAAGTTGTAGAACAGAGAATTGAGAAGTAGACAAAGAAAATCATGAAAGAATGTTGTTATATGAATCTTTTGTAACCCTGGGCTGCGGCCTAACATTTGTAAATCCCTAGAGGCATATGTAATGTGTTTTGAGATCATAATATAAGAAGAATGAGCTTTGAAGGCTAGGTTTTTCCCTACTAGGGTTTTCTCTGGATAAATCTTGTATCATGAGTGTATGAATGTCTCTTTATTTCTGTTGTTAATTATCTACTTCCATTGCATCTCTGATTGATCATGCTATTAGTTGTTTAAGACTGCAAGGTTGGACAATCCCTCATCGGACCCTCCTAACTTGACTACATTAAGTGGTATCAGAGCTGGTTGCAAATCTGCTGGGATGGCTACAAATCTGTTGGGAAGGAAGACAATCTTGAAAGAAGTGTGAAACCCTAGAAGTAACAAGTGTCATCACTGAAGAAGATCAAGGCAAGAATATATTTGGGCAAGCTTTTTATCTGATTTGTTTCAATGGGGAGGATTGGAAAAAGGATGAAGAAAGAAAATGAAAACCTAATGTGTGAAAAGGATATTTTGGAAGAAGAATTGTGTGAAATCAAGAGGTGTAATCCAAAGTTGATGGAAAGGATAAAAGAACTAGGAGAAGACAAATATGATGCTCATGAAGAAGAACTAAAAAATGTAAAAAGGAGGAATGAAGAATTAGAAGCAGAGCTAAAATTGTTTGAGTATGTTGAAAAGGGTTTTGAAGAATTGGAAAAAGGATTCAAGTTGTTTGGGAAGGTGGAAAAGAGGAACAAAGATCTAGAAGAAGGTTTGGGAGAATTGAAAAAGGAAAACTGTCTACAGAAGAGTGAAATATCAGGATTGAAGGAACAAGTTAATCAGTTAGAGTAGTCAATTGCAGTATGCAGAGAAGAGATTGAAAGTCTAAGATCTAAACCTAAACTTTGTGATGTTTCTTGTGACACTAATGATTTTTGTGATGATGTAGAAGCTTCTTTAGAAAATGAAGTTGAAGATGGTAGTGTAACTGAACCTGCAGTTGTTGGTGATGGTATTGGTTTCAAAATCATGCAAAGAATGGGATATGAAGGAAAAGTATTGGGAAAGTGTTAGCAAGGAATTACAGAACCTATTGAACTAGTAATAATATCAAGAAGTGAAGGCCTTGGATATGACAGAGGTAAAGATGTTACAAGTTCAAACAAGTCAAATCAGGGAAGAAAAGGTATGTATTGTTCTCATTGTAATAGACATGGACATAAAAAGGAATTGTGTTGGGATCTACATCCTTTCAAGTTTTGTGGATTGAGGAATCATTCTGAAAAGATGTGTTGGAATAAAATAAGAAGAAGAAAGCCTATGACAAATTGTATGCAGATGGATTATGGATGGATTGATGGAGCAAAATGGAAACATGTTACTGTTGATAACTGAGAGGGGGGGGGGGTGAATCAGTTATCCTAATTATTTCCCTTATTGAACTTTCCTTTTAATTGATGCAGCATAAAATCAAACATAAACATTAACCATAAAACAGGAAACACATGACACAGTATTTTTGACGTGGAAACCCTGTTAAGGGAGAAAACCACGGGGTGATTAACCCAAAATTATTCTCTGTTAGAAGAATAGGAAATTACAAAGATGGCACTTGCCAATTAGGGCTCACTGCCCGAGCACACTGCTCACAAGAGGCCCACTGCCTACAAGAAGACACACTGTCTACAAAGTGATGAGAATCACAGTCTTGAACTGATTGGAAGCATCTGCATATGCTGGAGTTCAGTTCCGGTTAGGCTCAGTACACTGATCTGCTGCACTTCATCTTTCCTCTGTTCTTTATTCTGCTATCTTTCACATACCGGATCCTTTTTGCTACCTCTGCTCTTTCTCTGGACTTATTCGCATATCTCTCTACACACACTACACACTTCACAACTAAATCCATCCTCTATATATATCCGCACAAGTAATTTCATCACCTTTCTAGTCGGCATCCGGAACAGTCTAGTTTCTTATAAACTTTCATTCTGTCGGCTGAATCCTTCCTCACCAAGCAATGCGGATCAAGCATATACTTGTAGATATCATTAATCATGTCGGCCAAACATGATTCATGCCTTCACAACCTCTGTCATCAACAGTAACACATCCGGAAAGCAGTCTGATACTCTGCCAGTCAGTTCTTCCTCTGTTTTCACTGTCTCTCAGGAATCCGGTACTCAACCATTCATATCTTTTTCCTTGTCCATCACCGGAGGCTAAATCCTTGGAATATACCACTCAAGGTAGTCCTCTTGACTTCCCCAAATCCGCACTGCACCAAGACACTTCCACTGAGAGGTCCGGACCAATCTGTCGGACCTTGCCACATGCTCTGTTCTTCTTCACCGGACCACAACATTCTTTATTCTGACTTCCGGTAGAGACACATCATGACTTGCGGATATGTGGGATGACCTTTGTTGCCATCAATGACAACAACCATGAATCCTTATAGTGTCTCTTGCCAACAATCTCCCCCTTTGGCATTGATGGCAACACTTAGTGAAAAATGACTAAGTGTTTTCACTATGCTCCCCCTTAGCTGATGCTCTGTCTTTATATACAATTTCCGGAACTCCCCCTTAGTTGGATTTCTCATTTTTCACTGCTCCTCACTCCCCCTTTGACATCAATGGCAAAGGGTAGGGTCCGCATATCAAAATTTTCAAAAATTTCTTATACTTAGCCGCATATTTACATACTCACATATATTGAAGAATGTCTGCAAAGGATGTCTGTAATTGAATCATTTCGGTAGCCCAACTTTGCTTCATTCTGTCTAAAATTGAAATGTGACCACTTAACAAAAATGCAAACGCTTCTGCCCGCTTGAGATCTGTCGGATCTTTTGTTTGGGCGGTGGTCCTAGCATCACTGATGGCCTCATGCATGGTTTCCAACTTAGGGATTATAATCCTTCTAAGTTCTCCCATCCGGTTGGTGATGTTCTTCCTTTCCTTCTCAAGATTCTTTATTTCGTTCAAGACTGCAATAGTCTGACATTCTTGATTTATTATAGAGGAAGAGAGAGGATCAAAACTTTGAGATAAGCTTTGTAGCTTATCCTGTCCTCTTTTATTTTCTTGTCAAATGCTGCTGTTGCCTTTGACCAGGATATACAAAATTTATAGATATCACCGCCATCCTTAAGAGCATTCTCTAAGCTCTTTATTCCAATGCTTACAATCTTCCTATCTTTAGAAATTAATTCTAATATCTCTGAAAATCTCTTATCCAAAAATTCCTTCCGGACCTTTTCTTCAGCTGATTTTTCTAGAGAATCAAAATGTGTATCAACACTGCTGACTAAGGTTTTTAGATTACCGGAAGAGGAGCCTGTCGGATCTATCTGGATTGATGGCATGATCTTCACAAGTACTCCGGAAGCAGCCTCTATCAACTCACAGTCTTCCATATGAGACTTCAGGAGCTTTTCATTTGCCTTGGCATTTGCAAATGAAGCTATCTTCATTGTTTGTACCGGAGAGAGAGAGTCAAAATCAAATGGACCTTTTAGAAGCTCCGGTTCATCAATCTCTAGAGTTTCTTTACTCAAAAATTGTTGAACAGTTTGTGCAGTGTCTCTTGCCGGAGACAGATGTTTCTTTTCTTCTGCAGTCTTAGAACTGTCAACCTCTTTGTCTTTCACCACTGCTTCCTTCTCCTGTAGTTGCTCTTCTTCTTTGGATCCGGAGACTGTAGGGGAAACCGGAGGAGAGATGCTAACTTGTTCATGGGCCACTTCTTCTTGAGTAGAGGGTCCCAAGTCCTCACTTGTCTGTTCAGGGCTCACTTCTTCCGGAACAGAAGATTCCAAATCAGCAGCTGTTTCTGCACCTAAGTCCTCTACAACAGGAAGATTGAACCTTTTGAAGGCCTTCCGGAGGATCTCTTCTGTTTCTTGGGCCACTTTGTCAGTCTCACCAAGCATGAGTTGATTCATCCTGGCTTTGCTTCTGAACTCATCTTTACAGTCCTTGAAGATAATGTTCATTGTCTTGGGATCAATTTGAGGATATAGCTGAATAGCTATCTGCTCCCGGATCTCAAGATCTTTGGCATGAGCATTATTCTTTCTTACTTCCATTTCCTTCTCTAGGCTTTTAGGAATGAGAGATATGATCTCAATGAAAGCCTTATTGTATATGTTCAAATATTTAACTGTGGCTTCCTGCAGAGTCTTTTGGTCTGCCTCACTGAAGTCATCATAGGATTCAGTCATTGGTTGAAGGTTTCCATCCACCGTGACCGACTTGATTATGCTCTCTAGTGACAGAGTGGGCTTTTCAACAGTTACCTCTGCCATTTCATCCTTGTCTTGGCCTGTGGAGGGCTTACCGGATCCTTTCTTCTTCTGTTTCTTTACTTCTCTTACTCCCTCATCTGATTCTGTTTCCTCTTCATCCTTTTGGCTTCCATAAGCCCTTGTGGCTTTTGTCTTGGATCTCTTACCGGATGCCTGGACTTCCGGTTTTGAACTTTTGGTTGAGGGAGGTGCAGATCTCTTTGTTGATCTGGTCCGGGTGGGAGCTCCAACCGGAGCACTTTCTTTGCTTTTCTCTTCTTCCTCGGTCTTCCTCCTCTTTTCCCGGCTGGCATCAAGTGCCTCCTTTGAGATACCTAGGCCTTGAGCAATGTGCTCTACTTCTTTTCTTACCTTTCTTTTAATCTCAGGTTCCCTGAGTTCTACATGTATTTTTACACTCAGCTCCTCAAAGGTTCCAAACCTTTCTGCCTTAGGATCTTTGGGCTGACTTAGCATGTGTTGAACATGCAGCTCCACTATCTGTTCATCAACTTCATACCCCATGGGCATGATCCAGACAGTCCTTGGCTCTACTGCCTCCATTAGGCACTGATCAGTGTCAACCATAAAGCACACTGAGTCCTTGTATTTCTCAATGAGAGACTGAGGAATTCTCTCTCTTGCTTGCATCATGCTCTGAAAGTTTTTGAAGTATCCCCATAGAGCTGAATTTCTCGCTTTTGCATCCCCAAGTCCATGCAAGTAGTCTCTTATCTGGACTGCAACAGGTTTGTCATTCTGCCATACCCATCCACTTGTTCCGGGTAGCTCATTCATGAAATAGAAGAATAGACATACAATAAGAGTACCATACTTAAAGGAATTCTTCTTATCCTTCTTGATTTTCTGTATGTTTTCCATTAATTGGCTTAGTAGTAGTTCGCAGAGATCATATTCTGCATTCTTTCTTAACATTTCATAAGCAGTGTATATTGCAGTTCCGGATACAGAATTCTCCCTGCTGGAGTGATAGATCTTGTATCCTATTATCATTGATGCATATTTGATATCCGGATCGGAGATGTCTTCAATGGTCATTGCCCTTTTGTCAAATTTTGATCCGGTGGCCTCAGTTACAATGTTGTTCTTGACAGATTTGAGGATAGGTACTCCTCCGGAGGAGTATAGGCCAGTTACTGCTCTAATTGCCTCTTTTGTGATCTTGCAGGGTCTATCTAGCCATAGAAAGTTGTCATGCATCCTGCTCAGTACATACCGGACCCATTCATCCTCTTCAAAACAGGGGAAATGAATAAATTGCTCAAATTGTTTCTTCTGAATATCCTTATACTCTGGTTTAAGCTCAAAAGCATTGTCAATCAGCTGCTTGTGATAGAGGTCTCTTAATTTGAATTCCCCAAATTCCTCAATGTTTGCATGTATGTAAACCCTAATGTCTTCGGTGTGTAAAACTCCGTGAGGAACACTAGAGAAGGCTCCTAGTGGGTCTACCTCCAATGATTTGTAGGGATGTTTCTTGAATGAGGGGCGAGGTCTATCGGAGATCTTAACTATGTTTGGAGTAGCCATTCTTCAAAGATTTGCAGTGAGGTAATGAAAAACGGAGAATATCTTATGCGCCTTCGGTTTGCACGGAGTGGTTGGATTGATTTCTTTATCCAATAGCTTTGGCAGGAGATCCTTGGTGTGCTTGAAGAACCTTGTTGCAGAGCTCCACTTTTCGCTTCTTCTCGAGTGCAGAATGAGCAAATGACCTTTGAGAAATCCCTTAAATTGCTCCGCGAACCCTAATACCTGTCTGCAATAAATGCTTCACCTACATCATTCCGGTTTGCCTTGTCTGGATAGCTTGGAGTATCCCGGATTAGTCCTGATCTGTGGATATCATCCGGATCTTTCAATCATGAATAAATCGAGGTAGCATATTACAAGATCATCTCAAACACTCTGTCCAATCCGCAGAACAAGATAGTGCATTTCCGGATCTTTCTGGACCTTTTTGTAATCCTTTATCATACCGGAGCATCTCCCTGAACAGGTCTTATTTGATCGATCACAGCTTCTTCATAACTTCATGCGGACCTCTGAAAACTTGACTGAAGTATCTCAAGATTCATATCTACAAACCCTTTGATCCGCATCTTGTGCCACATCCGGCACCACTTGTTTGGCTGGGGGAACAAGATTTTCTTTGAGTCTCCCCCTGAGCCTGAGCTCACTTTTAATTTCCGGAAGAAATATCAGCACCAGAGTCTGGTGCGGATCCAACCTCTACATTCTCTGAACTTTTCTTCACCCAAATCTTGCTCATCTGATTCCTAACCTCATCCGCATTCATCTTTTGTTTACCCTTGTCTTGATTCTGATTATACACCGGACCTCTTTTGTCCTGATTCTTGTTTCTGCAGACTTTAGCATTATGACCGGACCTATTGCAGATTTGGCAAATAACATTTCTTTGCATATTTGACTGATATCCTCTTGATCTGCATTGATTTGCCATATGACCTATTCTATTGCATGTGAAGCATCTACCTTTGAATGATTTGTTTACTTGCATAATTCTGCATTCATGGGATTTGTGTCCATACCTTTTGCAGTTGAAGCACTGTCCGGAGAAGGATGAATTATTCTGATTCATTCTCATTCTGCACTGATTAGCTTTGTGACCAAAGTGGTTGCAGTTGTGGCAGTATCCATTGAAGGATGGATATCTTTGAGCATTTGGCTGTCTTACCGGAGGTCTTCTAGGCCTGCTCCTTGGATTTTCTGATCCAAGATTCTTCTGACCGGATCCAGAGCTTTCTCCTTTCTCATATCCCAAGCCATACTTGTCATCTGTCCTCTTTTGACTTCCAAGAAGAACTTCAAGTTGAGCAGAACTTATCTTGAATTTCTCTTTATATTCATTTGCTGTTTGAAGGTCTCTTTTGAGAGAGGCAATTTGATCCTCAAGTTTTCCTTCATTATCTTTGGCATCTTCAAGATCAGATTCAAGGTGTCTGATAATCCTGTCCATCTGGTGGCATTCTTCTTATTTTTCTTTAAGAGATTGTCTTAGATTGTCTTCAGCCTTTCTTTTTTCTTCAATCTCTTGAGTAAACTTTATAGTTCCTGATTCCATTTCATGTCTTAACATAATGACTTCTTTTGATAACTTTTCACATAACTTGGTTTGCTCAGTCAATTCCTCATTTGTATTGCTTTCTTCACTTTGTCTTGCCAACTGTTGAAGCAGCTCCTTTCTCTTTTTCATAGAGAGACTTAATTTGTCTTTTAATTCTCTCATGAATTCATCAGCCTGTTTGAGTCTTTCCTTTAATTCACTGACTTCAGAATTTGACTGTTCAAGATCCTCAAGGGCAGTCTTGAGTTGCTCCCTTAAACCATATGCATCCATTTGAAATCCCAGATCTTCCTCAAGCTGTTAGGCTCTATTAGGAGGAACTTAGCTCTGATACCAATTGTTGATAACTGAGAGGGGGGGGGTGAATCAGTTATCCTAATTATTTCCCTTATTGAACTTTCCTTTTAATTGATGCAGCATAAAATCAAACATAAACATTAACCATAAAACAGGAAACACATGACACAGTATTTTTGACGTGGAAACCCTGTTAAGGGAGAAAACCACGGGGTGATTAACCCAAAATTATTCTCTGTTAGAAGAATAGGAAATTACAAAGATGGCACTTGCCAATTAGGGCTCACTGCCCGAGCACACTGCTCACAAGAGGCCCACTGCCTACAAGAAGACACACTGTCTACAAAGTGATGAGAATCACAGTCTTGAACTGATTGGAAGCATCTGCATATGCTGGAGTTCAGTTCCGGTTAGGCTCAGTACACTGATCTGCTGCACTTCATCTTTCCTCTGTTCTTTATTCTGCTATCTTTCACATACCGGATCCTTTTTGCTACCTCTGCTCTTTCTCTGGACTTATTCGCATATCTCTCTACACACACTACACACTTCACAACTAAATCCATCCTCTATATATATCCGCACAAGTAATTTCATCACCTTTCTAGTCGGCATCCGGAACAGTCTAGTTTCTTATAAACTTTCATTCTGTCGGCTGAATCCTTCCTCACCAAGCAATGCGGATCAAGCATATACTTGTAGATATCATTAATCATGTCGGCCAAACATGATTCATGCCTTCACAACCTCTGTCATCAACAGTAACACATCCGGAAAGCAGTCTGATACTCTGCCAGTCAGTTCTTCCTCTGTTTTCACTGTCTCTCAGGAATCCGGTACTCAACCATTCATATCTTTTTCCTTGTCCATCACCGGAGGCTAAATCCTTGGAATATACCACTCAAGGTAGTCCTCTTGACTTCCCCAAATCCGCACTGCACCAAGACACTTCCACTGAGAGGTCCGGACCAATCTGTCGGACCTTGCCACATGCTCTGTTCTTCTTCACCGGACCACAACATTCTTTATTCTGACTTCTGGTAGAGACACATCATGACTTGCGGATATGTGGGATGACCTTTGTTGCCATCAATGACAACAACCATGAATCCTTATAGTGTCTCTTGCCAACAGTTACTTGTATGTTCAGAAGGTTGTATAGTTGGAAATATTCTTATGTTGGAGAGAAAAGAGGATATGGATCAGGATGCAGAGAGAGTAGACCTTATGCAGAGCAGATCATGAACAGTAATTCAAACTACAGAGGGAGAAATGACAGGAGTCACAATTCTTATCACAATGAAGGACACAGAAGAGATGAAAGAGGATTTGATAGAAGACCATTCAGAAGAACCTATTTTCAAGTTTGGAGGAGAAAAGAATCAAGTAGTGAATGTCACCAAGCACCTGTTACCGAAGAGGCTAATAATGAGGAAACATTAACTAATGTAGAGGAAGTTTATGAAGAAGAAGAAGAACCTATTGACTCACTAAGTTTGATAGAGAAACTAGAAGAAGGTGAAGCATTGATCTTAAGAAGAATTTTGTAAGCAGTGCAAGAGAAAGTTTGTGTGAACAAGTGTGAAGCATAGCAAAGAAAAGAAATTCATGTTGCAGAGACAGAAGGAATGGCAAGAAATTCTACCAGAGGAGAAATTTTGTGTACCGGAGTAAAGGAAATAAGGATAAACAAGCAAAGATAAGTATAGGAACCGTATATGGAAAGAAGAAACTATAAGATTTTGGTGTGTCTGAGAGAAATTGTATATAGAATAGAGATCAGAAAGTGTTGCAGAGAAAAAATTCATGAATGTATTGATTGTATCAAAAGGAGTAGCATGATTGTTCCAGAGGATGCAAGTACATATTAATTGACTCTTAATTGATTGAAGTAGACATTGATCTTGAGGCAGCTTGTGGAGAAGACTTACTCAGACTGCTGACCATTGTGGCAGTGCAAGGCTTGCAAGAAGACCGCCAAACCTAGACCATGATAAGATGAAGAACTTGAGGTAGCTTGTGAAGAAGACTTGCTTAGATTGTTGATCATTGAGGTAATGCAAGGCTTGCAAGTAGAACACCAAACTTAGAAGAACTTGAGGCAGTTTTGTAGGGTGGACCTAAACAAACCATCGACCTTGAGGTAGTTGTAAGTACCTATGAACAGACCGTCGAAGCTATTTAAAGAAACAACATTGATTTTGACACAATATAGACCAAAGTGAAGAGGCTCACTTTTCAATTAACCCTGAGAGTCTGATGTAGGAGCATCCAGAAGCATTCAAATCAGTTGGGTCAGTTAACAGTAAGTTGCAAAGCACTGAGAGAGCAACCCTGGAGATTACCGCATTTTACTGCGTTTGCACATCAGAGGCCATGGAACTAGACTTAGCATCTAGACATAATCATCTACATCATATCCAAAATTTAGATCATTTCAGCTCAATTCTGGAGAGATATCACTATCAAAAGGTTACCTGTTTTCACAGAGCAGAGCCGACAGTGTTCAGTGAAGTCTAATCGGCTTGCAGAGCAATTCCGTGACTTACGAAGATTAAAGGAACATCATTCAAGGAAGTTTAGGACCTGGTCAACCTTCATGGAGATCTGCACGAAGTTCTATGCACCAACAGAGCAATACCTTATGTTTAGGTCTGGCCTATCTGTGTCTACACGTTTCATACTAGCCGTTGCAATTAGGCCGACTTGATAATGTTATGAAGGCTTGCAAAGGATATAAATGAAAGGAAAAGGATTGTTTCAAGGCAGTGAATGAATAATGATCAAATGTGCAAAGTTATGAAGTGTGATGATAAGTGTTTTGATCCAAAGGAAAAACAGAACTGAAGCAGAGAGCAGAGAAGTGAGCAGAACAAGTTGCAAAACAGTGAATTGAGAAGCAGACGAAGGAAATCATGGAAGAATGTTGTTATATGAATCTTTTGTAACCCTGGGCTACGACCTAGCATCTGTAAAGCCTTAGAGGCATATGTAATGTGTTTTGAGATCATAATATAAGAAGAATGAGCTTTGAAGGCTGGGTTTTTCCCTGTTAGGGTTTTCCCAGGATAAATCTTTTGTCATGAGTGTATGAATGCCTCTTTCTTTCTGTTGTTAACTACCTACTTTTGTTGTATCTCTAATTGATCATGATGTTAGTTGTTTAAGGTTGCAAGGTTGGGCAGTCCCTCATCGGACCCTCCTACCTTGACTGCATTAATAAACCTCCACTTTTTGACATTTTCTTGAGTTTTGTGGTGGGTCTTTTGGTACTCTTTGCATAAGGCATGCTCCTTTAATACCCTAGAGTTCATCACTAGATTAGATTGTAGTACAACATTCTTGTAATAGGTTTGCGCTTTGTTGCAATTGAATATGTCATGTTCAGTGCTACCACAGAACCTGCATGATTTCTTCTTGTCTCCCCAGCATTCATTTGTGAAGTGTCCTTGCTTACTACACTTAAAACAAGTCACATCATCTCTTCTTCTCCTACCTCTTCCTTGGCCTCTTCCTCCTCTATAGTCAGTATATTGGCCTCTTTCATCATTATTGTAATTGCTCATGTAAGGCAGAGGGTTGGTTTTTATATTTTGTAGACTATTAACATTTCTTTGGTTAGCCCAATTAGGTTGTTTATACCCGTGATCTTGAATGTATAAGGGTATTTCTGTAAACCCTTTCACATATGCCATGTTTGTGTTATCTCCCCTATTTTTGCAGTGAGCATTGCACTGAGGTTTGTGTTCATCATCTTCCCTTAGTCTAAAACATTGCGAGGGGTAGTCCTTTGTTTCATGGTCATCCCAATCTCTGCATATTCCATAATATACTGTATTGTTTCATTTTGGAACTATTTTTAGGTCTACCTTCATTGCAGAAGCCTTTCTCTCACCTTTTATCATTAGACATTCGTTCTGCAAGTGTCCCTCTTTAGTACAATATGAGCACCAAATGTTAGGTCTTTGTTTTTGTTGATTTTCTCCTTCTTTTGCTAAGATTTCTTGTCGCACTTTTAATTGTTCTAGTTCTAGTCTTAGTTTTTCTATCTCTATGTTTTCTTTAGTCTTATCTTGTCTTTGCCAAGTTTGTGCTTCTATGCAACATGTTAGGGTAACTGCTTCTCTGTATGTAATGAATTCTTTCCCATCTAGTGATGTTCTGATGTCAGGGTTAACCTTGAGATGAACCATTCAATTTTTTGTTTTTCAGTTAGGGGTTCCTCTAGCTTCTGAGTGATTTCTTTAAACCTTCTATTGAAATCCTTAATAGATTCTCCTTCCTTCATTACCATATCACACATCTTTCTCACACCTTCAACCGGTACCTCTAGTGAATCAAAGTTGTCTAAAAATGTTTGTTTTATCTCAACCCATGTTTTATCATGGTTGGGGCAGGCCTTCCTATACCATTTTAGTGCATCATTCTGGAGTGTTCTGACAAAGTCAAATAGCTTTGTTTGATCCCTTGTTATGTTATTTCTATTCCAAATAGATTCCAAGACAAAAACATGTTCTGTTGCTTTAGTTGTGTCCTTTCTGAATACTGGTAACTTGACAGGTGAATCCATTGGTGGTTCCCTTTGTTTTCCTAGTGCTTGTGGTGTTATGTGATGTGTTTTCTTGGTTTGCTCCTTATATTTTGTTCGTTGTACTAGGGTTTTATGTTCTCTACCCTTATCTCTTTGTAACTTGATATCAAAATAATCTCTTCCTAAAATTTCCTCACAATCTCTCCTGATCTCTTCTGCTATTTCCTCTTGTTTATTCACTTGATTGTTTTCTTCTTCTAATGAAATTCTTCTTGTTTTATAGGGCACGAGGGATGATTCCTAGTCTAAGGGTTACATTCATTTCCTAAAGAAGCTTCAACTATATCACATGAATCATTTTTATCACATGAAACATCACAGAGTAATGGTTTAGACCTTAGACATTCATTTTCCTTTATGCATGTTGCAAGTGATTGATCTTTCAGTTTTAATAATTTGTCCTTTTGTAGAGTATTTTCCTCTTCTAACCTTTTCAACTTTTCTTCTGAATCTTCAAACAAGTTCAACTTTTCTTCTAGTTCTTCATTTTGATCTTGAACCTTTTCCATTTTTTTCTAGATTATAGTTTTCACATAAATATTCATTTATCTCCTTTACTAACTCCTTTATTCTTTCTATCAGTGCTTTATTATAATTTTTTAACTTTCATCAATTCTTTTTTCAAAAAATCCATTTCACACATCAAATTTTCATTTTCCTTCTTAACTCTTTTACCAACTTTTCCCATTGAAACAAATAATTTCTTTATTTAATTGAATTGACCACGCCTCTTCATAATAAATATTTTAACCATGTATAAGTTTAAAAAATCCAAATTTTTCATTTAGATCCTCAAATGTTTTTAACACTAATATCTTCTTTGGTATGATCTCCCTCCTTATGCAACAACAACCGAGGTTCCTTCAACAGAACCAAATGTTGGCAAGAGAAATTAGGATATAATCTAGAGATCTGAATCTAGGTTACTCTTATGTAGTTCGTTTATACCCCAACAGTAACAATTATAGAAGAGAAGTAAATATAGAATAGAGACATCATAATGTGGTAGGATTCCATGCAAGCAAATATATAACATAGTTTAGAATATTCATTATCATAGCCAATACTCCTTATATCTCCTTATAGATATTCATCATGTAATCATATACAAAAGGCAGGTCTATGTCTCTGCTCTATACATATATCAAATTATCCTCTCATCTCTCTTACTTACTTACATCTTACTTTGTTACATATATTTTATATACAATATTTAGGGGTGTGTCCTTTGTGTGACACCTTTCTATCTGTTATGTCGGAAAATGTCCCCTCGGGGGCTTTTCCCTCTTAAGGTTTAGCTCCCAGGTCCTATTATTGCATTTAGAGCATCTTGTGTGTTATTTCTGACTCCCGGTGAGAAAACCCTTGAGTCTTGTGACAAATAGGACCTAGGGGGTGCTAATTTAATGATCCTGAAACAAAAATGGTAGGGTGGACTTGGGCACTAGCGCCCTAGTCCAACCCTATTTTGGGTCTGCCCCAAACTTTTATCTCAGTTTTGTGACCGTTATTTGGGCCCCAGGCCAACATCTAAAGTTTCAATTACGAAATTCTTAGAGTGAATATTTGTAGTTGCATATATAAGCATGATTAGGTTTCATTTGTAAACTAGATGGACATTAGATGGATTTTATGCATACTTATGATCATAGAGCATTCAAAATATTCATTGTGTTGCAGAGCAGAATATTGTTATTGTGTTTATGTTTGTAGATTTGACATCCATCTCCTCATGGCATGAAGAGCATCTTCCTTCCATGAGATCTTCACTACAAGGTGATATCAATTATGTTTTCAATCATTTATCATTTGGATTTTTGCCTCTATCCTGCTGAGATATGCACTCTTATCTAACAACGGTGTTTGAAAGACTTGAATGTCTCTCTGCGGCTTGACCGAGGCAAGCCTCTAAACACCACAACCCCCCTCCCACACTCCTTGTGATTGCAGGTTATAGGTGTCTCACCTAGAAGAGGTGGAGTTGCAGGAAAGGTTAGCAAACATCAAGGATTCAAGATCTGAAAAGAAGCTAGACATTGGAGCTTTTGCTGGACTAGGGTGCTAGTCCCTGTGTCCTTCAGTTTTTCTGAAGTAGAAATAGAAGTTACAGTGCAGATCAATGTTGGGAGAAGTTTCAGATTCTGTGATGAAAAGTACACCTTGGAATTGGGCGCTAGTCCCTGTGTCCCCGACTTCTCTGTCTTCTGAACTTTAAAAAAAGTGAGTTAAATATCTCTGTCCCCCATCTCAGTCTGAAAGGATTTGCTGTGATTCAATAATTTGCTTACCGTTTTGCATATTTAGGGTTTTAAGTGAAATTAAGCATTAGATTGAGATATTGTTTAACACATCTAAGATTCCACATCTTCCCAAGTGCCTAACCAACTTGATAGGTGAATCCTCTTGCACAAATTGGAGGTTCAACTAGGTTAATAGGCCCTTGGAATATTTGGTGTGAAAGGAGGATCCCGCATAAACCCTTAAAACCACACTTCATCATCGTCCCTCTTTTTCACCCTAAACACTATCTTCTTCCCCTATTGGCTTGATGCTCTTCAAGTCCTCTACGCTACCTTGTGGTGACTACTCCTACTCTCTGTTGAGTACTTGTGACTCAGATTACAAGTTCAATGTTTCATTGGTTCATTGGTTCAACGGCATCGGTATGAAGTTTATTATCGGGCTTACCGAATGTATATGGTGAATGCATATCGGCATTGTATGTTGGGATATACATTTTGTGTGTGTATATCACCAATGTATGATGCGAACATTTCATGTGTATCCTGCATTTGTATGCTGAAGACAATTCGTGTGTATATCACAGTTGTATGTGGTCAGTGTGAAGGTCATCGGCATGAGAATCACTATCGGCGAAGAATGTGGATGTTGCTCCGATACTAACTGTCTATCCGATGAAGTGTTGGCAAGGTTTGTCATCGGTATGAGACTTGCTGTCAGCAAAGGATGTGGAAGTCGCTCCGATAGCTATGTGCTACTCCGATGGAGTCAGGCATCGGTGTAAGAACTTCTATCGGCGCTGTGTTAAGTTTATGGGCCGATGGTAGTGGATCACGCTGACGAAGGGTGAAGGCTTGGTATCGGTGAGACAAGAAACTGTCAGAATGCATGGTTGAGTGTTGGCTGATAGTTTTGGTTGTGCCGATGGGGATAGACTGGGGTCGGCAGTGGCAAAAGTGCTGATGATAGTCTTACCAAGCTGTCATGTATATAAACTGGAAATTGTCCAACGTCGAGTGCATGTGGGACTAAAGGTCATCATGAATGTGTGAACGGTTTGGTAGTTTTGAAACGGTTGAAAAAGAGTGATGCCAGTTGGAACGAACGGTGAGTTGCATGTGTCGATTGTATTGCTAAAGCAATGTGAAAATTGATAGACATATGAGTGAGAGTTTTATTCATGAGAGAGTTCGGTGTTTTATCTCTTTTGTGAAGTCTTATACAGTTTGTTACACACTGCATGTTAACTGTATGTAAAAAGATTGAGGAGAGATGAAAAGAATAGAGCCAAGAGACTGATGTCCTTTATTGTATGTGATTTAAGGCACGATAACAATATGAAGGACTAATCTGAGTGCTGGAGAAAACTGAGCAGGATTGGGCTGTTAATTATTCTTCAGATGAAGCAAGATGTAAATCTCCATGAAAGGCTTAGTGCCAGATTTATATTGTAACTATTTTTGTTGTTGAATAATACAATGGTGATCTAGGCTTTTGGAGTGTGGGGTTTTTTACCCGTAAGGGTTTTCCCCACATATATTTGTGTCTTCTATTCTATCTTTTGAGTTAGTGTTTCTGTTGTTGAAACTAGTTAATGTTGTCTGTACTTTCCTCTAATGGTCAATGTTGGAAATGTTCTATGTCTGTTTCCGCTTTGTGGCATAGTTGTGCGTGTTTTTTGAAGAAAATGAAAAGTATTTAAAGCTATCGAAGATACCACTATTCTTAGAAATACGTTCTGAGATGCCCTCATTTCCTTACAAGTGGTATCAAAGCCTTCTTCTGGGATCTACTTTGTTGCTCAATTTGTACATTTGTGTGTTGCATGTGTTTGCATGTAAGAGTTCCTGGTGTATAAGGTCTGGGTATTCCTTCTGTGATGATTTCTTAGTGTGACAGACTTGAGAAAATCTAAAGGAATCGTCTGGTGTTTGATCCTTGTTTTGAGTGAAGTCTGGCAGTTGATTTTGTTTTTCTGTTTCCGCAGTGCTTGAAGGATGGTGAAGATGAAGAGACTAGAGCTGGTCATGATGTGGCCTGAGGCTCTTAGTTGACAGTATTTAATCCTATTGCATGGGGTTTGCTTTGTGGTTGTGTTGCTGCAATAACTTTCATATTGGGTGTCTGTGTGAGAGGCTCTCTGATGATATGAAAAAGTTTGTGTTACTGCTCAGCCATGGAGTATTGTGCTTATGTTGGGTGTTTTGTTCCTGGTATTGGAAGGCATAATTTTCTGTTACCCTGATTGCATGTAGGCTATGGAGTTGATCATTGGATGGTCTGAGAGCTTCTGTAATAGCCTGATTCTCTCGGATGCATGTGCATGTTGGTGGTTGAGGGATTGGTCTACAAGTGGGCCTGAAGCTCTTGAACTGTTGTTTCCTTTTAAGGATGTGTTGTACTTGCATGGATCAGATTCATGTTCCTTGGATCTGAGGGTTTGATAGTTCTTCCTTAAAATCTATGGTTATGCATATTAATGATGATCCATTATTCTGGTTTAACTGTTATGGAGTTTGTGTTGCAGACTTTTGGGTTTTCTAAATGTGAAGTGGGTATGGATGTGCATGGGTGTTTTTCAAACACAGTGGTTTTGCAAGTTTTACATGGTCAAGAGAAAAAACTTGTGGTTTTATGAAGCTGCAGTTAAGATATTTCTAGAACCTGTCTTTTGAGGTGTTGCTAGATGATATAGTTGCAGTTTTGCATACATGCTCTATGCGTGGAGTGAGGAGGTGAAATGCTTTCTCTGCATGGGAGTGTTGGTAAGTGATATGTCACTCAGTATTTCTGTGGTAATGCTTCTGGTTTCTTGACTATGGTGCTCAGGTTGTGGACATATTTGGCAAATCAGATTTGTAATGTAATCTGGTGTTTAAGTCATGTTGTCTCATTGTTATCTATTCCTTGAAATCTTAGTTTTGTAGTTTCTAGTGCAATAGTGAGTTTGCATGTTTCAGTATATCTGGATCTACGAGTTATGCAGTTTTTAGGTGTGTACAGTCTATTGATTGCAGTGGGATAACTCGGAAGTGGACAGTCTATATCCACATGATCGATTATTTGATTGTACAGATTTGTTAGCTGGCCTTGTCTGTGGTCACTTGTGCATTAGTGTGACTCATTTGAAAAGAGAGGATAGATGTTGTAGAGTATCTGAATAGTTGGTTATGGAGACCTATAGTATGTGTATCATGGTGTCATGAATAGCTTGGATTCACAAGTTTGTGTAATGACAGTGATAGTTTAGTTCCTTGGTTTGGAGAACTTGGTGCCACTTGGTTTTATTGTTAGATGGACACGTTAATGTGTGGACCTGGTGGATTTTTAGATTAGGAGATGTTTGGTCATGTTGCTTGGAAAGATCGTTGCCACAGTTCAGTGGGAGCTTTAGCAATGACTGCAGATTCATCACTTAGTGGTGAATGATCTTCTTTAGTGTTGCAGATGTTACTAGGAGGAGCTCTTTGATCCTGTTGCTACAGAAGGGTTCTTTCGCATTTGCAAGGACACTATTTGAGGATGTGTAACATCTTGGAGTCATGGAGGATTCATGAAATCCTTGGTTGAGGTGTTGTTGGTGCTTCACAAGTGATGTTGGTTTAGAGTTTGATTGTTCATGTCATGATATACTCTTGTTTAAGCATTTGAGTTTTGACATGATATGTTTGCTCTTGAGACTTTGATTAAGTTCACCTGAAGCATGGAATCTTCTAAGGGAGATGGTAAGATCATGATGTCATGATAAGTTTCTGATTCAGATGATTGGAGCTTTAATAGTGGTCTGGTAACTTCTCTATGTTTGGGTACATTTATTATTTGCTTGATTACTTCATAGTGGTGTAATATTGCAGTTGGCGTTTAGCATGAGGTGATTGTTCAAAGGTACTCATGGATACATGGAGAATAAGGTGAGATTGAGTATGCTGTGCTTATTTAGAGTTTGCAGCAGGAAGTCTGAGGAGTTTTTACCTTGTTTGAACGTGAGTTCAATAGAGACCTATGAGGAGATTGTTCTTGGAGGAGTCATGATGACTTGTATATCTTGAAGGAGCATTCTTATCCCTGTCTTGGTCTACTTGGAAGATAATCATCTGAGAGGTATTGCCCATTGATTCTCTCAGGTGTTTTATGCTTTCTTTCATAAATATGGATCTTGAACTACTTATAGAAGGTTCTGGAGGATTCATTGTGAGAGATGGATAGCAAAATTAATCTCCTTTTGTATTTGAAGTTTACAGATATCATACATTGATGAGAATTGTTAGGAGATGTTTTTTTTTTTATGGGCTGATTTCCTAAAATGGGAAATGGAATAGTTTGATCTTCTTTGGCTTGAGAGGCTTACATCCTTGTTAAATTGTTTGATCTTGGAGATTGAATGTTTTGTTTGGATGTTGTTATGCTGCTCTCTTTGAGGTTTTGAAGAGAAGATCATACTTGACACAGTTGGCATTCAGAGGTGTATGTAGAAGGATTTTCTACAGGAATATGATGTGAAGTGCTTCGCTCTTTGTTCTGGTTATCTTCCTGGATGTTCTGTTTCAGACTATATTGGTTTGAGATTTTGTTGGAGCTGATTGTGATCACTAGTCTGTGGTCATGTGTTTTCACTTATGTTCTTGGGTGATGACATGGAAGTTCTGTTATCTTTTTCTTTTGTTGGATGTGGAGAATTTGGGAGAGTTCTAGGTTGGAGAGGAGATTTGTTGCACAGTTTTTTGCATATCATGGTGGATGTTTCCTTGTTACTATATGAAGTTTACACTTTCTATGTGATGCCATTGGTAGACTTGTATGCCATGATCTTTTATAGATCTGCATTATCCATGCAGTGGGATTTCTTGATGTGTTTCGTCTTATTCGACTGGTTGACACATGGAGCGTTTATTTACAGTTGATGGGTGTATGTGTAGGTGGCATGAGTTGCTGATGTTTATACCTTCAAGGTATGAGTGATTGGATGGTTTAGCATTGGTTGTGTGTGCTATTTTCAGTCACGTGGGTTTTGTTCAGTTGGATGGGTGCAGTTAGTTTTTTGATTGTTGATCTAGCTGATGTTCTATCTTATTTCTGGAGAATGGTTACATGGCTGTGTTCTGGAAGTTTTGAAGTTGGAGCTTCTATGTAACTTGTGAGCACAGTAGAGTGGAGGCAGTATTGACTTTGGTTCTGTGACTTGGAGCATTGATAGTTTCCTATAATTCCTTCATCAAGTGGGAGAATGTTGAGTACTTGTGACTCAGACTACAGGTTCAATGTTTCATTGGTTCATTGGTTCAACGGCATCGGTATGAAGTTTATTATCGGGCTTACTGAATGTATATGGTGAATGCATATCGGCATTGTATGTTGGGATATACATTTCGTGTGTATATCGCCAATGTATGCTGCGAACATTTCATGTGTATCCTGCATTTGTATGTTGAAGACAATTCATGTGTATATCGCGGTTGTATGTGGTCGGTGTGAAGGTCATCGGCATGAGAATCACTATCGACGAGGGATGTGGATGTTTCTCCGATACTAACTGTCTATCCGATGAAGTGTTGGCAAGGTTTGTCATCGGTATGAGACTTGCTGTCGGCAAAGGATGTGGAAGTCGCTCTGATAGCTATGTGCTACTCCGATGGAGTCAGGCATCGGTGTAAGAACTTCTATCGACGTTGTGTTAAGTTTCTGGGCCGATGGCAGTGGCTCACGCTGACGAAGGGTGAAGGCTTGGTATCGGTAAGACAAGAAACTATCAGAATGCATGGTTGAGTGTCAGCCGATAGTTTTGGTTGTGCTGATGGGGATAGATTGGGGTCGGCAGCGGCAAAAGTGCCAACGATAGTCTTACCAAGCCGTCAGGTATATAAACTGGAAATTGTCCAACATCGGGTGCATGTGGGACTAAAGGTCATCACAAATGTGCGAATGGTTTGGTAGTTTTGAAATGGTTGAAAAAGAGCGATGCCAGTTGGAATGAATGGTGAGTTGCATGTGTCGATTAGATTGCTAAAGCAATGTGAAAATCGATAGACTTATGAGTGAGTTTTATTCATGAGAGATTTTGGTGTTTTATCTCTTCTGTGAAGTCTTATACAATTTGTTACACACTGCATGTTAACTGTATGTAAAAAGATTAAGGAGAGATGAAAAGAACAGAGCCAAGAGACTGATGTCCTTTATTATATGTGATTTAAGGCATGATAACAATATGAAGGACTAATCTGAGTGCTGGAAAAAACTGAGCAGGATTGGGCTGTTAATTATTCTTCAGATGAAGCAAGATGTAAATCTCCATGAAAGGTTTAGTGCCAGATTTATATTGTAACTATTTTTGTTGCTGAATAATACAATGGTGATCTGGGCTTTTGGAGTGTGGGGTTTTTTACCCGTAAGGGTTTTCCCCATGTATATATGTCTTATGTTCTATCTTTTGAGTTAGCGTTTCTTCTGTTGAAACTAGTTAATGTTGTCTGTACTTTCCTCTAATGGTCAATGTTGGAAATGTTCTATGTCTGTTTCTGCTTTGTGGCATAGTTGTGCATGTTTTTTGAAGAAAATGAAAAGTATTTAAAGCTGTCGAAGATACCACTATTCTTAGAAATACGTTCTGAGATGCCCTCATTTCCTTACATTCTCAATATGCTACCAACAGGGATATTTGTAGTCATAGGGGTGACCCTATGTCACGAACTTGTGCCCTTCCTTTCCAAAATTTAAATTCAAAATTTGGCTTATTGGCCCCATTCACCTTCTCGCCTTGAGCCAATCAAACACACATTTTCCACAATTTGATGTTATGTACTAATATTTAAAGACACTTAATGCATTCATTATAAACATCAAGTACATCCATGATATCTCCAGTGTTATATCTCATCCTAGAGTATGTTATAGGCAATTAATAGTGAAACATGTGAATTTAGTGTACTAAAAGGAGTAACAAATCTACATACATCATTCTAGGGCCCTTGTCTACTATCTTCAAACCTTTATAATACACATTTTTGGGGTTGACCTAGGAGAACTTGTCTTCTTGCAACAAAATTATAGCTCTTCCAAGGTATTTCTAAATACTAACATTCCTCAGATCATTAGGAGTAGAGAAAACAAGTATCTATTAGGTAAATCGAAGAGCAAAATTCCATTGTATAAGGGATGAATCTAGGCTCAAGGGACTACTCTATGATTGTGAACTTGTCCCAAACTTGCGAACTTGTCCTCTAACAAAACACGGATCTAGCATTAAATCCAAGACATTCATTTGACAAAGAGGCGTTATTTTCTAAGGATATGCCAATCTAATTCTAAAATCTTCATTATTGGCACACACTTCACATAGTAGTTGGAGTGGATCAAATAAATTTGACAAACTCCAAGCAACATAAATCATAGTTACACAACAAAAGCATTATTATAATTAGGTAGTAAGACAATGAGTATTAAATAGAGAGTTGACATGAATCTTTAGATTTAAATTATAAAATAAATAAGATTTAGCCCCACAAAAGGCGATCTAAATCTAAGTTTTATTACAACCAAACAAGAAATAATAGCAAGTCACAATGGACTCAAAAATAGATCTGGAAAATAAATTATAATTTTAACAACTTAGGCCCACAACACATATAGACACTTCTCACCTCTATCTTAGATCTCTACTCTGTTGAATAATCGATCACTTGTACCCAAGAAGATCAATATGCAACCAACACAAGAACCCATTTATAGACACACATGAAGACAACTCTTCAATTGTTGGGAGATGTGCCCAAATGGTTACAAGGTCATCTTTATATAGGCTTGTTTTGCTGACTCTCAATCGCTTGCATACTTCTAGAACTTGTGAGGATAAAATAAGATTTGATATAGGAATTTGCAATTAATAACACATTAGTGGTCCAATTGACGATCTTCAATCCAACAAAGAAATCCCAATGTAATTAATGAACCACATCTACCATCCAATTGGTGATTTTTTATCCTACAAAGACAACACATCTTGGAATTTATGAGCCTCAACCATTAGTAGACAAAATTAAACAAGACAAAACAAAACACAAAAAAACCTTTTGTATTCAATGTTGATTGCACGTAAATCTTCAAGTGCTTTTGCATTAGATACCCAAGGTACAAAAATGTGAGCCCCTACTCATGGAGCTCTTATGAACTAGACTATCCTTTTGCTCAAATGAGAAAATTCTTCTTTAGAGAACCATTCATCCTCTATAGACCCCTTTCCTTTCCATCTTACCAAATATTCTTTATAATCTATATATCTAGTCTTCTTCACAATAATTTTTTGTAATATTTTATCAATTGCTTCTCTACTCTACTTTGGAATTTGATCAACAACATTATCATCATTTATGTATAGGTATAGATCAACAACATTGAAGATTGGTGAAACATCTATCCTTGGGGAAGACCAAACTCATACACATTATCATAGATTTTTTGCATAGTTATGTAGGGTCCAATTTTCTTATATTTAAATTTATTATTTCTCCCCTTGAGAAACCTCTCCTTTCTTAGAAATACCACAACTAAATCATTGATTACAAAATGACTCCACTCTCCTTTTCTCATAAATATTTTTCTTGTATTTTAAATTACTCCTTTGAATCTACTTTCTAATTTTCTCATGCAATTGTTGCATATATTCAATGAAATCTTTGGTCTTTGTAAATTTTCTATCAATAACCACCTTTATCAAATCTATGATACCTCTTGGAGATCTTCTATAGATGATATGGAACGAGGAAACACTAGTTGACTCATTAACTAAAATATTATATGTAAATTTGTTTTGTGTAATGACCAAATCTTGCTGAGTAGGTCTATCTCCAACTAAACTTATGAGTAGATTGCCAAGACTCATGTTGACTACCTCTATTTATCCATCAATTTGGGGATGATGGGAATAACTAAAATCTAATCTAGTATCCAATATTTTTCGATAACATCCTCCAAAAATGACTCATAAACATATTATCCATATCAAATGTAATGCTTCTAGGCAAACCATGCAACCTTACTACATCCTATAAAATTAATTTGGCAGTATTTAATGCATCATTAGTTTTCTATCATGGTATTGTGTAAGCCATGTTGGAGAACTTTTCCACCACTACAAGAATCATTGCTAATATTCCCTCATAGAGCTTTGAGGTATACATAATTGCTAATTTTAAACAAAAATCATTATTGAATAAAGAAATCCTTACATACCTTAGCATCTTGACATGCCCTCCAAATCTCAGCAAAATCAAGCTCATTAGGTTGTATAAATATTTCAAGTAATTAGACCAATTACCTCAACCTCCATAGTCTTCAATAACAATATCCTCCAACATAGTGCATCTAGTGCTCTATTTGCCTATTTGGACATGTGCTTCAAAACAAAGAATAACTTTGTGAGTATCCCACCCACCTAATTTGTCTCTAGTTCAACTTTGCTTAATTGTTCACATACTTTAAAGCTTGATTATTCATATAGAGAACAAACTCCTTAGGTAATAATTAATGCATCCATTTATTCAATGCCTGAATGATGGTATAAAACTCTTGGTCATAAAGAAAATACTCTCATTCTGACTCATTTAATTTCTTACTAAAGAAGGCTATAGTTCTTCCCTTTTGACTCAACACGACTCCAATAACCTTTTCACTAGTATCACAACCCACTTGAAACACCTTCTCAAAATTAGGCAATGTCAATACAGGTTGTTCAAACACCTTTTCAAAATCTCAAAGCTTCTCTCTCAATTCCATGATCCATGTAAATATACCATCCTTCAAACAAGAAGTCAA
This sequence comes from Cunninghamia lanceolata, assembly GCA_027924645.1. Classification (NCBI taxonomy): domain Eukaryota; kingdom Viridiplantae; phylum Streptophyta; class Pinopsida; order Cupressales; family Cupressaceae; genus Cunninghamia; species Cunninghamia lanceolata. The sequence continues at coordinate 646,856 of BSBN01000250.1, forward strand.
TGGTGCACAAATTCAACTAAAATGAATTTTCTATAAAAACTAGCCAATCCATGAAAACTTCTTACCTTTATAGCGCTTTTCAATGTAGGCCACTCCCAAATTACAATTACCTTTGCAAGATCCATCTTTAACCCTTATTTAGATATCATAAAACCCAAATATACCAATTCTTCCTTAAAAGGAGTATTTCTTTAGATTCATCAACAACTTCTCCTCTGGAATTAACTATGTTCAACAACTTCATAAAAAACGTGCACACAGTTAATTCCTGAAGTATTGAGCTACAATCATTATGGACTGTGGAAATTTGATGTCTCTTAACTTCTCCTCTTCTAATTTTGCTAAAACTTGTCTCAAATTTTGTATACATTCTTCCTTAGTTTTGTTAAATATCAATATATCATCAAGATAAACAATAATAAATTCTCATAAACAATTTTAACATTGTATTTATTAGTCTTGTGAAGGTACCAAGGGCATTGGTTAAGCCAACAAGCATAAATAATCATTCATATAATCCATCCTTTGTTCTAAAAGTAGTTTTCCACTCAATGCCCTCTCTTATCCTAATTTAATAATATCCACTTTTTAACTCTATCTTGGAGAAATATCTAACACCACTTAGGCAATCTAATAAATCATCCATTCTAGATAGAGGAAGTCTATATTGAATAGCGATTTTATTAATAGCCCTTGACTCAATGTGCATTCTCCATTTGCAATCCTTATTTGGTGTCAAAACTATTGGAACTGCACGTGGACTCAAACTTTCCCTAATCAATCTCTTATTTAATAATCATGTGCCTATTTGTTTAATTATGTTGATAAATAGATTAAACTATTATAATAATAAAAACTTGTTCACTTAGTATGTAAATCTGAAATACCGATTAAAATATCATGTGATTAACCCTAAGATAAGTGTGAGGAAGTTTAAATCAACAAATGAGAAATCAGCAAACACGTGATAAACACATAACACCCAAATTTACATGGAGAAACCCTTTCAAAGAAAACTCTACCACCAAAGAGAGCACAAGTCTATATTAGTTTAATAACAAGTGTTACAGTGATACATCCAATTTCTCCCTACTATGATAATATCCTGTCAACATAACTTTGCTTCACCTACAAAAGGCCCATAAAACAACTATCCAAAGCATCCAATTTATATAGAATTAGAGAGGGAAAACCATGAATGGTTTCCCAAAACCAAAACTACCAAAATCTATGGTATGCCAAAAATCCAACACACCCTATGACTAATTAGTCAATACTCCATGAATATAATCTATAATCGTCAACATCTTTGACCCATATGAAGAGTGGGCACACATTCCCAAGTATGGTGCTCCAAAATGAAGTGGCCAACTAATGTGAACCCCAACCGACATACAAAAAATGCTCCACTCTCTCTCCTAGTGCCTAGGACTAAGAAAGTGGTGTAAATAAGGTCAAATCAATTTGTAACTATCACTATCATAAGTAATCTCCCTCATGAATGCCACTACAACCAATACTCCAAGTTACAAAGAGAATAGTAATTAAATAATATCTCTCAACCACCAACATGGGTATCTAAGTACCCATTCCCAAGATGTTGGAGATCCAACATCAGACATAGGATTGCAAAATTAATATCACCTTAATCCTAACATTTTCCCATTTCGTATTATACATAGAAATGACATAAATGAGAAACATAAAATGAATCAAGTACAAGATGTAAGGCCCATGGCCTCCTTGCACCAAGAGAACTTATTTGTGCTCACTATCTTCATAAATGATTACACAACATTATTCCAAGTGTCAACCTTTTGAATCATGACCTTACCACTCTCCACTATCTTACAAATAAAGTGATACTAAACATAAATATAATTCATATGAGCATGGTAAATGGGGTTACTAGCCAAAAAAATAGCAGCCTAATTGTCACATCCAATTTGAACCACCCTACAATCAAAACTAACTACGAAACACAATCTTTGGAACCAAACTACTTCTTTATAGTCATGTGTAGCAACCATATACTTTGCATCAACAGTGGACAAAGCAATTGTGGGCTCCCTCTTACTCATCCAACTAGCAACATCATCAAACAAAGAAATCACAACCACTAGTGGACCTTCAACTATCCAAGTCACCTGCCCAATCTACATCACCAAAGCCCTATATGTCTAATAACTTGCCCACATAATTACAACCATGATACCATAAGCAATAATCAAATGTCCCTCACAAATATCTAAATACCTTCTTAGCACAAATTCAATGCTCACTATGAAGGTGTTGGGACCCAATATGAAAATTATAAAAATTATCTCTCAATATTTGCCAATTTTGTGAGTTTTGTCCCATTTTTCCTGCATTGTGTTTTTGGTTGCCTCCCGGGTCTTCCTTATGTGTTAAAACTTGCAAAATACTGAAAAAATCCTAAGTTTGCGCATTTCTAGCAATGTTTCCTAGAGATGTCAACATCTCTAGAGGTTCAAGAACCATTTGAACCTTTGAACCTTCGACAAGGTTCAAAGTTGTCTAAGGTTGCCGACTCAAGGCTTAGAAATTTTCAAGGAAATAGGATGTTTGTGAGTTCAAAAGTTTGTGAACTCACTAGCATAACGACACAATTTTAGTAAATGAAGGAGGATGAAGAAAGAGATGTTGGTGTTTCTGAAGGTTCAAGAACATCTTGAACTTACAACAAGGTTCACAAAGAGCCCAAAGCTTTAATGGTTCAAAGAAGATTCAAAATGCCGACAAGGAAAGACAAAATATAGAGAAGGGGAGAGAAAAGAGATGTCAACAAGTTCAATAGTTCTTGAACTTGTTGAACCTTCAACATGGTTCAAAATGTCATCAAACCTCTAACAAAAGGGAAGAATAATAGAATGCCAGTGAGTTCAAAGGTTCTTGAACTTGTTAAAATATCAACGTAGTTCAATGAATAGCGAAAGCGCTAACAAAAATGAACACAAAAGAGAAAAGAAAGATAAGTGGAATAAGTGAGTTCATAGGTTTGTGAACTCGCTGAACTACCAACAAGGTTCATGAGGAGCCTAGTTCATCTAAAAATTGAAGGTAATGAAAATTGAGTGCCAACATGAAATCAAGTAAATAGTATGGCTTTTCAAAAGTAGGTAAATGACACCAAAGTGTTGTTAATCACTCTATCTACTCTTGTGCACCCTAACAACCACCATTTTTCCATTAATGGTTGATATAAATGTTGCAACCACCCAGTTCAAGTGGAAGTTACATCTTGCCTCTTTTGGTTTGTTTTTCACAAGGCTTGAGGTGGATTTCGAGGGATCTCACATGTTTGTAGGATATATTACTATAAATTACAAGTGATTTCTAGGGTTTCTTCTACTTATTTGTGTGTGAATTAAAGATGTATAAATAGCTAGTTGTAAGTTGCAATAAGGGTTGATCATTCTCTCTACTTTTAGACATCTATAACTATCACATTTTTTAGGGCTCCAACTCCTACAAATTTAATTTTCTAGAAAGGCAACGTGATTGTAAAGCATACCCAAGTTGTAGTTTTGTAAATGATATATGTTACTGGGTGTCTCCATTATTATTTGTAAATCTTTAGGGCAAATTTCAAACTTTGGTTTGGTTTTCCTCTCACCACATTTGTTGGTGTGTTTGTGATGTAAATTTGATGAATGTAACAATATTCTAATTCATTACAAAGCCTTTGTCATGGTCATTTTTACATTTCATATGGATTTCTATAATTTAGTGATAGATTATCAGCATTTCCTATTATTTGATATCATATCTTTGATGCACATATGTGTTTGGATTAGTTCTTCTTGTGTTTTCAATCCACTGCTTTCCTCTTAAATTATAACTTTATTACCCAATGGAAAGGCACCAGTCTTAGGAGTGATGGTCAGTCATATTCCTTCAAATGAGAAACATCTTCAAATAGTAGTTTAGGATTAGGTTTTAGTTTGTATGCAGTTCATGATTCAACGCTATAAACAGGGAAATATCTTTAGCAAACCATTTCATGTATTTATCCTAGTTAATCATGTGTGTATACCTTCATTTTGTAGTTCTTGCAATTATGCTCTCATTAGATTAATAAGAGGTTTTTAGTGAAGTTGATTAGCATGTGACCTAGTGATAATTTTAGGGGTCAAGTATACTTTGGATACATGTAATGTTTTGTTCTATTCTATTTTTCATTACTCTCAATCATGTTAAGGAATACCTCTAGGAACACCCTCCTAAGCCTAGGTAAGCTCAAAGTGTAGGAGATCTTATCCACTCAAATCAATTGGCCATTAACCATCCTCACTCTATCGATGAGCCCCTGTCTTACCTTCATGATGACAAACCCCTAGCCTTGAAGGTTGTGGAGCTACAGTTTTAGGACCCAACACAAGGTTAGACAATTACTTTCCAAAAAAATAGCTCAAGGAGTGAGAATTTTGAATTTCAAAAAGGTCATACTAGGTTGGAGTGCAACCCATTCCATGAGATAGAGTCACATCCATGTTATAGTCCTAAGTAAGGGAATGTAAAAATTAATCAATCCAAACCATTGAGAGTTTTAGCTATTGATGCATGGGCATCTCAAATCAAACTATAGTTCATGTAAGAGTCAAGGGTGCACAAAGAAGGTCTAGCATAGAGGGAAGAAGTGAGGCATGTACAAGAGTAGGATGTGATACAAAAGAGGGGTTATGCATAGAATGGAATAGGTAGAGCATATGTGAGGAGCACAAAGAAGAGGAAAGAAGAAGATACATGAATGTGAAAAATCTTGCATGTTTAGAAGATCATATGAAATGTGTGGTAAAAAATAATTACGTATAGAGAATGAATAGTGTGAGAAGGCAACATACACAAATGAGACTAGTACCTCAAGTAGTCAGAGATAATCTCCCATGGATTAGCTTTATGAGTAAAACCTATAAGATGGCAAAGGATAAATGGTCAAGTTAGGGTGCACAAGTTGTGAGGAAAGTAATTATAGGTCAACAAGTAGGTAGATGTAAACCTTGGTGGTGAGGAGATGGGTAAGATAATAATCCCCTGTCAAGAAGTCTAAGGTCGACTAGAGAAGAACATCAAAAGGAGAGAGGGTTCTATAGGGATAAATCTCAAGGCTCCCATAGTAGCCCTTAGGCCAACAACATGGTAAGGGAGAAAGAGGAAGGACACCTACATGTGGTCCTACAGATAGGCTGGGTCAAGTGCTCGTTGTATTATAGGGTGTATCCCACCATTGGAAGCTATAAACCTCCATGATAATGAAATAAAAAATATTTTAGTCTTGCTTATGCTATGCCAAACTTTTCCCTATACATGTGAATAAATGTCTAGGGCTACATCATTGGCATCTCATCATTAGGACATTGACATTGATTGCATCAAGTTATATTAGATATTAGGTTGTATCTCTAAGTACAGATAACTCAAGGAAGGTGGACCATGTAGAATTGCAAGCAAAGATCTTGCAACAATAGTTTCATGGTAAAGGCACCTACATAAGGGTTACAACAAGGAGCTCACAATAGTGGGTAACCTAGGGTTGCAAGTGGAGGAGAGAACTACATGCATGATGTGTTAGAAGAAGAGAGCATTGATGAGGTGTAAAAAGAAGGCAAATTTGGTGAGTTATAGCTTAAGTAGAAAATAGCTCTAGTGTAAGCAAGGAAGTTAGAGGAGTGCAACAACCAAAGTGAAACAAAGGGAGCTAAGAGAAGCTAGTTAAATCACATCAACATTGTCGATATGAGGTAGTCGAGCACACAAAAATAATACCTACAAAGAGGAGTTGATGGATGCATGCAAGTGATAACATGAAGATGTATGCAAGGAAGAGATCCTCAAGGAAGAGGATAGGGAAAAGGATGAGAAAGGAAGTGTCCCTAGATATGCTAATCAGAGGTAGATGCAACATGAAGGAAAGTGTTGTGAGAAGACACAAATATGTCTCATAGGAGACATCAAGGAAGGAGTGCAAGTGAAGTGTTCAAATGCTAGTGGAAGAGGTTAGACAATGGTGGGTCAAGTCCCGTGAAGGAAGATGGGTGGATCTAAAGGAAATTGATAAGACATGGCCTCATAGTCCATAGGTTGAGACCAAACCAAAGAAGCAAGGTTTGATAGGAAAAGAGAATAATCTACAACCCAAGCGAGGTCACAAGAAAGAAAAAATAAAGTAGTGTAGGCATACCAAAACATAGACACCAAGAAAGTGAGGAGGCCATGACCATTCCATTTGAGGGTCAAAAGAGTGGATCTACTGCTTCTTCCCACACAATGAACAAAGGATCATTTTTTTTTACCTAAAGAGTTTAATGTAAGGGCATCCAAAATAAAGCTAAAATTCATACAAAAGTCAAGGGTGCATGAAGAAGGCTTGGCATCAAGGTAAGAAGAAAAGTATGCATAAGTACGAGACATGATGCAGAAAAGGGGTTGTGTGTAGAATGAACTAGGTGAAGCATAAGCAAGGAGCAAAGAGGAGGAAATAAGGAAACATGTGAAGAGTAGTTCATGAATGTGCAAAAGATTGCATGTTTAGAAGACTATGTGAAAGGTGTGATATGAAAGAATCATGCACAAAGAAGGAACAATGTGAGAAGGCATAAAACACAAATGAGATAGGTATCCTAGGTAGAGAGAAAAATATGATCTCCCATAGATCAATTTTGTTTAATAAAGACCAACAGGTATCACCTAAGCTGGTAGAGGAGAAACAATTGAGTTAAGATATACATGTCATAGGGCAAGTAATTACAAGCTAATGGATAGGTAGATTTAAACATTGATAGTAAGGTGATGGCACCAAGAATTCACCTATAAAGAAGGGCAAGGTTGACTAGAGAAGGGACTTTAAAAAGGAGAAAGAATTTTAAAGGTTTAAATCTCAAGGCTCCCATAGTAGTCCATAGGATGACAACATAGTAAGGGTGAAAGAGGAAGGTCACCTACATGTGGTCCTATAGGCTGAGCCAAGTAGTTATTATATTGTAGGGCATAACCCACCATTGCAAGCTATAAACCTCCATGATAATGAAATAAAAAAAAATCTCTTATTCTATGTCATACTTTCCACTGTATATGTGAGTGAATGTCTAGGGCTATGTCACTAGACATCTCTTCATTGGGATCCCTAGCATTGATTGCATCAAGTAGTATCAAAGCTTAAGTTGCAACTCTAGGATTAGATGAATCAAGGAAGGTGGACCATGTAGGATTGCAAACATAATTCTTGCAGCAATGGTTTTATGATAGAGGCACTTGCATAAGGGTTGTAACAAGGGTTCATAGTAGTGGGTGACCTAAGGTTTTAGGTAAAGGAGGGACTTTCATGTAATGAGCATCAGAGGAAGAAGGAAGTGATGTCAAATTGTAGAGGAATTCAAATATGACAAGTTAGAGCTTAAGCATAAAATGGATCTAGTAAAAGAAAGGAAGCAAGATGAGCACAATAATTGAAACACAATAAGGGGAGCTAGGAGAATCTAGCCAAGCCATTAATTTAAGGTAGTCAGGAACACAAAAGAAGACCCGTAAGGAGGTGTCAATGGATGTGCATAGGTGAAATCATGTAAACACGCACAAGGAAGAGATCCTTGAGTAATAAGATAAGAAAAAAGAAGAGAAGGGGGTCACCATAATTGTTAATCAAATGAAAGCACACTATGAAGGAAAATGTCATGAGAAGACATAGAGATGTCCTGCAAGGAAGGAACACAAGTGAAGTGTGTATCCTGGTAGAAGGCACCAAGTAATGGTTGGTTCACTCCTACAAAGGAAGATAGAAAGGTCTAAAGGAAATAAACAAGACATGGCCTCACAGAGTGCAGGTTGAGGTCAAGTCAAATAAGTGGAGCCTGATAGGAGAAGATGATAGTCTATAGCCCAAGCATGTTCACAAGAAGGAAAAACTAAAGAAAGGAAGGTGTGTTGAAATGCAAATACTAAGCGAGAAAAGAGGTAGTGACCATTCCTTTGGAGGGTTAGAAGAGTGGTTCTATTACCTATTTATGTACAATGAGTAGGGGCTGATTTCTTTTATACTTGGGAAAGTTTGATAAAAAGGCATCCTAGGTCAAGCCAAAATCCCTACAAGAGTCAAGGTAATATGAAGAAGGTCTATCATCAAGGGAGGAAGTGAAACATGCATAAGAACAAAACATGGTGCAAAAGAAGGGTTGCACAAAGAATGCAACCTAGGTGTAGTGCACACAAGGAATGCAAAGAGGTGGAAAGTAGAAAACACATGAATATACAGAAGCTTGCACATTCAAAAGATCGCATGAAAGGTGTGGCTAGAAAGAATAACATAGGAGAATGAACAATACAAGAAGGCATTGGACATGGATGAGATAGGTACCTCAAGCAGAGAGACACAAAGATATGATCTTCTTTAGATCAACTTTATCAATTAAAATTGAATGGTGTCACCTAAGCTGATAGAGAAGTGATTGTCGATTCAAGACATACAAATTGTGGGACAAGTAATTATAGTTCAATTCTTAAGTAGAATTGAACCTCATAAATAAGGAGATGGGTTCCAATAATTCTCTATAAATAAGGCCAAGTATGAATAGAGAAGGGACTTTAGAAGAGAAAGAGTTCTACAAGAAAAAATCCCAAGCCTCTCATAGTAGTTCAGAGGTTGACAACACAATAAGGGTGAAAGAGGAAAGCCACCTACATGTGGTCATGTAGATAGGTCTTGATCCAAGTGATCATTGTATTATAAGGCATAGCCCACCATTCTAAACTATTAATCTCCATAATAATGACACAAAAATTATTTTATTCCTTCTTCTTTTGTGTCATACTTTCTATTGTGCATGTGAGTAACATTCTAAGGTTGTGTCACTAGCCACCTCTTCATTGGGACCCTTAATGTTGATTGCATTAGAAGTAGCTACCTAATGGGCTCAAGGCTATGTCAATTAAAGTGTCAAATGAGTCAAATTCAAGATTATGAACATGCATTTACAATGTCTATGCAAAGTGGTGTAAAATGATAGTGCTTAAATTTTGCCCCCCACTTTGGTGTGCATGTGAAACTACATGAATCGTGCATGTCAAAGTAAGGCATGCAAAAAATTAAATAATGGATTTGAGATACAATTTATAGATGATGTTTAGTGGTTCTTTGTGTATCCATAGAGCAACAACCTCCATACCTATACATAAAAGGTCATTAGATGTGCCTACAAGGCAGATTATCTTAGTGTACACAAATATGCATTAAATGTGTGAGAAAATTTGTAAGAAGGGTAAAAAGGTTGGTGTGAATGGAATCATGGTCTATTATGAAATCATATAGTTGTGACCAAGTTGGTCCTCATGACAAATACAAGCATGAAGTCACATAAAGCTAGACTAAGTTGGAATTATGATGCACGAGACAAGCATGCAGTTGCTAAAGATTCAACATGATGCACGTAAGCATAATATCATGAAAAACTAAGACTAACATAAAATTATGATGTTTAAGGCAATCATGGTGACATGACCAAGTTGGTCCCCATAATGTACACAAAGTTGAAACCATGTAAAATTGTGATAGGAAGAGATAATATACCCCCTCCTCAAATTCAATGCATAACATTGTTGTGGATTCCATTTGAGGAGAGCATAAAAGATGTGGCCAAATTTGGGAATATAATGGACCTATATGCAAATTGTATTAGATGGTTTTCGAAGATCATGCAATGGGAGACTAATGTTTACTGTCAATTTTGCTCCAATGTGAGGACAAACAATGTTATGAATAAAATAGTCATGTGCTAAATATCATCATCAAAAATTAGTGTAAAGGTATTATTATGTATGATATGAGCATGTCGGATCAATATGAATGGTGTCATCTAATATATGTGTAGCTATGACACGGCATTTTTTATAAGATGTAACCCTTGAGGTGTAATAAAATACATGTCGTGTAAAATACAAATGTGTAAGAATGACGATAGGATGTATCATGTAAAATGACAATATGTAAAGTTTAATGAAATGATGTATGATGTGTAAATTCATTTTGTCTCCAAAAATGGAGAAGAGGAATCACTTAGCTTATATGCCCCACATGGGTAAGCCAAGAAATGTGGTATGTTTAATGGTGGCAAGTTCCATAAATGTAAACAAGGCTTAAATAAGTATGCAAGGATACTAAAAGTGTATGGAGAATAGATTATTTGTGGTAAGAACCATGTAAAAGGAGTGAAAATAAGAAAAACAATAAACAATGTGTTGTCAAGAAAGCCAAGCAAGTTATATAAAATGATATGAGCATGTAGGATCAATATGAATGGTGTCATCTAATATATGTGTAGATATGACACAAGACATTTTTTATAAGATGTAACCCGTGAAGTGTAATAAAATACATGTCGTGTAAAATACAAATGTGTAAGAATGATGGTAGGATATATCATGTAAAATGACACCATGTAACATTTAATGAAATGATGTATGATGTGTCAATTCATTTTATCTCCAAAGGGAGATGAAGAATCACTTAGCTTGTATGCCCCACATGGGGAAGCCAAGAAATGTGGTGTGTTTAATGGCGGAAAGTTCCATAAATGTAAACAAGGCATAAATAAGTATGCAAGGATACTAAAAGTGTATGGATAATAAATTATTCATGGCAAGAACCATGTAAAAGGAGTGAAAATGAGAAACACAATAAATAATGTGTTATCAAGAAAGCCAAGCAAGCTATATAAAATGAAGTGAAGAATGATGAAAAGAGTAAAATAATTACAACTTACTAAAAAAGGTGAAGCTTGAACCAAAAATCAAAACGAACTATATTTTTGGTTAAAAGGAATAAAATGTATTGTAGAAAAATATAGGTAAATCAAAAACTAAATATCAAGTGTAAAAAAATCAAAAGAAATCATGAAACAAAAAAGAATGGTCATGGCCATTTGTGTTAATTGTTAGAATTAAGGTGCAATCAACCTTGTAAATCCCCTATCATTTAACTATTCCTAATTTTATTTCTAAATGCATTCATAAGGGATGAAGGATTCACTGACAATGATAATTAATTTTTACTAGTACAATAATTAATTATTTACTAGCAGTGGTTTACTATTTACTGGTTAGAGCATCTTTTACTTTGGGAATGCAAATGAGGTGATAAGGTCAAACTTGGCACCCGATTTGGAGTGACTATTCTTGGGCTATTATGACCCGTAAGAAAGGATCTTTGCATTGCTATTATTAGTCTATGACACCTTGTAAGAGCATTTCCTATTTTCAAGGGATTGTATGACAAACTAAGCACCAAAAATGGGGAGTTAATTTTAATCAATTATGATAGATTGTAAGATGCTATAAGTTGTAAGAGGCTATGTTGAGCATGTTGGTGAGATTCCCAAAATGAGGTGTTGCAATTTGCCCAAGTTTGGATGCCACATCTTCTCATTCTCATGTATGTAATTTTTATTTAACAAGTGTGTGAGGAGGTAGATAGTAGTATGAATTGGGATTGCATAGATACTCAAGTGCTATTGGTTTGGATGCTGAAAGAGTGTAGGAAGTGATTGTATTGTATTCTTATTTCAAGATAATACATACTTGGCCTCTCTTCTTGGTGGAGTTTTTTCCTAAAAAGGTTTCTCCACGTTAACCACTATGTTATGTGTAAATCTCTTGTGATTGCTAATTTGTTTTGTTGTTGATTTTACTCCCATTGCACATGGGTAATGTCAAATATTAAACAAGATCAAAGAATTAACAAGTCCTACAACACTTCTTATAGAGGACATGGCTAACTCCTCTGCCATATAGTGTCAAAGAAACACTAACATGTGCCAAACTATGAAAAGTAAGATCTCTTTCATCATTTCCAAACTGAAAAGTTAGCAAATCTTCATTTGGCACTCTACTATTAAATTTTAGATTTTTATTTTATAGTGGTTTACCTTCATTTATAACATTTGGTATTAGAACTTGTCCAACTTTGCTTCTTGGGTGGAAGAGTAAAGATTTTTTGTGATATAGTGGGAGTTCTAATTGAATTTATTTTGCAAATTTGTGTGTAGAAGTTGTGGCTGCATCTACATCTCAGTTGGATGTTAAGAAGTTCAATGGTACTAACTATGAGTTGCAGAAGCTGAAGATGGAGTATCTTCTTGAAGAGAGGGATCAATGGTTAGCTGCAATTAAGGAAAATAAACCTAATAAAATAAATCAAGATGAGTGGGACAAGATGGATAAGAAATCATGGGAGACAATATGGCTTTATCTTGCAAACTCAGTTTTGTTAAATGTAGCTGAAGAGCCACTACATATGTCCCATGGAAATGTTTGGGTGAGATCTACCCAGCCAAGAGTTTGGTAAATAAATTATATTTGAAAAGAAAATTATTTTATTTGAAAATGAAGGTGATTTGATTGTTAAACATTTAAATTTATTTAATTTGATTGAGCCATTTAGCTTTAGTTGATGTTAAGATAAGTGAGGAAGATAAATGAATTATGCTTCTATGTTCTTTGCTTAAGTCATGAGAAAATATTATTCTTGCTATTAGTGATAAGCTTGAAGATCCCAAGTTGGTTGCTCTTGTCACAACTTTGTTGATAAAGAAAATGAGGAAGAAAAACACTATGGATAGTTCAACGGATGCTCTTCATGTTAGGCAAGGGTCCAAGGAAAGAGGTGGATCTAAAGGAGAATAGAAGGAGCCTAAAGACAAGTCTAAGGGAAGATCTAAAACTCCTAGTAAAAAGAACAGAGTGAAGTGTTAGAATTACGGAAACAGGGGACATATAAAGAAGGAATGCAAACATTAAAAAACAATGGGATTCCACTATAGAAAAATCTTTGGAATTAGGTGATGAAGCCTTATTTTATTCATGTAATATTATTTTTAATGAACATTGGTTGGTTGAGTCAAAATGATCATATCACATGACTCCTCATTAGGATTGGTTTTCCACATATGAAGAATATGATGGAGGTGAAGTTTACCTTGGGAGCAACAATTCGTATCCTGTCACGTTGGAAGGGGAAAAATATAGTTGTGTTTCAGTGATGGGAGGAAAAAACTCTCCCTGGTGTTTTAAATATTCCTAGATTAGCAAGAAATTTAATTTATATACCTAGGTTGAATGATTTGGGAATGCATGTAATGTTTGATAAACATGGTTGCAATTGGTGAGAGGGATCTTGGTGGTGGTGAGGGGGACAAGATTAGGAACTCTAATTAGGTTTAATGCTACTAATCCACCAATGTGACTGAAAAATCTAAAAATACATGTATGTTGTAGTACCATAGATTGGACCACATAAGTGAAAAGGTGATAAATAATATTATAAATAAAAATTTGTTTAATAATTTCTCCTATTCTGATGAATATTTTGATTTTTGTGAGCATTGTGTGTTCGAGAAACAAAACAAAGCATCATTTCATTCATAAAATAATAAAGAAAAGATTAATTAATAAATTATTCATACTAATGTGTTTGGTCCTATGGATATTGTTTCTATTAGAAAATCTTGGTATTTAGTGTCTTTCATTGATGATGCTTCAAGGTTTACCTTGATTTATTTTATGAGACATGAATTTGAAGTTTTCGCTATGTTTATAGAATTTAGAATCTTAGTAGAGAAGGAATCAAAACATAAGATAAAGGTTTTAAGATTTGACAATAGAGGGGAATATTGTTCTAAGGAATTTGATGAGTTTTGCAAGCATGCAGGTATAATAAGAAAAAAGTCTACTCCTTACACACCACACTAGAATATGTTTACAAAAAGGATAAACTAAACTATAATGGAAAGATCTAGAAGTATGTTAAGTGATGGACTATTGGATAAATGTTTTTGGGTAGAAGATGTGAGTACTGCATGTTACTTGATTAATAGATTTTCTTGAAAGGCTCTTGATTTTACATCTTATGAAGTGTGGACTGTTAGTTGCCGTTGCACCAAAAGATTGACCTATTAATGCCCGATACAACCACTTGACTTAACAAGCACGGGAGGCGGTTAAGCCCTTGTCACAAACCACCGCAATGCAGTGCTGAACAAGAAGACAAAGGGTCACACCTTGCAACAATCCCCCCCAGCACAAGCGCGGGGTTTGAACCCGTGACCTCAGCTCTGATACCAACTATTAGTTGCCGTTGCACCAAAAGATCGACCTGTTAATGCCCGATACAACCACTTGACTTAACAAGCACGAGAGGCGGTTAAGCCCTTGTCACAAACCACCATAGTGCAACGCTGAACAAGAAGACCAAGGGTCACACCTTGCAACATGGACATGGCAAGAAACCTTTTGTTTCAAATTTAAGAGTTTTTGGTTGTGAGACTTTTGTTCATGTGCCTGATGTTGAACTCCATTATTAACCATTACATTGATGCAGAAAGGCATACACTCTACTCAACGAACCAACAGATCCTATATCGAGCAACCTACTGGTTATGTAACGTGCTACATTTACATTGTCAAACCAGGGAATCATATTCTTCTTGGATGATGCCTATACTATGTGTACAATTGAGGATTCCTAAGTTTTACCCTAGAGGTTGTGTAAGGGAACTAAATAAAGTAAATACAATACTCTAAGCAAACAAGACTAATGGAAAATAACTAAGCTTATCTAACACAATAGTAGTCAAATGATTATCTGCAACTTCTATGTAAGAGAGCAACTATCAATTGGTTCAATTGGTGATCACCTTGATTCAATGGACTTAATAACATAAATTACCAAAGTTAAACTACTTCACATTACTCATAAAAACATACATCAATCACACATTTATATAAACATACAATTTATAAACTAAACATATGAACAAGTGGAGAAACACAGTACCTCAAGTGGCCAGCTTGAGTGGCCATGATTCCACAAGATCTAGCTAAATCTCTACTAAATCTTTACAATCATTAATAGAACTCAAAACACATATTCCTTTATTGAATACAAAGGTAACAACGATACAACAAAATCTGATACTATATCTCTGTTCAATTTGTATGAAGCAAAATCTAATCTCATCTAATCTAGCTAACCGAGATCAGCATTGTCTATATGAATAAAGCTACTGGACAATAAATGTCATAAATGTCCATTATCCCACATCATAGGAAAAGGACTTTATTATAGAGCAACTAGAAATAGGAAACTAACTAACATAAAGGCGGCATAGATAATATAGTCCTACTGCAACTCTATCTCTTCATTATCCATAAAGAATAATCAATGACTTAGAAATAGAACATAGAACACGTTCTAGATCCCTTCATCATTTAGGATTGCATTATTTGTTGAAGGATAACCATTATGGAGTCATGGATGACTCATCCCAGTCAATTTAGGATCTTCTTCCTTTGGCTGCAGGTACCTGTATCATCTTCTGTGGATATCAACATCTCCTTCGGTTGCAGGTTGTCCAGTGTTCTTCATGATATGAAGCCATTCTTTTGCTGCATGAGGAGTTAGTACATCACATAGTATTTATGCATCACTATGACTAAAATCAACATAAAATACTAACATATTAAATGAACAATCAATCATCCACACATAGTTAATTAACAACATATGATATACCATCTTCATGTTTCAGTGTCTTAAGGATACACATAGACATAATTAAGATATATATAAGTCCTGAAACGCCTTTGGGAAATAGGTAATTAAAGCAATAAAAACAAGACAAATCATGGTCTCATCACACCCCCCAACTAATCATGTTGCTGGTCCTCCAGCAACCAAGGTCTCAGATTGCACTGGAGGGCCATCTCCCTATAGTCTGTTGGCTCTTCTACTCCTCTTTCATGTTTGAGGTAGAAGCCCATCTGATGTGCCAACCGATCCCACCTGGCTTGTTCTACAGCCTGATTAGTCCTTTGCCCCATCCAATGTGGAATAGGATAAAGTAATAGAGGAGGATGGAAGACCAGTGGTAACCATGCTATCCCATGTTCCTTGGTTGACCTTATAAATCTCTATGCTCTGTGGATTGTTGCTAACAAGTTAAAAACTAAGTGAGGCTCCTTTCTCTGTAGTGCTATGTCAATTCCTTCTATCTACCTTGTGAGAAACCCACAATTTCCTTACCAATCCTTTCTACCAATTCCCTAAATTTTTTATAGTCCATGGCCCTGCATTCCAATAGTTTGGTTTCTACCTTTGTATGTTCAATTAAATTAATCCATTCCTCCACTATCTTTCGAGGATTTGGAGATTCTGCCCTCAATTTGAGAGGAGGTGACTTCTCTCTCTCATTAAACTATTGCATTAACTCTCCCCTCTTGTGCTCATTTTGAATAAATGAGGATAAGGCCTTCAATTGCACATCCCCGATTACAACTAGGGGATCCCAGTGAGTTTCATAAGGAATGACAAGTTCATGTAGGTAGAATTCACATAGTTGATTTTACATTTCAGGGGTAGCTCTTTGGTAAGTTGTTAGAAATAAGGCAGGTGTAAGTAAGGATATAGGGGCATCACTGTATAGTTGGCTAAATTGGAAACTTAGGTACTACTCTTGCAAATAGAGGCCGTGCACCCTGGCAAGTGGCCTACATCTCATCAATTTAACAGTCATGTCTTCCATTCTATCTACTTTGAACTTCAACCTCTTTATTTTTGCATTTTTCATCTCAATTTCCTTGTTGTGTTTCTCCTCTAATTCACCTTGTTCCTTTACTAATTTATCTATTTCATTCCACAATTGTAAGGTGATTGAGAATAAGGTAACTAGAGCAGGTTCTACAAACTACTCTTCTGACTACACAGGCTCTTGGTTTCTTCTATTTATCTCAATGATGGCCAATAGTGATGCAAAGTGCACAGGGGAAGTAAAAACCTTCTATCGGCGAACTGTGGCCTATGTCTTGGCGATCCACTCTATCGGCCAAACATACTTCCATCGGCCACCAGGTAACTTCTTTCACTGACCTCTACACTTTCCCTGACAACCCAACTCCGCTTTGTATTCGGCCAGACCTCTCCTATCAGCAGCCGCTTGTAGACTTAGACCGATACACCGATGACTTATTCACATACATCACTTTTTTCACCAGTTGTATGTTTCAACACATACAAGCTCAATATACATTGTCAATAAGCAAATGGTGGGGCCCTTAATCTTTAAGCACCAATTGTATGCTTCACCACATACAAACTCAATGTGCAATGTTGATATGCATCAGGTGGGGACCACCTATCTTCAGTGTGACTTTACTTTTCGGTGAACCCTTTTTTATGTCCCCCTGTTATGCTGATACAACCAAATTGCATATGCAAGACTTGAATTGCTATTCTAGAGGGCCAAAGTATCCTTGCCCCACTACTGCCGGTCACCTCTTGTATCCGCAGAAAGGTGCCCTTCCAACATGCATTCTAGTTACCACTTCGACCGGTCATCCTTTGCATCATATGAAATGTATGCTCCCAACATACAATTGCAATATACAATCACAATATACCTTCGACAACCCGATACAAGGCTTTGTATCTTAAGGAATGTATGTTCTCCACATACAATAGCAATATGCAATCACAACATACATTCGACAACCTGATACAAGGTTTACATCGATGTATGTTCTCCGATCTTCGTCGACGCCTTTCTATTGGCTTAACACCGAGGTTTGGTGTGACTTCCAAAAGCTCCTCCGAGGTTCATATTATGCCGATGACACTTCAGCTGTTCTGCGACAGCATAGACACCAAACCCACATACACAGAAATAAAGGCTCGACAGTACGGACACCCTCTGTGAACATTTGATCACCCTGACAACTTGGTCACTCCACAATAGCACTTTTCCTAACACTTCTATGACTAGTCACATAGAGATGCCTAGTTGACTTATGGTGAACTCCATGGATTCCTGGGTGTTTGAACCAGAACAACAAAAAACACAAAATACATACTGTATTCCTCCATCACACTGAGAATGGGAATGCTTTCAATAGACAGAGGAATAACACTCCATTTGTTTACCAAACCCTAGTTTCAGGGTTTCAGACCAATCTCTGCAGAATTAACAATATTTCACAAACTTATAACTTTACAAGACACCAAAATACTATCAGACAGAAACTACTTTACTGCATGGATGTTTCCAGTAACAATCACAGAGAATACTCAGAAAGAACAATATCCAACACCCAAAAATCTAGTTCTTCGTTCATTCACTCCTCTTTTTAGTATGCCTCATTACATCACACTGCTCACCTATAAAAGGCTTGAGACAATAGTTTACATCCTCCAACTATGCAAAACTGATTTGAAAATTAGTTAGTCGTTGGCTTTCTCCTCACACAAGAAAAACCACATGTTTTCCTTGTATAATTACATCAATTTGACCTTAGGTCTAGTGACCAAATTGACCCAAAAACCCTTATTACAACATGAAATGGCTTAAAAGCCTTATTGAAAAACAAACAAAAACATGACTCTGCACCACAGAGAAGGTGCTCCTACACCATACTCCCCCTGTAGGAAAAACTCAAGTCCCTTGAGTTGCTAACTATTGGAGTGTCTTCCCATGCTTCAGAATGTCTGCCTCACTCATCCATGTAGCCTCTAAATCAGGAAGATCTTGCCACTTGACCAAGTAGTCCTTGTACACACCCTTCCTTGTCTTTTTGACAACTTTGGAATCTAAGATGCATTCCAACTGTAAAGGTTTACTTGGAGGTAGATCTCTGATCCAGTCTTCATCTTCAATCACAGCATCTGATCCATCTTCAACATTCAATGGAGGTCTGTATGGAAATAGGTCTGAAACATTGAATATAGGAGAAATACCAAGACCGGATGGCAATTCTATCTCATAAGCATTCGGACCAAACTTATGCACTACCTTGCACAGTCCTATTTTCTTCATCAGAAGCTTGGTTGGCTGTCCTTTAGGCAACCTTTCCTTCCTGAGATAGGCCATCACCAAATCTCCCTCCTTGAACTGTACATCTCTTCTTTTGCGATCTGCCTTATTCTTGTATTTGGAGACTATTTTCTCCAACTAAATTTTGACCTGATCATGAACTGCTTTCATGGTGGTAGCAAAATCTTCTCCTAGAGAACTCCTCTTGTCCCAACCTTGTAGGTCCTTGAGTTCAAGTGGTCCTCTTGGATGGAAACCATAAACAATTTCAAATGGACTTTTCCCAGTACTTCTATTCCTTGAATCATTGTAAGCATACTCAGCTTGACTGATCACCAAGTCACGTGCCAACCCATGCTGTTTGGTAAGGCATCTGAGTAGGTTTCCCAAGGACCTATTAACAACCTCAGTCTGACCATCAGTTTGGGGATGGTAGGCTAATGAGAAAGACAATTGTGTGCCCAATTTCCTTTATAAGGTTCTCCAAAAATGACCAACAAACTTGGAGTCTCTATCAGTGACAATTGGAAGGGGCAAACCATGGATTCTGACCACTTCTCTGAAAAAGAGACCAGCAATGTGAGATGCATCATTTGTGCATTTGCATGGCACAAAATGAGTCATCTTACTGAATCTGTCCACAATGACAAAAACACTATCCACACCCCTTGCTGTCTTAGGAAGACCAAGGACAAAATCCATACTAATGCTTTCTCAAGGCCTATTGGGAATAGGAAGTGGTTGGTACAAACCAGCATTAGAAGACATACCTTTGGCCTTCTGACATATGGTACAACTTGCAACATATCTTCTCACATCTGATTGTACTTTTGGCCAATAGTAGAATCTAGTGACTTGTTCTAAAGTCTTGTCCAACCCAAAATGTCCTCCTAAAGTTCCATTATGCTTCTCTTTGATGATGTTATCCCTCATTGAACATTTAGGAACACAAAGTAAATTGCCTTTGAATAAGAGACCTTCCTGTAACAGAAAATCTGAATATTCACCATGAAAAGTGTTAGCCAAAATAGCACAAACTTCATAAGCAGCCTTGAAATCTGCATCCTCCTTGTATAACTCCTTCAAACAATCTATTCCCATGTTTTCCATCTGTACTTCCTATATGACCAGCATCCTTCTACTTAAAGCATCAGCCACTTTGTTGGCAACACCCTTTTTATGCTTAATAGTGAAGGTATAGACCTGCAATTGTTCCATCCACTTGACATGCCTATGATTCAACTTTTCCAGACTATTTAGGAAGCTAAGAGCATGGTTATCAGTAAAAACAATGAATTCTTCAGGCAGCAAATAGTGTCTCCACTTTTTGAGAGCTTGCACCATTGCATACAACTCTAGGTCATAGGTAGAATACCTTTGTTTAGCCTCATTCAACTTCTCTGAAAAAAATGCCACTGGATGTCCATCCTGACTGAAAACAACACCTATTGCTTGTTGACTTGCATCACATTCCATAACAAAAACTTTGTCAAAATCAAGGAGCACCAATGTAGGTAATTCAACTACTTTCTTGTTCAACAATTCAAAGCTATCATCAGCCTGCTTTGTCCATTGAAATCTACACTTCACTCCACCCTTGATGGTATTGAGAATAGGAGCACTTATGTGACTGAATCCTCTAATGAACTTCCTATAAAAGGTTGCCAAGCCATGGAAACTTCTAACATCTCCCACAGTCTTAGGAGTAGGCCAATTGAGAATAGCCTCAACCTTTGAAGGGTCCATCTTCAAACAACCATTGGAAATCACAAAACCTAAGTACACAAGTTCAGTTTTCATGAACTCACATTTATCCAAGTTGATCATCAACTTGTTCTCATGTAACTTCTTCATCACCTATCCAAGATGCTTCAGATGTTCTTCCTTTGTCCTGCTAAAAACAAGTATATCATCAAGATAAACAATTACAAATTTGCCAATGAATTCAACAAGTACCTCATTCATCAAACACATGAATGTGCTTGGAGCATTGCTAAGGCCAAATGGCATGACAAGCCACTCATAGAGACCTTCATTTGTCTTGAAGGCAGTCTTCCATTCATCTCCCTGCCTAATTCTGATATGATGATAACCAAATTTCAAATCAATCTTGGAATAATAACATGACCTACCAAGATAGTCCAAAAAACCTCAATCCTTGGCATAGGGAATCTACACCTTATTGTGATCTTATTAATAGCCCTTGAATCTGTACATAGTTTCCACTTTCCATCTTTCTTTGGAGCAAGTACACTAGGGACTGCACATGGACTAAGACTCTTTCTAATCTATCCTTTCTCCAAGAGTTCTTGAATTTGTCTACTCACCTCTTCATTTTGCTGTGGTGTCAACTTGTAGGCAGCCTTATTGGGCAATGTGGCACTTGGAATCAAGTCAATTTGGTGACTTATGTCTATCATGGGTGGTAAGGAGTTAGGAGTATCCTCTACCACAAGATCTTGGTACTTGTCCATCAATTGCTGTACTTCCAGTGGGATCTCTTTCTGCTTTTTGGCTTTCTGACCTGATTCATCTTTAGGCTTCATTATCAAGGCATACCCTTGGGTATCCTTCTCCTTCATGAGGTGTAAGAACTCTTTGCCACTAACCAACATGACAGTGGTGTCATTACTCTTCTCTCCAATCTGCTCTGACAAAGGATCCATCCTAAACTTCCTGCCATTCTTAGTGATGAGGTATGTGTTCTTCTCACCATCATGCTGTGCCTTCACATCATACTGCCATGGACGTCCAAGAAGAAGGTGACAAGCATCCATAGGAGTAATCTCACATAGTATCTTGTCCTTATAATCACCTATCTCAAACTCTACCCAAGTTTGTTCTTCTACCATGTAATTTTGATTCTTATTCAACCAAGAAATCTTATGAGGACTAACATGGGGCAGCCTTTTCAACTTACATTTCTTTACCATTTTAGTAGACACTACATTCTTAGTAGAACTTGAATCAACAATGATTTTACAAAGCTTACCATATGCTTTACCTTGGATTCTGAAGAGAGTCTTTCTCTGTGGGGGCTCCTGCTTCAATGGCATCTTCATCAAGGTTCTCTTGATCATCATGCTCTCTCCTTCCAGGACTGGTGCAACACTACTAATTGGTGAATTCACACTCTGGCAATCATCATCTTTCAACAGCTGATTCCTTCTCCCACCATCATGGGAACTAGATGCCTTCTCAGGGCATTTGCTTGCAGTATGGCCTACTTGATTGCAGCCATAGCATCTTCCAGTGAAAACTCCGAGTCCTCTACCTGCACCACCACCTCTACCTCTGCCATTAGGTCTTCTCCAACCTTTGAAACCACCTCTATGTTCTACATCAGAACGAGACTCTTGTTGACTTGAATTTTCATTTCTACTTGACTCTCCTCTACCAAAACTGTCTCTTCCTCTATTATTTCTGCCACCTCTTCCTCTGGGGTTTTGATCACCCTTTCTTTTCAACTTTTCCTCAGCCCTAGAGGCTAATTGAAAACAATCATCCACTATTTTAGGAACCACCATACTGAATTCATCTTGTATTTTATATCTCAAACCATCAAGATATCTAGCCACCATCTCTTTCTCCTCTTCCTTGTGATTGGCTCTCATGCTCAATCTGTGAAATTCTTCAGTATATGTAGCCACATCCATATCCTTTTGTCTGAGATGATTAAACTTTCTAATGGTCTGCAACTCATAATCAGATGGCATGAACTTGTCTCTCAGCATGGCCACCATTCTACTCCATTTGGTGATAGGATTCTTTCCAACTTTCTCCCTTTCACCTTGTGTATAGTTCCACCAAACCAAGGCAGAACCTCTCAATCTGGTCTTAGAAAACTTGAACTTCTTATTGTCACTATACTCCTTGAAGTCAAAATAGATACACATGGCTTCAATCCAATCCATGAGGGCATCTCCATCTAGTTTCCCATTGAATGTAGGAACATCCATCTTTGGATCGCCACTATCTCCATGAGTATTTTGAGTGCATTCAAGAATGCCTTTTGGTCTGCAGACATACCTTCTCCTTGAGGGTTCTCTTCTGCCTCTTCTTCTTCTTCTTCTGACTCAGAAGTACCTCCATCCTCTTTATTCTTACCCTTGGATCTCTCTTCTTTTAGTCTTTCTTCGAGCATCTCCTCTACCATCTTCTAGATGGCTGCTTTGCTCATAGACTTGGGAGGCATTGTGCTAGCCTCAATTTCTATTTCTTCCTCCTTGTCTAACATACACGGCTCCAATTCAAAATATTGGCTCTGATACCAATATGATGTAGAGTGCACAGGGGAAGTAACAACCTTCTGTCGGTAAACTGTGGCCTATGTCTTGGTGATCCACTCTATCGGCCAAACATACTTCTGTCGGCCACTAGGTAACTTCTTTCACCAACCTCTACACTCTCCCCGACAACCCAACTCTGCTTTGTATTTGGCCAAACCTCTCCTATCAGCAACCGCTTGCAGACTCAGACCGATACACCGATGTCTTATTCACATACATCGCTTTATTCACTAGTTGTAAGTTTTGACACATACAAGCTCAATATACATTGTCAATATACAAATGGTGGGGCCCTCAATCTTTGGTCACCAATTGTATGCTTCGCCACATACAAACTCAATGTGCAATGTCGATATGCATCAGGTGGGGACCACCTATCTTCGGTGTGACTTTACTCTTCGGTGAACCCTTTTGTATGTCCCCTCGTTATGCCGATACAACCAAATTGCACATGCAAGACTTGACTTGCTATTCCGGTGGCCAAAGTATCCTTGCCCCGCTACTGCCGATCACCTCTTGTATCCAGAGAAAGGTGCCCTTTCAACATGCATTCTAGTTACCACTCCGACCGGTCATCCTTTGCATCATATGAAATGTATGCTCCCAACATACAATTGCAATATACAATCACAATATACCTTTGACAACCTGATACAAGGCTTTGTATCTTGAGGAATGTATATTCTCCACATACAATAGAAATATGCAATCACAACATACATTTGACAACCCGATACAAGGTTTGCATCAATGTATGTTCTCCGATCTTCGTTGATGCCTTTCTATTGGCTTAACACCAAGGTTCGGTGTGACTTCCAAAAGCTCCTCCGAGGCTCATATTATGCTGATGACACTTCAGCTGTTCTGTGACAGCACAGACACCAAACCCACATACACAGAAACAAAGGCTCGACAGTACGGACACCCTCTGTGAACATTTGATCACCCTGACAACTTGGTCACTCCACAATAGCACTTTTCCTAACACTTCTATGACTAGTCACATAGAGATGCCTAGTCAACTTATGCCAAACTCCGTGGGTTCCTGGGTGTCTGAACCAGAACAACAGAAAACACAAAATACATACTATATTCCTCTATCACACTGAGAATGGGAATGCTTTCAGTGGATAGAGGAATAACACTCCATTTGTTTACCAAACCCTAGTTTCGAGGTTTTAGACCAATCTCTGCAGAATTAACAATATTTCACAAACTTATAACTTTACAAGACACCAGAATACTATCAGACAGAAACTACTTTACTGTATGGATGTTTCCAGTAACAATCATAGAGAATACTCAGAAAAAATAATATCCAACACTCAAAAATCTAGTTCTTCGTTCATTCACTCCTCTTTTTAGCATGCCTCGTTACATCACACTGCTCACCTATAAAAGGCTTGAGACAACAGTTTACATCCTCCAACTATGCAAAACTAATTTGAAAATCAGTTAGTCATTGGCTTTCTCCTAACACAAGAAAAACCACATGTTTTCCTTGTATAGTTACATCAGTTTGACCAAAACATGGTCTACATAGGTCTAGTGACCAAATTGGCCCAAAAACCCTTATTACAACATGAAATGGCTTAAAAGCCTTATTGAAAAACAAACAAAAACATGACTCTGCACCACAGAGAAGGTGCTCCTGCACCAAATTGGGCCAATTGTTCAAGTCTTGATCCATGTTTTTGGAAGACATGTCATTCAATACAATTTCTTTTTGTTGATAATCCTTCAGTTTCTCCTCCAACTTTGCAATTTTTTGCATTCCTAGCTGTAACTCATCTTTCTCTTCCTCTTCTATGTCTTTAGAGTCTAACAATAACTCTTCTTCCTGAGGTTCATCTTGAGGGTTTGAGAAATCTGGTTCTTTAGTTTCAGAGGGAGGTTTATGACTTTTTCTGGCTGTCCATATATCTTCTTCCTCAGACTTTGCATCAGACTCCTGAACAAGTGTAAAACCCAAATTTTTCTGTCCTCTGTCAACAAACATGTGCTCCCTCTCGGAGTCTGTGTCAAGATCAACTACATTCCTCTTTTCAGGTTCCCCTGAAAGTTCTTTTTCTTTCAGGCGACCTGAACTCCTACATGATTGAGTAGGGGTTCCTTGTTTGTTCTTAACTTTGGAAGAAGATGATTTCCTTTTCTTGGTGGCTTTTGAAATAGAAGGGGTTTCATGTGGAGTTTCAGATGCTGGGGTTTCACATGCAGTTTCAGATGTTGCAGGCGGTGAGCTAGAAGTTTCAGGCTGCAGTTTTCATTTTAGATTTTTCTTTTTGTGGCTTTTGGTCTGTGAGAATATATGTTATGGCAATGGGGTTGAAATTGGTGAGACTGCGGGTGTAGGGGAACTACCAGGTTGTTCAATGGGTTCAGTAGAGCTCAGAGCTGGCTGCTCCTCAACAAATGCATGGCTATTGGTAGGATAAGCTTCTAGGTGAGAATAGGTTGCTGGTGCTTCCTCTTCTTCCCCTACTTGTAAATTTTCTACCTATACCTCTTCTTCTACTTCTAGTTCAACTCTCACCGGCCCCACATTAACATGAATAACTTCAATAAATATTTCCCAATAAAATTCAGGGTAATGGATAGACAAACTTCTTTTTACTAATAGGACAATCAAACCATGATGAGATAATGAGGACTGACAACTTTTGCTCCTATATTCAGCTAACATCCGTTTTAACAAATTAAAATTTTTTTTGGGACATTCACTATCCTTCCATGATGCATATGGCTCAAAAGTTTAAAATGTACAGTATAAAGTAAAGACTGCCTTCCATCACTTATAAGGTATTTAATAATCCAGGAAGCTACTGAGGCCCAAAACCAGGGTAAAGAAAGTCGTTTGGTACCTTGAGATGTTGATTCTAACCTTTCTCCTGGTCGTATGAACTCGGCCCTTACAGAAATGGCATCTGCTCTAACAAGAAATTCCTCTCCAGCTGCTCGTAGCCCTGTAACTTCAACTATAGCAAATACAGTCACATCAACCCTTAAACCTTTCACTATAGCTTCCTCATTATGGAATGTCTCTTGAAATTGTTGAGTAATGTCCTCATTATACTTTGTTATCCAGAGAAAATATTGCAACCATCCCGCCTGCTGAAAAATTGGCAAGGACTCCATGTCACCCAATAGTGCTGAGTGAACAATAGGTTCTCTTCTAATGGGGTCACCACCCATTATGGTATCTCAAGAAAACACTCAATCCCCTATTTTCAATTTGTTGTTCTCAATCCTCTCAATCCTTTATTTGATGCCCAATGCTACTCACCAAGACCTTATTACCAGTTGCTTTTACTGTTTGCTTATTTGTTTAGCTTGAATGTTATGCAGTAGATGGTAATAATTATGGAGTAATGGGTTTTAAATTTTGATTTGAAGTTTGAATGTACGTAAAATAATTCAGAATCCCCCCAACTAAAATTATATTTGTCCTCAAATGAGAAGACTGGCAATGGTATAGAGGAATGGGTTCAAAGCATGTCGAAGTCATATAATATGGAAAATTAATTATGTGCGAATAAATAAAGTCATGAAATAAGTAGCAATAAATGTTAATTAAAGCAATGAGCAAGATGAGTACCATTGAGGTGATGCCTAAATTGGAATTGTTGCATGTAAACATGATTGCATGGCAGATTGAGTTGATGTCCTCAACGAATGAACTAGAATGAATCACAATGATGTGATAATGACAAAGTGTGCTGATGGAATGCAATAGATGTGTGACATGTAGCAGTGAAGTACTATTTGGATAAAAGATGGCGACATGCACATGACACGAGAAAAGGTGTCGCAAGTAGCATAGGCTGCATGCACACAATCAGAACATGAAATGAATAGGTCCCATGTGCATTGGTTGTGGGTGCAGCAAATACAAGTCCCATGGAACAATAGATTACCTTTGGCTACAGGTCCCTTCGATGAAGTGGTTGAATGCCAAAGGAAAGTTCTAGTGTAGAATGGTACTGAAATGATGGAGCCTGGACTTCTAATTGGAAGATCACCTTGTTTTATTGCTATTGCTGTGTGATGTGCGTGCGCTATGTGTTTTATTTATGTACAAAGTTTGGAGAATTAAAACTTACTTATGGAACTTCAGTCAAGCTGGTAGCTTAACCTATTACTGGAATAGTATGATCAGTTGATACTTCACTGAAATCTTCACCAGAGGTAGAGGGCTGTGGAATTTCATTCAATGTGGCAGCTGGATTTGCTGCTGGAACATTGTTTTCAGCTGCTACCTGGTTGGAGACCTAATCTGAGGCAAGAGGATGTGGATCTTTATTATCCATATTTGCTTTTAATTGCTGGAGAAATGTAACTTTACTTAAAGGATTCTTATACAATTTCAATCTATGCCCATTAAGCATTAGTGAGAATCTAACTTGGTCAATTGTAGTTAATTGGACTGCACCATTTGGAAAAACTTATTTGATCTTATAAGGGCCTAACCATCTTGTCTGCAATTTGCCCTTATGATCTTTATACTTGGAGTCATAGAAAAGTGCCCAATCACTTGCTTGAAAGTCCTTGGTTTTGATAAACTGATCATGCCATTTGATTATCTGGTTTTGTACTAGTTTAGTGTGATGAACTGCTTCCATCCTTAACTCTTCCAAGGCATTAAGCTGATGCCCTCTTTCCTTTTGAGCTATTGACAGGTCCATACCAAGTTGGACATCTATTCTCAGTGTTTTATATTCAAACTCAATAGGAAGGACAACCTTCTTTCCATAAACTAACTCATAAGGTGTGTACCCTGTTGTTGTCTTCCATGTAGTTCTATATGCCCAAACTACTTCAGAGAGTCTGGCTGCCCAATCTTTCTTATGCATTGCAATTGTCTTTGTCAATATTGCCTCAAGCTCTTTGTTGGTCACCTCAACTTGACCATTTGACTATGGATGATAGGGAGTGGACTTTTTATGCCTGATTTCATATTCCTGAATAAGGCTAGCAATTAGTGCATATGTAAACTGTGGCCCTTGATCCGTGACTATTTCCCTTGGGACCCCATACCTTGTAAATATTTATTCATAGAGGAATGCAGCAACTTTACTATCTTTGGCTACTATCCAGGCTTTCACTTCCACTCATTTTGTAAGGCAATCAGTGTAAACAAGTATATATTCCTTGTGGTTAGAAGGTGGATCTATGGGTCCAATAAAATTAATGCCCCATCTGTCAAATGGTGTGACCACCAGTTGTGGTTGTAGGGACATTTCATCACTTCTTGTAGGTCTTCCCATCCTTTGATAGTGGTCACATCTTCTTTATAGAGAGCTATATATTTATGCAATGTTGGCCAATAATATCCAGTATTCAGAATTTTGATTGTTGTCCTCTTGGCTGCAAAGTGTCCACCACAGGGTTCATCATGGCAAGCTCTGAGAATTTCATACACTTCATCTTCCCTAATGCACCTTCTCATTATATGATTAGGTCCTGTATAAAAAAGATAACCAGATACCCATGAATAGGGAAAGCTGCACTCCACAAGGTGGCACCTCTCTTTGGGTGAGAGGTGTGGAGGTGATTTCCCCTTGACTAGATAATTGGCTATATCTGCATTCCAAGTAGTTTGTATAGTCAATGCAAATAAGTGTTCATCTGGAAAAGAATCATCAATGACTGGGTCCTCCTTACAAGTAGGGAGCCTGGAGAGAAAATCAGCAACAACATTGGCCTTCCCTGGCTTGTCTATAATGGTGATATCAAATTCCTAAAGGAGCAATAACCATCTAACCAATCTTCCACTTACCACTGGTTTATTCATAAGATATCTTATTGTTGCATGGTTAGTGTGAATGAAAATAGGATAGCCAGTGATATAATGCCTGAACTTATTAATTGCATAAACAACAGCTAACATTTCTTTCTCAGTAACAGTATAGTTAAGTTCAACACCTTGAAGATTCTTGCCGATGTAATAAATTACATATTCCACATTCCCTTGTTTCTATCCTAACACAACCCCTACTGCAAAATCAAAAGCATCTATATGTATATGGAAAGGTATTACTCAATTAGGTCCTCTGAGTATAGGTGTCTTTGTTAATGACTCTTTGATATGGTCAAAGGATATCTGACAGCCAACTGTCCAATTAAATTCTGCATCTTTAGAGAGTAAGACAAACAAAGGAGCAACAATCTTACTGAAATCCTTTATAAATCTTCTATAATACCATGTATGACTTAGAGAAATTCTGACATCTTTCTATTTTTGAGGAACAAGTAGGGTTGAAATGATTTCAATTTTGTGTGGATCCACTTGAATTCCTACTTTGGACACAAAGTGACCAAGCACTACTCCTTCCTACATCATCATGAAACATTTTCATGATTAAGGGATAGATTATGATCCTGACATCTCTGCAATACTTTTTCAAGGTTCTTTAAGGTCTCCTTATAAGGCTCTCCATAAGTGGTAAAATCATCCATATAAACTTCCATAGAGTCATGAGCAAGGTCAACAAAGATACTTAAAATAGCTCCCTGAAATGTGATAGGTGCATTACAGAGTCCAAATGGAAGGACATAATAGACATATGTCCTCCATGGGCATGTGAATGTGGTCTTATCCTGGTCTTCAGGGGCTATCTTGATCTGGTTATATCCACTGAATCCATCAAGAAAAGAAAAATACTTTTTACTAGCCAAGGAGTCTAGGACCTGGTCAATGAAAGGAAGAGGAAAATGATCCTTCCTAGTGGCAATGTTTAATTCTCTGTAGTATACACAAACTCTCCACTTACCTCCTTTCTTTGGCACTATTACCAGTGGAGACACCCATTGGCTATCTGATATAGGGTATATGAATCATGCATCTAGTAATTTCTGTAATTCATTTTTCATTGTCTCTTACTACAAGGTTCATCCTTCTTTGAGGCTGCCTAACTGGTCTGCACCCTTAATTAATGTATATCCTATGCATGCAAAGGTTAGGGCCAATTCCCTTCATATCATGATAGTCCCATGCAAATGTTGTCTTATGAGTTTGCAGGATTTTAATTAGTTCAGTCTTCTAGACAAATCTCGATTAACTGTTGATGTTAAGTGTTCTACCTAGTGTAACATCAACTGGTGCTACCATAGGCATTACAGAGGCCATATCCAACCCTGATAAGTTGAGACTACAACTATGAGGCAGCAACTGATGAAACATTCTGCTGGAGGAAGCATAGGCTGGAGTATTGATTGTAGGCAGAACATTGTGAAGGGGGTAGGCCATACATATTAGACATGGGTCTTGTTGTATATCTGTTCCATAATTGTTTTGTATGACATTAGAAAGCACTTCATCTTCATCCTGAATAGCCAATAGTGGGTCTCTTTCAATTGTCAATAATGTCTGAAGAGAATATTGGTTAGGATCCCATAGGTCTAGCCAAATGGATTGTTCCATACCAGCAAAAGGTTGAGCAGGTGGATAAAGGACCAACTTATTTGTTACATTCCCATTGAAAATTATCATATTTTCTGACCAACATCCTATGAAGGCATCTGCTGTTGCCCTCCAGGGTCTCCCTAGGATGAGTGGATATCCTCCTAGGCTAGCCTTGGGCTGTAAGACCATAAAGTCTGCAGGGTATTCCCATGAATCCAATGTGATAACAAGATCTTCAATAACCCCTTCTGGCTTGACTGTGGACCTATCTGCCAGCTAGAGTACTGTGGGAGTAGGTCTAAGGTTATCTGGTTGAAGGTTACTCATTGTTTCTTTTGTCATTACATTGATGGCTGCACCTAGGTCAATCAAGGTGTTTTTGATAAGGGTACCATTGATGTTTACATCAACCACAGGGCTTCCATGATCTGCATGTTTGGAACAACCAAGTTACCTAACATGATATCAACAAGTTGTCCTATAACATGGACTGTTTGAGGATCTTTTCTCTTCCTTCCTGGTTTCTTAAGGCATAAATCCCTTATGGATTTGGTATATATGGGCACATCCTTGATGGCTTGGATGAGGGGAATTTTAACATAGACATCTTTTAGCTACCCCATGAAATCAAAATCAGGTTCACATGGAGTTGGTGGGGGGTGCATTTTCAATCTCTCTGGAAATGGAGGGTTTCTGGTAATGATTTCTTCTTGTAGAGAGATTTGCTTAGAAGGCTTTTTCTAGTTATTTAGATGTTATCAGTGATAGAGGGTGGTTCCTCATCAAGAAGTTCTATGATAAATGGTGATGATGGTCCAACAAGCATCTTTCCTGAGCGCAGGTGCACATCACTAACTTCAACCATATAGGTTGGGTATTGGATGGCTTCATTAGTATAGGCCTACTGAACAAACTTGTTGTTAGGGTTAGGTGTAGGTTGTGCCATTAATTGAGTAGCTCTAGGTTGGGTAGGAGTAGGTTAGGATGCATTTGACATAAGGGCAGGTTCCTGAGGTAGGGCTTTCTATGGTTGCACGTAGTTCACATTTGGATTTTGCCAAGGTTGGTTCCCCCGCCACTGTTGTGGCCATGGGTTTTTATTGGCCTTCCATTGTGGATTATAATTTGAGGATTGGGATGGCTGTTGTGGTCATACCCCCTTCTGCTAGTTCCAACTAGGTGGCATGGTTGCCCATTGCTGCTGTGGCCAGTTATACCAAGGTGCATTGTTCCAGTTATGAGGATTTGAGGCAGGTGGTGCAAATGACATGGAGTTGGTCAAGGGGTCTTGAGGAATACCTTGTCTTTGCTGCCATGGCCTTCATTTTTCAATGTAGAACACTTGACCTTCTTCATCTTCTATGGCTCTAAAATCTACTTTCTCATTCTTACCCTCAAAAATACTAGCAAGTCCCTTGCATCGGCAATTGGCCTTCTTCTGTCGACAACGTGGACAATATTCACTCAAAGCTGCCTCTGATGCCTCTTGTTTCTTCTTTATGTTCAGAGTGTACAGCTGTGTTGCCAGATGGCCTATGATACCCTCTTTCATGTTGGAGATGAGATTGTTGAGCTCTACTCTGGAGACTCCAGTGGATGATTTACTCGAAGTCAAGGTTCTAAAATCTTTGTTTTTCTTTAGAGTAGAGCGTGAATAGTTTCTGTAGATTTGACAAATTTCATCAAATCCCAGTTGAGAGATATCTCCTGCTCCAATTAGATTGAGTGCATCCATACATTCTTCACTCACAGCTCTTAGGAAGACCAACTTGAGTGACTCTGGAGAGATCCTATTCTGCCTTGACTTCTTGAGACAAAACTGAAATCTCTCTACATAATCTTCCAGGGGCTCATCTTCTTTTTGTGACATCCTGAAGATGTCATCCCCCTTCATGTCTCTGCCATGACAATAGTCCTGATATTTCTGCAAAAACTTTTCCTTCATGGTGGCCCAAGTTTTTACAAAATTCTCACCCAAACCCATAAACCATCTTAATGTAGCATCCTTGAGGGTGGTTGGAAAGACCTTAAGCTTGTATGCATCTGTAGTGTAATCATAACTTCTACAGAGTACATCAAACTCAAAGAGAAATGTATCAGGGTCTTCAGTGATTAGCCCATGAAAGTTTGGTAGAGCTGAAAGAGGGATATTTTTCAAGGTGTCAACCCTCTCCTAGTTTGTAATAGGAAAGGCAAAGGTAACTGGTTCAGCTGGGTTTTCTACTTCTTTGTTTTCCATGATGTCTTGGTTCCAAGCTACAATATCTTCAAAATCCTCAGTGTTCTCCAGACCAAGGGATGATTCAAAGTGTTCTTCTTCTTCTTCTATTGAACTAGTTGGAAGAAACCTCCCTCTATGGTCTCTTGGCAGCCGCATACAATAATGTATGAGCTAATGGATTTGTTCCTGCACCATGTTAGTGAATAGTTTGGAGATATATTGAATATCTAAGTGATCCTAATTGCTAAAAAAGTAAGTATTATGTCCTAAAAAAGCAAGTACAAGCATAAATCAACAAGAACTCATAAACTCTAAACCTTAGCACCATCCCCGGCAACGGCGCCAAAAATGTCAAACTCCGTTATTAACCAATACATTGATGCAGAAAGGGCATGCACTCTACTCAACGGACCAATAGGTCCTATATCGAGCAACCTACTGGTTACATAACATGCTACATTTACATTGTCAAACCAGGGAATCGTATTCTTCTTGGATGATGCCTGTACTGTGTGTACAGTTGAGGATTCCTGAGTTTTATCCTAGAGGTTGTGTAAGGGAACTAAATAAAGTAAATACAATACTCTAAGTAAACAGGAATAATGGCAAATAACTAAGCTTATCTAACACAACAATAGTCAAATGATTCTCTACAACTTCTATGTAAGAGAGCAACTATCAATTGGTTCAGTTGGTGATCACCTTGACTCAATGGACTTAATAATAGAAATTACCAAATTTAAACTACTTCACATTACTCATAACAATATACATCAATCACACATTTGGAGAAACACAGTACCTCAGGTGGTCGACTTGAGTGACTATGATTCCACAAGATCTAACTAAATCTCTACTAAATCTTTGCAATCGTTAAAAAAACTCAAAACACATATTACTTTATTGAATGCAAAGGTAACAACGATACAACAAAATCTGATACTATATCTATGTTCAATCTATATGAAGCAAAATCTAATCTCATCTAATCTAGCTAACCGAGATCAGCATTGTCTATATGAATAAAGCTATTGGACAATAAATGTCATAATTGTCCATTATCCCACATCGTAGGAAAAAGGACTTTATTATAGAGCAACTAGAAATAGGAAACTAACCAACATGAAGGCAGCATAGATAATACAGTCCTACTGCAACTCTATCTCTTCATTATCCATAAAGAATAATCAATGACTTAGAAACAGAACATAGAACACTTTCTAGATCCCTTCATCATTTAGGATTGCATCATTTGTTGAAGGATAACCATTATGGAGTCATGGATGACTCATCCCAGTCAATTCCAGATCTTCTTCCTTTAGCTGCAGGTACCTGTATCATCTTCTATGGATATCAACATCTCCTTCGTCTGTGGGTTGTCCAATGTTCTTCATGATATGAAGCCACACTTTTGTTTCATGAGGAGTTAGTACACCACATAGTATTTATGCATCACTATTACTAAAATCAACATAAAATACTAACATATTACATGAACAATCAATCATCCACACATCATTAATTAACAACATATTATATACCATCTTCATGCTTTAGTGTCTTAAAAATAAACATAGACATAATTAAGAAATATATAAGTCTAGAAATGTCTTTGGGAAATAGATAATTAAAGCAATAAAAACAAGACAAATCATGGTCTCATCACCTGAAGAAAGACGTTCTATGTTGGATCCAAAAGCATAGAAATGCATTTTCATTGGATATGGCAAGAATGTTAAAGGTTATAAGCTTTGGAATCCTCTAACCAATAAAGTTGTCTATTCTAGAGATGTGATTTTTAGGGAATTTACAACTAAATTTCTAATCTTGAACAACCAAAAGATAAAGAAGGGAAAAAGATAGTGCATTTTGAATTGAAGCAAGAAGATGCACATGTGGAAGAACAAAGTGATGGATTTGAGGATTGAGAGGAAGAAGATAGTTCAAGTGGGATTTCTAACAAGATGACTCTAAAGTTACTGAAGAGACTTAGCATGCAGAAGAACAAGAAGAAGAATCCCTTACTCCACTCTTAAGAAGATCCACAAGATAATAGAATCTAGTTGACATGTATAGCCCACCAAATTTTTTTTGTGTATTTACTTTGTTAAGTATTGATGATGAACCTAGATCCTATAAGGAAGTTGTTCTTTTAGATGATAGTGAGTCTTGGCAACAAACAATGTTGGAGGATATGATGGCTTTAGACTCGTGAGACACTTGGGATCTTGTTCATTTATCCAAAGGAAGGCCATTGAATGTAAGTGGGTCTACAAGAATAAATTTAGAGAAGACGGTTCATTGGAAAAGTACAAGGTTATATTGATGACCAAGGGCTACTCCCAAAGAGAGAGAGTTGAATTTAGTGAAATTTTATCTCATGTTTCTAAATTATCCTCAATTAGATTTCTTTTATCCATAACTTCTACTAATGATTTTGAAATTGAGCAAATAGATGTTAAAACTATTTTTTTGCATGAGGATCTGGAAGTGGAAATTTATATGAAACAATCTAAAAGTTTTGAGATAAAAGAGAAAGAACACTTGGTTTTGTAGATTAAAACATTCTCTTTATGGTTTGAAACAATCACCCTAGATGTGGTATCAAAATTTTGATTCATTTGTTTTGAAGTTAGGTTTTCTAAGAAGCGAAGAGGATCACTATGTTTATATTAGAAATATTGATGATCATATACTAATTGTTTTCTTATATGTGGATGACATGTTGTTTTTTAATAACACCAAAGGTATGATTAGTGAGCTAAAAGCTTAACTTTTATGTGCATTTGACATGAAGGATCTAGGGGTAGCAAGGTACATATTGGGAATGGAAGTTAGGAGGGATTGTGAACAAAAAAAAGATTTGATTATCTCAAAGTATGTTAACACACTATTTTACACAGATTTAATATGTAGGACTGTAAGCCAATTAGAATTCTTTTACAGGTTAGCACTAAACTTACTTTAGATGTGTCAAAAGTGTGAAGATGATTTTGAGGATATGTCTAACGTGCCATATGCTAGTGTAATTGGTAGCCTAATGTATGGAATGGTTTGCACTAGGCTAGAGATTACCCAAGCAGTGGGAGTATTGAGCAAGTTTATGTCTAACCTTTGTAGAAAACATTGGAATTATATGAAGAGGGTACTTAGATATTTGCATAGTACTTCTAATTATTATTTGATTTATTTTGGTACTGGCAGTGTGGATAAGACATTGAACATACAAGGCTTTATTGATACAAGTTGGGCCTGTTAGAAAGTTAATCTTTACTTGGTAAATGTTATTTAATCTTTACTTTGGTAAAGGTTATTAATTATTTGCATCTTATAAATACTTCTATTTATAATACAAATTATTTTGTCTTATTTGAGTATCCTCACACATGTGTGAGGATGACTCACATTCAAATTCCTCTTGAAGAAATATTTAGGCTTTATCCTCCTCCTTATGAGGATTGACACTTTGCACACACATAAATGATAGGTGGCATATGGGAGTTACATTCAACTCCTTTCTTGTGAGGCCCACCTGTGTGCGACTAAAAATAGTTGCCCTTTTGACTATGTTGTTTCAATTCACCCTAGCTAAGGGTTCGATCTATGGTATTGAGGCCCTAGCTTGAGTCAGTGTAGTGAAGTTGTTGTGTGAGGCCTACTTTTATCTCACCTTATATTTTTACTTATGGTACTTATCAGATGGATGTTAGGCTGGGCATGTAGACATTTGGGGACTATTGATTCTGTACTTAAACTTTCTTACTCTATCTTATGCTTGATTAGATAGATGGTTTAGGCTTTGTGGATGATTAGATCTCTTGTTAGATTTCATTTGATGATATGATGTTTAGATGCTATGATTTCATTGATGATTATTAGTATGTGTATTGATGGTGAATTTGATGAATTATCTTGCATTATGAGATCTTGATTATACTTGTGAAAAAGAATGACTTGAGAGACATATATATATATGTTAGCATGTGGTTATTATTGTTGTTATATGCGATTATGTGATCATGTGTGCGATGTATGTTGTTCATGTTGCTTCAGCTATTTTACCATGTGCTATTAATGGGTTTGTGGAAGTGTGCAGGTTACTTTCCATGCCCATGGAAAATTGGAGGTCAGACAATAACCATATGTTATACCCCCATTAAGATGACCTAGTCCTAATTAGGACTAAGGTCATATGTGTTGAGAATGTTGATCATGTTGTATTTGATTTATGACATTTTGTAAGGTTTACCTCTTTTTAATTTAGCTTTTGATGTGTTGTAAGAAGTGTAATGTTGGGTTTGCACAATTTTTAGTGCTAAATGTTTGAAGCCCTTTTCAATTGATTTTATGTGTTTCTAAGTGTTGTTAATGGTCAAGTATTGACCCTAGGTCATACCCCTAGGGCCTAGGACCATTCCTAGCTTGTTTAAACTTGATTTGGACCTTGTATGGTCACCCAAACTTGACCTTTGAGTCAAGTGACGAGTTTGGGAAGTGTGAGAGGTGGTTGGAAGGTCACCATCTCACTTAACCTCAACCTCACCCACTTGGGTAAGGTTACCCTTGCTACACATGCTTTGGAAGCTTCTTAAAGCTTCTCACATGTGTGGGACCTCTTCCCTATGCTCTCACACATGTGTGAGAGCACTTGTGGGGAAGAGTGTAGCTTGGATGAATGAGAAGGTGACAAGTGTCACCTCCTCATTCATAAGAAGCTTCCCTTGTGTGCTCACATCTCCCTATGCTCTCACACGTGTGAGCACTTGTGGGAGAATGTATAGCTTTGTGGAATGGGTAGGTGACAAGTGTCACCTCCACATTCTTGTGGGGTTGTGAGGAGGGTTATGTGGATGGAGGAGAGGGTGACAAGTGTCACCTTCTCATCCATTAGGGTTTGAGAGCCTTGTCTTTATATCTCTCTCATTTTGATGAGATGGGGGTTCTTTTGTTCATTTCTTTTTAGAAATTTTAGACTTGGGTTGGGAGAGTGAAGGACTTGGAGATTTTGGCAGGACTTGTGGAAGCTCTTCACCAAAGATACTCCATCCTTGAATCTTGAGAGGTATTTCTCAAGGCTTCAAGCCTTTTGTTTACTTGTTTTTCTTATGCAATGATTATATCCATGTTTTATGCTTATGCTATATTAGTTTGTATGTGTTGTGGGTTTAAAGGGTTATTAGGTGAGCTCTCCATGTGAGAGAGCTCACCTTGGTTTGGGTGAGAGAGGATGTGAACCTCCTCGGTTTTCCCTTTTTGTTTTTGGTATAGATATGTGGCTAAGGGCCTTTATTTGGAGTTTTGAGGAGTTGGTTTATGGCATGAGTGCCTTGGTTTTGTGAAAAGAAAAGTATGGCAAGAGGCCAAGTGATTATTGAGCATTTTGAGTATTAAGAGTGTGGATCTCCTTGAGTAGAGTGAGTCCACTCTCTCACCCTTCAAATCCATTTTTAAAATGGATTAGTTATGTGTGTTGGCCTTGGTTGGGTGTAAATGTGCTTGATGTGAGTGTTGCATTTTATGTGGTTTGAAACTTGGTTGTTGGAAGACCTTCTAGCTTGGGGATGGCCTATTAGTAGGCCCAGGTTGGGAGGAGAGCATCCCATGGGCATGGTCATCTATTTTGTATATTTTGTAGGTTCATATGGTGGCTATGGAGGACATTGGAAGTTGGAAGAAATTATGAGGTTAATGGGTTTTGTGAAATGTAAAAGTTATGGCAATGTGTTGCCTTTGCCTATTTTGGCTTTGTAATAAGTTGTTGTAGTGAGAACAATCTCTCTCCTTGAGCCAATATTGTATTTATTCTTTATGAAATAACAATTGTTTCATTATTCATTATGATGGGAGTGTGAGTAATTAACTTATTGTGCCTTAGAAAAAAAAATGGACTATATCCTTACTCTGTTGTAGGCAAAGAGCAATATGATTATTTTATTTCTTGATATGTATTTAAATAAAATATATATACAAGGTTAGTGTTATTATATTACCTCTCCTTTATTTTATTGTTCTCTTATATATATACTTCAATATATATATATATATATATACTTATGTTTCTTTTTATGTAAAAGAGCTTGTTGTGTTTTTTTGGACTCACTGTTTTTTTTAAATTATTTATTTTTACACAGTAGATATTTAGTTTAGAAATATATATAATCTTAAGCATTGAGTAAATGTTATGTTATAATTGAAATTAAAGTGAGTAAGCTTTGCAAAGTAAATTTTTTTGAGGTCGTTTTAGGGCTCATGGCCACACCGTATGTTCGGTGGTTAGCAAAATTTATAACCAAAAAAAAAAGCATTTGAAAGTTGAAACCCTCAACCTGCGCTCAGTGCAGGGCCGCCAAGTGTTAAAATATGTGCCGCCATTTATGAGTTAAACCCTATTTCAATATGCTTCAGCCTCTATTTATCCTTTAATGAGGGCAACACACACACACACACATATACTATTCCCTGTGCGCATTAACATAAATCCTCTATGTATTCTTTCTATAAAATAAACCCTGTGTATATTACTTCAAAAAAAAAAAAATTCTGTATATTATTTTATCACTGTGTAATTTTATTAACATGAATCTTCTGTATATTATTTCTATCAAATAAACCATCTGTATATTATTAAAAAAAAAAATCTTCTGTATATTATTTTTATCACTGTGAAATTTTATATTTATATATTGTTGTGCAAACAGAGAGTTTAATTTTTTTAAGATTAGAAGAAACCATAAAAGACTTAGAAAACTATAAGGAAGTATTGAGAAGCATAAACCTTGTAACTTGTGCATAGAATAAACCATAAACTAAAATCAAATAATTTGTTAGAGAAAAATAAATGAGTTAAACTTGTAGAAAAAAATAGTAAACCATAAAATTATTGATAGGAATCCTTGCATTTGTCCTCCACCTTGAAACCTGCAACTTGTAGAACACAAAAAAGAAATGTGAGAGCAAATGAGAGTTGTGAATGCTTTTATAATTTTTGTTCTAGGGTTTGGTGCCCTAGAGATTAGGAAGTTGTTAGTTATTTAACTCTTGCCTTTTTTGAATTTAAAACCACTTAGAGAGTAAGAGTGGCCTTTTGATGTTTTTTTTATTTATTTGATTTTATTATTTTTTAGGGAAAAATGCATTTAAACTTTATGATTTATTTTATTTAAGTGAATTGCTTTTTTATGCTCCATTGGCTGTTTAATTTTTAAATGTGATGTGTTTTATACTTTTTAATTAATTCTATCTTTTTGAACTTTAGTGTGGAGTGTTTTATTGTTTTTTTAAATCAATTCTAGTAGGAATTTATTTAAAGCAATATGGTTATTTTATTTAAGGTCTCATAGTTATTTAATTAATCCCCATGGTGATTTTTAAATCTTTTTAATTTAAATGGTTAGAATTAATTTAAGTAGACCCCTTAGTTATTTTATTTACTTTGGTTTTAAATATTGGGGAAAGTAATTAGTATAGTATTCCATGCTTTTAATTTTGTTTAAATTTTTAAAAAAAGGGTGAGTGAAGTTTTTGTTTTTATTTTTATTTTTAATTTAATTTTGAGAAATAGTTAGTGAAAGTTAATTTAATTTCCTTTTTTTTTTGAAAGGGGTTAATGTGTAATTTAATTTTAATTTATTTTTACAACTCTCACATAGTTGATGAGATGACGTTATGCTGTCGAAATCACTAGGAGAATTTTTTCATTTTATCTCGTCATGCTGTTAAAATTTCCCTAGACTATAGATAGAATTATTTAGTTAATTTAATTCTATTATTTACTCCTTTTGCTTTAGATGTTGATTAAGTGTTTTGATTAGAAAATTGATGTGTGATGTTAATTTAATGTTATTTTATTAATTAATAGATGTTCTAATGTTAGATTTTGATTTATATTGAAATCATTTCACCTCATTTAGTAAACCCTAGGGTTGGATCCCAAAACAGGAACCAACCCTCTTAGCGTCGCTTCTCGCGATGCATACCCCCTTAGTGGCTATCACTTCGTAGGGATTGCAAATTGAGTTTGCATTATCCCGATTAAGATTGACTTCCCTGCCTTCGGGCGACGTGCCTAACATAGGTTGCTGACTCAACTACGTTACGTGTGTGTGTCACCGAGCGCACTTGATGCGCGCGAGGGGGTTTGTAGAGTTGGGTGGAAAAGTTTTTTTTTTTTTTCCTTGTCATGACCACTTGACAAATGTAGACATGGCACGTGTGTTGCGTGTCATGACCACATGGCAAATGTGGGCATGACATTTCTCACCTCTATTTATGAGGTGCTTCTCTCTCATATTCTCATTCTCACATTCATGCATGCTCATGCTTGAGAATCTCTCTCTGTAATATTTTAGGCTTTTTGCCATCTACATAATATTGGGGGTTTTTCTTTGATTTCCCCCCTTCAAAATCTTGGTCTCCATTGTTGAATATTGTTGCATGCTTCTAATTTATGGTTCTTCATTGGATGGTAGCATATTTGTTTACTTCAAACAATACTCCATGCTTGATTAGTTCTTTCGTTGTTCTTTTATTTTTTCCTTTCATGGTATCAAAGCAAGTTTACTAATCTAAGTTGTGAGTTGAATTGTTGAAGCTTGTCATCCTTCTTCCATGAGCATTTCACCTTTGGAGACTTCATTACAGATTTGAGAAAAGAGAAGTTTTATTTTTTCTATGTAGGAATAAGGGTTTTAACCCTTTATTTCATTTTATTTGCAGATCTATGTAGTTTGATATAAAACATTATTCATTTCTTTTTGAAATTTAAAAAAAAAATATGTCCCCAACAGATATGTACAATTTTTTTTCAAAAAATATATTTAGTTTAAAAAAAAATTAGGGCCCCAAGCCCTGGTTGCAGAATCAATCTATTTTCAAATCTATATAGTTTTAAAAAAAGACTTTTTTATGAAAGCTGGATCTGTAAATACAAATATGTTTTAAAATAATAATACAGGTTTTCAAAAAAATTATATTAAATGTTTTATTAAATTTTTTTTTAAAAATTAAGGCTTCTGCCCTACTTGTAGGTTGCAGGTTTTTTTTTAAATTTTTAAATAAAAACAAAAGCTTTAGAAAAAAATATATAAAATCAAAAGTTAAAAAAAAAAAAAATTTAAAAAAGTTTTAAAATTTTTAGGGCCTTTAGAAGGCATGCACCCATTGAAGAGGCTGCAACCTCTTTGAGGACTGCAAACCCCTTAAAGGCCACGACCCCTTAAGGGTCTGTGGGTCCTAGGGAGCTCAAGGGAGTCTAAGGCCTCTGCTCCCCCTTTCTGTCGGCCTTGCTACAACAACCATCGTCGTCTCCTCATTGGTCCTCGCTCCAAGGCCTAAAAATATTAACCCTGGCCATCGACCTCAACGGGCCTTTTAAACTTTTTTTTATTTTTTATATTAGTTTTTGTTAATGTATTTCAATTTTTTTTAATTTAAGTATTTTATTTTATTAAATAAAATTTTTAATATTTTTTTAATTAAAACTTTTTTAATTAAGTTTTAAAAAATATAATCAGTTTTTTAAAATAAATTTTAAATTTATTTAATAAGTTTTTGGACTGAGCATATGGAGGATGGATTGGTGCGGCCTCTGCTCGCGCGATAGGGCCTGCGTGCCCTAGCGCGCCCTTTCTTCTGTATTCTGCTACGTCCGGGGGGTGTTGGTTGATTTCCTGGGGTGCGTGGGTTGAAGTGGGGGCTTTGGCTCGCGTTTGGGCTATGGGGTGTCTCTTCCCTGGTCTCTTCCGCATTTCCTCTGTGTCGGTTTTGTCCTCGGCGGGTGGTGCTTGAGTTTCTGGGGCGCGGGGTCTCCTGCCCTGTCTTTGGCCCATGGAAAATCGAGATTTTGTTTCTTCCGGTGATTTGGAAATGGTTGAGCCCTCTTCTTCGATGCATGCCAGTGGTCTAGATCAGATGGGGAAACCCCATTCTGGGGTTGGAGTCTCCTCTTCAAAAGGGAATTTTTGAATTAAAAAAGTAAACGGTTGTTTGGAGAGATCTAAGGATCGTCCAGTTTTGGTTATTCAACCTGAGCAAGTTTCAGAGGATGTTGAATATTGGGGCAACCATGCACTTATTTGCAAATTTTTGGGCCTTCGTTTATCTCTACCGGTTTTGGATTCTTGGGCTCGTAGGGTTTGGAACCCTTAAGGTGATATGGAGATTATTCTGGCAGCTAATAACTATTTTTTGGTTATCTTTTCAAGCATGTCCGACAGGAATAGGGCTTTCGAAGGAGGTCCTTATTTCTTTAACCACGTAGGGCTCTTCATCAAACCTTGGCACATGGGATTCAACTCTGCTGAAGAGATCCCTTCGCGGGTTCCTGTGTGGATTTGTTTGCCGAGGCTTCCTTTGGAATTTTGGAGGGAGGATATTCTCCACTCAATCTCTCTGCTTCTTGGAAAACCTGTGGGATCGGCTTCCCAAACTCAAGATCGTAAGGTAATTTCTTTTGCCCGCATTTGTGTTGAAGTTGATTTAAATAATCCTTTGCCAGACTCTATGGAAATTTGCCTGGGATCTTCTTCTTGGATCCAACAGCTGGATTATGAGACTCTACCCTTCAGATGCAGAATTTGTCATGAATATGGACATTTACACCGCAAATGCCCTAGATTTAAACCCTCCCCCTTGGCTGCTTCTGGGCCTCTCAGGGGGGACAAGGGAAAGGCACCAATGTCTAATGAACCTGTGGATAATGAGGGTTTTATTCCGGTCAAGTCCCATAACAAAGGCAAGGGCAAGAAGAGATCTTGGATGGATAGGCAGAACGAAGGCAACTTTAACAGGTTTGAGGTTCTTGATGATTTGACCTAGGAGGAGGGTATTCCAGTTGAGCTCTCTTCTGGGGCTAAGGGACTGCATGATGTTCAGGATGAAAATGCAAGGAAAGAGGATCAAATTCTATCTGCAGGGGTTCATCAGAAGGATCAAAAGGCTATGGATTCTTCAGCTCTTGCTCAAGATTTCGGGGTTCTCCAGGGGTCACAGACTCTGAAGGACTCTGTTGCGGTGGCTTCTGATCCCCCTGCTCCTAAGGGGGCTTCAGATCCTGTGAAGGGTAACAAAGCTCCTCCTTCATTAGGCTTACATCAGAAATCCTTTAAAAAGGGGCCTCTTGATAAACCGTTAAAGAGTGGAAGAAAGACTGATCAAGAGAAGGTTAAGCTTATGGGTGACACTTTGGTTGAGTCTGGGTCTGTGAAGCCCATTGAATCTCAGTTACCGGATGTGGTCTTTATCCAGGAAACTAAGCTTACTGTTGATGGGCTGGCAAATTGTGCTTCGCGTATCTGGCCCCAAGGCAATTCGCAGGGGGTAGGTGCTTTGAATAGTGTAGGGGGTGTGGATTGCTTCTGGAACCCGAGGAAAGTTTCCCCCTTATGTTGGATGTCTAGTCGGTCTTCCATTTCTCTAGTTGCTTCTAGTTTTGTGACTGGAGAAAGGTGTCTCTTATCCAATATTTATGCTCCTACTGATCTTTCAGGTAAGTCAAA
Source organism: Cunninghamia lanceolata (assembly GCA_027924645.1). Lineage (NCBI taxonomy): Eukaryota > Viridiplantae > Streptophyta > Pinopsida > Cupressales > Cupressaceae > Cunninghamia > Cunninghamia lanceolata. The sequence goes on from BSBN01000250.1 coordinate 691,129, forward strand.
TCTCTGGGCTCACATTCGTTTCATCCGGGCCTTGGACCCGTTTCTTCCATGGATTATGGCTGGTGATTTTAATGTTGTTACTTGCTTAGATGAAAAACGTGGTGGGTTAGCCAGGTTGGAACCTTCTACAAATCTTCTCAGGGATATGATTGGTTCCTTGAATCTCATTGATGTAAAGCCTTCCAATGGTGTCTTTACCTGGAATAATATGAGATGTGGTGGGGAGGCTATCTCTAAAAGGCTTGACAGATTTCTTGTCTCCTATTATTGGTTGAATAGTAGGTTGATTACCAGTTCTGAAATTCTTGATTGGAGGGGCTCTGATCACTGGCCCATCAAGCTTTCTGTCACCGCTTATGGTGTCACAAAAAATCCCTCTTTCAAATTCCAATTGATGTGGTTAAGAGATCCGTCTCTTCAGGATCTTATGCTGGACTGGTGGTATGAGGGGATGCCTTCTCATGGGACGGCCATGTTCACTTTTCATAAGCAGCTTCAGCATGTGAAGTTCAGACTAAAGAGATGGAATAAACAATGTTTTGGGAACCTTCAAGCTCAGAAGATGGCGGCCCAGTCCAAGTTGGATACTATCACTCGTCAGATTCAGGATCAGGGGTTGACCTCTGCCCTTAGTATGGCTGAATCCTTGGCTCTAAAGGGTTTAGAAGAGTGGGAACTTCGTGAAGAGATCTTCTGGAAGCAAAAATCTCGTATTGATTGGCTTCAGGAGGGGGATAGGAACACTGCTTTCTTTCATAATTCGGTTAAGGCTCGAAGATAGGGAAATTCTATCTCCTCTCTTGTTTCGCAGGATGGGGCTCAACTCTCGTCCTATGCTGATATTTCCAGGGAGGCAGTCAATTATTTTTCAAACCTCTTTTCTAGGGAGAATCATGCTGCATGGGCTGAGGAGCAGGCCATCATGGATTGTATTCCCCACCTGGTTTCTGCTGAGATGAATGGGGCTCTCTTATGTCCTATCTTGTTACCTGAGCTGGAGAAAGTGGTATTTAATATGAAAAAAGGTAAGGCCCTTGGTCTGGATGGGTTTCCGATTGAGTTTTTCCAAGAGTTCTGGGAAATTATAAAGTTTGATCTCCTTGAGGTAGTTCAGGAATCACTTAGGAACAAACAGATGCTCAAGTCTATGAATTCTACCTTCTTGGTCCTCATACCTAAGTTGGAAGAAGCTAACCGGTTAGCTCAATTCAGGCCTATTGCGTTATGTAATGTGGTGTACAAGATCATCCCAAATTGATTGCTGAGAGACTCAAACCACTCCTTGGTTCTTTGATCTCGATTGAGCAGCATGGTTTTGTTGAAGGGAGACAAATTTTGGATGGTGTTGTGATCGCCATGGAAGCTATTCATTCTATGGCTAACTCTAAGGAGAAGGCTATGTTTATTAAACTTGACATGTCTAAAGCTTATGATCGGGTGAGCTGGGAATTCTTATAGAAAACTCTCTTGGCTTTTGGCTTTGCTGAGGATTGGGTGAACTGGGTTCTTAGTTGTGTGACCTCTGCCTCATTCTCAGTTCTCATTAATGGGGAACCTTCAGATTTGTTTGGTGCTTCTCAGGGACTCCGGCAAGGGGATCCTTTATCCCTTACTTATTCATTATCATGGCAGAGGGTCTTGGAAGATTTATTAAATCTCAGGTGAGATAGGGTCTTATCCGTGGCTGGAGCTGGAACAACCTTCTCCCTTCCTACTCTCATCTTCAGTTTGTGGACAATACTGGGCTAATGGGCTTGGCTAGAATTAGTGAGGCGGTGAACTTCAGGCGAGCCTTAGACATCTACCTGAAGGCTTCTGGTCAGTGTATTAACAATGATAAATCTTCCATTTACTTCTTTAATACTCCTCAGCTTATTCAGAGCAGGATTGCTAGGATCCTTAGATTTCAGATCGGTTCTTTTCCCTTGATGTACCTTGGGATCCCTTTGGCTTTGGGAGCCCAGCGGAGAGATTATTGGCAGGGAATTTTGGATAAATTTTGAAGTAGGGTTAGCCATTGGACTTATAGATGGCTATCTTCTGCTGGGAGAGTGATTCTTCTTAAGACTGTGGTGCAGTCTCTCCCCATTTATAGGTGTTGTGTGCAGGTTCCCCCATCCACCTTTGTGCGGGAACTTGATGCTTTGTCTTGGCAATTTCTTTGGTCTGGCAACCTTCTTTCCTCAAAGTGGATCTTAGTCAAGTGGGAGTCTATTTGCAGGCCGAAGCATGCTGGGGGCCTTGGTCTTAGGTCTATGGCTCTTGCTGTCACTGCCTTGGCTGCCAAGCTGTACTGGAGGTGGTGCAACAATCAAGATCAGGACTGGGCTAGGATTCTGACCCACAAGTATCTTCCTGGGGCTGATTGCCTCGATGTGCTGCGTCTCCCTTTGCTGGGTAAAGGTTCTTGTATTTGGGATACCCTTAAGAAGGGTGCTCAGCTGATTAAGGAGGGCCTCTTCTGGATCTGTAATAGAGGATCTGATGTTTTGTTCTGGTAGGACTCTTGGGATGGCCACCCTCCCATTCTTTCTAGTTTTCCTCAGCTTCAACCTCTGTGCCATATTTTTTCTGCGGCCGGTTGGATTAAAGTGGAGCATTTTAAAACTATCAAGCGTATTGGGTAGGCGGCGGTGGCTTGCTGGAAGGACCCTCAGGAGTGGCCCGTGGGGGGTTCTGATGAGGATCATGTTGTTCTTTCTAGAGTTTTGGAGACTAGGCTCTGCAGCTCCCTTAATGGGAGGGATGTTCTGGCTTGGAATCCTAGTCCAAAAGGTAAATTTACTGTTGCCCAAGGCTATGCCATGCTTGACAGGAACCTATATGGTCCTACTGAGGTGCACTGGTGGAAGAAGGTTTGGGACAACTTCTCTTGGCCCAAATGCAATTTTTTCTTATGGTTGGTTGCTTAGAGGAAATGCTTCACTTGGGAAAATCTTCACAAACGTGGCTTTCAAGGACCCTCTATTTGGCTTCTTTGTTCTCACAGTGAGGAGTGTACCTCCCACTTGTTCTTCCTTTGCCCTTATTCTAGAGAGTTATGGCACAGATGGTGGGAGGCTTGGCATCATGGTTGTTTTCATGCTACCTCCTTGATTGACTTTTGGGAAAGTTTGGGCAGACCTCCAGCAAAGTCTCCTTTCCTTCAGGTGGCCTGGTCTATTGGGCCTATTTTCATTCTTTGGAACCTTTGGTTGGAGAGGAACCATAGAGTTTTTTGTGGTTCCAATTTGGGAAATCTTCAATTGTGGAAGAAGATAATTAGCAGGCTTCAGGAGACTATTTCGACTAAGTGTGACATGTCTGAAACTCGTGATCCTGGTGATCTTGATATTGCGCAGAATTTGAGCTTGGGGGATAGTAGCCGGGGTTGTTTTGCTGGCAGAAGGCCTCGTCAGGTTCGGCAATGGGTTTGTCGTGATGGGAGGTGGATGCCTCCCCCGGTGGGGGTCCTAAAGATTAATACTGATGGTTCCTCTCGTGGGAACCCTGGTCATGCTGGTGTGGGGGGTATTGGTAGAGGTAATGATGGTGGTGTGGTTTTTGTCTTCTCTAGTTACAAAGGGCAGCATTCTAATAATCTGATGGAGGCCCTTGCTATTAAGATTGCTATTGAGCGTGGATGCTCTTTAGGCTGGAGGAGGATCATCTGTGAGTCAGATTCTCAGATTATTGTGGATTTGCTGAACAACCAAAGGTTGGATGATGTTAGTTGGCAATTGGCTTCTGCGGGTAGACAGATTTTGAGTCTTTGCAGCTCCTTGGATTTTGTCTCCTTTTGTCATATCCCTAGAGAGTGGAACAAAGTGGCTGATTGTCTGGCGAAGTGGGCCTCTAGAATGTGGATGGCTAGGATATCAGTGGAAAGGATGACCTTTCTTCTAATTATCTTGAGACCCTGGAGAGGTTATTAGTGGAGGACATGAATAGGTAATGTTTTTGCTGGCTGGTCTGGTGGTGTTCTTTTTTGGGTGGGCCTTTGGCCTTTGCTTTGTACTCTGGTTCTGACTGAATAAAATTTTTACCCCTTCTTTAAAAAAAAAATAAAATTATTTAATAAGTTTTTTTTAAAATCTTTTATATTTTCAATCAAGTTTTAAATATTATTCGCATTTTTTAAGGTTTTTTTTTTAAATTTACATTTTGTTTACCTAAATAAGTATTTTTTAATTTTTTTTGCAAATATATCTGCTTTGATTTTTGAAATCAAATTGAATTGTTCTAAATATCATTCCTAGAAAACTCATATTAGTTTTATTTTTAGATTTAAACATCTTTTGGATATAGCAACTAATCCTAAAATGGTGCCTGGTCCTATGGCAAGCCAGGATGAGCAAGACAAATGGAAAGCGTAGAATGATGAAGCCCTTGGCCTAATAGGAATTTCAATGTCATCCAAACTTTATGTTCATATTGGGGCATGCACAAAAGCATATGTCGCATGGGAAATTCTAAGGAAAACTTATGATAGTTCTAATGAATTTAGAAAGATTCAACTTCAAGATCAACTTGAAGATCTTAGGTATACATATTTCAAAACCATGGATGAATTTATTTTAAAGTTTTATGCTCTTAATATTCAATTAAATGATTTAGGAGTTCAACTTGCAGATCTTAGATTAATCCATATCATTCTTAAAAAATGTTTGCCTAGACAATTTCAACAATTTATTACAAATATTCATGCTCAATTAACTATTCCTACTTTAGCTACTCAACTAACTTATGATATTTTTTGTAATTTATTAAGGCAAGAAGAAACTAAATTGATTCAATTTGGTAATCTTAAAAATAGTGAGCATGCTTTTATGTCTAAGAATAATAAACAAAAAATTAAACCTCATAATAACCAAAATTACAATCCTAAATTTCAACATAATAATAATAGTTATAACAATAGAAATAACAACAATAATAGTTCTGATAATAGAAAGAATAATTCCTATAAGAGGCCTCATTGTAACTATTGTGATAAAGATGGTCATTGGCCTAACACTTGTTACAAGAAGCAAAATGCTAATAACAATAAACAATCTATAAGGCAAAATCATAAGCCTAATAATAATAATGTCAATTAATCTAGGCGTGCTTTTACTTACATGCTTTAAATGTTTCAAAACCTCTTGAATGGATTATTGATTCAAGTGCATCTCAACATGTTACTTCTCATAAAGACATATTTGAATAGATGGAACCTGACAACACTAATGCTCCTTTTCAACTTGCTAATAATCATAGTTGTAAAGTAGAAGCAATTAGAGTTGTGAATGTTCCTAATGGTAAGTTACATTCAATGTTTTGTATGTTCCTAAATTGACAACAAATTTTCTTTCTATAGCTAATCTTTGTCAAGATTATAAGATAGAATTTTATAAAGATATGTGCTATGTGATTGATCCAAATCAAAATGATAAAGTCATTGCTAATGCTAAATTAGACAGTGATAATTTGTTCAAATTCTATGAGTTTGCTACTTCTCAATACTCTTTATTATCTACCATTGATTTTAATGTTTGGCATGAAAGACTTGGTTATATCAATGCTGACAATATTGTCTTGATGTAAAAATCTAATATGGTAGAAGGATTGCCTAGTATTGATCCATCTAAAATTGTATGCATAGAATGCATGAGTGGTAAGATGCATAGGGAGCCCTTTCCTAAAGGTCAAGCATGGAGGGCAAATCATAAGTTGCACCTTGACCATAGAGACCTTTTGGGACCCATGGAGAATGAATCCATCCAAGGATCAAGGTGTTGGGTCTCAAAAACGCTGGTTCTAGACCACAAGAGGGTGCCAATTTCTTGATACGTTTTTGGTCAACAAGACAGGGTTTATGTAATTGGAAACCCCCTACTGTTTAGGTTCTGCTAGACCTAGGTGGGTGTACCTAAATGATAAGGTAGATTTAAAATCTAAGTGGATTCTAATTTGGTCAATTTCACTCACTATGGCACACAACTGTGAGATAATTGTAGAACTTACTTACTAACTCCTAGCTTGAAGTACGAAGGATGTGAATTAAATTTATATAAAGAATTCAAAAATTGATCAGTGCCTAATCTATTGGGTGGATGGAGTCAGTGGATAAATAATTATGGAGGCAGATGTGTGAAATTGGTAGATTTGGTTCTCAGCTTAACTCTAACAGTTGGGCACTTTCAGATGTCTGTACCTTATACAGACGTGCAAGTATGTAGGTTATTTGAGCTCTTCTTAATAATCCTAGTGATATCCCCTTATGCTACTGTGAAGTTGTGAAAGGATTTTAATTCAAATGTGAGGACAAACCAATTAAGATAATTTATTTAAAAGGATTTTAATCCACACAGGAACCAATCAAATTAAATTTCCTAAAAGGTAATTTAATCCTTCTGCACACAGAAATCAATCAGCAACACCACACAATTACAACAAATGTGTATTGACAAATCAAATGTATCTTCACACTCAATTTGAATAACATAAACAACCACTTTGGAGACAACCAAATAACATATGTGCATAATAAATTAACACAACAGTTGAACATTGAGAATAGATCACCATGAAATATCAATCTGCTCCATTATAATTCTTCAGATAATAAATAGTATTTGCATAAATTTCTCAGATATGATAGTGGATGGGTGGAATAGGTGCAATCTATCTTCTTACTAATGCCCTACCTAAATGATATGGTAATGATGATATTTCATTCCTACTCTCTTGACTTATATAGCTATATTTTGAAGAGGATGTACCCTTTCACAAGTGTCTTTTGAAATTTTAGTAATAACAAACAAATCATCATTAGGCTCTAATAAGCCATAAATGGATTTTAGTACTATGATCCAGGTACTTTTGGCTTAGGTGAGTATCTGTACTCTCCATGGCACACTTTGCAGCAAACTCCATTGTAACCATTTTCTCCATGCATGCACAAGCCTCCTCCAATGTTGGATCTTCATGTTTCACTGCTTCTAGAGCTTTGTGTAGAATTAGTTGGCATTCCTTTGTCCAATCCTGCTGACTTCTTAGACTTTTATCATCATTGAATAATGCAAGCACTCCTTCTCTAGAAGCACTAATGAACTCCTTAGATTCTGCTTGAAGATCTTCATGAAAACCTGTATGTGCCTTGATCAAGTCCTTAGCATTGCTAACGGTTGTAGTATCAGGAGGGTCTCTGTTTTGTATTTCTAGGAGTTTATCTTAGAGTTTGTCATCCAACCTTTTTTGTTCTTGGAGAGCAGTTTGATTTTTGAAATGAGTACTCCAAAATTTATTCATCCATGTCATCATGTTAGTATGTCTCCTTTTGAATACTGTAGAAATTGCATTAACTCTGGCCTGGATTATCTGAGTGTTTACCTGTGATGTTTCACCTTTGTCCATTGTCTGGGAACTTTCCCCTTGGGTTAATAGTTTGGGAGGAACTAAATCTTTCAGAAAATATTTTTCCTTTTGCATTCTTTCATAGTTCAATTTATACATGTCTCTTTCTCGGATCAACATTTGAATCTGTGCTTTATTTAATTTATCCACATTAATACCAATTTCTGTAGTAACCATAGGATAAGTCTTTCCCACCTTCAGTGTCATCACATGACCAAATGCCTTCTCTGTGTCAATAATGGCAAGCTTCTTGTGTGGAGGGTACAGGGCCCATATCATAAGAGATTCTTCATCAGGATTGTATAGTGATCCTGTGTACACCTCTGTCACACCTTCTAAACTGAGTTTATGTTTGGCACTGTCATTATGGAGAAAGCTATCAAAAACCAAAGAAGATTTCAAATCCAGACCAGGAAAAATCATCACACCAGCTTCTTCTAAGAGTTTTCTCCCTTTTTCTGGAGTCATGTCTTTTATCTCCTTTTCAACATCTATTTTCAAAGTTTCCAATAACTATTTTTCATTATTTGGTGTGATGTTTGGAACTGATTCTCTAATTGCTTTGCCTTTATGCTTATACAGGAAAGATTTAAATTCTAGGGATTGAATGAACTGATCATATGAGATAAAAGAATTGTAAGCCAACTGCCTGGCATCTGTATCAGGTGTCTCCTCAATCTCTAATTCTCTATTTGAAGCCTTATATTCTTCAATTCTGAGTTTGGGAATTATATCATGCTCATCTTGAGGTCTTTTATCAGGGGATTCTTCACTGTCAGAGGATAATACCTCTATCTCTTGCGTCTCTTTCCTCCTCTTTTCAACCTCTTGATTATATTCATCAATGGCAAATTCAACCTCTGCCTCTTCCAAATTCCTGATAACATCATCATGTGGAAATGGAACATGAATATATCCATTCAGATTTTGTTTTCTTCTTGCAAAGTCATTAAATCCTTCAGGGTCAAACCCTTTTCGTGGTATTGCTTTTTTCAAATTAAAATGTAACAATTTGTCATGAATAAAATCATAACCTTCTCTTGACAACACAGTAAAATCTCCAAAGCATAATGTGCTTGGCATAAAAGATTGTTTATCATAGGCACTCAAATTCATGACATTTGAATAGTCCATCTTCCTGACAATCTCTAAATATGCAATTCTGTCTGGCATAGTTTTAGGTAACAAGAATGCTGTATCCTCAAAGCCATACACTCTGATCATGGTTGAATCGAGGAAATAATACCAATCCCCCCAGTTGTGATTCACAGTCAGCGGTCATCTGAAATCCTTGGGCCTTAAAAACTTTTTGATTTCATCTGACAAAGAATAACTACATGTATATCCATAACATCTGTATAGTGTTTTAACAAAGAATTCTTTGAAATGTACATAACTAGAATTCACAAACCAACTATCCCAGATGGAAGTCCATAATTGCATGGGCAGTGGCTGACCCCCCTTATCAAACTGTGCAATTCTCAATTGTTCAGGCCACATTTTTAACTCTTGTCCATAATATAACACCATATGCATAAGAGAAGAATAATGCTTAAAACTCATGGTTGGAGAGCCATTTTTTATGGCCTTCAATCCTGAATCAATTCCCCTAAAGAGGTGTGAAGCATAATCAAAAGTTCTGGCATGATGGCATTGTATATCTACAGAGATGACTATGGGTGCTATGGATATGAATTCAGGGACCTCTGTTCCTAATACCTGTCCCATTGAATAGTAGGTATATTTCATATAGGGTTCAAATAAATCAACATGAAAAGGAGGCCCATCACCTTCCTCGAGTGGTACTAGATTTCCCTCCTCTCTGGCTCTATGCAATGACAATCTCCATCCCTTATAGGTAGTATCCATTCTCAAATATTCTTTTTCCAAATCTCAATATATGATGGGAGTATTGCACGTGTCATCCAGGCCAAAAACTTCACATATTGCATTCTTAGACACATGAAGAAAGAGTTCCCCTTGCAGGTTACAGATAGCTTTTAGGTTAGGGTCGTAATGATAGGCCAAGAGTTTTACAAGATCTTTATTTACAAAGACATCTGTGACAACTAGCTTGCCCAAGTTAAGATTCCATGAGTTACAGATAGGTTCCAACCTATTCCTTCTATAGTAGTGAAACATAAATAGTTCGTATCCCCTGATAGGGGTCCATATGTTCCCTACATGTTTATATTTATCTTCTAATTTTTCCACGTCTGCCCTTAATTGTGCAGTTCTTCTAGCCTTAGGTCTTGAACCAGGCAATTGGTCTATAAGGTCTTGATTGAGCTTTCATTCCTATTTTTTCTCCCCCTTCCCTATTTGGACCTTTTGCTTTTTGCTTTTGGTTTGGCTAGTTTGAGTTTGTTGCATTCTTTTTGTTTTTGAAGAACCCTCCATTTTATTTCTATGCCGAACACCGGATTTAACCTTATAATCTATCAGTAACAGGAAGGTTTGCAATGCTTACTTTTATGCGCTCGGTGTCATGAATTTCTTGATCTCTTGGTGAATTCCCCGCTCTTCCACTGCAACCCTCAGAGATTTCTTTTGATTTCAATTCATTATGCATTAGAGCAGTTTGTATGAGATTATGCTCAAGCGGCCATTAATGTTGGCCACTAGAATTGAATGTAGTAGGCTTCTTAAGCTCTGAAAATGTCAAATTGATATAATGAATTGTGTCAAGAAGACTATTTCAATCTCATGCTGATCTATATGTTCATTTTGGTGCCATCTTTTGTTTATACATTCTCGATCGATCGTCAAGACTATCTTAATGTCTCTTTGATAGGAGGTGTTCTTTTAGTTCTAATCTTATCAAGAAGACTTTTTAACACTTTCATCGATGCACAAATCCCCTTTTCTTGTTTTTCTATTCCTAACATTTCAGGAAGACATTGTAGATTTCACCCTGATATCAAGGTGGTCCTGACTGCCAAATTTGCTTTTGGACATCGGTGAGTGTTTTCTCGACGAGCAGGAGTTATATCATAGCCATCGGGTTGATAATCACTATCGCTAAGAGAATAGAATGTTCTTCCGATATGTTAAGTCTCGCCGATAGTGTTTTCTTATATCTTTTGTCCATGGGGAACATCGGTGGGACTCTCGTCGAACTTTGTAATACCTTCTCATCGGGGTGACTTGCACAGTCAGAAAGATATAAAAAATCTGTTCCGATGGTATATGTCATGCCGATATAACTAGTGTATCAACTCATCAGCGAGAATACATACACCTCTTGCCAAACTTATGTTCATTAGTATGACTTCTGTTATAGGCGTAGTTTAAAATTTTCACTCCGACTTTATCTCTCTTGCCGATAAGCTTTTTATCGGCGACACAATATGTAGTCTTACCGATTGTTGCACAATTGTTACTTCTGGATTCTTTGCTCGGTGTAACTCTATTTAGGTCTTCCCGATATAAATGAAAATGTTCATCGAAGGATTATGGCTTATTTGATCGGGAAGACATGCATATGATCTTGCCGATAGAGGTCAATTGTTTGTTTTGTACAACTATGATCATAGAAATGCTTATCTCAAAGGTCATATTTATGGAATCATCAATTGTTATGGGTTACCAGATGGATCTTGTCACACAAATTTTGACAATTTGTATCAATCATAAGATGAATGTGTGCCAAATGTGGAGGACAAGTGAGTGGTGAAAAATGTGAATTTTTCCAGTTCTAACAGCGGCTCTGATTGGGGATGAATGAGCGTGAGACCATTGCAAGAATCCAGAAAGATCTCTGGGAAGCAGACCATGTGGTATGGAACTTGAGATGTATTTGAAGTGGGAGTTGGTATGGATGAGTAATGGGAGTGGATTGAAATCCTATACTACTGTGCATGGAAAAATATTGTAAAAAGGCAACTGTGAGAATTGTCCATGCACTAGCAATTCTTGGCCTTGTCCTAGACTACTGTGCATGGAAGTTTTTAAGAAAAGAAGTGTTTCAAGAATTGTCCATGCACTGGAAATTCCTGATCTTCTCCTGACATATTTTGCAGATAATATGAATCTTCTCCTCTTTTGCCAGTAATAACAAAAGGCCCAATCCAAAGAGCTTCAAACTTTCCATGTTTCCCTTTATCTTGGCAACTTGCATTCCACAGTAGGACCATATCATTCTCATTGAATTTTTTGTCCTTTACCCTTTTGTCAAATAAATACTTCATTTGTGATTGCATCTTAGTATTCTATTCTTGGGCCAATCTTCTAATCTCATCCAATTCTGCCAACTATTCCATTCTTTCTTCCATTGGTTCAGGGGCATCCAGATCTTCTTGAAGTATAAATTTATATATAGGTAGCAGGTTTTGCATGGGCATTCTAGCCTATGCTCCATAAACTAGCTCAAAAGGTGATTTACCAGTTGATTTCTTTACAGTGATTTTGTCTGCCCATACTGCCATCCTTAATTTAGAATCCCATGCCTTCTTATTTCTGTCCAAAATCCTTTTAATAATTTTCTTGATACTCTTATTACTTGACTTGGCCTGTCCATTTGCCTGTGGATGGTATGGTGAGGCATATGAAATCACAATACCATATGATTCACAAAATTTTCTGAATTCATCTAATCTGAAACACATTCCATTGTCTATGATTATCCTGGCAGGTTGGTGTAGAGACCACCATAGTTAATTTTGACTTGTATGCTCACTAGGAGCCTTTAATTTTGGATTTTATGCTCATTATGAGCCTAGGTGGAGTAATGTATTTGTTTATTATTGTAATAAGGTCTAAGTCAGACCACTCTCTCTATTTTAGAAAACCACTTTCTCTATTCTAGAAGTCAAACTAGTAGTGGAACTCCAAAATAGCATGTGCTATGTTTAGAAAAATAGTGATAAGGCTAAGATTAGTGATCTTTTTGCCTTTTTGGATCATGGGAGAATCCTGCATGATGTGGAGAAGTTGTTTTGGCATTGTATTTATCCCTTGAGCTTGTGGGAAGGAGAGAATGGAAGTTGTAAGAGAGAAAATACATAAATAAAGACTGTTTTTCTGCTTTTTACTGTGTATTTCACTGTTCTTTGCTTCAATACCTGCCCGTACAGTCCTGTCAAGGGCTCTCTTATTAGGAATGGTGTAAAGTGTTGTTTTATCTTTCATTTGTACCTAATTTGAGGCTTTGACATTACAGGAGAAAGGAGATCTAATTGTTGTCCTCATTTTGTTATTTCTAAGAGGGTTTTGGATGGTTTAAGGAAAATGATGGGGTTCTAACCCAAATCATTATGTTGGGGCCCCAAAATGGATGCATTAGGTTTAGTTAGGGATGGTTTACAATGGGTTTTGTGTGCAGGTGCAGGGGAGCAGTCTAAGGCAAGATTTGATGAGGTTTTGGCTTGATATCACCATGTATTAAGCCATTTGAGTTAGCTAGAGTGAGATTGAGTTGGTTAAGTGATTTGAAATGCCCAAGGAGGCCCAAAACCTGGTGAATCCTTCTATTTGCAACCCATTCTAAGTCTTGGAATTGGTTAGGAAGTTATGGACAACATTGGTGGGGTACTTCCTTTGCAAAACAAGGCTAATTGCCCCTTGGAACAACAGGTACAATCCTTTTTCAAGGCATGTGTTCCAAAACAAAGTACCCTACATGTCAATTATGTTATAGAGGGCCTTAATGGGTATCTAAAAAGATAAAGAGTTTGGCAAGTTGTTTGGGAAGTTTGGGAGATATGCCCTTAGAACCTCATTTCTAGGGCTACAAGGAAAATAGGCAGTTTGTGAAGAAACGTTGGGTAGGATAGCCTGCTAGGTCACTTGGTGAGTTTGAGGAGTTTATCTAGGTCAAATGAACATGTCCTATGCCCTCCTCAAGTATTGACAATCATCTCACATACCTAAACCAATTTGGGCTCATAAATGAAGGTTTTAGATGCCATGATGAACAAGTTTGCTGTCCACCTCAAGAAGGTTCAGTAGTCATCCCCTACTTTGCATCAAGTGGTATCAGAGCCAGGTTTTGATTGGGAAAGTGTGAAGAAGAAGGAGTACAAGATGCCTCCTAAGAACAGTCTAGTCCTCACTAGAGAAGTGAGATTGATGAAGGAATCTCAAGATGGAGTCCTAACTAGACTTGTAGCCATTGAAGCAAACCTGAGAAGAGGTGGGGTCATTGAGGAAAAAAGTGACCAAGAGTATGAGGGTGAAAATGTAGACCCTCAAGAGGGATCCAATGGGACAGAGATGGATCCAGATGATAAAAGGTTTATGAAGATGTTGCAGATAGTGAAAGGAGAAAGCACTGATGTCAAGATGGAGTTGCCCATGTATGAAGGGAAGATGAACAATGAGGAGATACTAGACTAGATTGATTCCTTAGATAACTACTTTGAGTACAAAGAGATACCTGAAGAGAAGAAAGTCAAATTGGCAAAGACCAAGTTGAAGGGAGCAACACTGACATGGTGGAACTATGTTCAGTCAAAGAGAATAAGATAAGGAAAAGCCAAAATCAGTTCATGGGACCAGATGGTGTCCAAGGTGAAGGGTCAATTCCTTCCAAAAGATTATGCCATTCAAACCTTCAGAAGGTTGTAGAACTTGAAACAAAAGGAGATGGATGTAATGGCCTACACAGAGGAGTTTCATAAGCTTAGTATGAGAACTGGCCATAATGAGGATGAAGTTGAAAAGATTGCTAGATACATGAATGGGCTTAGGTTCAATATCCAAGATGAACTAAGTCTGACTACACCCAGGAATGTGGAAGAATGCTTCCAATTGGCAGTAAGAGCTGAGGAGAAGATCAAAAGGAAACAAGAACAAAATGGAAGGGGTAGAGGAAGGAACTTCAGAGGAAGAGGAAATTTTGGTGGAAGAGGACAGAAGGAACAAGGAGAAACAAATAGTAGCAACAAAGAGAATCAGGAGCCAAGAGGGGAATCAAGTGAAAGAGGTAGCTTTAGAGGAAGAAGATCAAATAGTAGAGGCAGGTTTGGAGGCCAAGGTAGAGGGTCAAGCACCTTCACAGGCAAATGCTACAACTGTAACCAAGTTGGACATCCTACATTCAAGTGCCCAGACAAACAAGCATCAAGTTCATATGGAGGTGATAGAAGAGTCCAAATAGTACAAGAGGAGGACCAAGAGAGTGTGAACTCATCTTTTTTATGTGCAACCCCTGAAGGAGGAGAATCCTTGATGATAAGAAGGACATTACTGAAAGTACCAATAGCCAAGGAGCCCCCACAAAGGAAGGCTTTATTCAGGACAACTTGCAAAACACAAGGGAAGGTATGTAAGGTGATTATTGATTCTAGTTCTACTGACAATCTTGTGTCTCTAGAAATGATAGAAAAGTTGAAGATCAAGAGGATTCCTCACTCTACACCCTACAAGGTGTCATGGCTCAATAAGGGTTAGCAAGTACTTGTGAATGAGCAAGCTTGGGTAGAGTTCAACATTGGTGCCTACAAGGACAAGATCCTATGTGATATCATCCCCATGGATGTATGCCATCTACTACTATGTAGGCCATGGAAATTTGATAGGAAGACCAAGCATGATTGAGAAGAGATGACCTACATGATTGTGAAGGATGGAGTGTCATACCAACTTACTCCACTAAAAGAAGATGGTGCAGCAGTCCATGAAGGACCAAGCGTGATGATGGTAAAAGAGAAGGAGTTTTTGAAGACACTGAAAGAAGAAGAGGTTGGATATGCCATCATTGGCAAGCCTATATCTACCAAGGTAGAAACAAAGGTAGAAAAGATACCAGAGGAGGTGCAGGTCCTATTCGACAAGTATGAAGACATAGTGGTGAAAGACCTACCAAGTTCATTACCTCCTGTCAGAGATGTGAGCCATCATATTGATCTCATCCCTAGTGCAAGTTTGCCAAACAAGGCAGCATACAAGATGACACCACAGCAAAATGAAGAGGTCAAAAATTAGATCCAAGAGCTATTAGACAAAGGGCTGATCAAGGAGAGTTTAGGCCCCTATGCTGTTCCAACTATCCTAGCACCTAAGAAGGGTGAAGAATGGAGACTTTGCACTGATTCCAGAGCTATCAACAGGATAACAATCAGGTATAGATTCCCAATACCTCGGATAGAAGATCTAATGGATAGTTTGGGTGATGCATGTTACTTTTCAAAGATAGATTTAAAGAGTGGTTACCACCAGATAAGAATAAGAGAGGGTGATGAATGGAAGACAACATTCAAGGCTAATGAAGGCCTTTATGAGTGGCTGGTAATGCCATTTGGGTTATCAAATGCCCCAAGTACATTCATGAGACTCATGAATGAAATTCGCAAGCATTTCATAGGCAAGTTTGTGGTAGTCTATCTAGATGACATTCTTGTGTACAATAGAACCAAAGAAGAACACTTGCAACACTTAGACACGGTGTTGAAGAGATTGAATGAGGAGAAACTGATGATCAACCTCAAGAAGTGTGAATTCATGAAAGAGGATCTTATCTATCTTGGGTTTGTGATCTCCAAGGGTACACTAAAGATGGATCCATCCAAGGTAGAAGCCATACTCAGCTGGCCAACTCCTAGAATAGAAGTAGAGATAAGAAGTTTCCATGGTTTGGCCACATTTTATAGAAAGTTTATCAAGAATTTCAGTCACATTTGTTCTCCTATTCTTGATACTATCAAAGGAGATAAGAAGAGAAAGTTTCAATGGACTGAGGAAGCTAAGAAAATCTTTGAATACTTGAAGATAAGGGTGGCTCAACAACTTATTATGGCACTCCTTGATTTTAGCAAGGTGTTTACAATTGAATGTGATGCAAGTGGATATGCCATAGGTGCAGTCCTGAGTCAAGATGGGAGACTGGTTGCATTCTTTAGTGAAAAAATTAATGAAGCTAAGAGGAAGTACTCTTCCTATGACCTTGAACTCTATGCTATGGTACAATCACTTAAGAAGTGGAGGCACTATCTATTGCCTAAGGAGTTTATTGTCTTCACAGACAACCATGCTTTGAGTTTCTTGAACAACCAAGATAAGTTGAGTCACAGACACATGAAGTGGATGGAGTATATGCAAGCCTACACATTCACCATCAAACACAAGAAAGGACAAGCAAACAAATTTGCTGATGCTTTGAGTAGAAGGTCCATGATGGTGCAAGAGATCAAGTTACAGAGTGTAGGTATTGATGCACTTAAGGGTATGTATGAGAATGATGAATATTTTAGTGATGTTTTTGCTATTTGTAATCAGTCCCAAGATGTTTTTCACAATGAATTTTTTGAGTTTGTAGTACAATATGGTTTACTATTCAAGGGAGCTCAGTTGTGTGTGCCAAGATGCTCCATGAGAGCAAATCTGATCAGAGAAAAGCACTGTGGCAGCATGAGTGGTCATTTTGGTTATGACAAGACTTTGGAGTAGGTCAAGAGGTTTTACCATTGACCTAAGATGCATATTAATGTGAAGAAGTTTGTGGAGAGTTGTGTGATATGCCAGAGGGCTAAAGGATCAAGCTCTAATGCAGGTTTATATCAGCCTTTGCCAATACCCAATCAACCATGGGAGTCAATCAGCATGGACTTTGTTCTAGGTCTGCCCAATACACAAAGAGGTTATGATAGCATTTTTGTTGTTGTAGATAGATTTAGTAAGATGGCACATTTCATTGCTTGTAAGTCCACTAATGATGCATCTCACATTGCTGGTCTATTCTTCAAAGAAATTGTAAGAACCTATGGATTTCCTTTGACAATAGTGTCTGACAGAGATTCCAAGTTCATTGGTCACTTTTGGAGAACCTTGTGGAAGAAGTTGGGAACAAATCTAACCTTCAGTTCTTCCTACCATCCTCAAACAGATGGGCAAACTAAGGTTGTCAATAGGTCCTTGGGAAACCTATTGAGATGTCTAACAAAGAAGCATAATCAGTCATGGGAGCTCCTGCTAGCCCAAGTAGAATATGCCTACAATGACTCTATTAATAGGAGCATTGGAAGAACACCTTTTGAAGTGGTGTATGGTATGAAGCCAAGAGGCATTTATGAGCTAAGAGACCTCAGAGGAGTAGACAATAGGAGTGCATAAGGAGAAGATTTTTCCACATCCATGAAAGAGATACATCACCAAGTAAGAGAAACTCTTGAAAAGAGTGTTGCCAAGTACAAGGAGAAGGTTGATCTAAGAAGAAGAGATGTTCAATCAAAGTAGGTGACATGGTGCTGGCTCATTTGAGGAAGGAAAGACTGCCCAAGGGCAACTATACAAAACTAATGATGAAGAAGATAGGACCCTGTAAGGTGGTCCACAAGTTTGGTCAGAATGCTTATGAGATAGAACTCCCTCTTAGAGTTGCTAGCTCCCCCATTTTTAATGTTGCAGACCTGTATCCTTTCAAAGGATCTAATGTTGTAGATGAAGAAGTAGAGGAGGTTACTAATGATGATTGGATAAGGGATCTTCCACCTAGTCAACCAGTGAAGCTTGAAACTATCTTGGACACAAGAGAGGTTAAGAGGACAAGAAACAAAGTCTACAATGAACATTTGGTGAAATGGAATGGTTTGCCAATTGAAGATGCTACATGGATGATAGAAGAAGATATCAAGCAACATGGAGCCTCTATCCAAGAGCTTATTTCATTAGAAGATTGAAATCTTTTCACCCTGGTTGTATGGTGCAGAGACCACCATAGTTAATTTTGACTTGTATGCTCACTAGGAGCCTTCAATTTTGGATTTTATGCTCTTTATGAGCCTAGGTGGAGTCATGTATTTGTTTATTATTGTAATAAGGTCTGATTCAGACCACTCTCTCTATTTTAGAAAACCACTCTCTCTATTCTAGAAGTCAAACTAGTAGTGGAACTCCAAAATAACATATGCTATGTTTAGAAAAATAGTGATAAGGCTAAGATTAGTGATCTTTTTGCCTTTTTGGATCGTGGGAGAATATTGCATGATGTGGATAAGTTGTTTTGGCATTGTATTTATCCCTTGAGCTCATGGGAAGGAGAGAATGGAAGTTGTAAGAGAGAAAATACAAAAATAAAGACTGTTTTGCTACTTTTTACTGTGTATTTCACTGTTCTCTGCTTCAGTACCCACCCGTATAGTCCTGTCAAGGGATCTCTTGTTGGGAATGGTGTAAAGTGCTATTTTATCTTTCATTTGAACCTAATTTGAGGCTTTGACATTGCAGGAGAAAGGAGATCTAATCGATGTCCTCATTTTACTATTTCTAAGAGGGTTTTGGAGGGTTTAAGGAAAACAATGGGGTTCTGACCCAAATCATTGTGTTGGGGCCCCAAAATGGATGCATTAGGTTTAGTTAGGGATGTTTTACAATGGGTTTTGTGTGCAGGTGCAGGGGAGCAATCTAAGGCAAGATTTGATGAGGTTTTGGCTTGATATCACCATGTATTAAGCCATTTGAGTTAGCTAGAGTGAGATTGAGTTGGTTAAGTGATTTGAAATGCCCAAGGAGGCCCAAAACCTGGTGAATCCTTCTATTTACAACCCATTCTAAGTCTTAGAATAGGTTAGGAAGTTCTGGACAACATTGGTGGGGTACTTCCTTTGCAAAACATGGCTAATTGCCCCTTGGAACAACAGGTACAGTCCTTTTTCAAGGCATGTGTTCCAAAACAAAGTACCCTGCATGTCAAGTATGTTATAGAGGGCATTAATGGGTATCTAAAAAGCTAAAGAGTTTGGAAAGTTTTTTGGGAAGTTTGGGAGTTATGCCCTTAGAACCTCATTTCTAGGGCTACAAAGAAAATAGGCAGTTTGTGAAGAAACGTTGGGTAGGACAGCTTGCTAGGTCACTTGGTGAGTTTGAGGAGTTTCTCTAGGTCAAATGAACATGTCCTATGCCCTACTCAAGTGTTGACAATCATCTCACATACCTAAACCAATTTGGGCTCATAAATGAAGGTTTTAGATGCCATGATGAACAAGTTTGTTGTCCACCTGAAGAAGGATCAATCCCTCATGTTTGTGAAGATTCAGTAGTCATCCCCTACTTTGCATCACAAGTGTCCCAAATCTTGTAATAATGTTATCCATCAAGAAATTAGTTACAACCTTGCTAGTGGCTTTTTTAGTTGGGATGGCTTCTATCCATTTCGTGAAGTAATCAGTTGCTACCAATATCCACTTATGACCCCCACTAGATTTTTTTTGATATTTCTCTAATAAAATTGATTCCCCATTGGCAAAAAGGAGCCTCAACTTGTATTTGCTTGAGTGGCAGTGCTCCTTGATATTTCATCTTTCCTGAGAACTTCTGACATGCTTCACACTTCCTTACACATGTGAAAGCATCATTGAAAACTCTTGGCCAGTAATAACTAGCTCTTAAAATTTTTATGGGCAATAGTTTTGCTGGAAAAGTGTCCTCCACAAACTCCTAATTGCATTTCTTTCAATATTCTTCTTGCCTCCAGGATTCATCCAAACATAGTAGTAGTACCTCATCTCTATTCTTCGAATATAAATCACCATCTAGGAAAACATATTTAGATGCATGTAATTTCAAAGTTCTCTTTTGATTGTCATTCAGATGTTCAGGGCATTTTTTATTTTTCAAGAAATATATTATGTCAGTATACCAAGCTATTTTTTCAATGCTTGCAATCACAGTCTCTTCTTTTCCTGCATTGTAAATTTGAGAAGCCTCTAGATTTGATTTAGCCATTAGTTTAGCTAAACCCTGTCCTCTCACTAGTTTGGTGATTTGGATCTCTACATTAAACTCCTAGATTCTATTGATCCATCTACATCTCCTCCCAGTGACTTCTGCCTATACAAACACATCTTTAACCACAGCATTGGGAACTTATGCAATTACTTTTGCCCCTACCAGCTAAGGTCTGAAAACTTTCACTGCTTTTACCAAAGCATATGCCTGTTTCTTTGTAATATCATAATTCAATTCTGCCCCTTGGAGGGATTTACTAAAAAATGATATAGGTTGTTCATATCCCTCATTGTTCTTTTGCAGCATTACTAATAGTATGGTATGATGCAAATGAGAAGACTTGAAATGGCTTACTGAAATCAGGGGATTTCAATACTGGGGCCTCCTTAATTGCCCTCTTTATGGCTACAAATGCATCTAGTGTATCTACAGACCAATCTATCTCAGCTCCCTTCTTCAACATTTTTGAAATGGGTTTGACAATTTCAGCAAAGTTTGGGATAAATCTTCTTACAAAATTTATTTGCCCAAAGAAGGATTGGATGGCTTTAACTGTTTTAGGAATAAGGATTTTGTCTATGGCTTCCACTCTTTCTGGATCAATTTTAACCCCATCTATGGACACTATATGTCCTAATAATTTGCCTTCTGTCACTACAAAATGACATTTCTTAGGATTCAAAGAAATACCATATTCCAAAGCTTTGACAAATATTTTTTCAAGATGATCAACATGATCTTTTGCCTTCTTGGAGTATGCAGTGAGGTCATCTTGATAGGCTACCATTATAACATTAATCAGTTCAGCAAAGGCAACATCCATGGCTCTCTGGAAAGTTGCACCAGTGTTTGTAAGTCCAAATGGCATTCTAACATAAACATATGTGCCCCAAGGAGTAGTAAATGTAGTTTTATATTGTTCTAAATCTTTCGCTTTCACCTGATTATAACCCGAAAATCCATCCATCATAGATAATAACTCACATCCTGTGACTTTTTGTAGAATTGCCTCCATATTTGGAAGTGGATAGTTGTCTTTAAGGGATGAGACATTTAGATTTCTAAAATCTACACATAACCTTATGTCACCATTCTTTTTTCTGACTTGCACCAAGTTGGAGACCCATGTAGAATGTCTAATAGGTTTAATGATACCTCCCTCCCTGAGCTTCACAAGTTCTTCATGCATTTTGGGCTACAAGGTGGGTTTATGGGTCTCTATTTTTGTCTAAAAGGTTTTGTATCAGGTTTGAGTGGGATTTCATGCTGGAACAGATCCTCCCTGTATGCCTTAAGGTCATCATAAGACTAAGCAAAGACATGCTTATAGTTTCTCAATAGGGCAATCAACATTTTTCTGATTGTAGGGCTTATCTTTTTCCTAATATACACCTTTTTTGGTGCCAATTCAGTGCCCAAGTTAATTTCTTCAAGGTCTTCCTTCTTTACTGGTGTCTGTTTCATAAGGGCTCAGTCATGTCCATCAAACACCCTTTCTAGTGCCACAAGACCTTTAGGAATCTTGTTAGTCTTAAGCTAGACAATTTCTTTACCAAACAAAGTTTGCTTACCATCTACTTCCTCCACAAATACATTAAAATCAATCTCTTGGGCCTCATATTGGTCAATGCACTATAAGAATTTAATTAGATCAGTGTCATCATTAAAAACTTGCCAATTATAGACATTGTTTGGGATTGTAGGTCTAGTTTTAAACTCAACTTCAGTAATGCCTGCTAATGTGACATCATCTCTCTTCAAGGCTATATTTGCTAGGAAATCTGCCATTATATTTTTTGATTTGTCTACCCAGTTAATGGAGAAAGCATCAAATAATTCAATATTATCCTAAACAACATTTCTATATTATTTCAATCTTTTGTTCTTGGATGAATACTTCTCTCTGACCTGAGATATAACCAATTCTGAATCCCCATACACAGCAAGGCATTTTATTTTGTACTTTATGGCAATGTTTAGGCCAATGAGCAAAGCTTCATATTCTACTATGTTATTGGTACACTCAAATGTTAGCAGGAATGAGTACTTGAAAGTTTTACCAGTTGGTGAGATAAACAATACCCCTTCTCTATTACCAGCCTTACTACACGCACCATCAAAATATATTTTCCAAACACCACATTCATCAGTTTGGGATTCTTGGTGTATTGGGTCAGTGTTCTGTAATTCCAGTTGACTTTTTTCAATTTTGAATGCACCAAGGTCTGTATCACAGAAGAAATTTACTTGATTATGGTCAATGCGTTCTATAATGTTCTCGTACCTTGGTTCTCTACACAACTTAATTTATTTTTCTCCTATTGGTATAGTGGCATAGGATAGATCCAACTAGATATTTCCTCTGGCTATTGCAGTCCATTGTCTAGATAGCAACATTCCATAGTAGGGTGGGATATCCACTACAATGATGTCAATCTCATAAACTGCTTTAGGGTAGGCAACTAACTCTATCTCTACATCCCTCATAATACCCACAACTGGGATGGATCTGTTGTCCATAGCATAGCATTTACCATATGTGGTGTCAACCCACATTCCCAACTCTTTCATGACCGCTATTGGCATGATGTTCATAGCTGCCCCTGAATCAATCATACAATTCCTCACTAGTTTGTTTTTTATCAACAGGGTAGTGTAAAAAAGATCTACCTGAGATGGATTCCTTGTCAATGTGTCACCCAGATATACTTCGGGAGTCTTAGTAGCCTCAGTTTGAACATTATTTATTATGATTTTAGGTTTTTCTTGTTTATTTTTTGGTACATCTGAAATCATCTTAACCACCGTATTCCTGTACTGATCTATCTTCATCATTTCAAGAAGTGGTATTGATATTTTCACTTGAGATACTGCTTGGGCTATGCCAAATGAGGGAGTTATTGTTTGATCAGCTTTTTCTGTTTTGTTATGCCCCTTTTCTCCAATTGGTATTTTGTCTTTTGTCTTGCCTTGTTCAATTTTTTCTAGCTCTTTAGATGTATTTTTCATATTGCCCTTATTATGACTTTGATCTTTTACAAACACACTTCTAGGTGTTCCTTGATCTGCATTGACTGTTCTATTTCTCATATTATAGTTACCTTTTGTTTGTGCTATTGTGGCAATTGTGAGATCCCTTCTTTCTTCTTCAGTTGGTTTTCTCCATTCATTATGTGATGGCACGCCATGATCATAAACATTTTCTTCATAATTATCTTCTTGGTCTGAAAATACCTCCTATCTTCCCATACTATTATTGTATCTTTGGTTTCCCACGTCATATTCATATCCATCATCCTCTGTGGATGAATATCCTTCATCAATCTAATGGGTTCTGAATGCTAGCATGTTTATAGTATGGTTGTCTCTTTCCTGACCATGAGATGTTCCCTCTTCTTGTACTGAGCATGCTACCGCACAATAATTAGGTGAGTGAGGCAGATTATAGGCTAAGCACCATGGATTATTCTCTACTACATGTGTTCCATTTCTTTTAAAAGGATCAGGAGTATCTTTCCCATAATTCTACTTTCTATTATTTTCTAAAGGTCTCCCATCCTTCCAATTGGTATTATAGGGCATATCATGCAACCTTGGTCTTTCATTCCTATACAGGTACTCTTGCTTATTTTGGGGGTTATTAGATTGTTGGGGCATTCTAACTTTATCCCTTTTGCCAGTGATTCCTGTAGCCTTCTTATTATTTTCAATACTGATAGCTACCTTTTGTGCTTCTGTCAAGGTTGTGGGAGCTTTATTCCTGAGTTCATACCCAGTTTTTGGATCGAAATCCTTTAGATAGATGCTCAGAGCTGCTGAATCAGTCAATTTGGATCCATGTGGTATTTTATTGTGCAGTTTGGAGAATCTTTGATTGAAGTCATACACTGATTCATTCTGGTACTTTTGGATGCTTATTAGCTCATGCAGGGCAAATTCAAGGGCATACTAATTTCCATATTGTTCTTTGAATTGGTCATGGAAGTCTGCTATAGAATAAATTGAGGCATCTGGTATACCATTAAACCAATCCCTTGCATCTTTAGTTAGAGACATCATAAATAGTCTCATGTTTACATCCTCGTGCTCCATACTAATGTCCTGTATAAAGGCATTGAAATTCCTAATGTGCTCTTCAGCTAATATCCCATTATTCCCAGTGAATTTGGGGACCATATTTTTCCAGCTGCTGTCAATAGGGTATGGATATAATTGATATCTTGTTAAATCAGATTGTCTACATACACTCATGAGGTTTTGTGGAGGCATATTCATAGGTGGTGGATTGGGGCAATATTGGTATCCATATGGAGCCTGATGGTAAGCATTTTGTTGTATGTGTTGCTGAGGGCGTATATTTTGAGGTGGTATATGTTGCTGATGTTGTGGAATGCCATGATGACCTGGTGGTGGGTGATATTGGGGAATATTGCTAGTATTAGGGGGTTGGGGTCTTTGTGACGGCATATGTTGAGCATATTGTCTTGAATTACCTCCTGCATTATGGGGCATTTTTGAAGTACCTGGAGCAGTTGTATTCTAAGATATCCCATGTGAATTGGCATTACTACCTTGTTTGTGTGGAGGGACATATCTTGGAGGTTTTGTTGTTTGGATATTCAATTGTGCCATTTGCCAGTTTATCTCATGGCTCTCTTGTATCATCTGTTGTCTTCTCCTAAGCTGTTGTCTTTGCCACTCCAAATGTATTTCAATCTCTTGATTACTCATAGCATCAAAATCAACAATATGGTCAACAGACCCCTCCTAGTTTTCTTCTCCCTATTGTGATAGAAATCCCTTATCAGATTCTTCCTGCTTCTGCATCCTTTCCTCATTTAGTTACTTATTGAGAATCTGTCTTGTAATTGAGGATGTTATCATTTGTATTGATTTTTTCAGGAGGTGTTGAGGGATTTCCACCATCATTGTACACTGGGGAATTGAATATTGTAAAGGGTTGTTCTGACGTGTTTACATTGTCTTCAGGCTATTTGGGTGCTACTTCACCCTTATTTGTATTGTACTTTCCACGAGGAGGTCCATGCTTGTCTGACCACTTGACATTATTTTTCTTGGGACTTTCTTGATGCATAGATCTCCTTCCATTCATGTTGGATGATATAATATTTCTCTGATGTCTATCATCTATCTTTCCTAATATGATATCTATTTCATCAGTCATAAAATTTTAGAGTCGCCACCTACTTTTTTCTTTGTAAGTAGAAAAATGATTGGAGTTCTCCCCATCAGAGCCTTAAATATGTTATTGATACTTTGAGATAACTCTATGATGGAAGGCTGAAGTTTAGAATGGGATTACTCCCCAGTAGAGTCGCCAATTTGTTGGGTCTCAAAAATGTTGGTTCTAGACCACAAGAGGGTGCCAATCTCTTGATACATTTTTGGTCAACAAGACAAGGTTTATGTAATTGGAAACCCCCTACTCTTTAGGTTCTGCTAGACCTAGGCGGGTGTACCTAAATGATAAGGCAGATTTAAAATCTAAGTGGATTCTGATTTGGGCAATTTCACTCACTATGGCACAAAACTGTGAGATAATTACAGAGCTTACTTACTAACTCCTAGCTTGAAGTATGAAGGATGTGAATTAAATTTATATAAAGAATTCAAAAATTGATCAGTACCTAATCTATTGGGTGGATGGAGTCAGTGGATAAATGATTATGGAGGCAGATGTGTGAAATTGGTAGATTTGGTTCTTAGCTTAACTCTAACAGTTGGGCACTTTTAGATGTATGTACCTTATACAGACGTGCAAGTATGTAGGTTATTTGAGCTCTTCTTAATAATCCTAGTGATATCCCCTTATGCTACTATGAAGTTGTGAAAAGATTTTAATTCAAATGTGAGGAGAAGCCAATTAAGATAATTTATTTAAAAGGATTTTAATCCACACAGGAACGAATCAAATTAAATTTCCTAAAAGGTAATTTAATCCTTCTGCACACAGAAACCAATTAGCAACACCACACAATTACAGCAAATGTGTATTGACAGATCAAATGTATCTTCACACTCAATTTGAATAACATAAACAACCACTTTGGAGACAGCCATATAACATATGTGCATAATAAATTAACACAACAGTTGAACACTGAGAATATATCACCATGAAATATCAATCTGCTCCATTATATTTCTTCAGATAATATATAGTATTTGCATAAATTTCTCATATATGACAGTGGATGGGTGGAATAGGTGCAATATATCTTCTTACTAATGCCCTACCTAAATGAGATGGTAATGATGATATTTCATTCCTACTCTCCTGACTTATATAGCTATATTTTAAAGAGGATGTACCCCTTCACAAGTGTCTTTTGAAATTTTAGTAATAACAAACAATCATCATTAGGCTCTAATAAACCATAAATGGATTTTAGTAATATGATCTAGGCACGTTTAGCTTAGGTGAGTATCTGCACACTCCATGGCACACTTTGCAGTAAACGCCATTCTAACCATTTTCTCCATGCATGCACAAGCCTCCTCCAATGTTGGATCTTCATGTTTCACTGCTTCTAGAGCTTTGTGTAGAATTAGTTGGCATTCCTTTGTCCAATCCTATTGACTTTTGAGACTTTTATCATCATTGCATAATGCAGGCACTCCTTCTCTAGAAGCACTAATGAACTCCTTAGATTCTGCTTGAAGATCTTCATGAAAACCTGTATGTGCCTTGATCAAGTCCTCAACATTGCTAATGGCTGTAGTATCAGGAGGGTCTCTGTTTTGTATTTCTAGGAGTTTATCTTGGAGTCTGTCAACCAACCTTTTGTGTTCTTGGAGAGCAGTTTGATTTTTGAAATGAGTACTCCAAAATTTATTCATCCATGTCATCATGTTAGTATGTCTCCTTTTGAATATTGTGGAAAGTGCATTAACTCTGGCCTGGATTATCTGAGTATTTACCTGTGATGTTTCACCTTAGTCCATTATCTGGGAACTTTCCTCTTGGGTTAATAGTTTGGGAGGAACTAAATCTTTCAGAAAATCTTTTTCCTTTTGCATTCTCACAGTTCAATTTATACATGTCTCTTTCTCGGATCAGCATTTGAATATGTGCTTTATTTAATTTAGCCACATTAATACTAATTTTTGTAGTAACCATATTATTAGTCTCGCCCACCTTCAATGTAATCACAAGGCCAAATGCCTTCTCTGTGTCAATAATAGCAAGCTTCTGGTGTGGAGGGTATAGGGCCCATATCATAAGAGATTCTTCATCAGGATTGTATAGTGATCCTGTGTACACCTCTGTCACACCTTCTAAACTGAGTTTATGTTTGGCACTGTCATTATGCAGAAAGCTATCAAAAACCAAAGAAGATTTCAAATCCAGACCAGGAAAAATCATCACACCAGCTTCTGCTAAGAGTTTTCTCCCTTTTTCTAGAGTCATGTCTTTTATCTCCTTTTCAACATCTATTTTCAAAGCTTCCAATAACTATTTTTCATTATTTGGTGTGATGTTTGGAACTGATTCTCTAATTGCTTTGCCTTTATGCTTATACAGGAAAGATTTAAATTCTGAGGACTGAATGAACTGATCATCTAAGATAAAAGAATTGTAAGCCAACTGCCTGGCATCTGTATCAGGTGTCTCCTCAATCTCTAATTCTCTATTTGAAGCCTTATATTCTTCAATTCTGAGTTTGGGAATTATATCATGCTGGTCTTAAGGTCTTTTATTAGGGGATTCTTCACTGTCA
This sequence comes from Cunninghamia lanceolata, assembly GCA_027924645.1. Classification (NCBI taxonomy): domain Eukaryota; kingdom Viridiplantae; phylum Streptophyta; class Pinopsida; order Cupressales; family Cupressaceae; genus Cunninghamia; species Cunninghamia lanceolata. The sequence continues at coordinate 718,911 of BSBN01000250.1, forward strand.
GAGGATAATACCTCCATCTCTTGCGTCTCTTTCCTCCTCTTTTCAACCTCTTGATTATACTCATCAATGGCAAATTCAACCTCTACCTCTTCCAAATTCCTGATAACATCATCATGTGGAAATGGAACATAAATATATCCACTCAGATTTTGTTTTCTTCTTGCAAATTCAATAAACCCTTCAGGGTCAAACCCTTTTCGTGGTATTGCTTTTTTCAAATTAAAATGTAACAATTTGTCATGAATAAGATCATAACCTTCTCTTGACAACACAGTAAAATCTGCAAAGCATAATGTGCTTGCTATAAAATATTGCTTATCATAGGCACTCAAATTCATGACATTTGAATAGTCCATCTTCCTGACAATCTCTAAATATGTGATTCTGTCTGGCATAGTTTTAGGTAACAAGAATGGTGTATCCTCAAAGCCATACACTCTGAACATGGTTGAATCGAGGAAACAATACCAATCCCCCCAGTTGTGATTCACAGTCGGTGGTCCTTCGAAATCCTTGGGCCTTAATTTTTTTTTGATTTCATCTGACAAAGAATAGCTACACGGATATTCATAACATCTATACAATGTTTTAACTAAGAATTCTTTGAAATGTACATAACTGGAATTCACATACCTACTATCCTAGATGGAATTTCATAATTGCACAGGCAACGGCTGACCCCCCTTATCAAACTATGCAATTCTCAATTGTTTAGGTCACATTTTTAACTCTTGTCCATAATATAACACCATATGCATAAGAGAAGAATAATGCTTAAAACTCATGGTTGGAGTGCCATTTTTTATGGCCTTCAGTTCTGAATCAATTCCCCTAAAGAGGTGTGAAGCATAATCAAAAGTTTTGGCATGATGGCATTGTATGTCAGTAGAGATGACCATGGGTGCTCTGAACATGAATTCAGGGACCTCTGTTCCTAATACTTGTCCCACTGAATAGTAGGTATATTTCATATAGGGTTCAAATAAATCAACATGAAAAGGAGGCCCATCACCTTCCTCGAGTGGTACTAGATTTCCCTCCTCTCTGGCTCTATGCAATGACAATCTCCATCCCTTATAGGTAGTATCCATTCTCAAATATTCTTTTTCCAAATCTCAATATATGATGGGAGTATGGCATGTGTCATCCAGGCCAAAAACTTCACATATTGCATTCTTAGACACATGAACAAATAGTTCCCCTTGCAGGTTGTAGATAGCTTTTAGGTCGGGGTCGTAATGATAGGCCAAGAGTTTTACAAGATCTATATTTACAAAGACATCTGTGACAACTAGCTTGCCCAAGTTAAGATTCCACGGGTTACATACAGGTTCCAACCTATTCCTTCTATAGTACTGAAACATAAATTGTTCGTATCCCCTGATAGGGGTCCATATGTTCCCTACATGTTTATATTTATCTTCTAATTTTTCCACGTCTGCCCTTAATTGTGCAGTTCTTCTAGCCTTAGATCCTGAACCAGGCAATTGGTCTATAAGGTCTTGATTAAGCTTTCATTCCTATTTTTTCTCCCCCTTCCCTATTTCAACCTTTTGCTTTTTGCTTTTGGTTTGGCTAGTTTGAGTTTGTTGCTTTCTTTTTGTTTTTGAAGAACCCTCCATTTTATTTCTATGCCGAACACCGGATTTAACCTTATAATCTATCAATAACAGGAAGGTTTGCAATGCTTACTTGTATGCGCTCGATGTCGTGAATTTCTCGATCTCTTGGTGAATTCCCCGCTCTTCCACTACAACCCTCATAGATTTTTTTTGATTTCAATTCATTATGAATCAGAGTAGTTTGTATGAGATTATGCTCAAGTGGCCATTAATGTTGGCCATTGGAATTGAATGCAGCAGGCTTCTCGAGCTCTGAAAATGTCAAATCAATATAATGAATTGTGTTGGGAAGACTATTTCAATCTCATGCCGATCTATATGTTCATTTTGGTGCCATCTTTTGTTTATACATTCTCAATCGATCGCCAAGACTATCTTAATGTCTCTTTGATAGGAGGTGTTCTTTTAGTTCTGATCTTATCGAGAAGACTCTTTAACACTTTCATCGATGCACAAATCCCCTTTTCTTGTTTTTCTATTCCTAACATTTCAGGAAGACATTGTATATTTCACCCCGATATCAAGGTGGTCATGACTGTCAAATTTGCTTTTGGACATCGGCAAGTGTTTTCCCAACGAGCAGGAGTTATCTCGTAGCCATTGGGTTGACAATCACTATCGCTAAGAGAATAAAATGTTCTTTTGATATGTTAAGTCTCACCAATAGCATTTTCTTATATCTTTCGTCCATGGGGAACATCGGTGGGACTCTCGTCGAACTTTGTAATACCTTCTCATCGGGGTGACTTGCACAATCGAAAAGATATAAAAAATCCGTTCTAATGGTATATGTCATGCTGATATAACTAGTGTATCGACTCATCGGTGAGAATACATACACCTCTTGCCGAAGTTATGTTCATTGGTATGACTTCTGAGATCGACGCAGTTTAAAATTTTTACTCCGACTTTATCTCTCTTGCCGATAAGCTTTTTATCGGCGACACAATATGTAGTCTTCCCGATTGTTGCACAATTGTTACTTCTGGATTGTTTGCTTAGTGTAACTCTATTTAGGTCTTCCCGATATAAATGAAAATGTTTATTGGAGGATTATGGCTTATTTGATCGGGAAGACATGCATATGATCTTGCCGATAGAGGTCAATTGTTTGTTTTGCACAACTATGATCATAGAAATGCTTATCTCAAATGTCATATTTATGGAATCATCAATTGTTATGGGTTACCAAATGGATCTTGTCACACAAATTTTGACAATCTGTATTAATCATAAGATCAATGTGTTGCAAATGTGGAGGACAAGTGAGTGGTGAAAAATGTGAATTTTTCCAGTTCTAACACAAGGTATGAACTTACTTTTGTTGATGATTATTCAAGAAGAACTTTGATCTATTTTCTAAAAAATAAGGATCAAATTGTTGATTCTTTTGTTGATTTTCATAAATTTGTTGAAAGACAATTTGGTTTTAAACTTAAAATACTTAGGACTAATAATGGTACTGAATATTTGATTAATGCTTTTAATGGTTATTTGAAGTCCTTTGGTATTAAACAATAGCTAACCATTCCCTATACACCTCAACAAAATGATGTAGTGGAAAGGAAGCATAGAACTATTGTTGAAATGGCTAGATGTATATTACATGCTAAAAACATGTCTTATAAATTTTGGGTTGAAGCTATGTTTTGTGCTACTTATATTATTAATATAACTCCAACCAAAGCCTTAAAGAATATCACTCTTGAAGAGGCTTGGTCTGATAGGAAACCTAATCTTTAACACTTAAGAATCTTTGGCTCAATTGTTTTTGTTCATAAACCTAAACAAAAAGGTATAAATTAGATTCTAAATCTTCTTCTCAAATTTTTGTTGGGTATGGCATGAATAATCTAAAGCTTATATAGTTTATAATCCTGTTACTAATACAGTTAAAGTTGATAGAGATGTGTGCATCGTTGAAAATGGTGTTCATGATTGTTCGAAAGTTGTTAACAATGGATCTTCTCAAAACAATGTTCTTGTTATTGAGGATAATCCTCCTTCTTTGAATCCATATAATACTTCTCTTAGTCAAAGTGATAGTAAACATGATGAACATTCTCATGATGATTCTTCTTCTAGTGATGATACTCCTACATCTAAACGTATGCCTAAATGGATTAAAATTTTTGTTCAAGAAAGTGATGATATCTTAACTAAAATGGATAAATTAAAGGCTAGAAAATCAAACTATTCCAATTATGCTTTAATGTCTAAAATTATGCATACTAATGATCCACAAAGTTATGATCAAGATAAACATCAACCTCTTTGGGAAAAGGCTATGCAAGATGAATATGATACTTTGATTGCAAATCAAACTTGGAACCTTGTACTTTTACCTCATGGTAAGAATCTTGTTCCATGTAAATGGTTATATAAAACTAAGTTCAATGCCAATAATGAGGTTAGCAAATTTAAAGCTAGATTAGTAGCTAGAGGCTTCTCTCAAGTGGAAGGCATAGATTATAATGAAACTTTTGCTCTGGTAGCCAGAATGCCAACTATTAAATTAGTTATAGCTTTAGCTTCTCATATGTATTGACATATTCATCAAATGGATGTTAAAAGTGCATTTTTAAATAGTGATTTGCATGAAGAAATTTATGTCTCAACCTTTGGGTTTTGTACAAAAAGGTAAACAACATTTTGTTTGCAAATTAAAGAAATTATCGATTTATGGTTTAAAACAATCTCTTAAAGAATGGTACTCTAAAATTAATGCTTTCTTTACTTCTCAAGGATTTACTAGAAGTCAAAATGATCTTGATATATATATTAAACATAGTGAAAATGATATTGTGATCATTATTTTATATGTTGATGATTTGATACTTACTGGTAGTTCCAAAAAATTAATTTGTGATACTAAGTCTCAAATAAATCATCAATTTCAAATGACTAATTTAGGCTTATTACATTATTTTTTGGGTATGGAAATTTGGCAAACACCTAATGGTATTTTCCTTTCTCAATATAAATATGCTCAAGATCTCTTAGATAAATTTAAAATGAATGATGCTAATTGTGTTTCTACTCCTTGTGAATTAGGAACAAAATTAATGGTTGATATGAAAACTCCTTTTGTTGATTCTACTTTATATAGGCAATTAGTTGGAAGCTTAAATTACTTAACTCTAACTAGGCTTGATATTTCCTTTAGTGTTGGTTTAGTTTTTAGATTTATGTCTAAACCTCAACAAACACACTTTAAAGCTGCAAAAAGAATTTTAAGATATATTAAAGGTTTCATTAATGTTGGTCTTTTTTATGATTCAAATTGTCAATTTTCTTTATATGGTTATACTGATTCAGATTTAGGAGGTGATCCCAATGATGGGAGATCCACTTGTGATTGTTTCTTTGTTGGATTAGGTGCCATATCATAGAATAGTAAGAAGCAACAATCCACTTCTCTTGGCTCTACCAAAGATGAATATAAAGGTTGTACTAATGCATCTAAAGAAGCACTATGGTTAAGAAGATTGCTTGAAGAATTTGGTCTACCTCAAAAGGATCCCACTCCTTTGTATTGTGATAATCAAAGTGCCATTGCCTTAGCAAAGAATCCATTTTTTCTTGCAAAGACCAAGCACATTCCTCTTCAACATCACTTCATTAGAGAGCAAATTGAAGACAAACAAATCTATCATTTGTATTGCAAGGGTGAAGATCAAGTTGCATATATTCTCACTAAACCTCTTTGTAAAGAAAAAAAAATTCATCATTGTAAAAAACTAGGCTTACATCCCATTGATGGATTGATGTAATCTCCCCAAAGTAAAGCTTAAGGGGGGGTGTTAGAAAGTTAATCTTTACTTGGTAAAGGTTATTTAATTTTTACTTTGGTAAAAGTTATTAATTATTTGCATCTTATAAATACTTGTATTTATAATACAAAGTATTTTGTCTTATTTGAGTATCCTCACACATGTGTGATGATGACTCATGTTCATATTCCTCTTGAAGGAATATTTAGGCTTTAGCCTCCTCCTTATGAGGATTGATACTTTGCACACACATAAATGATAGGTGGCATATGGGAGTTACATGCAACTCCTTTCTCACCTCTATTTATGAGGTGCTTCTCTCTCATATTCTCATTCTCACCTTCATGCATGCTCATGCTTGAGAAGCTCTCTCTCTATAATATTTTAGGCTTCTTGCCATCTACATAATATTGGGGGTTTTTCTTTGTTTTCCCCCCTTCAAAATCTTGGTCTCCATTGTTGAATCTTGGTGCATGCTTCTCGTTTATGGTTCTTCTTTGGATGGTAACATATTTGTTTACTTCAAACAATGCTTCATACTTGATTAGTTCTTTCCTTGTTCTTTTATTTTTTCCTTTCAAGGCCAATGATTTGGATAGTCAGAGGTCCACTAGTGGCTATGTTTTTACTTTATTTGGTGGTGCAGTGAGTTGGATGAGTAAGAGGCAACGATCCACAATTGCTTTATCCACCATCGAAATAGAGTATATGGTTGCTACCCATGTCTCTAAGGAGACATTATGGTTACAAAGATTGTGTGCAAGTATTGGTTTTGATTGTAGAATGATTTAGAGTGGTTGTGATAGCTAAAGTACAATCTGTTTAGCTAAGAATACTATATATCATGCTTAGAATAAGCATGTGGATGTTTAGTAACACTTTGTTTAGGAAATGATTGCAAATGAATAGATTGAGTTGAAGAAGGTTGACACTTGAGAGAATGTTGTAGATTCTCTTAACAAGCTTGTGAGCACAAAAAAGTTCATTTGGTGCAAGGAGGATATGGGCCTCATATCTTGTACTTAGTTAATTTATGTTTTCTAATGGATGTATTTACAATTTAAAATGTCAAGTGGGAGAATGTTAGGATTAAGGTGCCATGAACCTTGTAAATCTTATCATTTAATTTAATTCCTAATATTGTTTGTAAATGCATTCATAAGGGATGAAGCATTCACTAACAACAGTAATTAATTTTTACCGGTACAATAATTAATTATTTACTGGCAACAATAATTAATTATTTATCGGCAAAGGTTTACTATTTACCGATTAAAACATCTTTTACTTTGGAAATGTAAATGAGGTGATAAAGTCAAACTTGGTGCCCAAGTTGGTGTGGCTATTCTTGGACTATTATGGCATTCATAAGAAGGGATCTTTACATTGCTCTTATTGGTCTATGAAACCTTGTAAGAGCATCTCCTATTTTCAAGGGATTGTACAATAAACTAGGTGCCCAAAATGGAGAGTTAATTTTAGTTAGTTATGATAGATTGTAAGATTCTATAAGAGGTTATGTTTAGCATGCTAGTGGGATTCCCAAAATGAGGTATTAAAATTTGCCCAAGTTTGGATGCCACATCTTCTGTATTCTCATGTATGTAATTTTTATTTAACAAGTGTTTAAGGTTGATAGTAGTATGAGTTGAGGTTGCATAGGTACTCAGGTGCTATTAGTTTGGATGCTAAAGGAGTGTAGGAAGTGATTCTATTATATTCTTGTTTCAAGATAATACATACTTGGGCCCCTCTCTTCTTGGTGGAGTTTTTCCTGAAAGGGTTTCTCCATGTTAAACACTATGTTATATGTAAATCTCTTATGTTCGCTGATTTTCTTTGTTGCTAATTTTACATGTTTAAATATTCATTTGACATTCTACTAGTAAATTTTAGATAAATATAGATTAAATTTTAGATTTCTATTTTATAGTGGTTTTCCTTCATTTCTAACATCAATAAGCACTTTGAAAAGTGACTTCACATTAGCTTGTCATGCATAGAATTGTGGTAAATTCTCTAGGGATGCTAAGTACCATTATACCTACATTGCCCATGCTTTAAGCCTTAATAGTGATAATGATGTTGGTATTGTTGAAATGCCTAGCAGTGATAATAAGATTCAAGAAAGGACCCATGCCTTAGTCATGCAAGAAACACTACTATTGCAAACAATGAGAAGCTCGCCATTGATTTTGTTGCATTAACATCTACTAGGCCATTTAGAGAACTTAAGTCAAACCACATTTATAGTGGATGTTCTCACCATATCTTCATTGATGCATTGGGGGTAACACTATCTTAACAATTTTTTACCATAGTTTAACTACTCACTGAGTACACAATTGAGTACTCACAATTTTTTTGAACCGTGAGTTTTTTCAAGGTTCATTTACTAAGTTTTCTAAACAAATTTTTGTCAAGTCATGCCCTTTGATTCACACAAGTACTTGGCAAGTCCAAGGAAAAAACTCGTGGTGCACTTAAATGGAAACCCAGGCACAAAAAAAGTGATTTTGACATTGAAAATATATGATTTTTTGCCTTTATAAGCCCTACACACCCAAGGGGAAAGATCACACCAACATTTCAGTATTCTTATGTGAATTGGAATGAGTTTATATCAAATTTGAAGAGTAAATTTGAGGAATTTTGGGTTTCTAGGTTAGTTATTCTTTCCCCTTTTTCTAAGCATGTAAAATCTTTCTAGCATGTTAAATTCTTTATAACATGTAAAATTTACAATTTTGAATGCATTGAATTCAATTTACATAAATTTTATTGACGATTTACACAAGTTTTTGTGAATGAAATTGTTGATTTTTTCCTAAACATAGGGTTTATGTTTTACAATAAAAATATTATTTTTGTTAAATTAACTAATGTTATTGCTATTCAATTACCATATTACATTGGAAATGTATTTACATAATTAAATTGTATTCAAATTGCTGTATTTTTTTAAATGCCAGTTTTAGCCTTAAAAATGCTACAAGTTAGTATAGAATAGTATCTGGCTCCAATCAAACTCAAAATCAACAAGTGAAATCCATCTCGTTGGAAGTAAACCCACTTGAAGCCATAAACCCTCTTGAAAATATGTTGTAATGGGACCAATACTGGGGAGTGTAATTTGTCTATTATGCTCAAAGAAGTTTAATGGAGGCATCAATTGCCTCAAATACTATATTGCAAGAATTCCTAATTTCAACACCAAGCTATGTGAAAATGTCACAAAAGAGGCGAAACAAAAGATGCAAGTTGTCAATGTATTGTTGAATGAAAATAAATCAAAGAAGGTGAGGGCACATGTAGTCATTGGAACATTCATTAATCCCAACTTAGCAAAGAACATAAACGTAAATATGACAGATATTATAGGCTCTAGTCATAGTCCATGCATAAACAACACATCCACTTCATCCAACTTGAGCAAAACCCAATCACATGATTTTTTGTTCCTAAAAACATACTTGGAAGATGACATTCATTACAAAGTATAATGCGGAACAAGGAGGTGCACAAATAAACAAATAAGGCATGTGCAAATTTTTGGTATTACAACCTTTCTTTCAATATGGCAAATAGCTTATACTGCTAGGAGTATTTGGTGACATTTTTGATAGTTGCAAGGAAAGGGTACAAACACCCTCTTCAAAAGAGTTAAGTGGGAGGTTGCTCTGAGATACTATTGAAGATACAAAGACAATGGTGGAAGATCAAAAGTAGCAATGGTGAAAGTTTAGATGCACCATTCTTTCAAATGGGTGAACGGATGGAAGGAACTCCACCCTCATCGATTTTTTGGTGGCTTCAAATGGTAAGCTAACTTTCTTGAAGTCAATTGAGGCCTCTAACAAAATAAAGAAAGTAGAAACTTTGAACCTAATGTTAGAGAAGACTATTTTAGAGGTGGGCATAAAGAATGTGGTACAAGTTGTCACTAACAAAGCAATAACATACATAGCAGCTTGGAGAATGTTTGAAGGGAGGCATCTATTTCTCTTTTTGACCCTGTGCATAGCCCATTTTGTTGGTCTTTGTTGGCAGATAATAGCAATACTACAACTAGCATCATATGATATTATCTTATACCACAAAGAGTTTATGATACCATACAAAAATAATTACAAATCCTATAGAGACACATAAGAAGGTTGTGCAATATCACACACTACACTAAAGACCATGTAGTATTGCTTATGAGCATTAGACATTGGGTAGAGATATGCAGGAGATTTTGTGGCATTGCACAACCTCTAGACATGCCATTTGAGTTATTTCTAAACCCGTATATGGATCATATAGCTCTTAAATAGTCTTAAACACACCTTAACATGCCTAAATAAGATATAATAAGGATAAATATCACAAAGAAAGATATAAATTTGTGGGAAAAGAATAATTAAGAGTGTTTATGAAAAGATATAAAGAAAAGACACCATGAGAATGCATTAAGAGGTTATATAAGGGACAAGAGAGAGATAAGAACATAAAGATATGGATGAGTAAAAGAAAGAAATTGTTGGAATTAGGTCAAACAACTGAGAGGGGGGGTGAATCAGTTGTCACAAATCTTTAATACTTGCAGCAGTTAATTCTTCTTTACCACTTAAAACAGATTAATGATGTAAACATTAAAGCATGAATCAACAACACGAGCATAAACAAATGAACACACTTGACACCAAGATTTTTGACATGGAAACCCGGTTTAGGGAAAAACCATGGTGGGGGTTAACCCACAAGATTCGTACCCTGTTAAAAGTACTTAGAAAAAGAGAAGGCACATGCCTTCGGGTGCACTGCCTAGAGCTCACTGCTCAAAAGAGGCTCACTGCCTACAAGAATTTAAGTTTAACACAGAGATAATGAACTGGGAATTAGCATCTTCTTCATTCCTGGTTCAGTCCCATTGAAGGCTCAAAAACTTCTGCTTTGCCCCTTAAAAACTTCTTCGCTATATCTTCATCCTTTACTGCTCTTATTCTTCTGCTCCTCCTCTTCTCTGCCCTGCCTCTATACGTTTCTTAGGATTTTATCATTTTCGCACAAGGTCAACTTTTCACAACTCATCAACAATTATTTATATGTTTCATCAACCTTGAAATGAACAACAAGGTCAGCTTGACTTAACACGGATCACTATACTGTCGGCCAAACATAGCTGAGACTTGAATCTTCTTCCAACAACATGCCACCCTCCAGAGAATTACTCTTAGATCATTCGCAACACGCTTGAAGTGTCCGGTCGGCTAAGACTGGGAAGAACAACAACACCAAGAAGGAAATCTTCACCAACGAGCTCATTCTTCAATGCGGAGCTCCAACATAGCAGTCACACAATCCAGAGACCTCCACAAGCACATTGAATTCAACAAAAACATCTGCACTCCTCCAAATCATCAGAATCACTTGCATCTTCATCCGGAACCTTAAGAACACTGTCTGCCATGACTGTCACACTAGAGAGATTACTTGCGGACCTCTAAACCATGAACCACTTGAGTTGATGATACACACTGACTTCCCAAACATGCCTCTAGATCCATAGATCATAATGTTTCAATGTGGAGCAATCTAAACCAATTTATTGTCACTCTGTCTCTTTTGAACACAGAAAAACCTGGTTCTACTCAGATGGCTATAGCTTCTTCAAATCTTCATTCAGACCTCTCAAATCTTAACTGGAGCTACTTCAAACAATCCTCTACACAACCATATGGTCTGCATACATTGATTTTCATTAACTTTCTCAATATCCTCAACATTCCAGTCTTCAAAATAGGCAACAAAATAGGATATAGTTGACACCAATGGGAACAGGGATATGTTGACATCAATGACAACACCGATTAGGCACATATTTGCAACAATCTCCCCCTTTGTCATTGATGGCAATATATGATGTGAAAAACTGATTCAACCATCAAGACAAGAACTTCTCCCCCTTTTTCTTATCACTTATGTAACTACTTTCTTCACTGCTCCCCCTTTCATCAACAATTGGTTTTTCACATGACCTCTCCCCCTTTGACATCAATGGCAAAGGGCACATATTTGCAATCTTTTCTCCCCCTTTTTGTTTCAGACTGATCTCCAAGATTTTCATACTGACTACTCCCCCTGAGTAGTATCTCCTTAACATTAATTCGGATCACAAGATATGACTGTGATTCCACCAGACTGATGCACCCTAGTGCATCTTAGTTCTGATCAGGAGGAGTAATAACCCCTAACTTCTCTCTGAGATACTAAAAAGTATCCTTGGGTAGATGCTTAGTGAAAATATCCGCAATCTGATCCTTTGAAGAAACAAATTCCAATATGACTTCATTCTCATTAACCTTCTCTCTTAAGAAGTGAAACTTGATTGATATATGCTTTGTCTTTGAATGCAACACTGAATTTTTTGAGATGCTTATTGCACTTGAATTATCACAGAAGATTGTAACAGGCTCCTCAAACACAATTTTGATGTCTTTCAACATTTGCTTCATCCACAGAACTTGAGTACAATTGTTTGCTGCTACTATATACTCTACCTCTGCAGTAGACAGAGATATTGCCTCTTACTTTTTGCTCATCCAAGAAACCAATCTCCTTCCCAAAAAGAATGCACCACCACTAGTACTTTTCCTATCATCCACATCTCCTGCCCAATCAGCATCTGTGTATGTGTGAAGAGTGAAGTTATTATCTTTTGGATACCATAAGCCATAATCAAGTGTCCCTTTGAGATATCTGAATTGACTGCTACAACATGGGATTCTCTAGGATCAGCTTGAAATCTAGCAACAAGTCCAACTGCATTCATGATATCAGGTCTGGTCTGAGTCAGATAGAGCAGTCCTCCAATCATTGATCTATACCTTTTCTGATTTGCCTTAGGGGAGTCATCATCTTTACTCAACTTACATCTGGTTACCATGGGTGTACCCATTGGCTTTGAATCTTCCATTCCAATTTTTTTCAGTAATTCTCTCACATACTTAGATTGAGATATGAAGATATGTTTATCTGACTGAATGATTTGCAGACCTAAGAAGAAATTCATTTCACCAAACATGGACATCTCAAATTCACTCTGCATCTGATTAGCAAATGTTTTGCACATACTCTCATTTCCACCAAAAATGATATCATCAACAAATACCTCAACAATCAGAATGTGCTCATGATCAATCTTGAAGTAAAGATTACTGTCAGCGGTGCCTTTGCTATATCCTAGCTTTAGTAGATACTTATCTAATCTTGCATACCAAGATCTTGGGGCTTGTTTGAGTCCATGCAATGCTTTCCTCAGCCTGCAAACCATATCTCTTTGACTAGACAACTAAAATCCTTCCAGTTGCTTAATGCAGACTTCTTCTAATTCTCCATTCAAAAATACTGACTTGACATCCATCTGATAGACCTTGAAATCTTTATAAACAACAAATCCAAGAAATAATCTGACTGCTTCTATTCTTGCCATCAAAGCAAAAGTTTCTTCAAAATCAATTCCTTCCACTTGAGAATACCCTTTGCATGCCATCCTTGCTTTATTTCTTACAACTTCACCATCTCCATTTAGTTTATTCCCGAAGACCCATTTAGTTCCAATCACATTTTTATCCTCAGTTCTAGAAATAAGATCCCAAGTGTGATTCTTTTTAATTTGCATTAATTCTTCTTCCATTGCTTTTACCCAGTTTTCATCATTGCAGGCTTCACTTACTGATTTTGGTTCAATCTTTGAAATCAAACAAATCTCTTCTTGATCTTCAGCAATTCTTCTCCTAGTTTGAACACCTATTTTTCTATCTCCTATGATTTGATCTTCAAGATGATTCATCCTTACATACTTGGGAGTTTTGGGATTTGCTTGAACTTCTGTTTCTTGAGCTTGTTCCTCAACTTCTGCACTATCCTCTTGAGCTTGTTCCTCAACTTCTGCACTATCCTCTTGAGTCACTGGATTTTCTGGATCAATCTGGATCTAAGTCTGAGTTTGAACTTGCCTTCCTTGACTTTGACTTTCATCTTGATCATCTAAGTCATATCCGCAAGACTTGGAATGTCCTTTTCTCTCATCAACTTTGACATTAGCACTTTCAACGATATTTTTCAATCTCTTGTTATAGCACCGGTATGCCTTGCTTTGAGTAGAGTAACCCAAAAATATTCCTTCATCACTTCTTGCATCAAACTTGCCTAGATCCTCATCTCTTTTGATATAGCATTTACTACCAAAAACTTTGAAATATCTCACAGTAGGAGGATAACCAAACCATAGTTCATAAGGTGTCTTACCAGAATTGCCTTCGATCTGCACCCGATTAAGAGTGTAGACATCAGTACTCACAACTTCTCTCCAATAGGCTTGTGGAACATTTGCTTCCATCATCATGGTCCTAGCAGCTTCTTGAATGGTCCGGTTCTTTCTTTCCACAACTCCATTCTGCTGAGGAGTTCTAGGAGTAGATAACTATCTTTTTATTCCATGCTTTTCACAGACGTATCAAATTCACCAGAGATAAATTCTCCACCTCTGCCGGATCTCAGACACTTTATCTTCACACCAATCTCATTCTCCACCATGACTTTGAATACTTTGAATTTATCAAGAGCTTTTGATTTTTCTTTCAGGAAGGTTACCCACATCATCCGGGAGTAATCATCAATCAGCAACATAAAATATTTGTCTCCTTGCACACTCCTAATTCTAGCAGGACCACAAAGATCAGTATGCACAAGTTCCAATAATCCACTTGAAGACTTTTCTTTACTCTTGAATGAAGTTCTGTTCTATTTACCTAATTGACAGTCTCTGCACATGCTATTAGCAGGTTTCAGAAGTCTTGGGAGATCTCTTACAACCTGAGTGGAACTTATCTTAACAATGTTATCAAAATTCACATGACACATTCTCCTATGCTAGAGCCAACTTTGATCAACTTAAGCAATCAAGCAACTTTTACCAGAACTACTTAAATGAAAGATGTTACCTCTAGTCTAAGTACCAGATGCAATTTTAGTTCCAGAGCTCTCCAAGATTCTACATTTTCCATTCTTGAATTGGAGATCATAACCCTTGTCAACCAATTGTCCAACACTGAGAAGATTATGCTTTAGTCCTTCCACATACAGAACATTATTGGTGTTATTATTACCATCAAAAGAGATGGATCCCTTGCCATGGATTCTACCTGCTGAGTTGTCTCCAAATTTCACAATTCCACCTTCATATTTTTCAAAGCTTACAAACTTACTTTTATCACCAGTCATATGATGAGAACATCCACTATCAATCACCCATTCATCCTTTTCAACACCCTGAGCAACCAAGGCACTTTCAACATTTGCACAGCTAGCAGATTTAGTAGGCACTAGATCTTCTTCTTTGATAGAAATGAACACCCAATCATTTTTTATGGAACCTCCATGATCAGATTCATCATCTGTGAGTTCTTCTTCACCGACTTCTTGGACATAGTAGCATTTCTTATGAACTCTAGGTCTGTTAGAGTTTGGCTTTGAACCTCTCTCCAGACAACTTGAGGCAAAATGACCAATCTTATTACATGCAAAACATTTGAATGACAACTTTCCTTCGTACTTACCGGATCCTCTTGGCAATCTTTTGGCAAAAAGGGCTTCCAATTCATCAAACTCAGTTTCATCATCTTCAAGATCCTTCCTTGTCTTGTCAAATTTGTTTGACCCTCTTGAAGAGCTTTCACCTAGATCATATCTTTGTTTTCCATATACACTGGCCTTAAATGCAAATTCAAACTTAGGAAGAGAGTCACCAAACTCACTCATTTCAAATGCTGAAAGCTTACCAACTAACTGATCCCTTGTAACAGTTGTCACAGTCCTGATCTCTTCAATGGCAGCAACTTTATGCTTGTATGCTGCAGGTAAGGATCTAAGCACTTTGGCAACAATCTCTGATTCTTCCAATACTCCACCAGCATTCCTGATACCGGTCACAAGTTCATTCACTTTCTATGTGTAGGAAGTAATGTTTTCATCTCCACTCATCATCAACCTTTCATATTTACCCTTCAGGCTTTGTAGCTTGGCACATTTGACATATTTGTCGCCTTCATACAGATTTTCCAACTTTTTCTAGATTTCATGGGCAGTTTTCAATTCTAGGACATTTACCAATTCTGTATCAGTCAGGGCACTCAATAATGCTTCTTTAGCTCAAATATTGCATTCAGATTCCCTTAGTTCATCTAGAGTTGTAGGGCCATTCTTCAAAATCTTATACTCATTCTTAGTTATCAACCAAAAGGCATCACCCATACATTCCAAATGACACTGCATGTGCACCTTCCAAAGGGAGTAATTTGATACATCAAATCTCAGACTTTCCTTTTTGTAAGTCGACATCTTGGATCTCCTCAAGTGATCAAGCTTCTTTTAGAGGAACTAGCTCTGATACCAATTGTTGGAATTAGGTCAGACAACTAAGAGGGGGGGTGAATCAGCTGTCACAAATCTTTAATACTTGCAGCAGTTAATTCTTCTTTACCACTTAAAACAGATTAATGATGTAAAAATTAAAGCATGAATCAACAACACATGAGCAGAAACAAATGAACACACTTGACACCAAAATTTTTGACGTGGAAACCCGGTTAAGGGAAAAACCACGATGGGGGTTAACCCACAAGATTCGTACCCTGTTTAGAAAAAGAGAAGGCACATGCCTTTGGGCGCACTGCCTAGAGCTCACTGCTCAAAAGAGGCTCACTGCCTACAAGAATTTAAGTTTAATACAGAGATAATGAACTGGGAATTAGCATCTTCTTCATGCCTGGTTCAATCCCATTGAAGGCTCAAAAACTTCTGCTCTGCCCCTCAAACACTTCTTCGCTATATCTTCATCCTTTATTTCTCTTATTCTTCTACTCCTCCTCTTCTCTGCCCTACCTATGTACCTTTCTTAGGATTTTATCATTTTCGCACAAGGTCAACTTTTCACAACTCATCAACAATTATTTATACGCTTCATCAACCTTGAAATGAACAAGGTCAGCTTGACTTAATCCGGATCACTATACTGTCGACCAAACATAGCTGAGACTTGAATCTTCTTCCAACAACACACCACCCTCCAGAGAATTACTCTTAGATCATCCACAACATGCTTGAATCATCCGGTCGGCCAAGACTGGGAAGAACAACAACACCAAGAAAGAAATCTTCACCAACGAGCTCAGTCTTCAATGCGGACCTCCAACATAGCAGTCACACGATCCAAAGACCTCCACAAGCACATTTAATTCAACAAAAACATCCGCACTCCTCCTAATCATCAGAATCACTTGTATCTTCATCTGGAACCTCAAGAACACTGTCTGCCATGACTATCACACTAGAGAGATTGCTTGTGGACCTCCAAACCATGAACCACTTGAGTTGATGATACACACTAACTTCCCAAACATGCCTCTAGATCCGCAGATCATAATGTTTCAATGCGGAGCAATCCAAACCAATTTACTATCACTCTGTCTCTTCTGAACACAACAAAACCCGGTTCTACTCAGATGGCTATAACTTCTTCAAATCTTCATGCATACCTCTCAAATCTTAACTAGAGCTACTTCAAACAATCCTCTACACAGCCATATGGTCCGCATACATTGATCTTCATTAACATTCTCAATATCCTCAACATTCCAGTCTTCAAAACATGTAACAAAATAAGATACAGTTGACACCAATGGCAACAAGGATATGTTGACATCAACGACAACACTGATTATGCACATATTTGCAACAGATATATGAGAAATATATGTGAGAATGATATATATATATATATATTATATATCACTTAGAACATATATGTAAGAGATATATGTATGAATGTTGTATAAGTGTGTATGTATTTTATTTTTCTTATTCTAAAATCCTACACCATATGTTTTGATTCTCTTCACACTAGGGTGAAACACTACACTAACATAGAAAAAACATACATCACTGGTCTACATTTTCTTGTCAACATCTAATTATGTTACCTGGAACCTAGTTGTTGATGGTAAAGAGAGGACTAAACCCAGGGAGCATGTTGTAGTGAGAATTAAAAAAAAAAAGATTATAGATGAGCATTAAAGCAATTGTTATGTTGTGTAGTAGTACACACTAGGTCCTAGCCCTTAGGGGCTTAGGAACCTAAGGGGTGGTGAATGGAATGGGAGGATCTAAAAAAGGTCCTAAAAATATGTGACTACCGAGGTAGGTCTAGTTTGAGCCATTGAGGATGAATAAAAGAATTAATTGAAAACCAAATAAAAGACACCCATGGTTCAAGGAGATAGCAAGAAACAAAGAGAGATTGTTAAAGATATTAAAATGACACATGAGATGAGCATTGATGAAGAGAGGTGGTTGAAACAAACTCAGAAGAGAGAGGAAATATATTGCAAAATGATGGATAAGGCTAGGGAAGTCTCATTGGAGTGCGATAGGAGGGTTGTTGCTAAAAATTTGGAAAAGCTTGAATAAGAGGGAATAATAGATGGAGTGCCACTCATGAACATCGACACATTAGAGCATTTGATAACTCTAATTAAAAAAACAAACATAACTCTAAAATGGATGGAAAAACAACTAAAGGAGTATGCATAATTAAATGAGTTAGATAGGGGAGGGATTAGAAGTAGTAGAGCTTAGCCAAGACCTAGAAGCAATGGTGATCAACCTTTTGATTTTCTAACTAAAGAACCAACTTTGACCCCAAATTTGTCAAATCTAAAGGTCACAATCAATGAAGGGTTTGAGGTGTTACTATCCTCAATTTCATAATGAAAACCTTTGAATTTTAATGTAAAGTTTTGGATGATGTGGTGAGTAGGAATGTGGGCCTACAAAGGAGATGATGTTGAAAACCCTAGAATTATAGGAATAGAAAGGAAGGTAAGGGAATAAAGATTTAAATGAAATATTCAATAATTTAGAACTTTCCATCAACACAATAGAAGCCTCTAATTAATGATGTAAGAACTCAAGTTTATTTAATGAAAATCTACTAACTAATGATGAGTTATTGAAAGACATCCCATAAAGCAAAAAGACCTTATGAAGAGATGAGCCCCTCAAACCAAGAGTCACCCTTGTGCCAATTAAAATGAGGAGTATATATATACTGGACCCTTTTGTTGGAGCAACCAAGATCAACAAGTACAAAGAATATAATCTTCTACGAGTCAAAATATGAGCACAATAATCATATCTATCATATACAATGAGAGTGTAAAAGTACAATGAGAAGCCTTGCATAAATAGGCAAGGAGAAGGAGTTAGGAAGGTAGGAATCAACTACTGACTACCCCTACAAGTATGCAACACTTGTGTAACTCACATGACATGTGTGTGGGCAAGTGACAAGATAAAATGAAAGAGATGTCTCATATGTATGAGGACACGTGTCTTCACCACATGAGGTGAGATAACTTTCAAAAAAGATAAGTAAACTTAAGCTTATGTATGAATAGAACTTTGACTATGTAGACTAGAAACTAACTAGTTAGATTAAGCCACTATTTACACTAACACCCCCCTTAAGGGCAACTTAGGGAGAATACAAAGATGATGATGGGTCCCAACTACTAGGCCATGTTAGGTACCCATGTACAAATGAATTTCTCATGAAGTGGAGAAAGAAATAAAACCTTGTGGGAAAAAAGTTTCCTTCAAAAGAGAAATGATGCATGAATGAATTGTACAAGTGAAGAAGAAAAAGATAGAATGAGGACTATACATGACCCCCTAAGAACTAATTCTAACACTAATGTACACTAGATATTCCCCCCCATAGGAGAGAAAAAATGAGAAGGTCTATGTGACCCCGCAGAAAATGTGAAGGAATGAACTCCATGCGAAGAGATGGATCCTCCCAAAACTGATATGAGAAGACTAACCATGCAACCTCCTATTAAAATACCTCCTATAGTGCTAGTAGAAGCTCGACACTGGATGCTAAAGATGATCCATGAACGCTAAACAACATTTCTCCCCTTTGGAAGAAAACAAACCAAAGAAGTGTGCAGTGATCTTCCCATTCCAAATAGGAACATACAGGAAGAAGTATGAAGGTCTCTGAATTCTACAAAGGATTTAAAGATGCAGATGATGCCCATGATGACTTTGAAGGATGCTCAAGGATCTCCAAGCCAATGCTATTATGTGACAAATGCCGATAGAATGAATTAGGTACCATAAAAGATTCAGGATTAGGAACCATGGATGTATGGCGATAATTGGACCCAGAAGAATATGATACTATTGTAGAGGATGTCAAAATACATGATGACAAAGTCAAATATGTGGACTCATAAATATCAACAGAATCTGTCACCATAGAAATTGATGTAGGTATAGAAAGAACAATCATATCTAAAGATGAATATGGTGATGCAACTTCATCAAAGATGACATCAAATAGAAGATGAATGTCCTTAATGGTGTCTCCCAAATCTAAAATGTGGAACTCTACAAAAAGACACAAAATGTCGGGTAGATATGCATCCCAATGTAGCAAATCTGGAAAGATGATAACCATATCCTGGTGCATAGAATCGCTAGAAGCCATGGAGATATCAACTCTAGATTTAGATGTAGCAACAGGTGATGACGACCAAGATGAGATCTCAATGTAAGTCATCTGACTACAATGTACATACCCAACTGATGGTGGTGTTTCACAAGGTGGCTTAGTGAGACAAGATTTTTCCACAAGTGCTTTATAATGATCAATAGAAATTTGATATTTATGAAGTTGTCTTAGTTCATCAATTTTACGATGATGAAATTATTTTGTTGTATGTTGTTTTAGCCCACAATATCCACATTTGATCTTCCATTTATTACAATGGTTTATTGAGAATACTCAAATGGAAGGGAGTATGTGAGTCATCCACAACAATATACATGATCAAAATTTAAGCACTATCTAAGCGGAAATGAAAGTTTGGCCCCCCAAAATGAGTATGACTATTTTAGAAGTCCCCCCCAAAAGATATGCAAGAGGCAAAATACAATTTGTGCAACTCTGGAAGCCAAATCATCTGTTTATAACACATGGAGATTTTTACAAATTTTTAAAAAATGGCTATCAAAAACTAAAATTTACTTGCACTAATGAATTCCTTGCGAAATTATGAGCAATTTAAAAAAAAAGAAATTTCGATGTCATGGGAAAAAGTTATGCCTTGTCGAAATTTGTGATTACAATGAAGTTTAGGGTTTAAAAAAAGTTAAAAAAGACAAAATAAATTTAGTTTGACTTTGCTGAAGCGAAGTACATGGAAACACATTTCCGTTGACTATAATTTTGCGAAAATTTGCCTCCGTGGGAGAAAGTTGTGGCAAAATCGAAAAAAAACCAAGTGTAGGACTTTGAAGGGGCCCCAACGGTCTGTCTGGCAATAAATTTTATAGAAGTCATTAGTTTTCCACAGTCCATGAATGTAATTGTAACAATGCTTCTAGATTTAACCTTGTTAATGTTTTTTCTCTCAACGTTTCGGATCACACTCCGTGAACCATCATCAGGAGAAAGAGAGCAAGAGAAGAGAGACAAAAAAATGATGGATCACGGAGTGTGATCCGAAACATTGAGAGAAAAAATATTAACACGGTCAAATCCAGAAGCATTGTTACAAATAAATTTTATCTTAGACAGTTACATAAGTTTTTGGCAGTCAATAAAGAATGTCAAGATTACATCAATCGTAGCATCTAATGCTAACAGTTACAATGATTGGTACATAGAGTTACATTAACCAAATAATACTAACATAAGTTACATCACAATGACATAAGATGCCAAATGCTAACAAGAAGAGATTTTGTGAAAGTGTTTGAGGAAATCTTGGGAGAAGATTTATTTAAAACTAAATTACTTAGAGATAAGGGCATGTTGAGAAAATTGGTGAAACAACATGAGGCTATCAAAAGTGATAAGAGTGTTAAAAAGTTTAGGGAGAAACGATCCAAGGGACCAAGAGTAGAAAAGGAAAGCAAAAAGGAGAGTAAAGGAGAATCCTCAAGAAACAAAGACAAATCAAAGGAGCCTACTACTCCAAAAATGGAACATAATTAGACAAATCATACTAAACTGCTTATCTTTGGAAAAGATACCAAAGAAGCATCTGAACATATATTTGTTTGAGTCTTTTTGGAGGAGAAATGGAATAAGAGATAATTAGACCAAGCTCTATGACTTTGTTGGGACACTAAGGGATGAAGTGCTTAAATGGTACATGAAATACTGCCACTTACACAATAAGGAATGGATTGTTTTGAAAGATGAATTCCTGAATATTTTTTAATTTCTAGAAGTCCCCTCGAAAAGTGTGAGCAAGATGTGGGAGCTAATACAGAAGAAAGGTGAGACCACAAGGGAATTTGACTAGAGGTTCAAGGGAGTGGTTAGAAAATTAGATGAACCTCTTACAGAGAAGCAAATAATTGAATGGTTTATCTTTGGATTGTTACTAATGATTAGAGAAACATTGGATAGAAGAATTTTCAATTAATATACAAAAGCGATGGAGTTTGCTTTAAGGATTGAAGCACAACCATGGAGAAGAGGAAATGTGAGAGATGGAAGTGTAGAGATAAAAAAATTAAAGTTGGAATTGGAGTAGTTAAGGATTAAATAGGAGCTACTAGAAAAAGGAGAAAGCCATAAGGAGACATCACCACCTCACAAAAATATTCGGTGTACTTATAGTTCTAATAAAGGACACATTCGAAATGAGTGCCTTGTAATATAAGGGAAGAAATGAGCTGCTATGTTAAGAGTGGAAATTGCAAAACCACCTAGAAGTCTAAAGAGTGTGTATTGTGGTATTTGTAGAGTGGGATGAACATGAGATTGATGGCCATCCATCAATGTTGTTTTGGTTAAGAGATGAAAGTGAGCCTTGGTGCAGCCATAGATGTGAAGATGATCCACCCATCCACAACGAGATGGTAAAAACAAAGGGACTGGTAGAAAAACCCTTCCATATCGAGGATCATGGTTATCAACAAACGTAGTGGAGAACCAACCAACGCACAATCAATAAAATACAATATGAGGTTTCATAGATCCAAGATGAGGAACCCTCTATGAGTTATTAGGATGACTACTCACAAGGAGGTATTAGAGAGTACCACAATGACAACAAAGGAGGACGTAGTAGGGGAAGAGGTCCATGCTAGAGAAGAAGAGAAGAAATCACCTATTTTAAATGTGGTGAAATAGGCTTTATGCAAATGAATGCAATGAAGAAAGGAAGAAAACATGTGGCTTTTGTAGAGATTCTAAACATGATTCCTTTAGCTACCCTAAAGTGGCTATAATATTATAAGAATGGCCAAGTACTTACAAAAAGTGAAGAACTTTCAAGGCCCAATACAACAAGGGGGCCAAAGCTATAATGAAAATCCCAAAGAATAATCCTCCCAATGCTAGAGGGTGTCACAAGATAGAGACTAAGAGCAGGGAGGAGATAGGAGAAACCTCCCTCATCGAGGAGGAACAGTTGGAGAATGAGTACTAAGAGAGAAAAGAGATGTTGAAGAGGAAAGAATTATAAGAATATAAGAAGAATAAAGCAGTGATGGTCACTTAGGGAGAGACTAACACCAAAAATAAAAAAAAGTAATGTAGGAGGATTTTCCATCAAAAGGCAGTCATGACCTTATTATAGATAAAGACAAGAAGATCATCAAGGAGGGACATAAAATAAAAGAGTATCACAAAGCCTGCTTCTTGGAAAAAGAAACACAATTACTAAAGTAATTGGAAAAAAATTATAGAAGAAACAAATATAGTAGAAAAACTAAAGTAGTTTGCCAAACATTGGAACAAGTGCAGAGAAGATAATGGAAGAGGTCAAATTAAAAATGCAGAAAAACTGAGGAAATAGAAAAATACCCTATCTTGGTCAAGCTAAGCATAAATAACAAATGGCTAAAAAATGTATTGATAAATCTAGGGGCAAATGTCAACATAATGCCCAAACAAACCTAGGAAAATCTTGGGAGACCAACCTTATGTGACACCCCTTATGACATTGTGTCCATTGATGGAACTTCTGTAAGCACTATTGACACATGGAGGGGTATGGAAGTAAACTTCCTAAGTATAAAAAGAAAAGTAGACTTTGGTTGATTGATATGAAGGAACCCTTCGATAGTTTTAGTATTTTGCTAAATCTAGAGTGATTTTTGATTTTTGATGGGATATTTGATTCCCACAAGAAAGAATTCACCTTTTATGGAGAAGACAAAATAGTATATATACTATTGTATACAAACATGAAAGAAGCATATGTTGAAGAGGTGGTGCAAGAAATAAAATAGATGAAGAAGATGCATATAAATGATTATTTTCAGTGGGGAGGATCCCCAAGGTACAAATGGATGGAGAACCAAATTCAAAAGGAGAGATAGTGGCTAAAATTAGCAACTATAGTATAGATAGTGATGATGCAATAGAACCTTGTGAGTTGGAAAGGACGTGGAGAGTCCCAAGTATGAGGAGGATACCTAGAAGGGTGCCAAAGAGCACCACAAGGAGGAAAACCTGTCACAAATGATGAAGGGACACCACATAAAGAAGAGGGTACTGAGTATAAGGAAGATTGAGAAAAACATAGTGAAATATACCATAAAGATGGGTGCGATAAGTTCAAAAATTAAAAAGAATATTGCAAATATAGAAAACTTATTGTAGAAGGCAAGAGACATATGGAAGATGGCCAAGAGGATGGAGAAAGAAGGTGTGGTATTAAAGAAGGATTGTTTTTTACTAAGGAAGGAGGATGAAGGTCGTAGGAACCAAGATGTGAATGTAAGGGAGGAGATACCAACAAAAATCAAAAGAGAGTTGATGGCAAAAGATTTTACAAGGTTGTCTCAAGGATGAGATAATGGTTAGGATCAGGGAGGATGTTGGCAGATATTAGCAATGTCTCAAATAGCATCATAGTACCTCATTTGATATTATCTTATTCTACAAAGGGTTTGTGGTACCATACAAGAAACAAATCACATCCTTCAAAGACACATAATAAGGTTATGTGATATCGCATACTACACTAATGACCTTGCATTTTGCCTATAAGCATTAGACATTGAATAGAGATTTGCAAGGCACCACATAACCTCCACATGCCATTGGGTGGTTTCTAAACCCATATATAGATCATATAGCCCTTAAATAGCCTCAAAAACACCTTAACATGCCTAAATAAACTATAATAAGAATAAATATCATAAAGAAAAAGATAAATTCATGGAAAGAAGATAACTAAGAGTGTTTATGAAAGGATATAAGGAAAATGCATCATTAAAAGACATTAAGAAGTTATATAAAGAAGAGAAAAGAGAGAGATACAAACATGAGGACATGGATGAGTAAGAGGAAGATAGATGAGAGACATATGCAAGAATAAGAAGAGAAAATGAGTAAGAAAAATATATAAATATAAAAGATATTATGAGAACATATATATGTGAGATATATGTATGAATAGTGTATAGGTGTGCATTTTATTTTGTTTATTCTTTAATCCTACTGCATATGTTTTGATTATTTTCTTAATCCATCACACTAGTGTAAAATGCACACTAACATAATTTTTTTTGTGTTTTTTAGTTTTTTTTAAACCCTAAACTTCATTGTAATAGCAAATTTCGACAAAGCAAAACTTTTGCCCATGATATCAAAATTTCGTATTTTTTTTTAAATTGCTTATAATTTTTTAAGGAATTCATTAGTGTAGGTAAAATTCAGTTTTAGATAGCCATTTTTTAAAAAATTGTAAAACTCTCCGTGTGTTATTAACTGATGATTTGGCTTCCAAACTTGCACAAATTGTAAATTTTCTATAAATTGTTATAATCGGATAATTTGGCTTCCAAACTAGCACAAATTGTAAATTTTCTATAAATTGTTATAATAAGATGATTTAGCTTCCAAACTAGCACAAATTGTTATAAACGGATAATTTGGCTTGCAGTGGATATAAGGAAAATACATCATTAAAAGGCATTAAAAACTTATATAAAGAAGAGAAAAGAGAGAGATACAAACATAAGGACATGGATTAGTAAGAGGAAGATAGATGAGAAACAAGAGGAGAAAATGAGTAGGAAAAATATATAAATATAAAAGATATTGTGAGAACATATATATGTGAGATATTTGTATGAATGATGTATAGGTGAGTATTTTATTTTGCTTATTCTATAATCCTACTACATATGTTTTGATTTTTATCCATCACACTAGTGTCAAATGCACACTAACATAAAAATAACACAAATTTAACAGTTTACATTTTCTTGTCAACAACATTTTTTTTGAGAAAATAGGCAAACAATTGATTGAAACTTTATACTCCCCTTAGAATCTCAATTTGATGATAAATCACACCAATAGGAAAGAGCAATAGGAAAGAGCAATAGGAATAAGGTGTCACAAAGTTTGCAACTTAAACTTTTTAATATTACAAAACATTTGTTGTTTATTACATCCTTGAAGTACAAGTTTGCAAGTCAAACATACTAAACTCAACATATTAAAAAAGAAAGTTGATGGAGACAAAGACAACTTTGATGATGTCTTTACAAAGAGAGTTACAAAAATCATCAAGATAACTTCAAACTTCAGTTTAAATTTCAATTGAATATTTTTATTTTCAATCTTTATAAGTATTTACTTTAATTATATAACTTCTAAATTTGCACCTATAATTTGTTTATATCTTGGAAATATTGAAACCTTTGGTGAAGGTTTTGAACTTAGTGAATGAACTGTCCAAAACTATTAAGAGGGGAACCAATCAAAACTCTAACCCATTCATATAGTGGAGTGCTATCTCAACCACAAGTTTTTTTTTCTTCGCTTTACAAATGCTAGTGGGAAGGTTATGGCGAGCCTCTCAACATACATTGAGAGGATGACACCCAAAGTTGAGGTGAGAGACCTCCTTATATTAGAATTGAAGAATTATAAACAAATTAGAGAAAGACTCTCTTCTTCCCCATTTTAAAAACAATCATCATAAATTCAATAAAGGGAATAAAACCTTGTAATTTGTAACTTCCCTAAATATAAACTTTATAATGATAATTTTTAAAAAATCATAAATTCAATACAATTTTGTAAAATTCAATTTTGTATTCTGATTATACTCAAATCTAATAAAAACACAACTCATTGTAATTTACATAATATTTGATTTTTTTGGGTGAACCGTGTTTTATTACAATAACAAAGATTATTTCAAATGAGTTGAAAAGAAATGTACACACTTTCAATTATTTGCTATCAAGGCCTTATATGATTTATCTATATACTTAAATCTTAGGGGATAGGATCTAGGAGTTCAGCACCCTAACTTCACGCCTCTCAAAATCATACGTGGCAATTTTGAATCACTCCAAAAATTTTACAGCAGCGTATTTGGCAAGGCCCCTGCTTATAACTAAGGTTTCAAGGCCACATCATCAAATATGATGCTACATTGTCAAATATGATGCCACATCAACACACACTTTTTGTTGAGGTGTCAAATAGTTCCCAAAAAAAAGGGTGGACCAAAAGGTGTGCATTAAGTCATGTTTTGTTGGTGCCCTAATATGACATCAAATGATTGGTTGCTTTTTAAATCTAATGAGCACATTTCATTTAATTATAAGTCCTTATAGTAACACTAATAACCTTAAAATCACAACTACTAATGTTAAACTTTCAAAAATATTAGACCTTAAATACACAATTACTATCACACCTATTGAAACATGCTCGGCAATTGGATCCTCTCGCCTATGATAAAATAGAAGTTTGTCCATCTTACCATCCAAGTGAGCGCTCGATCCCCTGAAACCATTTATCTAAAGAATGGCTTCGCTAGGGCGATTGCTTTGCTAAGCATATATAAGGGGGCATATGAAGAGCCCTTGTTACTATGTGCAGTTTCCTTTTCTTTTCAGTTCTTTTTTAACCCCGATTTTCGAAGGGCTGCCTTCCATTGACACGCATTTCAATTGCTAGTGGTCGATTAAGTGTCTTGTATTTTCTAAGCTTTAACAAACCGTAGAAGCATTTGACAAAGTACTTGGATCAGATATTTCATTGTTACTGGCATTCATCTACTTATTTCCGAATGAAAATCAGAGAAGCATTTGACAAAGCACTTGAATCATAAACCTCATTGGTCCTTCCATTTACTTATTTTGACAAAGTGATCTCATTGCATAAGAGCATTTGACAAGATACTTCATTGGTTTTTGGCATACATAGGTAACTCGTTTACTCGTTCACAAAAGCCCGAGGCAGCGCATTGCGAACTTTTTTTAACAACCTAGATGCAGCAGGAGTTTCAGCTATTCAGTAATGTTTATTTGAGTGTGTAAAAAGTTTTTTCTCACAATAAATAGAAAGCAAGAGAATTAGAAATGACAATTTGCAGACTTCAGAAAGAAGAGAAAGTGGTTCAGAACAAAGAAACCATAAAGGAAAATAATTGGATAATTAAAAATGACAATTTGCAGACCTCAGCAGGCTAAATAGAAAGAGGGTAGGAGAAGTGGTTCAGGAACCAAGAAACCATAAGGAAAATAATTGGTTTCTTGGTTCCTGATCCACCCCCCACGTCAGGCAGGGGAAGTGGTTAGGAACCAAGAAACCATAAGGGAAATAATTGGTTTCTTGGTTCCTCATCCATCCCCACACCCCTCCTCTTTCTATTTAGCCTGTTAAGGTCTGCAAATTGTCATTTCTAATTTTCTTACACTTTATTTCCTGATAATTGATCAGGGAGTGCGATCCAAAACATTGAGAAAAACTTTATAATTTTAATGGACTGTGAAAATCAGGGAGTGCCAACCAAAACATTGAGAAAAACTTTATAATTATAATGGACTGTGAAAATCTGATACCCATCATTCAGTAATGTAATGTACTTGCCTAGTAAGTGAAAACCTTGTCAACGAAGTCGTTAACTAGTATGTGGATAAATCACCTCCAACCTGAGGAAGATATGGTAACAATGTACTTACCCACTATATGAATGTAAATTAAACCTTCTGGTATCAATGTATTTAACCCATCATATAGATCAATGTGAATTCATTTGCGGCCAATTGGAAAGCAGAATGCACCGTCTATAGCCTTCTCGAGCTTCATGAGTAACCTTCCAACAAAGTATTACTTTTCTTAAAATATGGCCTAAGCGTTCCAAAATAGTTTCTACTAAATTGTGATGTTAATGCCACTACTTATCGAAGACTTGAGACGCTACTGAATCCATTGTCACAACAAGGAAGAATCATCTTCTGCATCTTAACTCATTCTTACATCAAAGAATCAGCATGTTGAGCACCAGCTGGCGGTAGTCTTCGAAGATGGAACCGTCCTGTTTTTCGAGAAAACCATCCTGAAATACCACCAGGACTAGCTGGAACAAGGGCGTTTCTCTTTTATGAATCCTTTCTTGCCTAGTGAGACATGCTTGCAAGAGTTTTGGAAGGTTCAGCTTTACAACTGAATATCTATGCAAAGTTAGGGCAGTTTTTTTGGTTGTACACCAATTAGAGAACTATTTTCTGCAATTTTAGAATTATCTAGCCTGTATTTTTTCAAAAATCTAAATCAGTTTTGGAAGGTTCAGCTTTACAACTGAATATCTATGCAAAGTTAGGGCAGTTTTTTGGTTGTACACCAATTAGAGAACTAGTGGCTGCAATTTTAGAATTATCTAGCCTGTATTTTTTCAAAAATCTAAATCAGTTTTGGAAGGTTCAGCTTTACAACTGAATATCTATACAAAGTTAAGGGCAGTTTTTTGGTTGTACACCAACTAGATTACTATTGGCTGCAAATTTAAAATTATCTAGCCTATATTTTTTCAAAAATCTAAATCAGTTTTGGAAGGTTCAGCTATACAACTGAATATCTATACAAAGTTAGGGAAGTTTTTTGGTTCAACAAGAGAACTATTAGCTGCAATTTTAAAATTATCTAGCCTATATTTTTTCAAGAATCTAATCTAAGCTACTTCGATATCTTTAGTAATCAGTAATTATAATAATTGAACAACTTCAGTAATCATCATACAGAAAAACAACTAGAAGAAGCACAGAACAGCACTTTCTTTTTCCTATATTGAAAAAATGCGAATTACAAAGGAAAAAAGCAGTCAAAGATTGCAGAGAATGAACAAAACACAATCACTATATAAAAGAAGAAACAGAAAGCAGAGAACAGCACTTACTGATGAAAGCACGTATGCGGCATATTAGACTCTTACCATCATTGAATTTGTTTGAGCTTTCCATAAATAAAACATGAACATCAAATTTGCTCATTGATTAAATTTGATTATACACTTCCCAATTCAAATATCATTTCCAAAAGGAAGAAACAGAGAACAGCACTTTCAGATTAAAATTCTACGAGCATTAATTGCATTAAACTCAATATAATTGAGAAGTATCAAAGTAAATATCAGAAGTATTTTCTTGGATTCTGGACACTCCAAACTGAAAATTTCTAATAGAGCACAACTTCCTGACACCTAATACTACCTACTCAAAGATATCCTTCATTACAATTTAATCAACCTCCTCAATCTTAGGACCAGCACCTGCACCGGCAGAGGTACCATGATCAGGGGAACTTGGGCCTCCGAACCCACCGCCAGGCATGTCAGGCCCTCCACCTTGGTACATTTTTGCTATGATAGGATTGCATAAACTTTCCAGTTCCTTCATCTTGTCATCAAATTCATCAGCCTCTGCCAGCTGATTGCTATCTAGCCACCGGATGGTTTCTTCAACTGCATCCTCAATCTTCTTCTTGTCAGCTGCATCTAGCTTGGATGCAATTTTCTCATCCTTTACCGTGTTTCTCATGTTGTAAGCATAGTTCTCTAATGAATTCTTCGACTCCACCTTCTTCTTGTGTTCCTCGTCTTCAGACTTATACTTCTCAGCATCTTGGACCATCTTTTCAATCTCTTCCTTACTCAGCCTACCCTTATCATTGGTAATTGTGATCTTATTCTTCTGACCGGTAGTCTTGTCTTCAGCAGATACATTAAGGATACCATTGGCATCAATATCAAAACAAACAGTGATCTGAGGAACCCCTCTGGGAGCAGGGGGGATGCCAGAGAGTTCAAATTTGCCTAACAAGTTATTATCCTTTGTTCTTGTTCTCTCACCCTCATACACTTGAATCAATACACCAGGCTGGTTGTCTGAATAGGTAGAAAACACCTGCTCTTTCTTTGTGGGTATGGTAGTATTTCTAGGAATCAAAACTGTCATAACACCACCAGCCGTTTCAAGACCAAGGGACAGAGGAGTAACATCAAGAAGCAAGAGATCTTGTACCTTCTCATTGCCCTCTCCACTCAAAATAGCAGCCTGGACCGCAGCTCCATAGGCAACAGCCTCATCAGGATTTATGCTCTTGCAGAGCTCCTTACCATTGAAGAAGTCCTGCAACAAGGACTGGACCTTGGGAATTCTAGTTGACCCGCCAACAAGAACAACATCATGAACCGAGCTCTTATCCATCTTTGCATCTCGCAGACATTTCTCAACTGGCTCCATGCATTTCCTAAAGAGATCCATGTTTAATTCTTCAAATCTGGCTCTAGTAATGGTGGAGTAGAAGTCAATACCTTCATACAAAGAATCAATCTCAATGGTGGTCTGAGCAGTGGATGAGAGGGTCCTCTTCGCCCGCTCACAGGCAGTCCTCAACCTCCTTAGGGCTCTTGCATTGCCAGTAATATCTTTCTTGTACTTCCTCCTAAATTCCTGGACAAAATGGTTTACCATGCGGTTGTCAAAATCTTCACCTCCCAAATGGGTATCTCCTGCAGTGGCCTTTACCTCGAAGATACCCTCTTCAATTGTCAAGAGGGAAACATCAAATGTACCACCACCCAAATCAAAAATCAGAACATTTTTCTCCCCCACACTGGTGGCCTTCTTATCAAGCCCATAGGCAATGGCAGCAGCAGTTGGCTCATTGATGATTCTCATAACATTCAACCCAGAGATCACACCGGCATCTTTTGTAGCCTGTCTCTGAGAATCATTAAAATATGCAGGGACTGTAATCACAGCATTCTTAATTGTGGTCCCAAGATAGGCCTCGGCAATCTCCTTCATTTTGATCAGCACCATGGAGGATATTTCCTCTGCTGAAAACTGTTTCTCTTCCCCTTTGTATGTCACAACAATCATGGGCTTATCACCTGGCCCTGCAATTACCTTGAATGGCCATAGCTTGATATCACTCTGAACAGATGCATCAGAGTATCTCCTACCAATCAGCCGCTTTGCATCTGTCAAGAATATGCACACCTTTAGAATTTAAAACACAATTACAATATATTTACAACTAATCCCCTTCGGATGATTTACATGAATCTTACTAAAACATTTAAGAAACCCAGATTGGATGTATACAGAACACAGAACCAAAGTTTGTTTCTAGGAGAAAAACTACGCAACAACTACTCTGTGTAATTACACCAATACATAAACATCAAAAAAGTTGCAGGAGGATTTTATGAGTAGGCGGAGCTTACCTGTCAAATATTCTTAATCCTAGAAACAACTAATCACATTTTATACAATTTAAGAAAACTCGAATCCTTCCTAGCACCGTACTAAGCAGTTAAGAAAACCGTGAAAACAATGCAAGCAACTACCTTTAGTCATTTCCCATTAACAACCAAACACCACTTTGCAGGAGGAGTATCAAATGTTCAAATCCTTCCTACCAAATTACGAACCATATAAACAACGATGAAAATAATGCAACCTAACAAATTACTAACCAAATAAATAAATAATCCATTAAAACAATGCAAGCAACCTTCTCATCACCTTTTTTTGAGCGAAGTTAATTTTGCATTAATTTGTTCTAAAAATCACAAAACCGTCATAATACATTACTAAAAAAATAAAAAATCCCAACGATCAATGCAAGCAATCGCCAGGTCGTTCTAAGAACTTGACATCTTTCCTAGTAAATTACTAACTAAACGAAAAGTCCCTAAGAACAATGCAACAACCGATTGATTATAAGTCCCTAAGAACAATGCAACAACTGATTGATTGTAAGTCTCGTGTAAAAATACTTCGGGAAAGACTATAAGCAGCTTGCCTACCCAACACTAAAAATCAGAAAACTCATTAAAAATATTTAACAAAAAACCAAACAGAAAAAGAAATTAAAAAAAAAAGAGAACATTAAAAAAGATAGAAAAGAAAACTATTAAATAAAAAAACAAAAAATCTTGCCTACCCAACACTTGAAAAAAATTCAGAAAATTCATTAATAATTAAAAAAAATTATACATCAAATTTAGTTTTGGCTTTACTAATACTTAAAACAACCATCAATTGAAAAAGGCAGGATATTATCAA
This sequence comes from Cunninghamia lanceolata, assembly GCA_027924645.1. NCBI lineage: Eukaryota > Viridiplantae > Streptophyta > Pinopsida > Cupressales > Cupressaceae > Cunninghamia > Cunninghamia lanceolata. Next base: position 751,768 of record BSBN01000250.1, read on the forward strand.
TAATACTCTCATCACAAACACAAACTCGCAGAGAACATAAAAATTGTCCAATCATAACCCTTCCCGAAATTAAATCTAATTCAAAATTTGTTAATAAGCGTATTAATCTAGAAAAAAAGTTTGCAAATAAACTAAATCCAATTCAAAATTTGTTAATAAGCGTATTAATCTAGAAAAAAAAAAGTTTGAAAACCCAGCTTTTCCGGCTACTTAAGATCTATGTTTAAATGTACAGATTTTTACGGTTGCTCGAAATCATGTTTAAATTTACAGAAAGGGGCTTCCATGGTGTAAATCCATGTTCAAATATACAAACAAACATTTTAAGCTGATGAAAACCCCGCTTAAAAAACATATAAATAATTAAAAATTTGCCGCTCAATAATTTATTAAAATTCAAATTCATCATTAGACAAAATAGATTTCTTTAAAAACAGAAGGAATATTATTAGAAAAAAAATAACAAAAAACAAAAAACAAAAAACAAAATAAAAAACCTGTATTTTATAAAATTCTAATCAAACTTTTGGGGATCCATAATATTATCCGCCTTACTTGTAGGGTTTTGTAATAAACTATTTTCTTCGTTTAAAATAACGAAGGGAAAATAAATAAATATATATAAAATATATAAATAATTAAAAACTTGCCACTCAATAATTTATTAAAATTCAAATTCATCATGAATATTTTAGGCAAAATAGATTTCTTTAAAAACAGAAGAAATATTATTTAAAAAAAAAAAAAAAAAACCAAAACCTGAACAAAAACCTGTATTTATAATGCAGGGAGATTGGGGAAAAACATGCAATCTGTGTTTATTGAAGAAAAGGGAAAAATAAAAAAACCAAAGATAGAATCCAAATCATTCAATCCATACAGTTTCACAAAATCCTATAACAAATTTTAATTTAAGATACATATAAAATAAAATTTAAAAATTAAAAAACATCTAAATCAGACAGTGAAGGGAAAATGAATAGGAAAAAGGGATACCAACCGAAAACAGTGTTGATGGGGTTCATGGCAACCTGGTTTTTGGCAGCATCTCCAATGAGACGCTCTGTATCAGTGAAAGCAACATAGGAGGGTGTCGTCCTGTTGCCCTGATCGTTGGCAATTATCTCCACTCGATCATGCTGCCACACTCCTACACAGGAATATGTAGTCCCTAGATCGATTCCAATTGCAGGTCCCTCTCCTTTTCCGGCCATCTTTATTTCTCACACTTTGTATAATCAACAGAGATTCAGGAGACAAAGACAGTGCAGAATTAACGCGAACGATTTTTTCTTCCTTTTTTCTTCGCCAATGAAAGAATACACAGATAAAAGAAAGAAAGAGGAATGTTATTGAAATAGGGAGATTTGTCATTCCAGAAACGTCTAATGCCGACGTGGCTTTCGACGGTTCTAGATTCACCTAGAGTCCCTTCGGTTTGTACCTTAAACTAGGATTTCCTAAGCTTCTTATTCTTTGGTTAAGTTTATGGATTTTTTTTTTCCATTAATTGCTCCCGCGAAGACACGCGTCCCCAAAGCATTTTTTCGATGCTTTTTGGAATTTTTCCACGTGTGAGAGATAACAAATAGCAACTATTATATATATTTATAGCTAAATTATGATAAATTATGGCCTGTTGGCCACTTCCATTGTATTAGGACTTCTAAAAATTTACAATTGTACTACTCCTCGTGAGGAAGGTAGAGGATTCCCAAATCTCTTCAAAAAGGAAGAAGTTAAAAAAAAAATACTACTTAAAAAGGAAGCCATAAGAGTAAAATGGTTATAGAATTTAGTGCTTTGAAAAAAACTTTGTTGTTTTATTTGTCTCAACATTTCAGATCACATTTACATTCTCTTCCTTTTTTCCTCATGATGAATCATGGAGTGTGATCCAAAACGTTGAGACAAAAAAATCAACACAGTGTTTTCCAGATGCACTAAATTCTATCATCATGGACTGTGGAAACATCATGTCTACAAGTAAAATGGTTGTTTAGAGACTAAACTAAAAGTGAACATATAGATTTAAGAGCAACTTTCATTATCTCCCACCAACTGATGAGTCTAGTTTATGACTCAATTTTGTTAAACTTTATTATCCACTTGTTGTAGTTATCTTGGACGTTGGTACTTCAATCACGATCTTTTTATGTCATTGCCCCAAAGCTATAACATGTTGAGCGTAGGTCATTTCTTATATTCTTTTATGACAAAGACATGCTATATGAACTATCTATGTTAATTTTACATATGGTTAATGAATATTACTCTAAGGTAGTTACGGATGTGCAATTATTGTGTGTACTAATATTGTTATGCAGATATAATTGGCATCCATAAAGAAGAGGAAGATTCTGCTAGTTGGTCGCTTACCATAAAAAGTCAAACATGGTGATCGTTTAAATGTCAAATGGAGGGAAGACAACCGCTTTGTAACTAATCTTAAATACATGTTGAGCAAATTTAGGAGTTACTGTTATGCTAGATCTGCGTTAAAGCAACTCGCTTGACCAGATTCCCCTGCATGCGTATCCTCCTTTCCACTTTCTATGTTTTCCATAATGAGGTGTCCTCCTATTCCATTGGAGTTGACCGCCCTACTAGGTAGTTAGTTTTGTAGTTTTCCTTCTATAAATAAGACTCTAATGCTCCTTCTGAGGGGTTGTTGATTATTTAGAGATTGTACTTGCATTATCCAATTCTCGGTAATACATTTATAATGTTCATTTGTACTCATCTTTTCGAATAAATAAAATAAAGTTGTAAGTTCACATTTATGAGTTTACATTTGTCTTAGGGAATACTCATCCAAGGGTGCCCACTTGGTGAGAATTCCACCCTTTAGTTTAGTTACATTTTCTGTTAAGCATTTAGTTAAATTTGGCATTGAATGTTCCTACAGCCACTAGAATTCTATTATGTGTCTGTTCCTGCAGCCAAAGCAGATAGAGTAGTTTCCTATTTGTTTGCCCAGACTTTTACTTTCTGTCATGTACTTGATCCTAGAATAGCTATTGGTTGATGTTCAACATTCCTGTTATTTCCTTTCTAGCAGTTTATCTTCAACATTATGTCTTTCTTAGCTATAGAATGAACATGGCTACTTTGGAAGTTCTTAGTGCACATATCGTGCTAACCCATTTCAAGTTCACGTCCTTGGGTTGACAAGTGAAATGCATCTCCATAGTAATTAAGACAGCTACTCAGGTTAGATGTCCAATCTCTGAGTTACAGTTTTAAGAGCCCAGTTGTTAAATCATTGTAAGAGACTAACATTTTTGGTGCCATTGCAGGGGATGGTGTCACACTAAGAAGATTTTTGGAGTCATCTTTAGTATTATTTTTTGCAGTTTTTTTCCTTAAAATGTGTTTTAGTTAGGAAGAAACTGTTGGCAAGAAACACTATATGGATTCATGAATGTTGTTATTGATGGCAACAAAGTTCATCCCACACATCCGAAGGACATGGTATGTCTCTACCGGAAGTCAGAGTGAAGAATGTTGTGGTCTGGTAAACAAGAACAGAGCATGTGGCAAGGTCTGACAGACATGTCCGGATCTCTCAGAGGAAGCATCTCGGTGAAGTGCGGATTTGGGGAAGTCAAGAGGAGTATCTTGACTGATAGATTCCAAGGTTTAAGCCTTCGGTGTGAAAAGGATAAAGAGATATGAATGTTTGAGTGTCGGGTTCTCATGTGACAGTGTGAACAGAGGAAGAACTGACTGGCAGAACATCAGACATTATTCCGGATATGTTACTGATGTTGGTGAAGGTTATGAAGGCATGAATTATGTTCAGCCGACATGATTAATGATTTTCATAAGTATATCATTGATCCACATTACTTGGTGTGCAAGGATCCAGCCGACAAATCAAAGTTTGTGAAAAGATTGACTATTCCGGGTGCCGACTAGAAAGGTGATGAAATCACTTGTGCGGATATATATACACGATGGATTTAGTTGTGAGAAGTGTTGTTGGTGTTGTTGATGTGCGAATAAAAGTAGAGCAGAGCAGAAGCAGTAAGAAAGGTCCGGTATGTGAAAGGAAAGCAGCATAAGAGAAGAGGAAAGATGAAGTGCAGCAGATCAGTGTACTGAGCCTAACCGGAACTGAACTCTAGCATATGTGGATGCTACCAATCAGTTCAAGTATTATATAAGACTCTTTTTGTAGACAGTGTGTCTCTTGTAGGCAATGTGCCTCCTTGTGAGCAGTGTGCTCGAGCAGTGAGCCCTAATTGGCAAGTGCCATTTAGTATTTCTATTTTTCTAACAGAGAATACAATCTTGGGTTAATCACCCCGTGGTTTTCTCCCTTAACAAGGTTTCCACGTCAAAAATATTGTGTCATGTGTATTTCCATTTCATGATTACGTTTGCTCATTTGGATTAATATTACATTGATTGCTAATAAAGTTCACAAAGCAGAAATAATTAGGATAACTGATTCACCCCCCCTATCAGTTATCAACAATTGGTATCAGAGCTAAGTTCCTCCTAACAGAGCCTAACAGCTTGAGGAAGATCTAGAAATTCAAATGGATGCATATGGTTTAAGGGAGCAACTCAAGACTGCCCTTGATGATCTTGAACAGTCAAACTCTGAAGTCAATGAATTAAAGGAAAGACTCAAACAGGTTGACGATTTCATGAGAGAACTAAAAGACAAATTAAGTCTATGAAAAAGAGAAAGGAGCTACTTCAGCAATTGGCAAGACAAGGTGAAACAAATAATGCAAATGAAGAGCTGAAGGAAAAAACTGAGTTGTGTGAAAAGTTATCAAAAGAAATCATTATGGTAAGACATGAAATGGAATTAGGAGTCATGAAGTTTACCTAAGAGAAAAAAAAAACTGAAGATAATCTAAGACAATCTCTCAAGGAGAAATCATAAGATTACCACCAGATGGATAAAATTATCAAACATCTTGAATCTGATTTTGAAGATGCTAAAGATAATGAAGAAAAACTTGAGGATCAAATTGTCTCTCTCAAAAAGAATCTTTAAACAACAAATGAGTATAAAGAGAAATTCAAGATAAGTTCTGCTCAACTTGAAGTTCTTCTTGGAAGTCAAAAGAAAGTAGATGACAAGTGTGGTTTGGGATATGAAAAAGGAGAAAGCTCCGGATCCAGTCAGAAGAATTTTGGATTAGAAAATCTAAGGAACAGGCTTAGAAGACCTCTGGTAAGACAGCTTAATGCTCAAAGATATCCATCCTTCAATGGATACTACCACAACTGCAATCACTTTGGTCACAAAGCTAATCAATGCAGAAAGAGAATGAATTAGACTAATTCATCCTTCTCCGGACAGTGTTTTAACTGCAAAAGGTATGGTCACAAATATCATGAATACAGAAATATGCAAATGAACAAATCATTCAATGGTAGATGCTTTGCATGCAATAGAATAGGTCATATGGCTAATCAATGCAGATCAAGAGGATATCAATCAAATATGCAAAGAAATGTTGTTTGCCAAATTTGCAATAGATCCGGTCATATTGCTAAATTCTATAGAAGCAAGAATTAGGACAAAAGAGGTCCGGTATATCATAATCAGAATCAAAACAAGGGAAAACAAAAAGTGAATGTGGATGAAGTTCAAAGTGAGATGAACAAGATTTGGGTGAAGAAAAGTACAGAGAATGTAGTGGATGGATCCGCACTAGACTCTGGTGCTGATATTCCTTCCAGAAATTAAAAAGTGAGCTCTAGCTCAGGGGGAGACACAAAGAAAACCTTATTCCCCCAGCTAATCAATTGGTGCCGGAACTGGCACAGGAAGAGTTGCGGATTGAAGGATTTATAAGGGAAACATCCAAACAAACTATGGTTAAGATTTGGAAGATCCGCATGACGTTTAAAGACTAGGTCTGATCCGGTTCTTCAAGTCATCCGAATAAGGCCAACTGGAATAACTTAGGTCGAGCATTTATTGCAACTTGACAATAGGGTTTGCGGAGCAATATAAGGGTTTTCTCATTAATCACTTGTTCATTCTGCATTCAAGAAGAAGAGAGAAAAGGAGCTCTGCAACTACTCCCAAAGATCAAGATAATTCTTCTTACAGCTCAATCCAGATTGCATCGTGTGTGCCCTAAATAGCGTAAAAGGTATTCTTCGTTCTTGATATCTCTCAGTAAGATTCATTGAAGATGCATACTCCGAATATAGTAAAGATCTCTGATAGGCCCCGCCCTGAATTCAAGAAACATCCATACAAATCATTGGAGGTAGATCCCCTAGGAGCATTCTCTAGTGTTCCGCATGGCATTTTGCACACAGAAGACATTAGGGTTTACATACATGCAAATATTGAAGAGTTTGGGGAATTCAAACTAAGAGACATCTATCACAAACAATTGATAGATGATACTTTTGAGCTTAAACCAGAATATAAGGGCATCCAGGAGAAACATTTTGATCAATTCATTCATTTCCCCTGTTTTGAAGAAGATGAATGGGTCCGGTATGTATTGAGTAGGGTGCATGATAACTTCCTATGGCTGAACAGACCTTGCAAGATCACAAAGGAGGCAATTAGGGCAGTAACTGGTTTATACTCCTCCGGAGGGATACCGGTCCTCAAATCTGTCAAAAACAACATTGTAACTGAGGCCATCGGATCAAAATTTGATAAGAGGGCAATGACCATTGAAGATATTACTGACCCGGATGTTAAGTTTGCATCTATGATAATAGGATACAAGATATATCACTCCAGTAGGGAGAATTTAGTATCCGAAACTGCAGTATATACTGCCTATGAGATGCTGAGAAAGAATGCAGAATATGATCTCTGTGAACTTCTTTTGAGCCAACTAATGGAAAACATACAGAAAATTAAAAAGGATAAGAAGAATTCCTTTAAATATGGTGGACTAATACTATGTCTATTTTTCTACTTTATGAATGAGCTGCTCGGATCAAATGGATGGGTATGGCAAAATGACAAATCGGTAGCAATTCAGATCAGAGACTACTTGCATGAACTTGGGGATGCTAAGGCAAGGAATGTAGCTCTGTGGGGTTACTTCAAGCAATTTCAAAATACAATGCAAATCAGAGAAAGAATCCCCAAATCAGTAGTTGAGAAATACAAGGATACAGTGTGCTTCATGGTAGACACTGATCAATGCCTAATGGAGGCAATAGAGCCAAGGACAGTCTGGATCATGCCTATGGGGTATGAAGTTGATAAACAAATTGTAGAGCTACATGTTCAACACATGCTTAGTCAGCCAAAGGACCTAAAAGCAGAAAGATTTGGTACCTTTGAGGAGCTGAGTGTAAAGATTCATGTGCAACTCAGAGAACCTGAAATCAAGAGGAAGGTGAGAAAAGAAGTAGAAAATATTGCCTAAGGCCTTGGCATCTCAAAGGAGGCACTTGATGTCCACAAGAAAAAGATGGAAAGGGCTGAGGAAGAGAAGAAAAAGGCAGAAAAAAAAAGCAAGGAAAGTGGTCCGATAGAAACCTCCACCCGGACCAGATCATCAAAGAGATCTGCACCTGCCACTGCCAAAAGCTCAAGGGCATCTAAACCGAAAGCACAATCATCCAAAAAAGGAGAAAAAAGAACAGAGAAAAAGGCAACAAGGTCCTATGTTAGCCTAAAGGATGATGAGGAAACCGAATCAGATGAGGAGATAAGGAAATTGAAGAAGAAGAAGAAATTATCTAGTGAACATTCTACCAGTCAAGGAGAAGAAGAGAAGGAAGAGGAATTTGTTGAAAAACCCACTCTATCCTTGATGTTGTAGTAAAAGCAATCACTGTGGATGGAAACCTGCAACTCTTAACAGAATTCTATGATGATTATAATGAAGCAGATAAACAGATTCTGGAGGAAGCCACAGTTCAGTTTTTGAACACTTACAACAAAGCTTTTATTGAAATTATCTCTCTAATTCCCAAAAGCTTAGAGAAAAGGCTTGAAATGAGAAAGAATAATGCTTGAGCAAAAGATCTCGAGATCCAGGAATAGATAGCAATTCAGCTATTTCCTTCATTCGATCCCAAGACAATGAATATAGTATTGAAAGATTGCAAGGATGAGTTCCGGAGCAAAGCCAGGATGAATCAACTAATGCTTGGTGAAACTGACAAAGTGGCAAAAGAGACTGAAGAGATCCTCCGAAATGCTTTTAAGAAATTCAACATTCCAGTTATAGAGGACTTGGGTACTGACCCCTCAACCACAAGTGCTGCAGTAGAGTCTACTGAGAAAATGACAGAAGAGGTAATGGACTCCGGTGCAGAAACAGCTAAGGACTTGGAATCCTTTGCTCCAGAAGAGGTGGTCCATGAATAGACTAACATCTCTCCTCCGGTTTCCCCTGCTGACTCTGGATCCAAAGGAGAAGAAAGAGTAAAGGAGAAAGAAGCAGAGGTGAAGGGAAAAGAAGATATCAGTGCAAAGGTTGTGGAAGGGGAGAAAGCTCCAAAAGATAGTTCTATGACTGCAGAAGAAAAGAAAAATCTGTCTCCGGCAAGAGACACTGCAGAATCAGTCAAGGACTTTTTGACAAAAGCAAGTATGGAGATTGATGAACCAGACCTATTAAAAGGGCCACTAGACTTTGACTCTCTATCTTCGGTGCAAACAATGAAGATAGCTTCATTTGCAAATGCGAAGGCAAAAGAAAAACTACTGAAATCTCACATGGAAGACTGTGAGCTTATAGAGGTAGCATCCGGAGTTTTGGAAAAGATCATGCCATCTTTTCAGAAGGATCCCACAGCCTCCTCTTCCGGTAATCTCAAAACTCTAGTCAATAGTGTTAGCACACATTTTGATTCTCTAGAGAAGTCAGCTGAAGAAAAGATCTAGAAGGAGTTTTTGGATAAGAGATTCTCAGAGGTACAAGGGTTGATCATTAATGATAGAAGAAATGTGAATATTGGGACAAAGAGCTTAGAAAATGCTCTTAAAGATGGCAGAGAAGTATACAAATTTTGTATTTTCTGGTCCAAAGCAACAAAGGAGATTGAAAAGAAAATAAAAGAGCAAGCGGATAAACTACTAAGTTTGTCTCAAAGTTTTGATCCTCTCACATCCTCCTTAGTAAATCAAGAGTGTCAGACTATTGCAATCACAAATGCAATAAAGAATTTTGAGAAGGAAAGGAAGAACATAATTAGTCAGATGGGTGAACTTAGAAGGATCATCATCCCTAAGTTAGAGGCCATGCATGAGGCCATAAGTAATGCTCAGACTATCGCCTAGACCAATGATCCGACAGATCTCAAGAGGGAAGAAGCTTTTGCGTTCCTGTTGAGTGGTCACATCTCAATTTTGGATAGGATAAAACAGAGTTGGGCTGCAGAACTCGTCCAATTGAAGAATACTTTTGCAGACATACTTAAGTATATGTAAGTACAATTTGTATATATACTTATGTGGACATGTATAGACTGTTTTTGAAAATTTTGGTGTGCGGACCCTACCCTTTGCCATTGATGTCAAAAGGGGAGTGAGGAGCAGTGAAAAATGAGGAATCCAATTAAGGGGGAGCTCCAAAAAATGTATATAAAAACAGAGCATCAGCCAAGGGGGAGCATAGTGTAAACACTTAGTCATTTTTCACTAAGTGTTTCCATCAATGCCAAAAGGGGAGATTGTTGGCAAGAGACACTATATGGATTCATGAATGTTGTCATTGATGGCAACAAAGTTCATCCCACACATCCGCAGGACATGGTATGTCTCTACCGGAAGTCAGAGTGAAGAATGTTGTGGTCTGATAAACAAGAACAGAGCATGTGGCGAGGTCTGATAGACAGGTCCAGATCTCTCAGAGGAAGCATCTTGGTGAAGTGCGGATTTGGGGAAGTCAAGAGGAGTATCTTGACTGATAGATTCCAAGGTTTGAGCCTCCGGTGTGAAAAGGATAAAGAGATATGAATGTTTGAGTGTCGGGTTCTCATGTGACAGTGTGAATAGAGGAAGAACTAACTGGTAGAACATCAGACATTATTCCGGATGTGTTACTGATGTTGGTGAAGGTTATGAAGGCATGAATTATGTTTAGCCAACATGATTAATGATTTCCATAAGTATATCATTGATCTGTATTACTTGGTGTGCAAGGATTCAGCCGACAGATCAAAGTTTGTGAAAAGATTGACTATTCCGGGTGCCGACTAGAAAGGTGATGAAATCACTTGTGGGGATATATATACACGATGGATTTAGTTGTGAGAAGTGTTGTTGGTGTTGTTGATGTGCGAATAAAAGAAGAGTAGAGCAGAAGCAGTAAGGAAGGTCCGGTATGTGAAAGGAAAGTAGCATAAGAGAAGAGGAAAGATGAAGTGCAGCAGATCAGTGTACTGAGCCTAACTGGAACTAAACTCTAGCATATGTGGATGCTACCAATCAGTTCAAGTATTGTATAACACTCTTTTTGTAGATAGTGTGTCTCTTGTAGGCAGTGTGCCTCCTTGTGAGCAGTGTGCTCGGGCAGTGAGCCCTAATTGGCAAGTGCCATTTTGTATTTCCATTCTTCTAACAGAGAATACAATCTTGGGTTAATCACCCTATGGTTTTCTCCCTTAACAGGGTTTCCACATCAAAAATACCGTGTCATGTGTATTTCCATTTCATGATTATGTTTGCTCATTTGGATTAATATTACATTGATTGCTAATAAAGTTCACAAAGTAGAAATAATTAGGATAACTAATTCACCCCCCGCTCTCAGTTATCAACAGAAACCATCTACAACCCATCAACATTTTTTGTGTGAGAAGTGGCTGATACTAAGTATATTGCATGCATAGAGGTAGGAGAAGAGATGCTTTAGGGAGATTCCTTCCTAATGATTCAACTTACCCAGCAAAAGAAGTAGAAGTAAATCCTCTCCTTGATGCATTCCCTAATTTGAATAGTTCTAAAATATCCTCTGAAGAACAAGATACCCCAAACCTAGTTAAAAATCCATTTGCCTTGATAATAGGTCAAGTAGTCACGGCTGCCCAAAATGTACCTAATCAACCAATGTTTCCATTTCTGATTGCTCTTCAAAATGAAGTGGATAATCTCAAGAACATACCTGCTTCAGCACTCCCCAAGTTCTATGGACTTGCAACAGAAGACCCAGACACCTTCTTATTTGAGTTTGATATTCTCTTCAGAAGCTATGACTACACTACTGATGCTCATAAACTTAAGTTGTTTTCCTACTACCATGAAAAAGGTTGCATTAAGGTGGTTTATGTGTCTAAGTAGTGATGTTGTCAATACCTGGGAAGGAATGAAAGATACATTTCTTGAGAAATATAAAGACTACTGTAGGAGTAGGGATATGATGTTTTTAGAATGCAGCAGAAGGAAGATGAAAGTTTGGAGGATTACATCTCAAGGTTCCTGTTTTGTTTACAAAAGTCTCCCCATCATGCACTCACTGAGGACTCTTAGAAACTACTCTTCCTCAGGGGAATAGGTGAGCATTGCACGGATGTCTTGGATTTAATGGGAGGAGGAGATATTACCCAAGTGTCTTGGGATGATATTAAGAAGTTGTGCCAGAATTATTCCAGAGCAACCATGAAGAAAGGAAGAGGTTACCATTCCCTTATGGGCAAAACCTCTACCAATGGAGTTTCAAGGATAGAGATAAGCCACTTGCTATCTAATTTTAAGCAAAATATTATAAATAATATGGCCACCTAGTTGGACACACTCCAGGCAAAGAAGTAGCATGAAGAGGCTGAGGCAATGTTGGTCGAATATTGTCCTCATTGCAGACAAAAGAAGAGGGACTGCAGATGCAAGCTGATAGCTAACATTAACAACAACCAGATTCCACCTGAGTTCAAGCTAATACAAGTTAAAGAGGATCAAGTCTTCTATGTTGCACAAAGGAGGCCATGGGCTCTAAGACAAGGTATGTCACCAGATTTGTTATCATATGTTGGACCACATTTTAATACTTATGCATTTGGTAACCAATGGCAACAACCATTTTCATCTAGTTATGGAGGATATCCACCTCAGCCTTGGAACAACCCTCAAAATACTTGGCTAAATTACCAAAACCCTGCACCCTAGTGGTAGCAGCCTCCAGGGAATTGGCAGCAAACATCTCAATGGAAAGGACAGTAATGGCCAAATCAAACCACTAACTACATGCAATCACCTCCTTAGCCCCAACAACTTGCTAGCTCCAATTCAAATACACCTAGACCTACTCAGTTACCAGCTCAACCCTCACCTAACCCAAATAATAGACCACAACAACAACCAGTATATTCTGCTGATCCAAATCAATTCCCTGCATATGCTGTGAATGTAAGTGATATACATCTGCGTTCAGGAACTACCTTGGCAGCTCCTTCAAGACTTGTCATTACTGAGCTTTCTGAGGAAGAAGTGGAACCTAACAAAACCCCCATTCAATAAAACGTACCTGAAAATCCTAAACCAATGACAGTCAAACAGAATCCCCAAGAACCACCATTTCCACAAAGGTTAGAAACTATGAAACACAAGGTAGTAGAAGAGGAACCCACCTTTGATATTCTAGAGCAGTTGAAACATGTATGTGTCAAGATCCCTCTATTTCAAGCCATAAAAGATGTTCCTATATATGGCAAAGCAATTAAAGAAGCATGCCTTAAGAAACCAGGTAGAAAATGGAAAGATCCCACTATGGCTCATGTGGCGGGATAGTTAGCTGACATCATGCTTGGAAAAGTGACTATTCCCAAATATAATGACCCAGGAAGTCCTATGGTGGGAGTTGTTATAAATGGAATCCAAATCAGAAATGCTTTGATTGATCTTGGAGCAACCATAAATGTAATGACAAAGGATATCCTATTGCAACCATGCAACCAACTCCTACTATCATGCAACTTACTGATAGCTCTACTGTTAAACCTAATGGGATAGTCGAGGATGTTGTGGTATCCCTGGACTTATGGGAATATCCAGCTGATTTCATGATACTTTCTCCTAAAGCTACATTGGGAGGATACCCCATTATTTTGGGAAGGCTGTGGTTAGCCACAGTGGATGCTTATATTGGGTGCCAGTTAGGAGACATGACCATCTCTAATGGGAGAAGGACTAAAACACTTGTTCTTTACCCACCTGCACAACCATTTCATGATATTGATAATCCTGTTTGGCCTCATGTTGGTGAAGAGGCAGAGGAAGCTAATTCTGTGGAGCAGCTTATGATGATAGGCAGAAGTTCTTTCCTGCAGCTTCAAGGAGAGGAGGAGGTGTTTTCTAATATAATTCAAAATCTTTGTGAAGTAGAGGAAGCATCATCCTCTCATTCTGCTGATCCAACAAGGATACTTGTTCCAATTTTTCCTGCAACATCAGGTATGTTACATACATTGCTTCCACAAGAAATTAAGGTACCTGGCATTAATGAAGTAACTATGGTTGACTTCACAACTCAAGTGGAAATTTCAGAAGAAAGATATCTCAATATTAATAGCAACTTGACTCAAACACAACAGCTGTCCTTGGAAAATTTGTTAAAGAAACATAAAAATGCTTTTGCATGGGATTATCATGACATGTAAGGATTGGATCCTACATTATGCACCCATAGGATTTACATAAAGGAAGATTGTACACCAGTAAGACTACAACAAAGGAGAATCAACCTTGCACTAAGAGAAATTGTCAAAGAGGAATTGCAGAAGCTATTAGATGCAGGATTTATCTACCCAATCTCAGATAGCCAATGGGTGTCCCCTCTGGTTCTTATGCCTAAGAAGGGAGGAAAATGGAGAGTGTATTGATTATAGAGAATTAAATTTTGCCACCAAAAAGGATCATTTTCCCCTTCCTTTCATAGACCAAGTATTGGACTCACTTGTAGGAAAGCAGTACTTTTCCTTTTTGGATGGATTCAACGGTTACAATCAGATTCAAATTGTACCTGAAGATCAAGAGAAAACAACATTTACCTATCCTTGGGGGACATATGCCTACTCAGTACTTCCATTTGGCTTATGCAATGTACCTGCAACTTTCCAAAGAGCAGTCATTAGCATATTTTTTGATATCTCACATGATTGTATGGAAATCTATATGGATGATTTCACTACTTATGGTGCTACTTTTAAAGAGGAATTAGCAAACTTAGGCAAGGTGTTGGAAAGATGTGAAGACCACAGCCTATCCTTAAACAGTGCAAAGTGCTTCATGATGATGTAGGAAGGAGTAGTACTTGGTCACTACATTTCTTTAAAAGGAATACATGTAGACCCAATGAAGATTGAAGTCATCATCATTCTACCCATTCCTACAAAGCAAAAGGATGTCAGAAGTTTCTTGGGTCATGCAGGGTATTATAGATGTTTCATCAAAGATATCAGCAAAATGGCATCCCCATTATATACTCTTATTACAAAGGATGCTGAATTTCAGTGGAATGAAGACTGTGACAAAGCATTTTTTGATTTAAAGGTAGCCTTAACCCATGCTCCTGTGCTTAAAGGCCCCAATAGGGAACTTCCTTTCCACATTCATACTGATGTATCAGATTATGCCATAGGAGCAGTTTTAGGCCAGAAAGAAGGAGTCATTGAGCATGCTATTTATTCTATTAGCAAAAACTTACAGGGTGCTGAGTTCAACTATACAGTAAGAGAGAAGGAAATGTTAGCAGTCATCTATGCACTTAATAAATTTAGGCACTACATAACTAGTTATCAAATCTTTGTGCACACAGATCATGTAGCCATTAGGTATCTCATGAACAAACCTCTCATATCTGGTCGATTAGCAAGATGGGTATTGTTAATGCAAGAATTTGACATCACTATTGTGGATAAGCTGGGAAAGGCCAATGTGGTTGTAGACTTTCTTTCAAGAATGACTACATCAGAAGATAACCAAGTCATTGATGACTCTTTTCCTGATGAACATTTGTTTTCACTCACTGTGCAAACACCTTGGTATGCTGACACAACCAATTATCTAGTAATAGGAAGAGTCCCTCCTCACTTCTCTCCTAAGAAAAGAAGGTTACTCATTGAAAAATCTTTTCCTTTTTCATGGATTGCTGGATGTTTGTTCTACACTGGACCAGACAATGTCATGAAGAGATGTGTGAGAGAAGATGAAACATATGACACTTTGCATGCCTATCACAATGAACCTTGTGGAGGACATTTTGCAGCAAAGCGAACAACAATGAAGATTTTGAATGCAGGTTATTATTGGCCTACACTACACAAGGATGCAGCAAGATATACCAAGAAATGTGATAGTTGTCAAAGGATGGGATGACCAACAAAATTTGATGAGATGCTCCTTTATCCTCAGCTTGTGATTACTCCATTTGATAAGTGGGGATTAGATTTTGTAGGACCCATTGATCCTCCATCTAATGGTAAATCCTATATCTTAGTATGTACTGACCATGTAACTAAATGGGTAGAAGTTAAGGCCATGAAGCATGCAAGAGATAGTAAGGTTGCAGAATTTCTCTATGAGGAAATCTTCACACGGTATGGAGTTCCAGAGAATTAGTGATTGATCAAGGAGCTCAATTCACCTCAACTCTAGTTGCAGCACTAGTACAGGAATACAACATAAGGCACAAGAAATCTATTCCTTATCACCCCCAGGCTAATGGCCAAGTTGAGGTGACTAATGGAGAAATAGAAGCCATTTTGACCAAAATTGTGGCTGTCCATAGGAAGGATTGGGCAAATACGCTGCCAGAAGTTGTCTGGGCCTATAGGACAACCTGGAAAACAACTACTGGTTTTACTCCTTTTGAGTTGCTGTATGGCAAAACAACCATGATGCCTATTGAATTTGAACATAAAACTCTTCAGACTGCACTTGACTTGGGGATGGATCTATCTAAGGTACAAAAAGAAAGAATCATGCAGCTCAATGCTTTGGATGAGATGAGAAAAGTAGCTTTACATAATACAGAAGTGGTGTAGAATCAAAGAATAATCTGGCATGACAAATACATCAAAGATAAGAAATTCTAGCTTGGTGACTGGGCTTTGCTTTATGACTCAAGGTATCAGGATAAAGCAGGAAAATTACAAACAAAGTGGCTAGGGCCATCACAATCATCCATCATCCCCATCATCCCATACTCTCTCCCACAAAATGGATCTTTATGAATCAATACAACAATTACAAAGACTTAGAAAAGTCTATGCGAACATGGATCCTAATGCTAAGGAACAATTCAAAAATGACATTAAAGATATCCCCTTAGCACACCTCATCATTGGAGAATCCCAAACCCCTCCCCCATCTTCATCATATCAACCCTCATCATATCATCCTTCAACATCTTACATATCCACACCATGGACCTCATACCAACCTCCATCGTATCAACAAACACCCTACACATCATCCCCATCCACATCATATCAATCGTCATTCTTTCAACCTTCATACCAACCTACCTCGTACATATCCACACCATCAACCTCCCATCAACCTTCAACCTCATATCAACTTCCATCATATCAACCTCCATCATCCTCATATCAACCTCTATCATCCTCATATCAACCTTTAACCTCATACCAACTTCCATCATATCAACCTTCATCATATCAACCTTTACACTCATAAAACCTTAGCCAATTATCCCTTCATTACCCTATTTTCCATCATATTATCCTCAAAATTGAATTAATTTCATTAATTCAATAGTCTAAAACCTTAGTCAATTGATTTAATAAATATGCAATATTTATTATTTCAATTTCCCTCTATCTTAAGTCCTAAATCCACCTAACAAAATCCACCTCATCAATCAACCTCATCTTTCCACCTCATCTCTTCCACCTCACCATGTTGCATATATAATTAAATATTCTTCATATTTAATTAGCTAATCTCCTCCATTATCCAAAAATGAATCTTTAATTAAATTTTCATCCACTAATTGAATTCTTAATTCAATTGTCCTCCACTCCTCCACTAATTGAATTCTTAATTCAGTTGTTCCCCACTATCTTCCACCAATTAATAATTATTCCCCACTATTCTCCACTATTGAATTCTTAATTCAATTATTCCCCACTATCATCTACTATTGAATTCTTAATTCAATTGTCATAACCCACTATCCTCCACTATTGAATTCTTAATTCAATTGTCATAACCCACTCTTCTCAAAAAAAGAAATTTTAATTCATCCATTATGAATTAAAGATTCACAAAAAATGAGAGCCATTGATCTCATCTTTTGATCCTCACCCTCCATTTCTTTTTCAAAAATCTATAAATGAAACCCTCACCCAAGCCATTCATAACAACTTCTTGCATCAAAATCATGCTCAAATTTCTCTCAAATCTCTAATCTATCTATCCTCTAATCCTTCATCTATATTTGTGTTGAAAGCAAGAGCAATCCACATCTACACACTAGTCTTGGGTAAAATTAGAGGAGACTATCGGGTGCAACTCCTTCCCACTTAGATTTATGGGTCATTATGAAGGTATAATCATGTATTTTTACATTTAATTTATATATTAATCTTCATTTTGATTTCACATATTACATTGGCACGCCCGGTCTCGGATCTAATCGTCAGTTTGTGAAGGTTTTGTTGTCAAAATCTTCATTTTCTAACCCTTGTTTTAGCAAAGTTTTGCAAGTTTTGGGGGTGAGTTGTTGCAGGTCGCATCTTGGGCTAGTCTATTTGCTTCATTTTTGTTCTAGTGACTTGCAGGTGATCATACAAGGCTGGAACAACATCAGGATCAACAAATACAACAATTTGGATAGCGAAACCAATCCGGGTGCATCCATTCTAATCTTTCATTTTTAATCTTGTTTTCATTACACATTTCGATTTGGGCTTAAAACGAACATTCTCTTGTTTGTCGTGTCTTGTGCACTTGCACGTTTGTCTTATCCCATAGAGTAGAATCAAAGTATCCTCTCCCCTTGCCTTCAAAAGGATCTTGGGTGAAGAGAAATGGTTCTATTCTATTTTTCTTTTTAGGACGTGGGCCTGCCCTTGAGACACATCCATTCGGAGAACTCATTGGCGACCCCAAGAGGTACTTTCATCTGGTCCGCTATATGTAAATCGAGGATAAGGTGAAAAACAAGTCTAATCGGTATGAGCACTTACCATTCGGTGCTAGTTTGAAAGGAAGTAGTACCCTCGAGGTATATTAAACTCCTAGTAGAGCTAGTCAAAACCTTAAGTGGTTTATTGGATGCTCGTAAGGTGCCGATCCCCTGGATGTTCCCCCACTACGAACCTTTGTTTTAGTGGCCCAAATCCCTCTACTTGTTCAACAAGTATTGTCCTTGCTTCACCTTAGGTTGTGCATGCTTGATAAATCTTTCATAAATCAAACCTTTAGCCATTGTGTTTTTGTGCTTGATTGTTTGTCTACTTGCCAAGAAAAATTGAATTCATCCTAAATCAATCCTAATCACATCCTTGTCACTCTACATCATCAAATCATTATCCAATCAACATCATTATCTCCATTAGAATCTATCCAATCATCACAACATCATCAAATCATCTATCAATCCCTACCTTAGGATATATCTTTCCTACGATAGGCAGCATCTATCACATCATCATCCATTTTGGCAAAAGATACAATGTTTACTTGTTTGGTTCGTTGGTCTTTTGGTTTTTGATTTTTATCTTTTGTCCTATTCAAAGATCACATCAAAGCTACCTTGATCTTATTATATCATGGTATGTGGTGAAAACATCTAGAATGGGGCATAGTCTTGCTTTTGTATGTTGTGCTTGTGGGTTAGTCTCATTACTCCAAGCTAGTATTCATATCTTGATTGATCATAGGGTCGGTTCTAGCATATTGATCTCCTTATGCATCTAAGGTTCATCATACCTTTTGTGTACTAAGGGCTTATGTTATGAGTCCCCTTCCCTCATCTAGACAAGGTTGTACTATCTTGGGCATGCATGAGATCATCCCTTTGTCTACATGTCTAGTCCATGCAAATGTTGGATAAACATCATCACCCTGGTCTTCTATACCTTGGTGAACATATCCACTTTGCTATATCAAACCTAGGATTGCTCTAAATCAGTTTCAGCACAATGATCATCCACCAATCATCTCCGAACATCATCATCCTTTCATCCCACCACTTATCCTCTGACCACATCTACTAATCTGTTCCATCCATTTCGAGAGCACAACTGTGTTCGCACAACCCGCCTATCCTCTCGAGGGGGCATCACCCTTACCAATTATCCCCAAACCTTACCCTATTCTTCCAAACCAAATTTTTTTTTATCCAATCCAACTCTATGTTCTAACTTCTTTGAAATGATGTTACTTAGCCGCAACACCATCTCAAAGAGGGGCAAATGTAGACACCAAAAATTGGATTGCTCTGCAAACCAATTTCCTATACCTCTACACTAATCCACTCTCTCCATCTGCATATCCCTGGTGATCAATTAATTCACCTAATTAATCTATTTAATCTTACAACCCTATCCTATCAATTGAATGAATATTCCTAATATTTATTTAGTTGATTTATCCATTTCCCTAATCCCTGTTAATTAGGATAAATCATGCTTATCTGATTAACTTAGGCTTAAGTTAATTAAGATAATACTTAATTAACCTTGCTTACCTCATCCTCCACAATCCTCCACTAAACTGAATTTTAAATTCAGTGGTCCCCCACTATCCTCCACTAAACTAAATTTAAAATTCAATTGTCCCCCACTATCCTCCACTCACTGAATTTAAAATTTAGTTGTCCCCCATTATCCTCCACTCTTCCCAAAAATGAATTATTAATTCATCCACTATCCTCCACTCTTCCCAAAATAAGAATTATTAATTCATCCACTAGGAATAAAAGATTCACTTTTATTCCTAGCCCTTGATCCCATCAACTGAATCCTCACCCTCCATCCTCATCTCCAAAATTCTATAAATTGGACCCCTCTCCAAGCCATTGGGGAGAGACTTCTTGAGGCATCAGACCTCTGCCAAAATCTCTCCACAATCTCCTCATTCTACCATCCTAATGTCAAAATCTTGTCTCAATCCCATCTAATCTATGAATCCCCATCTCCTTTGCATTTGTGTTGAAAGCAAGAGCAATCCACATTTGAATCAAATAGGGTTATCTAATCTAGGAGCTCTTGGGTGCAAGCTTTCCTCCTCCCTTGATGAGATTGGGTCTTCATGTGAGGTATAACTTTGTGTTTTTATGCAATTAGTTTGTGTTTTCACTTCATTTTGTTTTCCTAATCTACATTGGCACGATTTGGAGATAATGATGTTGATTGGATAATGATTTGGATAGAAGGATGATGATTTGATGATGTAGAGTGACAAGGATGTGATTAGGATTGATTTAGGGTTGTGCAATAGATTTGATGGATGTTGGATTGCATGAGGGTGTTTGATTCCTTGCTAATAGCCAATGGATGGTACCCTTCATGAGTTTATGGGTTGAAGAGCAATATAATGGATGAATAATGATGGTGGTTGGTGTAGGATTAGGATGGGGATTGGATAGGTGGGTGATAGGATTAAGTAATGATGGTTCGTGGGTAGGTTCAAGGATAGGTGTTGGGCTAGATGGTGGTGTTGGAGGGGTGGTAATAGTGTTGGGACTTGGAAGATTTGATGGTGGATGGGTGATAGGGGTTGGTGGATTAGGAGATACATAAGGTGATGGATTAAAGTTGATAAGGTTGGAGGGATAATGTGACGGGGGGATTGGAGGATGGGGATTAGGAGATGGGGGATTTGGTTGTTGATATGAGCTTTAGATTTCAGAGATCCGACCCTATGATCAATCACGATATGAATACTAGATTGGAGTAATGAAACCAACCCACAAGCACAACATACAAAAGCAAGACTATGCCCCATTCTAGATGTTTTCGCCACATACCATGATATAATAAGATCAAGGTAGCTTTGATGTGATCTTCGAATAGGACAAAAGATAAAAATCAAAAACAAAAAGACCAACGAACCAAAACAAATAGCCATTGTCTCTCTTGCCAAAATGGATAATGATTGGATAGATTCTGCCTATCGTAGGAAAGATATATCCTAAGGCAGGAATTGATAGATGATTGGATGATGTTTAGTTGATGTTGTAAAATTGGCTCAAGATATGATGTTGACAAGTTGTGATTGATGTTGATTTGATAGTTGATGATTTTGATTAAGGGACAATGCTTTGATAGCACCTACACAACTCTTTCTATTTAAGCAACTCATAACTCACTAACTCATAACTCATTATCCCTCTTTGTGTAAGGTCATTAGTCTACCCCAAACAAAGAAAGACATCCCTTTTGTGCAAACCACAAATCTCGGTCCTACCTAAGCTCAATTTGTCGACTACCAAAATCATCCACATCACACATCAAAAAATCAAACATCAAACAAAACGTCGTCCATCACCTATCTCTTTGGTCCAACATTTGTGCAAAATCAATATCGCCCATCCATATCACCCTTAGGTTGAAACCTTTAGAAATACATATCGATCTTCCACCACATCTTCTCCCCTATTTCATCTCACTACCACATCCATCTTTGGGTCCAACGTAATCAAATCAGATTCTCTAAGGTCTCCATCCCCATCTCATCCTACATCTAGAAATCAACCCCATATACGTGCATGCCCCCATTCTAGATGTTTTCGCCACATACCATGATAAAGTAAGATCAAGGTAGCTTTGATGTGATCTTCGAATAAGACAAAAGATAAAAATCAAAAACCAAAAGACCAACAAACCAAACAAGTAGCCATTGTATCTCTTGCCAAGATGGATGATGATTTGATAGATTCTGCCTATCGTAGGAAAGATATATCCTAAGGCAGGGATTGATAGATGATTTGATGATGTTGTAAAATTGGCTCAAGATGTGTTGGTGACTTTTGGGAAGAGTGGAGGATAATGGGGGACAACTGAATTTTAAATTCAGTGAGTGGAGGATAGTGGGGGCAACTGAATTTTAAATTCAGTTTAGTGGAGGATAGTGGGGGACCACTAAATTTTAAATTTAGTTTAGTGGAGGATTGTGGAGGATGAGGTAAGCAAGGTTAATTAAGTATTATCTTAATTAACTTAAGCCTAGGTTAATTAGATAAGCATGATTTATCCTAATTAACAGGGATTACGGAAATGGATAAATCAACTAAATAAATATTAGGAATATTCATTCAATTGATAGGATAGGGTTGTAAGATTAAATGGATTAATTAGGTGAATTAATTGATCACCAGGGATATGCAGATGGAGAGAGTGGATTAGTGTAGAGGTACAGGAAATTGGTTTGTAGAGAAATTCAATTTTTGGTGTCTACATTATTAGTTCAATTTTGAGGATAATATGATGGAAAATAGGGTAATGAAGGGATAATTGGCTAAGGTTTTAGACTATTGAATTAATGAAATTAATTCAATTTTGGGGATAATATGATGGAAAATAGGGTAATGAAGGGATAATTAATTAAATAAAAAATTAATTAATTGGTTAGGAGGGAAATTGACATGTTTAGGGATGTCAGGAGTCAGTTCGATGGTAGAAGATATTTTTAGAAATTTAATTAATTGGTTAGGAGGGAAATTGACATGTTTAGGGATGTCAGGAGTCGGTTCGATGGTAGAAGACATTTTTAGGTGTCTACATTTGCCCCTCTTTGAGATGGTGTTGCGGCTAAGTAACATCATTTCAAAGAAGTTAAAACATTGAGTTAGATTGGATAGAAAAAAGATTTTGGCTTAGAAGAATAGTTATACCTTCTTGACTTATTATCTCCATTCGGTGCTAATTTGAAAGGAAGTAGTACCCTCGAGGTATATTAAACTCCTAGTAGAGCTAGTCAAAACCTTAAGTGGTTTATTGGATGCTCGTAAGGTGCTAATCCCTCGGATATTCCCCCACTATGAACCTTTGTTTTAGTGGCTCAAATCCCTCTACTTGTTCTACAAGTATTGTCCTTGCTTCACCTTAGGTTGTGCATGCTTGGTAAATCTTTCATAAATCAAACCTTTAGCCATTGTGTTTTTGTGCTTGATTGTTTGTCTACTTGCCAAGAAAAATTGAATTCATCCTAAATTAATCCTAATCACATCCTTGTGACTCTCCATCATCAAATCCTCATCATTCTATCCAAATCATTATCCAATCAACATCATTATCTCCATTCTTGTCAAATCAACCTCAATCGCAATCATCCCTAAGCACATCCTAGTCACATCTCCATCCTTCATCCTCATCCTATCAACATCATCCCAATCATTATCCTAATCATCCCTAATCATTCCATATCAAATCCTAACCATATCCAAGTCATCATCACATCAAATCAACATCAATCCCAATCAACATCTAAATTTCGCAACATCATTATCAAACTCCAAATCCAAATCAACCCAATCAAAAATCAAGACCTTAATTGATCACCTAATCAAATCAACCCAATCAACCCTCTTGCTTAAGATCATTAGTCTATCTTAAGCATAGAGGACTATTCATCAAATCAAATCGAATCATCCTAAGGTCTTGAAATTTGATCCTTAACATCACAATCGTCCCCCATCATCCCATACTCTCTCCCACAAAATGGATCTTTATGAATCAATACAACAATTATAAAGACTTAGAAAAGTCTATGCGAACATGGATCCTAATGCTAAGGAACAATTCAAAAATGACATTAAAGATATCCCCTTAGCACACCTCATCATTAGAGAATCCCAAACCCCTACCCCATCTTCATCATATCAACCCTCATCATATCAACCTTCAACATCTTACATATCCACACCATGGACCTGATACCAACCTCCATCATGTCAACAAACACCCTACACATCATCCCCTTCCACATCATATCAATTGTCATTCTTTCAACCTTCATACCAACCTACATCTTACATATCCACACCATCAACCTCCCATCAACCTTCATCATATCAACTTCCATCATATCAACCTCCATCATCCTCATATCAACCTTCAACCTCATACCAACTTCCATCATATCAACCTTCATCATATCAACCTTTCCTCTCATATCAATCACCATCCCCTTACACATCCATGCCATCATACTTATCCAACCAATCACTACCTCCACCTTATCCATCCCCCAACCTTTGTCATGCTAACTTTGATCAAGGGAACACCAATCTAGCACACCTTATCTCTGAAATCCAAAGCTCATATCAACAACCAAATCCCCCATCTCCTAATCCCCATCCTCCAATCCACCCATCACACTATCCCTCCAACCTTATCAACCTTAATCCATCACCTTATGTATCTCCCAATCCACCAACCCCTATCACCCATCCCAAAATTGAATTAATTTCATTAATTCAATAGTCTAAAACTTTAGCCAATTATCCCTTCATTACCCTATTTTCCATCATATTATCCTCAAAATTGAATTAATTTCATTAATTCAATAGTCTAAAACCTTAGCCAATTGATTTAATAAATATGCAATATTTATTATTTCAATTTCCCTCTATCCTAAGTCCTAAATCCACCTCACAAAATTCGCCTCATCAATCAACCTCATCTTTCTTCCTCATCTCTTCCACCTCACCATGTTGCACATATAATTAAATATTCTTAATATTTAATTAGCTAATCTCCTCTATTATCTAAAAATGAATCTTTAATTAAATTCTCATCCACTAATTGAATTCTTAATTCAATTGTCCTCCACTCCTCCACTAATTGAATTCTTAATTCAATTGTTCCCCACTATCCTCCACCAATTAAATTTTTAATTCAATTATTCCCCACTATCCTCCACTATTGAATTCTTAATTCAATTATTCCCCACTATCATCCACTATTGAATTCTTAATTCAATTATTCCCCACTATCATCCACGATTGAATTCTTAATTCAATTGTCTCCCACTATCCTCCACTATTGAATTCTTAATTCAATTGTCATAACCCACTATCCTCCACTATTGAATTAAGATAGTGGGTTATGACAGCAATTTGGATAGTGAAACCAATCCAGGTGCATCCATTCTAATCTTTCATCTTCAATCTTGTTTTCATTACACATTGGCACGCCCGGTCTCGGATGTAATCATCAGTTTGTGAAGGTTTTTGGTGTCAAAATTTTTATTTTCTAACCCTTGTTTTAGCAAAGTTTTGCAAGTTTTGGGGGTGAGTTGTTGCAGGTCGCATCTTGGGCTAGTCTATTTGCTCCGTTTTCGTTCTAGTGACTTGCAGGTGATCATACAAGGCTGGAACAACATCATACATGAACATCTACAACAATTTGGATAGCAAATTAACCAGGTGCAATCATTTCCTCTCTTATCTTTTCATCTTGTTTGCAAACACATTTGGATTTTGGGCTTAAAACGAATATTAGCTCTTGTTTGTCATGTCTTGTGCACTTGCACGTTTATGTTATCCCATAGGGTAGAATCAAAGTATCCTCTCCCCTTGCCTTCAAAAGGATCTTGGGTGAAGAGAAATGGTTCTATTCTATTTTTCTTTTTAGGACGTGGGCCTGCCCTTGAGACACATCCATTCGGAGAACTCATTGGCGACCCCAAGCGGTACTTTCATCTGGTCCGCTATATGTAAATTGAGGATAAGGTGAAAGCCAAGTCTAATCGGTATGAGCGCTTACCATTCGGTGATAGTTTGAAAGGAAGTAGTACCCTTGAGGTATATTAAATTCCTAGTAGAGCTAGTCAAAACCTTAAATGGTTTATTGGATGCTTGTAAGGTGCCGATTCCCTGGATGTTTCCCCACTATGAACCTTTGTTTTAGTGGCCCAAATCCCTCTACTTGTTCAACAAGTATTGTCCTTGCTTCACCTTAGGTTGTGCATGCTTGATAAATCTTTCATAAATCAAACCTTTAGCCATTGTGTTTTTGTGCTTGATTGTTTGTCTACTTGCCAAGAAAAATTGAATTCATCCTAAATCAATCCTACTCACATCCTTATCACTCTACATCATCAAATCATCATCCTTCTATCTAAATCATTATCCAATCAACATCATTATCTCCATTCTTGTCAAATCAACCTCAATCGTAATCATCCCTAAGCACATCCTAGTCACATCTCCATCCTTCATCCTCATCCTATCAACATCATCCCAATCATTATCCTAATCATCCCTAATCATTCCATATCAAATCCTAACCATATCCAAGTCATCATCACATCAAATCAACATCGATCCCAATCAACATCCAAATCCCCCAACATCATTATCAAACTCCAAATCCAAATCAACCCAATAAAAAATCAAGACCTTAATTGATCACCTAATCAAATCAACCCAATCAACCCTTTTGCTTAAGATCATTAGTCTATCTTAAGCATAGAGAACCATTCATCAAATTAAATCGAATCATCCTAAGGTCTTGAAATTTGATCCTCAACATCACAATCATCCCCCATCATCCCATACTCTCTCCCACAAAATGGATCTTTATGAATCAATACAACAAGTACAAAGAATTAGAAAAGTCTATGAGCACATGGATCCTAATGCTAAGGAACAATTCAAAAATGACATTAAAGATATCCCCTTAGCACACCTCATCATTGGAGAATCCCAAACCCCTCCCCCATCTTCATCATATCAACCCTCATCATATCAACCTTCAACATCTTACATATCCACACCATGGACCTCATACCAACCTCCATCATATCAATAAACACCCTACACATCATCCCCATCCACATCATATCAATCGTCATTCTTTCAACCTTCATACCAATCTACATCTTACATATCCACACCATCAACCTCCCATCAACCTTCATCATATCAACTTCCATCATATCAACCTCCATCATCCTCATATCAACCTCCATCATCCTCATATCAACCTTCAACCTCATACCAACTTCCATCATATCAACCTTTACCCTCATATCAATCACCATCCCCTTACACATCCATGCCATCATACTTATCCAATCAATTCATACCTCCACCTTATCAATCCCCCAACCTTTGTCATGCTAACTTTGATCAAGGGAACACCAATCTAGCACACCTTATATCCGAAATCCAAACCTCATATCAACAACCAAATCCCCCATCTCCTAATTCCCATCCTCCAATCCCGCCATCACCATATCCCTCCAACCTTATCAACCTTAATCCATCACCTTATGTATCTCCCAATCCATCAATCCCTATCACCCATCCACTATCTAATCCACCATCAAATCTTCCAAGTCCCAACACTATCACATCCAAAGAATCCTTGTGGGATTTCTTCCAAAGAACATCACCAAGCAAAGCAAAGGAATCCCCCACCCCTCCAACACCATCATCTAGTCCAATACCTATCTTTGAACCCATCCACGAACCATCACAACCTAATCCCATCACCCACATATCTAATTCCAATCCTAATCCCACACCAACCACCATCATTATCCATCCATTATATTGCTCTTCAACCCATACACTCATGAAGGATGCCATCCATTGGCTATTAGCAAGGAATCAAACACTCTCATGCAATCCAACATCCATCAAATCTATTGAACAAACCCCTATCATAAGTCAAGAACCATCATGTAGCCATGTTCAAGAACACATAAGTCAAACACCTATTGCATCCATCCAAGCACCTATCACATCTATCGAAGTCACTCCCACTTCTATCAAACCACATGAGTTATGTCAAGAATCAAATCCAAAGCATGTTGAAACATCAATCCTTTCTCCTAATCAAGATCTCACCATCCCATCTAATCCCATCCCCGATCCCCTCCTATCTATTGGTCAACTTATTGATCTCACACCATCTTCTACCACCCCTTTAACATCCCCCATGAATCCTTCACCTCCATCTACCAATCCCATCCCAAATCCATCCCCTTATCCACTTGGAAAAAACACCTTCATCCATGGTAAACCCCTCGTAGGAGGTGAACAACTTCTTCTTGCATCAAAACCATGCTCAAATTTCTCTCAAATCTCTAATCTATCTATCATCTAATCCTTCATCTATATTTGTGTTGAAAGCAAGAGCAATCCACATCTACACACTAGTCTTGGGTAAAATCAGAGGAGACTATCAGGTGCAACCACAAAAAAATGAGAGCCATTGATCTCATTTTTTGATCCTCACCCTCCATTCCTTTTTCAAAAATCTATAAATGAAACCCTCACCCAAGCCATTCATAACAACTTCTTCTTGCATCAAAACCATGCTCAAATTTCTCTCAAATCTCTAATCTATCTATCCTCTAATCCTTCATCTATATTTGTGTTGAAAGCAAGAGCAATCCACATCTACACACTAGTCTTGGGTAAAATCGGAGGAGACTATCGGGTGCAACTCCTTTCCGCTTGGATTTATGGGTCATTATGAAGGTATAATCGTCTATTTTTGCATTTAATTTATATATTAATCTTCATTTTGATTTCACATATTACATTGGCACGCTCGGTCTCGGATCTAATCGTCAATTTGTGAAGGTTTTGTTGTCAAAATCTTTATTTTCTAACCCTTGTTTTAGCAACGTTTTGCAAGTTTTGGGGGTGAGTTGTTGCAGGTCGCATCTTGGGCTAGTCTATTTGCTCCGTTTTTGTTCTAGTGACTTGCAAGTGATCATACAAGGCTGGAACAACATCAGGATCAACAAATACAACAATTTGGATAGCGAAACCAATCTGGGTGCATCCATTCTAATATTTCATCTTCAATCTTGTTTTCATTACACATTTCGATTTGAATTTAAAACGAACATTCTCTAATGGATGCAAGAAGAAGTTGTTATGAATGGCTTGGGTGAGGGTTTCATTTATAGATTTTTGAAAAAGGAATGGAGGGCGAGGATTAAAAGATGAGATCAATGGCTCTCATTTTTTGTGAATCTTTAATTCATAATGGATGAATTAAAATTTTTTTTTTGAGAAAAGTGGGTTATGACAATTGAATTAATAATTCAATAGTGGAGGATAGTGGGTTATGACAATTGAATTAAGAATTCAATAGTGGAGGATAGTGGGGGACAATTGAATTAAGAATTCAATCGTGGATGATAGTGGGGAACAATTGAATTAAGAATTCAATAGTGGATGATAGTGGGGAATAATTGAATTAAGAATTCAATAGTGGAGGATAGTGGGGAATAATTGAATTAAAAATTCAATTGGTGGAGGATAGTGGGGAACAATTGAATTAAAAATTCAATTAGTGGAGGAGTGGAGAACAATTGAATTAAGAATTCAATTAGTGGATGACAATTTAATTAAAGATTTATTTTTGAATAATGGAGGAGATTAGCTAATTAAAAATTAAGAATATTTAATTATATATGCAACATGGTGAGGTGGAAGAGATGAGGTGGAAAGATGAGGTTGATTGATGAGGCGGATTGATGAGGTGGATTTTGTGAGGTGGATTTAGGACTTAGGATAGAGGGAAATTGAAATAATAAATATTGCATATTTATTAAATCAATTGGCTAAGGTTTTAGACTATAGAATTAATGAAATTAATTCAATTTTGACGATAATATGATGGAAAATAGGGTAATGAAGGGATAATTGGCTAAAGTTTTAGACTATTGAATTAATGAAATTAATTCAATTTTGGGAATAATATGATGGAAAATAAGGTAATGAAGGGATAATTAATTAAATAAAAATTTAATTAATTGGTTAGGAGGGAAATTGACATGTTTAGGGATGTCAGGAGTCAGTTCAATGGTAGAAGACATTTCTAGGTGTCTACATTTGCCCCTCTTTGAGATGGTGTTGCAGCTAAGTAACATCATTTTAAAGAAGTTAAAACATAGAGTTGGATTAAATAGAAAAAAGATTTTGGCTTAGAAGAATAGGGTAAGGTTTGGGGATAATTGGTATGCCTCAATGTATAAAGCACAAAAGCCTAAAGATGTTATCCCTTCCAAGCAAAATCAAAAATCCAAATGGCTATCAAAGCCCACACTATCACAAGAAAAAGCAAAAACAAAAATGGTGTGGGTCCCTAAGCAAAGATCAATCAAAACAAATGAGGCATCTACATCCCAATCCACTCCAAACTCCCAAACATCTTGCTCCACATCTAAAAATCTCATAAATCCTAAGTCTATTTGGGTCCCTAAAACCCCAAATCAATCATACAAAAATCCCCCATCCCAATCCCCATTACTCCCAACTCCACATTCAAAGTACAAGCTTCTAAATACATCAGGGTGTGTGCAACTGTTGGTCTTGGTTCCCCTCCATCACTTAACATTCCCACATACCCCCATCTCTCCATCTTTCATTCACTATCCTACATATCTTCCCCATCACATTCCTATGGTCCATGCTTTTGCATAATCCACATCATAATCCATTATCCACCATCCATTCCTTCTTCTCCTATCTTCCAACAATCCATGCAATCATAATCCATAATGCTATCCAACATGGGACCATCTTCTCCTTGCTATGGAAACAGACGCTAGAGTCCCCATTCCATCAAAAAAGCAAAAAAATCAAAACAATCAAGAAAATAGTAAAGAGAAAAATCCGTCCAATGGTAAAAACCACTCCTTGTGGCACCTTGGGAAAGTACCTTGATGAAAACCCCTTGTGGGCATCATGTGTAATCCCTTCTCCATCCATTTTGTATCCTGCAAAACCATCTAATCATCCACATCCATAACATCCTTTTGCATATCCTATCCATATATCCTTATCCTATCATATTCCTATCCACTACCCCCTATTTATCAATCCAAATAACCCACTATCCTCCACTATTGTATCATCTATCAATCCCTAATCATCAAATCCTCATCATTCTATCCAAATCATTATCCAATCAACATCATTATCTCCATTCTTGTCATATCAACCTTCAAACTCATACCAACTTCCATCATATCAACCTTCATCATATCAACCTTTACCCTCATATTAAGTCATTTGGATGTTGATTGGGATTGATGTTGATTTGACGTGATGATGACTTGGATATGGTTAGGATTTGATATGGAATGATTTCTTGGTCTGTCTCATGCCTGCCGCCTTCTCCCCGTCCAATCTCCCGAGGGGGCGTCCTATCATCATAACCTGTACTAGGGGCAAACTGGGGCATGTATCATTATTAGACTATTCTTATTCTTTGAAACAATGTGATAAAACACATTGCTTCAAAGAGGGGCAAAATGTAGACACCTAAAATTGGCTCAGGTTGAATTAAGTAAATATTCTAATATTTATCTTAATTCTTATTTTCTTCTGTCAATTAAATAAATATTATAAGTTTATTTGATTGGTTCACTATCCTACAATTAAATAAAATCATTTTATTTAATTAAAATCCCTAAATTCTTCTAATGTCTCAAATCCTAAATCCACCTCACAAAATCTACCTCATCAATCCACCTCATCCCTTCCACCTCACCATGTTGCACATATAATTAAATATTCTTAATATTTAATTAGCTAATATCCTCCAAAATCCAAAAATAAATTCTTAATTCAATTATTTCCCACTATCATCCACTATTGAATTCTTAATTCAATTGTCCCCCACTATCCTCCACTATTGAATTCTTAATTCAATTATTTCCCACTATCATCCACTATTGAATTCTTAATTCAATTGTCCCCCACTATCCTCCACTAACTAAATTCTTAATTCAATTGTCCCCCACTATCCTCCACTATTGAATTCTTAATTCAATTGTCATAACCCACTCTTCTCAAAAAAAGAATTTTTAATTCATCCATTATGAATTAAAGATTCACAAAAAATGAGAGCCATTGATCTCATCTTTTGATCCTCACCCTCCATTGCCTTTTCAGAAAATCTATAAATGAGACCATTCTCTAAGCAATTAGGACACAACTTCTTCTTGCATCAAAACCATGCTCAAAATTCTCTCAAATCTCTAATCTATCTATCCTCTAATCCTTCATCTATATTTGTGTTGAAAGAAAGAGCAATCCACATTTGAATCAAATAGGGTTATCTAATCTAGGAGCTCTTGGGTGCAAGCTTCCTCCTCCCTTGATGAGATTGGGTCTTAATGTGAGGTATAACTTTGTGTTTTATGCATTTAGTTTATGTTTTCATTTCATTTTGTTTTTAAATTTTTCTTATATATATCTTAATTCTTTGGAGGAAATCCCACAAGGATTGAGTGCATGTCATGGTGTTAGGATTTGGAAGATGTGATGGTGGATTAGATGGTGGATGGGT
This sequence comes from Cunninghamia lanceolata, assembly GCA_027924645.1. Classification (NCBI taxonomy): domain Eukaryota; kingdom Viridiplantae; phylum Streptophyta; class Pinopsida; order Cupressales; family Cupressaceae; genus Cunninghamia; species Cunninghamia lanceolata. The sequence continues at coordinate 783,964 of BSBN01000250.1, forward strand.
GAATGGGGTTGGTGGTTTGGGAGATACATAGGGTGATGGATTAAAGTTGACAGGATGGGGATTGGAGGATGGGGGATTTGTATGGGGAAATGGTTGTTGATATGAGATTTGGATTTCGGAGATAAGGTGTGCTAGATTGGTGTTCCCTTGATCAAAGTTAGCATGACAAAGGTTGGGGGATGGATAAGGTAGAGGTATTGATTGGTTGGATAGGTATGATGGCATGGATGTGTAAGGTAATGGAGATTGATATGAGGGTAAAGGCTGATATGATGAAGGTTGATATGATGGAAGTTGGTATGAGTTTGAAGGTTGATATAAGGTTGAAGGTTGATATGAGGTTGATAGAGTGGATATGTAAGATGTAGTTTGGTATGAAGGTTGAAAGAATGAAGATTGATATGATGTGGATGGGGATGATGTGTAGGGTGTTTGTTGATATGATGAAGGTTTGTATGAGGTCAATGGTGTGGATATGTAAGATGTTGAAGGTTGATATAGTGAGGGTTGATATGATGAAGATGGGGGAGGGGTTTGGGATTCTCCGATGATGAGGTGTGCTAAGGGGATATCTTTAATGTCATTTTTGAATTGTTCCTTAGCATTGGGATCCATGTTCGCATAGACTTTTCTAAGTCTTTGTAATTGTTGTATTGATTCATAAAGATCCATTTTGTGGGAGAGAGTATGGGATGATGGGGGATGATTGTGATGTTAAGGATCAAATTTCAAGACCTTAGGATGATTCGATTTGATTTGATGAATGGTTCTCTATGCTTAAGATAGACTAATGATCTTAAGCAAGAGGGTTGAATGGGTTGATTTGATTAGGTGATCAATTAAGGTCTTGATTTTTGATTGGGTTGATTTGGATTTGGAGTTTGATAATGATGTTGGGGGATTTGGATGTTGAATGGGATCGATGTTGATTTGATGTGATGATGACTTGGATATGGTTAGGATTTGATATGGAATGATTAGGGATGATTAGGATAATGATTGGGATGATGTTGATAGGATGAGGATGAAGGATGGAGATGTGACTAGGATGTGCTTAGGGATGATTGCGATTGAGGTTGATTTGACAAGAATGGAGATAATGATGTTGATTGGATAATGATTTGGATAGAAGGATGATGATTTGATGATGTAGAGTGACAAGGATGTGATTAGGATTGATTTAGGATGAATTCAATTTTTCTTGGCAAGTAGACAAACAATCAAGCACAAAAACACAATGGCTAAAGGTTTGATTTATGAAAGATTTATCAAGCATGCACAACCTAAGGTGAAGCAAGGACAATACTTGTTGAACAAGTAGAGGGATTTGGGCCACTAAAACAAAGGTTCGTAGTGGGGGAACATCCGGGGGATCGGCACCTTATGAGCATCCAATAAACCACTTAAGGTTTTGACTAGCTCTACTAGGAGTTTAATATACCTCGAGGGTACTACTTCCTTTCAAACTAGCACCGAATGGTAAGCGCTCATACAGATTAGACTTGGCTTTCGCCTTATCCTCAATTTACATATAGCGGACCAGATGAAAGTATCGCTTGGGGTCGCCAATGAGTTCTCTGAATGGATGTGTCTCAAGGGTAGGCCCGAGTCCTAAAAAGAAAAATAGAATAGAACCATTTCTCTTCACCCAAGATCCTTTTGAAGGCAAGGGGAGAGGATACTTTGATTCTACCCTATGGGATAACACAAACATGCAAGTGCACAAGACACGGCAAACAAGAGAATGTTCGTTTTAAGCACAAATCGAAATGTGTAATGAAAACAAGATTGAAGATGAAAGATTAGAATGGATGCACCCGGATTGGTTTCACTATCCAAATTGTTGTATTTGTTGATCTTGATGTTTTTCCAGCCTTGTATGATCACCTGCAAGTCACTAGAACAAAAACAGAGCAAATAGACTAGCCCAAGATGCGACCTGCAACAACTCACCCCCAAAACTTGCAAAACTTTGCTAAAACAAGGGCCAGAAAATGAAGATTTTGACAACAAAACCTTCACAAACTGACGATTAGATCCGAGACCGGGCGTGCCAAATGTAGATTAGGAAAACAAAATAAACTAAAAACACAAACTAATTGCATAAAAACACAAAGCTGTACCTCACAGGAAGACCCAATCTCATCAAGGGAGGAGGGGGCTTGCACCCAAGAGCTCCTAGATTAGATAACCCTATTTGATTCAAATGTGGATTGCTCTTGCTTTCAACACAAATATAGATGAAGGATTAGAGGATATATTGATTAGAGATTTGAGAGAAATTTGAGCATGGTTTTGATGAAAAAAGAAGTTATGAATGGCTTGGGTGAGAGTTTTATTTATAGATTTTTGAAAAAGGAATGGAGGGTGAGGATCAAAAGATGAGATCAATGGCTCTCATTTTTTGTAAATCTTTAATTCATAATGGATGAAATAAAAATTCTTTTTGAGAAGAGTGGGTTATGACAATTGAATTAAGAATTCAATAGTGGAGGATAGTGGGTTATGACAATTGAATTAAGAATTCAATAGTGAAGGATAGTGGGGGACAATTGAATTAAGAATTCAATGAGTGGAGGATTGTGGGGGACAACTAAATTTTAAATTCAGTTTAGTGGAGGATTGTGGAGGATGAGGTAAGCAAGGTTAATTAAGTATTATCTTAATTAACTTAAGCCTAGGTTTATCAGATAAGCATGATTTATCTAATTAATAAAGATTAGGGAAATGGATAAATCAACTAAATAAATATTAGGAATATTCATTCAATTAATAGGATAGGGTTGTAAGATTAAATGGATTAATTAGGTGAATTAATTGATCACCAGGGATATGCAGATGGGGAGAGTGGATTAGTGTAGAGGTACAAGAAATTAGTTTGTAGAGCAATCCAATTTTCAGTGTCTACATTTGCCCCTCTTTGAGATGGTGTTGCGGCTAAGTAACATCATTTCAAAGAAGTTAGAACATAGAGATGGATTGGATAGAAAAAAGATTTTGGTTTGGAAGAATAGGGTAAGGTTTGGGGATAATTGGTAAGGGTGATGCCCCCTCGAGAGGATAGGCGAGTTGCGAGAACACGGTTGTGCTCTCGAAATTGATGAAACATATTGGTTGAACTGGTCAAAGGATAAGTGGTGGGATGAAAGGATGATGATGTTCGGAGATGATTGGTGGATGATCATTGTGTTGAAACTGAATTTGAGCAATCCTAGGTTTGATATAGCAAAGTGGATATGTTCACCAAGGTATAGAAGACTAGGGTGATGATGTTTATCCAACGTTTGCATGGACGAGACACGTAGACAAAGGGATGATCCCATGCATGCCCAAGGTAGTACAACCTTTTCTAGATGAGGGAAGGGGACTCATAGCATAAGCCCTTAGTTCACAAAAGGTATGATGAACCTTAGATACATAAGGAGATCAATATGCTAGAACCGACCCTATGATCAACAAGATATGAATACTAGCTTGGAGTAATGAGACCAACCCACAAGCACAACATACAAAAGCAAGACTATGCCCCATTCTAGATGTTTTCGCCACATACCATGATATAGTAAGATCAAGGTAGCTTTGATGTGATCTTTGAATAGGACAAAAGATAAAAATAAAAAATTAAAAGACCAACGAACCAAACAAGTAACCATTGTATCTTTTGCCAAAATGGATGATGATGTGATAGATACTGCCTATCGTAGGAAAGATATATCCTAAGGCAGGGATTAATAGATGATTTGATGATGTTGTGATGATTGGATAGATTCTGCCTATCGTAGGAATGACATATCCTAAGGCAAGAATCGATTGATGATTGGATCATGATTAGTTGATGTAAGATTGGCTCAAGATATGATGGTGACAAGTTATGGTTGATGCTGATTTGATAGTTGATGATTTTTGATAAGGGATGATGCTTTGATAGGTGATACAGTGCTTGGATCTAGTGTAAGCTTATTGAGGATAGATGTGATGATGATGTGGGATGATGATAAATGCGATGATGATGAGAGTGTGATGGAGCAAGTTTGATGTTTTGCGATGTATAGATTGTTTTGGTATTTTGTGTGTTTTCTATTGTTTTTATATTTTTTGATATTTGTGATGTTTTTGGATTTTTGATTTTGTGATGTTTTTTGATGTTTTGATTTTTTTTTTGATGTTTTGATTTTTTTGGAAAGGGCATGATTTATTATGATGGTTTCCTTGGATTTCATGTGGATAACCTTTGTGCTAAATACCAATGACAAGGGAACACCAAGTCTAGAGGTGAAGGTGATGGGGTTGGATAGGGGGATTGGCAATGAACGGATAATGGATAGGAGTCTTTGATAAATGGATAGATAAATGCAGATAAGATGTAGGATGGGGGATGAAGGATCTAGTAGGAAGACATGATAAGTAGGTGGAGGGATTGTTAGTGGAAGGTGATAGAGAGGAGATTCATGATAGATGGATTGCAAGATAGATGGATGGGAGATGGGGATAAGGATTTTCTCCAAGGGTTAGAGTGCAAGGAATCATATGCCCCAGTGCTTAGGATTTTGCATGATGGGTTCAAGTTTGAATGGATGGATTTTTCAGTAGGTGGATGGAGGAGAGACTGACAAAGGGAGTATGCCAAGAGGCCTCCAAAGCATGTTGTTGATATGTTGCCCCTTGTCTTTATCAAGATCTAGGGTGAGAAATGGTTAAAACAAGATATAATGGATATGATGGATGGGAAATGATAGGATACATAGGGGATGGTGGATAGGAATATGATAGGATAAAGATAAGACAGTGGATAAGATGTGCAAGGATATTATGGATGTGGATGAAGGATACGGTTTTGCCCCCAAGTGTAGGGATACAAAATGGATGGAGAAGGGATTACACATGACACCCACAAGGGGTTTTAATCATGGTACTTGCCCAAGGCACCACGAGGAGTGGGTTTCACCATTGGACAGATTTTTTCTCCTTACTATTTTCTTGATTTTTTGATTTTTTTGCGTTTTTGATGGAATGGGTACTCTAGCGTCTGTTTCCATAGCAAGGAGAAGATGGTCCCATGTTGGATAGCATTATGGATGGTGATTGCATGGATGTTGGATGGTGGATAATAGATTATGGTGTGTATAATGTGGATTATGATGTGGATTATGTAAAAGAATGGACCATAGGAATGTGACGGGGAAGATATGTAGGATAGTGGATGAAAGATGGAGAAATGGGGGTATGTGGGAATTGCAAGTGGTGGAGGGGAACCAAGACCAACGGTTGCACACACCGTGATGTATTTGGAAGCTTGTACTTTGGATGTGGAGTTGGGAGTAGGGGATTGGGATGGGGGATTTTTGTATGATCAATTTGGGGTTTTAGGGACCCAAATAGACTTAGGATTTATGTGATTTTTAGATATGGAGCAAGATGTTTTGGAGTTTGGAGTGGATTGGGATGTAGATGCCTCATTTGTTTTGATTGATATTTGCTTAGGGACCCACACCATTTTTGTTTTTGCTTTTTCTTCTGATGGTGTGGGCTTTGATAGCCATTTAGATTTTTTATTTTGCTTGGAAGGGATAACATCTTTAGGCTTTTGTGCTTTATGCATTGAGGCATTCAAATTATTTCTTTTGAATCCCATGGATTTGGGGGAAGCTTCATATTTGAAAGATGTGTGCTTTTGTTGGTCTTGATTGGGAATTTTAGGGAATTTATGGGTGTATAAATTAAAAGTGGATTTATGGATAAATGGGTGAGGAGATTTGAGGATGGGGATATTAGGAGGTGAGAGGATGGGAGGATAAGAGGATAAGATGATTTGTGGATAGGGATGTTTGGTGTTGGTAGGATAGGAGGTAGAGTGGATTTGATAGAGATATTTGGGGTTGGAAGTAATGGAGGTAAATTTGATGGAGGAAGATGGATGGTCACATGCTTTTGCAAATGATAGGATGATGGAGGATGGATGGCAACATATGTTTTGGGGGTGCGATGAGATGCACCATGTTTGGGATTGGATGAATGGATTTTGGAAGGTGGGTGGATGGTATCGACATGTTTAGGTTGTTTGCCTTGAGATATATAGCCAAGGCCATGCGAGGATGGATGGAATGGTGTGAATGGGCTCCAATATGCCTTGTTCATGAAGGCCTAAGCCTGTGCCTTGATAGTTCATATGTTGGAGCATGTGACATACAATGGGATGTTTGTTGCTTTGGAAACAAGATACGAGTCCCTTATTTGTTGGAGAAAGATAGGTGATAGATGGAAGTTGTTCACCTCCTATGAGGGGTTTACCACGGATGAAGGTGCTTTTTCCAAGTGGATAAGGGGATGGATTTGGGATGGGATTGGTAGATGGAGGTGAAGGATTCATTGGGGATGGCAAAGGGGTGGTAGAAGATGGTGTGAGATTAATAAGTTGACCAATAGATAGGAGGGGATCGGGGATGGGATTAGATGGGATGGTGAGATCTTGATTAGGATAAAGGATTGATGTTTCAACATGCTTTGGATTTGTTTCTTGACATAGCTCATGTGTTTGGATAGAAGTGGAAGTGACTTGGATAGATGTGGGAGTGACTTGGATAGATGTGGTGGGTGTTGGGCTTATGCATTCTTGAACATGGCGGCATGATGGTTCTGGAGTTATGATAGGATATTGTTCAAGAGGTGTGGTGGATTGTGGATTGCATGAGGGTGTTTGATTCCTTGCTAATAGCCAATGGATGGCATTCGTCATGAGTATATGGGTTGAAGAACAATATAATGGATGGATAATGATGGTGGATGGTGTAGAATTGGGATTGGGATTGGATAGGTGGGTGATAGGATTAGGTAATGATGGTTCTTGTATGGGTTCAAGGATAGGTGTGGGATTGGATGGTGGTGTTGTAGGGGTGGGGGATTTGGGGGATTCCTTTGCTTTGCTTTCATTTTTAGGTGATGTGATCATACAAGGCTGGAACAACATCAGGATCAACAAATACAACAATTTGGATAGCGAAACCAATCTGGGTGCATCCATTCTAATCTTTCATCTTCAATCTTATTTTCATTACACATTTTGATTTGGGCTTAAAACGAACATTCTCTTGTTTGTCGTGTCTTGTGCACTTGCACGTTTGTGTTATCCCATAGGGTAGAATCAAAGTATCCTCTCCCCTTGCCTTCAAAAGGATCTTGGGTGAAGAGAAATGGTTCTATTCTATTTTTCTTTTTAGGACATGGGCCTGCCCTTGAGACACATCCATTCGGAGAACTCATTGGTGACCCCAAGCGGTACTTTCATCCGGTCCACTATATGTAAATTGAGGATAAGGCAAAAGCCAAGTCTAATCGGTATGAGCGCTTACAATTCAGTGCTAGTTTGAAAGGAAGTAGTACCCTCGAGGTATATTAAACTCCTAGTAGAGCTAGTCAAAACCTTAAGTGGTTTATTGGATGCTCGTAAGGTGCGGATCCCTCGGATGTTCCCCCACTATGAACCTTTGTTTTAGTGGCCCAAATCCCTCTACTTGTTCTACAAGTATTGTCCTTGCTTCACCTTAGGTTGTGCATGCTTGGTAAATCTTTCATAAATCAAACCTTTAGCCATTGTGTTTTTGTGCTTGATTGTTTGTCTACTTGCCAAGAAAAATTGAATTCATACTAAATCAATCCTAATCACATCCTTGTCACTCTCCATCATCAAATCCTCATCATTATATCCAAATCATTATCTAATCAACATCATTATCTCCATTCTTGTCAAATCAACCTCAATCGCAATCATCCCTAAGCACATCCTAGTCACATCTCCATCCTTCATCTATTTTACCTATCAACAAAAGTTCTCTTGTTCCTGTATGCTAAGAGATTATGCTCTGTATGTGATTTTGGGTTCTTCCTCTGTTCCAAGGTTCATTTCCTGAGCTGGTTCGACCAAGATGGGTGATCTGTCAAGATAGACTTTATCTATTTCAGGGAGGCCCATGCTTCCATCTTTTGGCGCCTCGTGGAGGTTTTCACCAGGAGATACGTTGTTTATTTTTATTTTTGTAGGATCTGATACTGTCACGGAACGGTTTTCACCATCAGATCCATTTTTTATTTTTATGTTTTTATGACTGGAAGCAGGGGTTGTCTCCCCGAAATAGGCATCTGGATTGAGTTCCATGATGTATCTGACTCTGTGATCTCCCAAAGGGAAGTGATCTCTTACCCCCATCATTGCAGCGATGGCCTCATCGTTAGGTGCGATGTCGAAGATAGGAGGTCCTCGTTGGTCCCAATCAATGAGGTCAGGATAAACTAGTGATAAGTCATTGGGGGGTGAAGGGAGAGTGGTGACAGAGTAAATGGTACAAATGGATGAGTTGAAGAAGTCGGCAAAATGGCTAAAGGAGTCTTGAAGGCCTGGTTCGTTAACATTGTCGACATCTAAGGAGGCCGTAGCGCCGGTAGTGAGGATGCGTTGCGGTTGACCATACCCTAACCCTTGAGTATAGGGATTCTTTGTTGCCTGCAGTGGTTTTACGATTCCCTATTCATGAAGGCCTATACCACCTTGTCCTTTATAGCCCATGCTCTTGACAATTTCAGAACCCTTGTTGTAGATTTCTATTTGGATTGTGGGGGCTTCTTGCTCAGGTTCTTCATCCTTGTATAGCCAGGATGAGAAATCTTCGAGTACATTCTAACCCAGAAGGTGTTTCTTCTCAAAGATGGGCGAGGGTTTGCACATGATGATGACTGTGTTGGCTGCCTCTGCTTTTGGGATGCCAAATGTCTTAGGATTGGGTAATGTACCCACACAAAAGGTGCCCTGTAGGTCATATTCTCACATCCCATGTCGGTTAGCTTGATCTTGACCTCGAGTGGTGGAGGTGCTTGGGATGACGTGGTGGCAATGTTTGTGGGGTTGATATATGAATTTGATGCTATTGGATTGGCTTTAGTGGTGGCTTTATTGTATGGGCAGAAGGTTTGGTTGTGGCCTTCCAGAAAACTGCAGTACTGGAAAGGCTGAGGATCGGCATAGACTGTGACCTCTGTGCCATTGTGAGGGAATTTGAGGCATTGATGGAAGGTGGATGGGACAGCTTGCATGGCATGGATCCATGGTCTGTTGAGAAGGATGTTGTAGGGGAGGTCGAGATCAAGAACCTGACGTTTGGCTTCTAATATTTTCTGTCCCACTTGAATGGGAAGCTTGATAGTGCCTTTAGAGAGGCGTTCAGTGTCATCATATCCTTTGATCGTGATGCACTCGCTGGTGTCGACAACCACATCAGAATACCCCAAGTGTTTTAGCATTTTTAGAGTGCATATGTTGAGACCGGAGCCACCATCTATTAAGACTCTTTTAATGGTGTGCTTGTGGATGCAGACTTCAATGTGCAGGGCATCGTTATGTATGTGATCGGAGGTGGGTAGGTCCTTTTCTGAGAAGGTGAGATGATGGGGTGAGGCGATGTGTCTTACCATGGCTTGGAATTCTGTTACATTCAAGTTGGTAGGGACTTGTGTTTGTAAGAGTGCTTTATCGAGGACATCTTTATGAAGGGGAGATGTGTGAAGCAACTCGAGGATGGAAATTTGTGCGGGTGTCTTTCCTAGGTGTTCTAGGAGGTTATATTGGTGGGTAGGTGGTGCATGTGAGTTTGGGCGAGGAGGTAGGGGATTTGATGTGGATGCGGGTGTTGGTTCAGTGGGAGGGGCTATGAGAATGGATACACGGCCACGGTGGGTTGTAACAGCATAATCAGGTGCTTGTGCGCGGATGGTGACTGTGTTGACATGATGGGATGATGCTTCTATACGTCCTACGATAGGGTCGTAAGATATGGGTGGTGGGGTGATATTGTAGGTTTGGTTGGATGATGAGGCTTTGTTATGATTAGGTAGGGGATCCTTGTAAGCTCCTAGGTTGGCATTTGGTGATGGTTGGGTGCTGTGATTGAGACTGACTAGATTTTATTCGATAAGGTCTTGGATGCAATGTTTGAGTTGCATGCAGTCAGTTGTTTTATGACCCGCAACGTGGTGGTATTCATAGTAGTCGTTCTCATTGTACCATGCAGCTTTTAGTTCATTGTCTTGACGGGGTCTAACGGGTGGAAGCGTGATCAAATTTTGCTTGAGACATCTATCAAGGATGTCTTTGATAGGTTCCCCTAAGGGTGTGAATTGTTTGCGTGGTTGGCGTGGTTTAGTTGGACCTCTCTGGTTATTTACATTTGTTGCATATGTATGCGCAGGTGTTTGGTTTTGTATATGTTTGATGCAGAGCAAAGGATCAACTCAACTTCATACTAGGTAAAGTTCAACTACACCAATGAGCCCAAAAACAAGGATCTTCATGGAAAAGTGGGAACAGCAGTTAAAGTTCCTAAATTATTCTTGGAAATGGTGTTTAGACATGTATTAGATCCCATCCCATCCATTGGAAAAGGTGGATCAAACTTCGAACTACTAGCTCCTTCACAAACCCCAAGAAGGACTAGTAACCTACAAACGGAGAACAGTCCCAATAACTTTCTGTATAAACATCCAAAGGAAAATCTTAGACATGTATTAGATACCCATTATGCCTCCCCACAACATAATCCAGAATGGGTTTGGGTTGTTTTGGAAAATGTGCTCTAAAAATGGATTGGTAATTTTGCTACAAGGGTTCAAACTCAGAAATGTCACTGTGAAATGCCACGAACAGTCATACATAACTTTCATAAAACACAAAATGAGGTCAATCGCTTTAGTCAAATTGTAGATAACATAGTTACAGACATTTTCCCCAAGTTACATAAAGATCCAACGGTGGAAACAAAAGTTATGGCATTTTTCCCAAAACAGGTTACTCTAAAGCAGGGTTTGACAGTCTACACAAAAAATGCAATATCTTGAGCAAAATGAAACCAAAATGCATGAAACCAAAAGCAAATGGAAGGTGATTGATAAAAATTTCATGAAAAATCAGTTAGAAATAAACTCCAGTCCGTACAAGTCCAAAAAATAGCATTTTTCTGATGAAAATGCATAAAAACAGTGCTATCTTATCATTCCACTTCATACATTCAACCACCTCCAAATTTTTGTGAATATTACAAAGCCTTTTAAAGGCATTTCAACATGTCTTTTCAGTTTCCAACCTCCTAGGAACGAACTAGAACAAGGTGACCCTTCACCTTCCCACATTTTGCATCTTTTAGGAATTTTATATTTTGAATAACAACTTTTACATATTATGTCCAAATGACTCCAACATAACTTCAAATGATCAAATTGATCCTATTACAACATTGAATCTCTAAAATGGAATCAAATTCCACAAAATTGGTCCATGAAAACATTAATTTGCCAAGGTGCTTCTGCACCAATGTTGGACGGCCTTCACATCTGTGACGCCGTCATTTAGATTGTTCTTGTTCTTCCCCCAATAACGTGATTTGTCATTTGACTGTGTGTTGGCATTGTTGTTGGTATTGGGGGTGTTGTTATTGGATTTGTAGTAGATGATGTTACGAGGTTATGTGGATATGTGACAGTGGATGGATTGATGTTGGATATATGGACGTTGGGTTGGTTAGATGTGTTGTGAGGTGGTTGGGAGAATAATTGTCATAGGTATGCAATGGTTTGAGGGTTGGGTGGGGGTACACTTGTAGATGTACTTGTTTGTGTGGGGTTCTCTTGTACGTTTAGGGTGATTTGTGGGATAGAAGGGTTTGTGGTAGTGATGGTGGTGGATGTGATAATAGGTTGGGAAACGGTAGGGACGGTGGGATTTGTGGAAATGGTAGATGTGGTGGCGGTTGAGCTTGTGGAAGTGGTAGATACAGTAGGTGTTGATGTTTGAGATGCGGTGGGTTGGGTATGTGAGGTAGATGCTTGGGTATTTGATGGGGTAGGTATGATTGTAGAGGTGGATGGTTGTGATGATGTCATGATGGGGGTAGTTGAGCACCGATTTTGAGAAGATAATCTAGAAATCTGTTTGGATCCGACCGTAGGACTTTGTCAAGCATGTCCATGTTATCGGCATCTTGCATGAAGCTTAAGACATCTAGGTCATCTTGGGAAGTAATGGGGATGTTTTGTGTTGGTGGTGGTGGGGGGGTGATGGTTGTGTTTGTCATAAGTAACTAAAGGGATTTTCATTAGGACCATATGGGGGGATGAAGGAATATGTAGGTGGATTTGGATTGATGGGTTTGTTGTAGCTATCGGTGTTAGACACGCCAAATTGCCAATGTTTTGCCATTTCTTCATTCTTTTTGCTTTGTGATCTTGTTATGGGCATGCACGTATATGGGGTTGATTTCTAGATGTAGGATGAGATGGGGATGGAGACCTTAGAGAATCTGATTTGATTACGTTGGACCCAAAGATGGATGTGGTAGTGAGATGGAATAGGGGAGAAGATGTGGTGGAAGATCGATATGTATTTCTAAAGGTTTCAACCTAAGGGTGATATGGATGGGCGATATTGATTTTGCACAAATGTTGGACCAAAGAGATAGGTGATGGACGACATTTTGTTTGATGTTTGATTTTTTGATGTGTGATGTGGATGATTTTGGTAGTCGACAAATTGAGCTTAGGTAGGACCTAGATTTGTGGTTTGCACAAAAGGGATGTCTTTCTTTGTTTGGGGTAGACTAATGACCTTACACAAAGAGGGATAATGATTTCACTTGGAAGGTAGACTATTGAGTTTAGAAGCAAGATATGATGTGTGTAGGATGAAATCTAGATTGAATTTTAGCTCAAAAGGATGACAAATTTTGATGATTTTTTGATTTGGGAGATTTTGGGGATTTTTGGAATGATTTTCTTATGATAAGGATTTTGGTTTGGTCCAAAAGGTGTGCAAACAATCACTGAAGACAAGCGGATATGAATTTGAATGGGTTTGATATAGCAAAGGGGTCCAACAATGGTGGTGATTAATCCTCTAAGGTCAAAAGAGAAGGTGTGATTTTAGAAAAAATTGGAAGAAAATGGATGGACTGTTGTCAGATTTTTGGGATGTGACTATGGATTACGGTAGTGCAGATGGTGTGGATCACAACTAACTAGGTATCTGTTTTAGGCAAGTCAATCTATGAATAGCACCAATCCACGGGTGAAATGGCGCCACAATCAAACATCGATGGCGCTAAAACCAGGCAGTGTCTGTCAAGGTCCTAAAAAAATAGATTTTTGATGGTAATTTCTTGATTTTTCTTTGTTTGGAATGTGATCAAATGATGTGGTTTGTCTCTTGGCAATGTGTTGCAAATAATTCAAGCACAATAATCACACAAAAATCAAGATTTTGTTTTGTTTTGAAAAAAAGATGTGTGATTTTTTATTTAACAAGCACTTTGAACAACCTAAGGTGAGAATGTGACAGTATTTGTTGAATCCCCTAGTTGCGCCTATTCAAAGCGGGTAGCTCTAGGATCTTGGTAGCACCGGCTCCTCCTTACAATTGCACACACTTCTCATGCATACCAAGATCCAGGTTTCTTATAAGGCTTGTCCTTCACCAAACCTTTAGATTGTCCCTGCTACCTCAGCTAAGAACTGCATGAATCGGGGCCGCTTCAAAGGTTTCCCTTCTGCGTTAACAAATAGAAGGATTTTGGCTTGCTAAACAATGGTTCATAGTAAGGGCATCCGTTCAGGTGGTTATACATGCAGCAACGCTACTCTCCATTATGGAGTCTCCCAGCCTCCAAGGGTTACGCCTTGGAGGGTTTTGGGGGAGGTTGGCTGTCGGTATAACACAACAACACCTGTCGCTTGAGACTTTCGTCCCAAACACCTTATTTTATATAGCAGCTTGGAAGAGCTTGGCTTTAGCTTGATGCCGCTTGGGTCGTTCCCACCTTTCGAAGTGGGGTGGCAGGCCCTCTAAGGATTACAAAAGCAATACAATCACAAAAATATTTTTGATCCGCAAGTTCACTCATAGGTGCGAGGGGAGAGCATACATATTCTAAATGATTGTATCACACTAAACATGGTTCAATTTTAGATCTTTGGATTAAAATGGGGTGTGATTTTTATAATTTTTGTGATGAGCTTTTGATTCCCAAGGTCACCAAATGGTGCGAGGGAAGAGCATACACTTCTCACACTACTAACACAAACCACGAAAACACTTCACACAATTTAAGATGATTTTATTGATTAAATGAGTGAAGAATGCAAGATTGTTGTTCTTTTTAACCCCATGAATTCGTTGATGCAATTTGTTGGTTCTTTTTAAAACCCAAAATTGAAGTGTTTGATTGTTTGTTGGCACATAATTTGTTAATTTTAGAACACCAAATTTTAAATGTTTGGCACACACACATACAAAGATTTGTTTGTTATTGTTTGTTCAATTTTATTACACCAAATCAAAACGTTGTGTAATCTAACATGCCAAAGGGGTTCATTTTTAGATTTCCACTTGAAGTGTTTTTGCTAAACTAGAGATAAAAACATCCTGCAAAAGTTTGTTAGTATCCGCAAAATGATAGTAAAGACCTGCAAGAACACTTGTCAGTACCTGCATAAACAGCTAAGTTAGTTTCAAAAATAGCACTAACAAAATGATAACCGAAAAATATGCTTGGATTTTAGAAAATTTTTGGCATAACCTCCTCTTGTATTTTCTACTTTTCCTACAAACAGAGATCATTTTAGGCACAAAAAGCAGCGGGAAGATCGTTAAAGAGAAGAATTGTGAGTGGAAGTTAGAATAGAGAATGTTTCACAGGGATGGCACTAAAATAGTGTATAGCGCTAATATCTGCCAGAGATAGCACTATTGCGTAGGGTGCTACACCTGCAAAAACACATAACTCACACCAAAAACTCACAAAAAAAAAGATTAGATTCAGACCTTGTGGGTCCCACTGGGCATGCCAATGTAGATTAGGAAAATAAAATGAAGTGAAAACACAAACTAATTGTCGAAAAGGATTAGCACAAAATGGTCTTTATATGCCCATGGGGAACATATTGCTGGGTGGTAATGCCATTCAGCCTGAAAAATGCAGGAGCCACCTATCAAAGAGCCATGATTGTCATCTTCCATGACCTATTCCACCACGTCATGGAAGACTATGTGGACGATTTGCTAGGAAAATCAAAGACCAGAGACGAACACTTAGAGGTGCTGGCTAAGATCTTCAATCGGTTGGAGCAATACAATGTCCGTTTGAATCCAAAAAAATGCGTCTTCGGCGTCACCTCAAGCAAACTTCTGGGATACATAGTCTCAAGAAGAGGAATCGAAGTGGATCCCTCAAAGGTCAAGGCCATCACTAAGATGCCACCTCCAACAACGCTAAAACAGATACAAAGCCTGCAGGGAAAATTCCAGTCTATCCGTCGATTCATTGCCCAACATGCGGATAAGTGCCAACCCTTCCAGCATCTACTCTGAAAAGACATAGCCTTCGTCTGGAACACTTAGTGTCAGAGTGCCTTCGACCAAATAAAAGAATACCTAGCTAATCCTCCTGTGCTAACTCCACCAAGGCAAGGCAAACCCCTCCTACTTTACATCTCCGCAATAGAGACAGCCATCGGAGCCTTGCTAGCACAACTCGACGAGCAGGGGAAAGAAAGAGCCATTTACTATATCAGCCACACCTTGATCTTGTATGAGCTCAATTATACACAAATTGAACGAGCATGTTTAGCCCTTGTCTTTACGTCCCAAAAGTTGAGACACTACATGCTCAATCACAAGACAAAGCTCATTGCTAAGATCGACCCACTGAAATATCTCCTAAACAGAGCTACCCTTATTGGCAGAATGGCTAAATGGGTCATGATTCTAACAAAGTTTGACATAGAATACACTGAGAGAAAGGCCATCAAAGGGCAGGTTATAGCAGATCAGCTGGCTAAAGCACCTATCCCTACAGAGCATCCTACAATTGCAGACTTTCCAGATCAGGCCATCCTGACAATCACACTAGCCACAGGCACATGGAAGATGTATTTTGATGGATCATACACCCACAGAGGCTCGGGGGCAGGCGTCCTGTTTGTTACCCCTCAAGGAGACACAATCCCTAAATCCTTCAAGATCACATTTCCATGTACCAACAATGTAGCAGAGTATGAGGCCCTCATCACAGGTCTCTGCATGACCATCCAATGGAAAATTGAAAAGCTACTAGTGTATGGCAACTCTCAATTGGTCATTAGGCAGGTCAATAATGAATACAAAACCAAGGATGACAAGCTCCTTCCCTATAAAAAGATGGTTGATGATTTCAAAGATTACTTTGAAGACATCCACTTCGAGCAAATCCCACAGCTCAATAACAAAGCAGCCAATGCCATGGCAACTATCAGATCTCTGGTAGACATGAAGAAAGACAGCAAGAAATGCGAGTTCCTGATCGAAGAACTCCCTATCCTAGCATATGATGTTCCTCAATCTGAACTAGTGTGTGAAGTCATTGGTCCCTTGTCCCCGTGGTACCAAGAAACATACCTATATCTCCACGACAACATCCTCCCCCCTAATTTGTCCACCTCACAAAGAAAATCATTCATCCGTCGAGCCTCTCGTTTCATCCTTATAGGCGATACATTATACAAAAGGAGTCTTGATGGTACGCTTCTACGATGTTTAGACTCTAGGGAAGTCGAGGTAGCCTTGGCGGAGGTACACGCCAGCATCTGTGGGGCGCATTCAAGTGGACCCACCCTTTCTAAAAAGATCCTCAGGACCGGATATTATTGGCCCACAATGGAACAAGATTCCCACAAGTTTATCAAGAAATGCCTCCCATGCCAACAGCACAATGATCTCATCCATGCACCAGCACAAGAGCTACAACCGATCACAATGCCATGGCCTTTCTCACAGTGGGGACTCGACCTTGTAGGAAAAATACATCCTCCATCCTCCAATGGCCATAAGTTCATTATCACTGCTACCGAATACTTCACAAAGTGGGTGGAAGCAATACCACTCACCTTCACCACAGGTATCCAAATCTCAAAATTCATCCTCCACTATATCATCTACCGATATGGTATTCCCCATTCCATCGTCACTGATAATGGAAAGCCCTTCAAAAACCAAGAAGTTCGCATCTTGAGCGAAAAATTTGACATCAAACACCACTTCTCCACACCATATTACCATCAAGGAAACGGTCAAGCAGAGGCTTCTAACAAAACCATCCTCTGTATTCTCAAGAAGATAGTCAATGAAGTTGGCCGTGACTAGCACCTCTAACTCAGCCCTGCCCTATGGGCCTACCGCACAAGCATCCACACTCCTATAGGAGCCACCCCATTCTCACTAGTATTCAGATTTGAAGCCATTTTACCTATAGAGGTCAAGCTCCCATCTCTCCAAGTGTCCTTGCACAACATTATCTCTGATGAGGACTACTGCGTCGCAAGGTTGCATCAATTAGAACTACTAGATGAGAAACGCCTGAATGCATTGAATCACTTATAGGCATACCAAAACCGCCTCAGAAGAAGCTACAACAAAAAGATCAAAACAAAAAATTTGAGGTAGGTGACCTTGTCCTAATGGAAAATCAGAAGAACCTGCAAGAGCGTCTGAAGCAAGGAAAGTTTGAACCTAATTGGCTAGGACCTTATGTCATCACCGTCGATTATGGGCCAGGAGCCTATCAGCTTGCAACACCTAAGGGGCAGCCTCTAGATGAGTCGATGAACATCCTGCATCTCAAGAAATTCTATGCATAACCCATCTGGTACCCCAAGTCAAAAAATTAAAATAAATCAAAAAAATCAAAAACACCAAAAAATTAGAAAATCAAGAAAAATCAGAGGGCAATAAAAAATTCCAATGGTGAAAATCACTTCAGTGACGCCTTGGATAAGTACCATGGTGAAAACCTATTTCAGGCACCATGCGTAGTGGCCGGTTCTACCATCTAAGAAGTCCTCTTTCTATCATGTCACTCCATATTTCATGCACCCCATGGCTTGGAATTCTGAAACATCAAATCTATTAAACAACCCCCTATCATAAGTCAAGAACCATCATGTAGCCATGTTCAAGAACACATAAGTCAAACACCTATTGCATCCATCCAAGCACCTATCACATCTATCCAAGTCACTCCCACTTCTATCAAACCACATGAGTTATGTCAAGAATCAAATCCAAAGCATGTTGAAACATCAACCCCTTCTCCTAATCAAGATCTAACCATCCCATCTAATCCCATCCACGATCCCCTCCCATCTATTGATCAACTTATTGATCTCATCCCATCTTCTACCACCCCTTCACCATCCCCCATGAATCCTTCACCTCCATCTACCAATCCCATCCAAAATCCATCCCCTTATACACTTGGCACAAGCACTTTCATCCGTGGTGACTCCCTTGTAAGAGGTGAACAACTTCCATCCACCACCTATCTTTCTCCAACAAATAATGGACTCGCATCTTGTTTCCAAAGTACCAAACATCCCATTGCATGTCGCATACTCCAACACATGAATTACCAAGGCAAAGGCTTAGGCCTTCATGAGCAAGGCATCTTGGAGCCCATCCACACCACATTTCATCCATCTTTGCATGGCCTTGGCTATACATCCCAAGACAAACAAAACGAACATGTTGGTACCACCCACACACCTTCTAAAATCCATTCATCCAATCCCACACATGGTGCATCTCATCGCACTTCCAAAACATATGTTGCCATCCCTCCTCCATCATCCTATTATTTGCAAAAGCATGTGACCATCCATCTTCCTCCATCAAATTTACCTCCACTACTTCCAACTCCAAAGATCCCTATCAAATCCACTCTACCTCCTATCCTAGCAACACCAAACATCCCTATCCACAAATCCTCTTATCCTCCCATCCTCCCAACTCCTAATATCCCCATCCTCAAATCCCCTTATCCATTTATCCATAAATCCACTTTTTACCCCTCCACCCATAAATCCCCTAAAATTCCCAATCAAGACCAACAAAAGAACACACTTTCAAATATGAAGATTCCCCCAAATCCATGGGATTCAAAAGAAATAATTTGAATGCCTCAATGCATAAAGCACAAAAGCCTAAAGATGTTATCCCTTCCAAGCAAATTTAAAAATCCAAATGGCTATCAAAGCCCACACCATCACAAGAAAAAGCGAAAACAAAAATGGTGTGGGTCCCTAAGCAAAGATCAATCAAAATAAATGAGGCATCTACATCCCAATCCACTCCAAACTCCAAAACATCTTGCTCCACATCTAAAAATCCCATAAATCCTAAGCCTATTTGGGTCCCTAAAACCCCAAATCAATCATACAAAAATCCCCCATCCCAATCCCCATTACTCCCAACTCCACATCCAAAATACAAGCTTCCAAATACATCATGGTGTGTGCAGCTGTTGGTCTTGGTTCCCCTCCACCACTTGCAATTCCCACATACCCCCGTTTCTCCATCTTTCATCCACTATCCTACATATCTTCCCCGTCACATTCCTATGGTCCATGCTTTTGCATAATCCACATCATAATCCACATTATACACACCATAATCCATTATCCACCATCCAACATCCATGCAATCACCATCCATAATGCTATCCAACATGGGACCATCTTCTCCTTGCTATGGAAACAGACGCTAGAGTCCCCATTCCATCAAAAACGTAAAAAAATCAAAAAATCAAGAAAATAGTAAAGAGAAAAAATCTGTCCAATGGTGAAAACCACTCCTTGTGGCACCTTGGGAAAGTACCATGATGAAAACCCCTTGTGGGCGTCATGCGTAATCCCTTCTCCATCCATTTTGTATCCCTACACTTGGGGGCAAAACCATATCCTTCATCCACATCCATAATATCCTTGCACATCTTATCCACTGTCTTATCTTTATCCTATCATATTCCTATCCACCATCCCCTATGTATCCTATCATTTCCCATCCATCATATCCATTATATCTTGTTTTAACCATTTCTCACCCTAGATCTTGATAAAGAAAAGGGGCAACATATCAACAACATGCTTTGGAGGCCTCTTGGCATACTCCCTTTGTCAGTCTCTCCTCCATCCACCTACTGCAAAATCCATCCATTCAAACTTGAACCCATCATGCAAAATCCTAAGCATTGGGGCATATGATTCCTTGCAATCTAGCCCTCAGAGAAAATCCTTATCCCCATCTCCCATCCATCTATCTTGCAATCCATCTATCATGAATCTCCTCTCTATCACCTTCCACTAACAATCCCTCCACCTACTTATCATGTCTCCCTACTAGATCCTTCATCCCCCATCCTACACCTTATCTACATTTATCTATCCATTTATCAAAGACTCCTATCCATTATCCGTTCATCGCCAACCCCATCACTTTCACCTCTAGACTTAGTGTTCCCTTGTCGTTGGTATCTAGCATAAAGGTTATCCACACGAAATCCAATGCAACCATCTCATAATAAATCATGCCCTTTCTACAAAATCAAAAAATCCAACAACATCACAAAATCACAAAATCGCAAAATCACAAAATCCAAAAACATAAAAAAATCAAAAAATCCAAAAACATAAAAAAATAAAAAAATCCAAAAACATCACAAAAAAATCAAAATATACCAAAACAATTGAAAACATACAAACTTCCAAAAATAATATATCCATCACAAAAATCAAATTCCATCACACTCTCATCATTGTCACATTTATCATCATCCCACATCATCATCACATCTATCCTCAATACACTTACACTAGATCCAAGCTTCGCATCACCTATCAAAGCATTGTCCCTTAATCAAAATCGTCAACTATCAAATCAACATCAGTCACAACTTATCAACATCATATCTTGAGCCAATTTTACAACATCAACTACACATCATCCAATCATCTATCAATTCCTGCCTTAGGATATATCTTTCCTACGATAGGCAGAATCTCTCAAATCATCATCCATTTTGGCAAAAGATACAATAGTTACTTGTTTGGTTCGTTGGTCTTTTGGTTTTTGATTTTTATCTTTTGTCCTATTCGAAGATCACATCAAAGCTACCTTGATCTTATTATATCATGGTATGTGGCAAAAACATCTAGAATGGGGCATAGTCTTGCATTTGTATGCTGTGCTTGTGTGTTAGTCTCATTACTCCAAGCTAGTATTCATATCTTGATTGATCATAGGGTCGGTTCTAGCATATTGATCTCGTTATGCATCTAAGGTTCATTATACCTTTTGTGTACTAAGGGCTTATGCTATGAGTCCCCTTCCATCATCTAGACAAGGTTGTACTATCTTGGGCATACATGAGATCACCCCTTTGTCTGGGTGTCTAGCCCATGCAAACGTTGGATAAACATCATCACCCTGGTCTTCTATACCTTGGTGAACATATCCACTTTGCTATATCAAACCTAGGATTGCTCTAAATCAGTTTTAGCACAATGATCATCCACCAATCATCTCTGAGCATCATCATCCTTTCATCCCACCACTTATCCTCTGACCACATCTACTAATCTGTTCCATCCATTTCGAAAGCACAACCGTGTTCTCGCAACGAGCCTATCCTCTTGAGGGGGCATCACCCTTACCAATTATCCCCAAACCTTACCCTATTCTTCCAAACCAATTTTTTTTTTATCCAATCCAACTCTATGTTCTAACTTCTTTGAAATGATGTTACTTAGCCACAACACCATCTCAAAGAGGGGCAAATGTAGACACCGAAAATTTGATTGCTCTGCAAACCAATTTCCTATACCTCTACACTAATCCACTCTCCCCATCTGCATATCCCTGGTGATCAATTAATTCACAGAAGATGAAAGATTAGAATGGATGCACCTGGATTGGTTTCACTATCCAAATTGTTGTATTTGTTGATCTTGATGTTGTTCCAGCCTTGTATGATCACCTGCAAGTCACTAGAACAAAAACAGAGCAAATAGACTAGCCCAAGATGCGACCTGTAACAACTCACCCCCAAAACTTGCAAAACTTTGCTAAAACAAGGATTAGAAAATGAAGATTTTGACAACAAAACCTTCACAAACTGACGATTAGATCCGAGACCGGGCATGCCAAATGTAGATTAGGAAAACAAAATGAAGTGAAAAACACAAACTAATTGCATAAAAACACAAAGTTATACCTCACATGAAGACCCAATCTCATCAAGGGAGGAGGAAGCTTGCACCCAAGAGCTCCTAGATTAGATAACCCTATTTGATTCAAATGTGGATTGCTCTTGCTTTCAACACAAATATAAATGAAGAATTAGAGGATAGACAAATTAGAGATTTGAGAGAAATTTGAGCATGGTTTTGATGAAAGAAGAAGTTGTTATGAATGGCTTGGGTGAGGGTTTCATTTATAGATTTTTGAAAAAGGAATGGAGGGTGAGGATCAAAAGATGAGATCAATGGCTCTCATTTTTTGTGAATCTTTAATTCATAATGGATGAATTAAAAATTCTTTTTTTGAGAAGAGTGGGTTATGACAATTGAATTAAGAATTCAATAGTGGAGGATAGTGGGTTATGAAAATTGAATTAAGAATTCAATAGTGGAGGATAGTGGGGGGCAATTGAATTAAGAATTCAATAGTGGATGATAGTGGGGAATAATTGAATTAAGAATTCAATAGTGGAGGATAGTCTATATTTATATGAGGTTGATATGAGGTTGATGGAGTGGATATGTAAGATGTAGGTTGGTATGAAGGTTGAAAGAATGAAGATTGATATGATGTGGATGGGGATGATGTGTAGGGTGTTTGTTGATATGGTGTTTGTTGATAAGGCGAAAGCCAAGTCTAATTCGGTGCTAGTTTGAAAGGAAGTAGTACCCTTGAGGTATATTAAACTCCTAGTAGAGCTAGTCAAAACCTTAAGTTGTTTATTAGATGCTCGTAAGGTGCCGATCCCCCGTATGTTCCGCCACTACGAACCTTTGTTTTAGTGGCCCAAATCCCTCTACTTGTTCAACAAGTATTGTCCTTGCTTCACCTTAGATTGTGCATGCTTGATAAATCTTTCATAAATCAAACCTTTAGCCATTGTGTTTTTGTGCTTGATTGTTTGTCTACTTGCCAAGAAAAATTAAATTCATCTTAAATCAATCCTAATCACATCCTTGTCACTCTACATCATCAAATCATCATCCTTCTATCCAAATCATTATCCAATCAACATCATTATCTCCATTCTTGTCAAATCAACCTCAATCGCAATCATCCCTAAGGACATCCTAGTCACATCTCCATCCTTCATCCTCATCCTATCAACATCATCCCAATCATTATCCTAATCATCCCTAATCATTCCATATCAACATCAATATTGGAGGATTATCTATATTTGTGTTGAAAGCAAGAGCAATCCACATTTGAATTAAATAGGGTTATCTAATCTAGGAGCTCTTGGGTACAAGATTCTTCCTCCCTTGATGAGATTGGGTCTTCATGTGAGGTATAACTTTGTGTTTTTATGCAATTAGTTTGTGTTTTCACTTCATTTTGTTTTCCTAATCTACATTTGGCACGCCCAGTCTTGGATCTAATCGTCAGTTTGTAAAGGTTTTGTTGTCAAAATCTTCATTTTCTAACCCTTGTTTTAGCAAAGTTTTGCAAGTTTTGGGGGTGAGTTGTTGTAGGTCGCATCTTGGGCTAGTCTATTTGCTCCGTTTTTGTTCTAGTGACTTGCAGGTGATCATACAAGGCTGGAACAATATCAGGATCAACAAATACAACAATTTGGATAGCGAAACCAATCCGGGTGCATCCATTCTAATCTTTCATCTTCAATCTTGTTTTCATTACACATTTTGATTTGGGCTTAAAACAAACATTCTCTTGTTTGCCATGTCTTGTGCACTTGCACGCTTGTGTTATCCCATAGGGTAGAATCAAAGTATCCTCTCCCCTTGCCTTCAAAAGGATCTTGGGTGAAGAGAAATGGTTCTATTCTATTTTTCTTTTTAGGACGTGGGCCTGCCCTTGAGACACATCCATTCGGAGAACTCATTGGCGACCCCAAGCGGTACTTTCATCCGGTCTGCTATATGTAAATTGAGGATAAGGCGAAAGCCAAGTCTAATCGATATGAGCGCTTACCATTCGGTGCTAGTTTGAAAGGTAAACTCCTAATAGAGCTAGTCAAAACCTTAAGTGGTTTATTGGATGCTCGTAAGGTGCCGATCTCCCGGATGTTCCCCCACTACGAACCTTTGTTTTAGTGGACCAAACCCCTCTACTTGTTCAACAAGTATTGTCCTTGCTTCACCTTAGGTTGTGCATGCTTGATAAATCTTTCATAAATCAAACCTTTAGCCATTGTGTTTTTGTGCTTAATTGTTTGTCTACTTGCCAAGAAAAATTGAATTCATCCTAAATTAATCCTAATCACATCCTTGTCACTCTACATCATCAAATCATCATCCTTCTATCCAAATCATTATCCAATTAACATCATTATCTCCATTCTTGTCAAATCAATCTCAATCACAATCATCCCTAAGCACATCCTAGTCACATCTCCATCCTTCATCCTCATCCTATGAACATCATCCCAATCATTATCCTAATCATCCCTAATCATTCCATATCAAATCATAACCATATCCAAGTCATCATCACATCAAATCAACATCGATCCCAATCAACATCCAAATCCCCCAACATCATTATCAAACTCCAAATCCAAATCAACCCAATAAAAAATCAAGACCTTAATTGATCACCTAATCAAATCAACCCAATCAACCCTCTTGCTTAAGATCATTAGTCTATCTTAAGCATAGAGAACCATTCATCAAATCAAATCAAATCATCCTAAGGTCTTGAAATTTGATCCTCAACATCACAATCGTCCCCCATCATCCCATACTCTCTCCCACAAAATGGATCTTTATGAATCAATACAACAATTACAAAGACTTAGAAAAGTCTATGCAAACATGGATCCTAATGCTAAGGAACAATTAAAAAATGACATTAAAGATATCCCCTTAGCACACCTCATCATTAGAGAATCCCAAACCCCTACCCCATCGTCATCATATCAACCCTCATCATATCAACCTTCAACATCTTACATATCCACACCATTAACATCATACCAACCTTCATTATATCAACAAACACCCTACACCTCATCCCCTTCCACATCATATCAATCATCATTCTTTCAACCTTCATACCAACCTACATCTTACATATCCACACCATCAACCTCCCATCAACCTTCATCATATCAATTTCCATCATATCAACCTCCATCATCCTCATATCAACCTCCATCATCCTCATATCAACCTTTAACCTCATACCAACTTCCATCATATCAACCTTTACCCTCATATCATTCACCATCCCCTTACACATCCATGCCATCATACTTATCCAATCAATCCATACCTCCACCTTATCAATCCCCCAACCTTTGTCATGGTAACTTTGATAAAGGGAACACCAATCTAGCACACCTTATATCCGAAATCCAAACCTCATATCAACAACCAAATCCCCATCCTCTAATCCCCCCATCACAATATCCCTCCAACCTTATCAACCTTAATCCATCACCTTATGTGTCTTCCAATCCACCAATCCCTATCACCCATCCACCATCTAATCCAGCATCAAACCTTCCAAGTCCAAACACTATCACATCAAAAGAATCCTTGTGGGATTTCCTCCAAAGAACATCACCTAACTATGAAAGCACCGCAAAGGAACCCCCCAATCCCCCACCCCTCCAACACCACCATCTAGTCCCACACCTATCCTTGAACCCATCCAAGAACCATCATTACCTAATCCTATCACCCATCTATCCAATCCCCATCCTAATCCTACACCAACCACCATCATTATCCATCCATTATATTGTTCTTCAACCCACACAATCATGAAGGATACCGTCCATTGGCTAGTAGCAAGGAATCAAACACCCTCATGCAATCCAACATCCACCAAATCTCTTGAACAAACCCCTATCATAAGTCAAGAACCACCATGTAGCCATGTTCAAGAACCCATAAGTCAAACACCTATCACATACATCCAAACACCTATCACATCCATCCAAGCACCTACCAGATCTATCCAAGTCAATCCCACTTCTACCCAAACACATGAGCCATGTCAAGAATCAAATCCAAAGCATGTTGAAACATCAACCCCTTCTCCTAATCAAGATCTATCCATCCCATCTAATCCCATCCATGATCCCCTCCCATCCATTGATCAAATTATTGATCTCACACCATCTTCTACCACCCCTTTACCATCCCACATGAATCCTTCACCTCCATCTACCAATCCCATCCAAAATCCATCCCCTTATCCACTTGGCACAAGCACTTTCATCTGTGGTGACTCCCTTGTAAGAGGTGAACAACTTCCATCCACCACCTATCTTTCTCCAACAAATAATGGACTTGCGTCTTGTTTCCAAAGCACCAAACATCCCATTGCATGTCGCATACTCCAACACATGAACTATCAAGGCAAAGGCTTAGGCCTTCATGAACAAGGCATCTTGGAGCCCATCCACACCACATTCCATCCATCCTCGCATGGCATTGGTTATACACCCAAAGAAAAAAAATCTAAGCATGTTGGTACCATCCACCCACCTTCCAAAATCCATTCATCCAATCCCAAACATGGTGCATCTCATCGTACCCCCAAAGCATATGTCGCCATCCCCCCTCCATCATCCTATCATTTGCAAAAGCTTGTGACCATCCATCTTCCTCCGTCAAATTTACCTCCACTACTTCCAACTCCAAATATCCCTATTAAATCCACTTTACCTCTTATCCTACCAACTCCTAATACCCCCATCCTCAAATCTCCTTATCCATTTATCCAAAAATCCAGTTTTAACCCCTCCACCCAAAAACCCACTAAAATTCCCAATCAAGACCAACAAAGGCACACATCTTTCAAACATGAAGCTTCCCCCAAATCCATGGGATTCAAAAGTAATAATTTGAATGCCTCAACTCATAAAGCACAAAAGCCTAAAGATGTTATCCCTTCCAAGCAAAATCAAAAATCCAAAAGGCTATCAAATCCCACACCATCACAAGAAAAAGCAAAAACAAAAATGGTGTGGGTCCCCAAACAAAGATCACTAAAATATAATGAGGCATCCACCTCCCAATCTACCCCACAATCCCAAGCATCCCACTCCCCATCTAAGAATCCCCCAACACCTAAGTCCATTTGGGTCCCTAAAACCCCAAATCGATCATACAAAAATCCCCCATCCTGATCCCCATTACTCCCAACTCCACATCTAAAGTACAAGCTTCCAAATACATCATGGTGTGTGCAACCATTGGTCTTGGTTCCCCTCCATCACTTAACATTCCCACATACCCCCATCTCTCCATCTTTTGTTCACTATCCTACATATCTTCCCCATCACATTCCTATGGTCCATGCTTTTGCATAATCCACATCATAATCCATTATCCACCATCCATTCCTTCTTCTCCTATCTTCCAACAATCCATTCAATCATCATCCATAATGCTATCCAACATGGCACCATCTTCTCCTTGCTATGGAAATAGACGCTAGAGTCCCCATCCCATCAAAAAAGCAAAAAAGCAAAAAACTCAAAAAATCAAGAAAATAGTAAAGAGAAAAATCCGTCCAATGGTGAAAACCACTCCTTGTGGCGCCTTGGGCAAGTACCATGATGAAAACCCCTTGTGGGCGTCATGCATAATCCTTTCTCCATCCATTTTGTATCCCTACACTTGGGGGCAAAACCATCTAATCATCCAAATCCATAACATCCTTTTGCATATCCTATCCACTATCCCCTATTTATCTTATCATATTCCTATCTACCATCCCCTATTCATCCTATCATTCCCCATCCATTCTATCCACTATATCTCCCACCTTAGATCTTGATAAAGACAAGGGGCAAAATATCAACAACACACTTTGGAAACCTCTTGGCATACTCCCTTTTAAAGTATATCCTCCATCCATCTAATGCAAAGTCCACCCATTCAAACATGAGCCCATCATGCAAAATTCTTTAGGCATTGGGGCATATGATTCCTTGCAACCTAGCCCTTGGAGAAAATCCTACAATCCCCCATCCATATATCATGCATACCTATCCTACCACGCATCCCTATCACTTGTCCATTCATCTATCATGAATCAACTATCCAATCCCCCTATCCAACCCCATCACTTTCACCTCTAGACTTGGTGTTCCCCCCCAAATCCATGGGATTCAAAAGTAATAATTTGAATGCCTCAATGCATGAAGCACAAAAGCCTCAAGATATTATCCCTTCCAATCAAAATGAAAAATCCCAAAGGCTATCAAAGCCCACACCATCACAAGAAAAAGAAAAAACAAAACAGGTGTGGGTCCCCAAACAAAGATCACTCAAATCTAATGAGGCATCCACCTCCCAATCTACTGCAAAATCCCAAACATCCCACTCCCCATCTAGAAATCCCATAATTCCTAAGTCTATTTGGGTCCCTAAAACCCCAGATCGACCATCCAACATATCAACCTTCAACCTCATATCAACCTTCAAACTCATACCAACTTCCATCATATCAACCTTTACCCTCATATCAATCTCCATCACCTTACACATCCATGCCATCATACCTATCCAACCAATCAATACATCTACCTTATCCATCCCCCAACCTTTGTCATGCTAACTTTGATCAAGGGAACACCAATCTAGCACACCTTATCTCCGAAATCCAAACCTCATATCAACAACCATTTCCCCATACAAATCCCCCATCCTCTAATCCCCATCCTATCAACTTTAATTCATCACCCTATGTATCTCCCAAACCACCAACCCCTATCACCCATCCACCATCTAATCTACCATCACATCTTCCAAATCCTAACACCATGACATCCATTGAATCCTTGTGGGATTTCCTCCAAAGAACATCACCTAAAAATGAAAGCAAAGCAAAGGAATCCCCCAAATCCCCCACCCCTACAACACCACCATCCAATCCCACACCTATCCTTGAACCCATCCACGAACCATCATTACCTAATCCTGTCACCCACCTATCCAATCCCCATCCTAACCCTACACTAACCACCATCATTATCCATCCATTACATTGTTCTTCAACCATACACTCATGAAGGATACCATCCATTGTCTATTAGCAAGGAATCAAACACCCTCATGCAATCCAACACCCACCAAACCTCTTGAACAACCCCCTATCATAAGTCAAGAACCATCATGTAGCCATGTTCAAGAACCCATAAGTCAAACACCTATCACATCCATCCAAGCACCCACCACATCTATCCACCTCACTCCCACTTCCATTCAAACACATGACCTATGTCACGAATCAAATCCAAAGCATGTTGAAACATCAACCCCTCCTCCTAATCAAGATCTAATCATCCCATCTAATCCCATTACCGATCCCCTACCATCTATTGATCACCTTATTCATCCCACATCAACCTCTACCACCCCTTTACCATCCCCCATGAATCCTTTACCTCCATCTACAAATCCCATCCCAAATCCATCCTCCTATTCACTTGGAACAAGCACTTTCATCCGTGGTGACTCCCTTGTAGGAGGTGAACAACTTCCATCCACCATATATTCTTCTCCAACAAATAATAGACTCGCATTTTGTTTCCAAAGCAACAAACATCCCATTGCATGTCGTATGCTCCAACTTATGAACTATCAAGGCAAAGGCTTAGGCCTTCATGAACAAGGCATCTTGGAGCCCATTCAGACCACATTCCATCCATCATCGCATGGCCTTGGCTATCCATCTCAAGGCAAACAACCTAAACATGTTGGTACCATCCACCCACATCCCAAAATCCATTCATCCAATCCCAAACATGGTGCATCTCATCGCACTCCCAAAACATATGTCGCCATCCCTCCTCCATCATCCTACCATTTGCAAAAGCATGTGACCATCCATCTCCCTCCATCAAATTTACCTCCATTACTTCCAACCCCAAATATCTCTATCAAATCCACTCTACCTCCTATCCTATCGACACCAAACATCCCTATCCACAAATCCTCTTATCCTCCCATCCTCCCACCTCCTAATATCCCCATCCTCAAATCTCCTCACCCATTTATCCATAAATCCACTTTTAATTTATCCACCCATAAATCCCCTAAAATTCCCAATCAAGACCAACAAAAGCACACATCTTTCAAATTTGAAGCTTCCCCCAAATCCATGGGATTCAAAAGAAATAATTTGAATGCCTCAATGCATAAAGCACAAAAGCCTAAAGATGTTATCCCTTCCAAGTAAAATCAAAAATCCAAATGGCTATCAAAGCCCACACCATCACAAGAAAAAGCAAAAACAAAAATGGTGTGGGTCCCTAAGCAAAGATCAATCAAAACAAATGAGGCATCTACATCCCAATCCACTCCAAACTCCCAAACATCTTGCTCCACATCTAAAAATCCCATAAATCCTAAGTCTATTTGGGTCCCTAAAACCCCAAATCGATCATACAAAAATCTCCCATCCGAATCCCCATTACTCCCAACTCCACATCCAAAGTACAAGCTTCCAAATACATCACGGTGTGTGCAACCGTTGGTCTTGGTTCCTCTCCATCACTTAACATTCCCACATACCCCCATCTCTCCATCTTTCGTTCACTATCCTACATATCTTCCCCATCACATTCCTATGGTCCATGCTTTTGCATAATCCACATCATAATCCATTATCCACCATCCATTCCTTCTTCTCCTATCTTCCAACAATCCATGCAATCATAATCCATAATGCTATCCAACATGGGACCATCTTCTCCTTTCTATGGAAACAGACGCTAGAGTCCCCATTCCATCAAAAAAGCAAAAAAGCAAAAAAATCAAAAAATCAAGAAAATAGTAAAGAGAAAAAATCTGTCCAATGGTGAAAACCACTCTTTGTGGCACCTTGAGCAAGTACCATAATGAAAACCCCTTGTGGGCGTCATGCGTAATCCCTTCTCCATCCATTTTATATCCCTACACTTGGGGGCAAAACCATATCCTTCATCCACATCCATAACACCCTTTTGCATATCCTATCCATGTATCCTTATCCTATCATATTCCTATCCACCATCCCCTATTTATCCTATCATTTCCCATCCATCCTATCCATTATATCTTGCTTTTACCATCTCCCACCTTAGATCTTGATAAAGACAAGGGGCAAAAATATCAACAACATGCTTTGGAGACCTCTTGACATGCTTCCTTTGTTAGTATATCATCCATCCACCTACTGCAAAATCCATCCATTCAAGCATGAACCCATCATGCAAAACCCTAAGCATTGGGGCATATGATTCCTTGCAACCTAGCCCTTGGAGAAAATCCTTATCCCCATCTCTCATCCATCTATCATGAATCTCCTCTCTATCACCTTCCACTAACAATCCCTCCACCTACTTATCATGTCTCCCTACTAGATCCTTCATCCCCCATCCTATATCTTATCTGCATTTATCTATCCATTTATCAAAGACTCCTATCCATTATCCGTTCATTGCTAATCCCCCTATCCAACCCCATCACCTTCACCTCTAGACTTAGTGTTCCCTTGTCATTGGTATTTAGCACAAAGGTTATCCACACGAAATCCAAGGCAACCATCATAATAAATCATGCCCTTTCCAAAAAAATCAAAACATCAAAAAAAAAAAATCAAAACATCAAAAAACATCACAAAATCAAAAATCCAAAAACATCACAAATATAAAAAAATACAAAAACAATAGAAAACACACAAAATACCAAAACAATCTATCCATCACAAACATCAAACTTGCTCCATCACACTCTCATCATCATCACATTTATCATCATCCCACATCATCATCACATCTATCATCAATAAGCTTACACTAGATCCAAGCATCGCATCACCTATCAAAGCATTGTCCTTAATCAAAATCATCAACTATCAAATCAGCATCAATCACAACTTGTCACCATCACATCTTGAGCCAATTTTACAACATCATCAAATCATCTATCAATCCCTACCTTAGGATATATCTTTCCTACGATAGGCAGAATCTATCACATCATCATCCATTTTGGCAAAAGATACAATGGTTACTTGTTTGGTTCGTTGGTCTTTTGGTTTTTGATTTTTATCTTTTGTCCTATTCGAAGATCACATCAAAGCTACCTTGATCTTATTATATCATGGTATGTGGTGAAAAACATCTAGAATGGGGCATAGTCTTGCTTTTGTATGTTGTGCTTGTGAGTTGGTCTCATTACTCCAAGCTAGTATTCATATCTTGATTGATCATAGGGTCGGTTCTAGCATATTGATCTCCTTATGCATCTAAGGTTCATCATACCTTTTCTATACTAAGGACTTATGCTATGAATCCCCTTCCCTCATCTAGACAAGGTTGTACTATCTTGGGCATGCATGGGATCATCCCTTTGTTTGTGTGTCTAGTCCATGCAACTGTTGGATAAACATCATCACCCTGGTCTTCTATACCTTGGTGAAAATATCCACTTTGCTATATCAAACCTAGGACTGCTCTAAATCATTTTCAGCACAATGATCATCCACCAATCAATCTCCCAACATTATCACACTTTCATCTCACCTCTTATCCTCCAACCACATCTACCAATCTGTTCCATCCATTTTGCGAGCACAATCGTGTTCTTGCAACCCGCCTATCCTCTCGAGGGGGCATCACTGTTACCAATTATCCCCAAACCTTACCCTATTCTTCTAAGCCAAAATCTTTTTTCTATCCAATCCAACTCTATGTTTTAACTTCTTTGAAATGATATTCCTTAGCCGCAACACCATCTCAAAGAGGGGCAAATATAGACACCTAAAAATGTCTTCTACCATCGAACCGACTCCCAACATCCCTAAACATGTCAATTTCCCTCCTAACCAATTAATTAAATTTTTATTTAATTAATTATCCCTTCATTACCCTATTTTCCATCATATTATCCCCAAAATTGAATTAATTTCATTAATTCAATAGTCTAAAACCTTAGCCAATTATCCCTTCATTACCCTATTTTCCATCATATTATCCTCAAAATTAAATTAATTTCATTAATTCAATAGTCTAAAACCTTACCCAATTGATTTAATAAATATGCAATATTTATTATTTCAATTTCCCTCTATCCTAAGTCCTAAATCCACCTCACAAAATCCACCTCATCAATCCACCTCATCTCTTCCACCTCACCATGTTGCACATATAATTAAATATTCTTAATATTTAATTAGCTAATCTCCTCCATTATCCAAAAATGAATCTTTAATTAAACTATCCTCCACCAATTGAATTTTTAATTCAATTATTCCCCACTATCCTCCACTATTGAATTCTTAATTCAATTATTCCCCACTATCATCCACTATTGAATTCTTAATTCAATTATTCCCCACTATCATCCACTATTGAATTCTTAATTCAATTGTCATAACCCACTATCCTCTACTATTGAATTCTTAATTCAATTGTCATAACCCACTCTTCTCAAAAAAAGAATTTTTAATTCATCCATTATGAATTAAAGATTCACAAAAAATGAGAGCCATTGATCTCATCTTTTGATCCTCACCCTCCATTCCTTTTTTAAAAATCTATAAATGAAACCCTCACCCAAGCCATTCATAACAACTTTTTTCATCAAAACCATGCTCAAATTTCTCTCAAATCTCTAATCTATCTATCCTCTAATCCTTCATCTATATTTGTGTTGAAAGCAAGAGCAATCCACATTTGAATCAAATAGGGTTATCTAATCTAGGAGCTCTTGGGTGCAAGCTTCCTCCTCCCTTGATGAGATTGGGTCTTCATGTGAGGTATAACTTTGTGTTTTTATGCAATTAGTTTGTGTTTTCACTTCATTTTGTTTTCCTAATCTACAGGGGCACATTGCTATTACTCGGCCAATATGCATCTTTTTCAGGCAGAGAGGTGAGCCCTACAGTTATGGATACACAGGTGTTATTGCTGAGAAAGCTTGAGTATTGGAGACATGCGCTGGATAATGTGGATAGAGTTATCTGGCATCCATACCTAGATTGTGAGCCATGGGACGACGAGGATGATGAGCTCCCTTACTATTTTTAGACTCGGTGGCCCATTGGGAGGACACGTTACATACTAGAGAGGTAGATTGTTAGCCGAGTACAGAGGTAGTTTGGTACAGGGTCGACCACAGAGGCAGGCACTGTTTGCCAGGACACATGCAGAGCGGTTGAGATGGGGTCTGGTTGCATCCTATGAGGAGGCCTTAGCAAACTTTCAGTAGATTCCCTATGTGGCTTGGCCGATGAGGAGGGAGGTGGTAGATGCGGGGATGACTCCTAACTATGAGGAGTGGTTTGTTGTCCACCTATTCCTGAGGTATTAAGGACCAGGAGAGTTGGTTCCTCGCCTGGATGAGGAGGATTCAGATGATGAGGATGATGGAGGCAAGAGGAGGAGGAGATGGAGGAGATGGAGAGGAGGATGAGGAGATGGAGATGATGGAGGTGACAGAGGAGAAGGAGGAGACAGAGGTAGACAGAGATAGAGGAGGAGAGATGGAGAGGGACCTTCTCAGTAGCTAGCAGCACAGCAGCAGGCTGTATAGGAGATACAGGTGCTGACACCGTAGTAGGTACCCCAGTAGGTAGTTCAACAACAGGTTCCTTAGGCCCCTACCCAGCATGACCGACAACAACAGGCTATTACCATGTTGCAGGGCTAGGTTAGACAGCTTAGGGCACAACTCAAGATGGTAGAGTCCTGGAGGGAGGCAGATGTAGGGATTATATCTAGGTTCACTAGAGAGTAGGATACAACATTGGCAAGGGTGCGAGCACTTAGACTAGAGAGAGACCTAGCTTTAGTTGCCCTGGGTACCAATGGGGCCACCAGCTTTTTAGTTACACAGGTGTAGCAGGCTCAAATGCAGCTTGCGCAAATCCAAGGTGAGCTTGCTAGAGCGCATGCCCAGGCTCAGGGTGAGCTTGCTAGAGTGCAGGCTCAGACTTAGTACTACAGGTGTCTATATCATGGGGTCGTGTGAGCAGACCAGCGTGCACCCAACTGTAGGAGTTAGTCAATGGCAGGCACATCTCAGAGGGTAGGGGGTTCACAGTCTGCAACGTCTGCTATGGGTCCACAACAGTCTGGGGCTAGTAGAGGTGGAGAGGGCAATGCTGGGAGTAGCATCCCATGTCAGCAGGGCTATCTTTTACACTTGTACCAATTTTTTTGTGATGGGCACTTTTGATGGCTCATGGGTAGCCTGATATGTATACATGACTTGTATTTTGTACCGAGACATGTATCATTATTTTTGTGATGTATACACTTTATATGATTCTGACTCAGAGATGGACTTTAATATGTTGTACATTTGGACATGCTTTATGTTATATTTATATGATGATGCAGCTGTATGATCTCTATATGTAGTTGTTTATGCTATATGTCATGGATGCATTCTATCTTATGATGTTTCATATGTGATGCACACGTATATTATGTCTATATGATGATGCAGTTTATGATTCTATACTATGATGATTTATGAGATATGATGCTTATGTATGATGTTATGATGATCTAATGTAGACTTAGATGATTTCTGATGATCTAATATGCAAATGTGAATGTTATCTATATGATTATGCAGTTTATGTGATGATCTACATGTATTTGTCTATGTGTTTGGTTTTTTTTTGTTGACACTATGTTATGATGCAAATGTATATGGATGACCTAATGCACTTATTATGTATGCAAATGATTTAATCATGTTAATGACTATCTCATGTGATATGATATGCAACTTATGCTATGTTTTTGTTATGTCCAAATGTACTCAATTGACACAGAAATGACACAATGATAGATAGAAGATCGACTGATAGAAGAATGTCTCGACATAAGGAATCACAAGCTTTTATTTGTAAAACAGTGATACTCTGCATTTTGGATCTTTATTGCATGGGATATGGATTCTTTTATGGATGTATAATGGATGCGTACGTTTTTGACATCTTGATATTGCAAGTATTTTGAAGTGCTTATTTCATCATTGAGCTTTTTTATTTATTTTTGTGTTTTTGACATGTTGTAAGAAAATATAAGCATCTAGGTATAATTAAACCGAGATGACCTGAGTATCGCTTACATGGATTTTGATTTAGCAAGTTAATACAAGCATCTAGGTATAATTGAACCGAGATGACCTGAGTATTTCTTGCGTATTAATAGACAAGGATTGCCCTGTTTCATGTTAGACCTCTAATGTCCTCGATGATCTTTTGCTGATCATGTCATTAGACAAGGCTTCTCATTACTAAATATTTATCTACAAACAAAAAACAAAGAAAATAATTGTGCCCCCATCATAACATCTCTAGCTGTTGGCATCCTTGAGTAGCATAGGAAACATGATAACAAAAAGTGAAGACTTTAAGACGCAACTAATCGAAACAAAACATTCTTACATTTAGATGTATATTTCTTGCCATAATTTGGATAGAATCATTTGGATTGCTTTGCTCTTATTTGCTTTGCTTTGGATAGGTTGACATCTTGCGTCAAAACTTCTATTTGAAAGTGGGTTTTGCTTATGCTTGCATGCATGCCTGGTGAAATGGACCCTAAGGGACTGACCTATTGCCTTGGGGGCTAATTGAAAATGGCCTTGCCTACATGACGACGCAGAGGCAACGTAGTTCGGGACTTGGACTTGGATGTGGATGGACTAGAGGATAGACGACAAGGTATGAGACAGATGGGAAGCCTCAGGGGTGCATTGATAATGGCCTTACCTACATGACCACATAGAGGCAGCGTAGTTTAGGATTGACCCTATGATATTGATGACAGATGCTATGCTAGGTTGACACTGTGGATAGGATACTAGATAAGACCTTAGTTGATAAGGTGACAAAAAGAGATAGAGTATCAAGCCACGATAGGTTATCACTAGGTTTTTATTATGAGCTAGATATGGATCAGATGAGGGATGATGGAAGGAGGAATGGACACAGGGTGATTGGTTTCCAAAAGATGGAGGAAGTGGTTTATCACAAGTAGCACATGTTTACTAGGTTTTCACCACTTGTTTTTATTTGCACGAAAGCTAAAAGTACACATGACGCCTATTTGCCAATTTTCACCATGGTACCTATCCAAGGCACCTGTTTGCCAGGTTTTCACCAAAGGACGATTTTTTGTTGCTTTTCCACTTTTTTTTTTTAATTTTTTTGATTTTTTTTCTTTTTTTGAATTTTTGCCCCCCTTACATTGGGGTTCTCTTAGGTATAGAACTAACGAAGATGTACATTGTTGATTGGGTCATCGAATAGCTCACCCTCTGATGTTGCTAACTAATATGCACCTGATCCATAGGCAGCAATGATTACATAAGGACCAAGCTAGTTGGGTTCAAACTTACCTTTCTTTTCCTGATCCTGTTGATTGCAGAGGTTTTCCTTGAGTACTAGATCACCAACGTTGAAGACCCTTGGATGGACCCTATGATTGTAGCTTCGTGACATTCTCTATTGATAGGCTTTGAGATGATTGAAAGTGTCCTATCTCTTCTCCTCTAACAACTCTAACTCTTGCAGTCTAGAATCTATGTAGTCTTCATCAGTGATAAGACCTTTTAATGACACCCTTAGAGATGTTAACTCGACCTCGATGGGGAAAATGGCTTCTAATCCATAGATAAGGGTGTAAGGGGTAGCACCTGTGGGAGTGCGTATACTAGTTCAATAGGCCCACAGAGCAGGATTCAGTTGTATGTGCCAATCATGACCGACATCGTTGATAGTTTTCTTGAGGATTTTCAAGATTGTTTTGTTGGATGCCTTTGCTTGGCCATTGCCTTGTGGATAGCAGGGGGTGGAGAAACAGTGTTGGATTTTGAATTTGTCACAAAGCTCTTTGACATCTTGGTTCTTGAAAGGCCTTATGTTATCCATGACTATGGATGAGAGAATTCTGTATCTACAAATGAGGTAATTTAGGATGAAGGAGGCAATCTGTTTAACTGTGACATTTGTGAGTGGAACAGCTTCAATCCACTTGGTAAAATATTCAGTGGCGGTTATTATGAACTTGTGGCCATTGGATGATGGAGGGTGAATTTTGCCCACAAGGTCGAGTCCCCATTGACAAAAGGGCCAATGTGTCGTTAAAGGTTGTAGCTCTTAAGCTAGTGCAAGGATAAGGTTACCATGTATCTAGCACTGCTTGCATTTCTTCACAAATGGATATGAATCAGTTTCCATGTTTGGCCAATAGTATCCCAAATGCATGAGTTTCTTAGCTAAAGAAGGACTTCTAGTGTGTGTTCCATAAATTCCTTCATCCACGTCTCGTAAGATAGTTTGAGATTCTTCACGTTCTAAACATCAGAGTAAAGTACCATCCAGACCCCGTCGGTATAGGGTGTCAACAATAATGGTGTAACGTGAGGTTTGGTGAATGAAGGTTCAGCGTTGGTTAGTAGACATGTCAAGTGGTAGGGTGTTATCCTTGAGGTAAGTGTAAATATTACCATACAAGGGTGAATCAGATTTGACTAAGAGGCAAATGGAGTATGTTTCAGGGATATCATAAGCTAGTTGCATAACTGACTCCACCAAGAACTCATACCGTGACTCATTCTCTGGGATCTCGAGGAGCGAGGCAATGGTTGTCATGGCGTCTGCTGCTTTGTTTTCAATGTGAGGTATCTGCTTAAAGGAGATGATCACAAAGTACTCTTTAAAGTCTTCTATCATACGCTTGTATGGTATTAACTTGTCATCTTGGTCTGATAGTCATCATTAACTTGATTGATTACTAGTTGGGAGTCGCCATAGACGTGTAGCTCCTTTATTTTCCATTTTGCTGCCATTTTGAGACCAATGACCAAGGCCTCATACTCTGCTATATTGTTCATGCATGGGAATAGTAGACGATAAGCCTTAGGTATGGTGTCACTGTGAGAAGTGACCAACAAGATTCCTGCCCCTGATCCATGGTTTGTATAGGATCCATCAAAGTAAAGTTTCCATGAGCGTGTTGTGACACTGAATATGGATTCATCTGGAAATTTGAATGTCATTGGTGTGGTATCCTGCAATGGTGGTTCTGCTAACTGATCAGCAATGATTTGACCTTTGATAGCCTTCCTTTCTACATACTCAATGTCATATTCGCTTAACAACATTACCCACTTAACTAGGTGGCTTGTTAGAGTTGCTTTGCTTAATAGGTATTTTAGTGGATCTATCTTTGCAATAAGCTTGACTGAATGTGCTAGCATGTAATGTCATTGTTTTTGGGAAGCAAAAACCATAGCAAGACACGATCTTTCTATTTGAGATTATTGCAGTTCGTAGCCTACCAATGTGCAACTGATGTAGTAGATAGCCCCTTCTTTTCCTTCATAATCCTATTGTGCTAATAGGGCTCCGAGAGCTGTTGGCATAATAGATACATATAGATACAAAGGTTTACCTTGGATAGGTGGCATCAAAATAGGTGGATTCGTGAGGTATTCCTTTAGCTTGTGAAATCCTTCCTCACACTTTTCCTCCTACCGAAATGGTATGTTTTTGTGCAATAGGTGAGTAAAAGGTTGACACTTGTTTGCCAGTTGTGAGATGAACTGACGAATTGCTTGTAACTTGCCCTGTAGAGACCACAGTTGAGTGATGTTCTTTAGCGGCGGCATTTCCATGATAGCCTTGACTTTGGCAGGATCTACTTTGATCCCATTTGCTGATACAATGAAGCCTAAGAGCTTGCCAGAGGTGACTCCAAACACACATTTCTTTGGGTTCAACATGACTTTGAAGTATTCTAGTCTCTAAAAGACCTTCTCTAGTACATCTAGGTGGGATTCTCTTATTAGTGACTTTGCAAGGACATCATCTACATAGTCCTCCATTGTGACGTGCATCATATAATGGAAGATAGTGGTCATAGCACGTTGATATACTGCCCCTGTGTTGTTTAATCCAAATGGCATGATGTTCCAACAGAAGGTGCCCCATGGACAAGTGAAAGCTATTTTATGTTGGTCTTCTGGTGCTATCCTGATTTGATTGTATCCAGAGAAGCTATCCATTAGAGATAACATGGTATGTCTTGTTGTCAAGTCGACTATGATATCAATAACATTAGGTAATAGAAAGTCATCCTTGCGGAAAGCCTTGTTTATATCTCAGAAATCATTGCATAATCTGACTCTGCCATCAGGTTTAGATACTGGCACTATGTTGGATATCCATTCTGGATAGTCTATTGCTCTGATGAATCGTACATCCAGCAGTTTCTTGAGTTCCTCTTTTACTAGTAATGCAATTTGTGGATGCATCTTCCTGAGCTTCTGCTTGACTAGTTTGACCCTTGGATCTAGTGGAAGATGATGTAGGATCAAATCTGGATCTAAACTAGGCATATCTGCATATGACAAAGCAAAGTTGACTTTCTTTTTCTTGAAGAATGGTACAAATTTGGTCTTTTCTGGTGAAGATAGAGATTTTATAAAGTGAATGATCTTAGGATTGCTCTCTGCTCCAATGTTGACAGGTTCTGTAGGTTCCACAACAATCTAAAACTTCTCCTGGTACATGTCATTAGGGAGAGTGTCAAACCTTCCATCATCTGGTGCCTTAGACAGGTTTTCACCATTTGATGCGTCCTTTCTTTTTACTATTTTGGGATCTAATATTGCCGCAGAGTGGTTTTCACCATCAAATCTAGTTTTTATTTTTATGTTTTTGCAACTAGAAGGCTTGGAACCCTCTCCAAAATAAGCCACAATGTTGAGTTCAATGGCAAATCTAGCTTTATGATCTCCTGTAGGTAGGTGGTCCCTAAGTTCCATGTAGTCAATATAGACATCATCATTTTGGAACATGTCTAGTTGCAAGGTTCCTTGTAAATCCCAGCCAATAAGTTTAGGATGCACAAGGGGGAGGGGATCAGATGGTAGATTTGATTCTTTAGGTGTGATAGTTTGAATGGATATATGGTCAGGATTCAGATTGGTAGGGATAGGATCTGGGATGGTACTTTCCTCCATATTGTTTATTGCGATGGAACTCCGACCTTCCTCGAAAGTCATACTCTCAAGAGTTGGCAAATCACACTCTAATGGTGTATGCATTAGCATTTGTCCCTCATGGTAGGGGCTATAGGTTTGAATGGTGTCAACTCCTTTGTCCTCATAGGAGTTCTCAGTAAGTTCATCCCACTCATACTTGTTACAGTCTGTGTCACTATCTTCTTGTAGGTTATGGATCTATTCCACAAAACAAGCATTTGCCTTAGCTTTGCCTTTATCCTCGTATCATATCCCTTTTGTATTTCTTGTTAATGAGGATGAGGAGGGTTGGATGGGTTTTGTAATTCCTTTTTTTCTTAGGCCAATGGGACCTTGTCCTTCATAACCCATTCTGTGTAGAATAGACTCACCACGCCCATAGATTTCTGTCGGGAGCTTGGGTGGTTCTTGTTGTGTGTTATCTTCCTCTATGTAGAGCCATTGTAAGATGTCTCTTTCCTCAGTTTAATCTGATAGGGTCCCCCATTTTACAAAGGGAGTTGTGGGAGGTTCAGGATGAGAAGATGGCTTTGGAAAAGGTGTAGGTCGCCCAAAAGATCTTGGAGATAGAGGCATTTTGGCTAAGTTGAGGCTGTGCTCGATGGAGTATTCCCCTACCCCTATTTCTTTTATTGTGATTTTCTACACTTTGGGCTTGGACAAGGAAGTTTTAGAGGTAGAATCATCTTGCGAGATGGGGGATGTTGAAGCTCTATTGTTGGGAAAGATGCAATCAGGCTTTGAGCGGATAGAGTTACAATGCTAAAAAGGATCAGGATCACCTTGGATGGTGATCTGTCAGCTGTTATGGGGGAATTTGATGCATCGGTAGTAGGTAGAAGGCACAACTTTAATGGCATGAATCCAAGGTCTACCTAGGAGAATGTTATAGGCTAGCTCCCTGTCAAGGACTTGGCAAACAACGTCCTTTATTACTAGTCCAACTTGTATTGGTAACACCACTATTCCTTTAGTAGTTCTTTCTTCTTCATCATAGGCCTTTATGGTGATCTTTTTCCTTGGATCCACTGCACTTTCTGAGAACCCCAATGTAAGGACTAGCTTGAGTGTGCAAATATTTAAAACTGCTCCTCCATCAATGAGAACTCTTTTGATACGGTGTTTATGAATGAAGGCAATGATATGCAAGGGTGTGTTATGGGGCTGAGACACTGATTGGTCATCCTATTCGGTAAATGATAGGGTGCTAGAGGTGGTTAGATTTCCTACCATGGCTTGAAACTTCTCTTGGGCTAGGTTCGTGGGCACAATTGTTTCCACTAGGGCTTTATCAAGAATTTCCTTGTGGGAGGGAGACTGACACAACAACTCTAAGATAGATATGTGGACAGGAGTTTTTTGAAGTTGGTCTATGACATTGTATTTATGGGAGTTAGATGGAGAAGGTGACAACCTAGGAGGAAGCGTGTTTAATGTGACCTTACCACTGTGGGTGATGATGATGCAATCCATTTTGTTGGGTCCTAACTATTGGTTGAATGTGACCACATTGACTTGTGGGACGTGCTTCAATATGTAGTTGACGGTATAATCGAACGACACATTCGCATAGTTAGCATTATTGTGTTTGTTGTTTTGATTTTGCCTATTGTGGTTGTTATTGTTGTTGTTGTGGTTGTATGGTTTGTCATGGATACTTGTATGCCACGTGTCTTGTAGAGGTATGTTCTTTAGTGCCTACCTGATTTTGGTCAAGTATATCTTGAATGATGTGTTTCAGATGGATACAGTCATTGGTCTTATGGCCTCTTCCTCTATGATATTCGCAGAAATTAGTATCTTTCCAATAATGAGGTTTTACTTGAGGTTCATAGTCACTAGTGGTGGGAAGAGTGATCTCATTGTTGGCTAATAGCTTTCTTAACACAGCCTCTTGGGACTCCCCTAGTGGTGTGAATTTTTGTCTAGGAGCAGAGGTGAACCATTGTTTTGGCTTGCGAGAGAAGGTTTTGTTTGGTGTAGCATTGCTTACTTCTCCTTTGAGAGTGAAGATTAGTTACTGTTTGGGAGCTGCTACTTTGGCATCAA
The DNA here is from genome assembly GCA_027924645.1 of Cunninghamia lanceolata. NCBI lineage: Eukaryota > Viridiplantae > Streptophyta > Pinopsida > Cupressales > Cupressaceae > Cunninghamia > Cunninghamia lanceolata. Next base: position 827,128 of record BSBN01000250.1, read on the forward strand.
CTACTCCATCCTTGATGATATTTTTGTTCTTTGTCCAAAACTTCAACTTGTTTGTGGTGTAGTTAGAGTTAGGGGTGTCCTTGTACAACTTTATTCACCCCTTGGCAATCATATCTTTCTCAATAAATAATCCCATCTCAATGACTTTCGTGAATGAGGCAGGGCATTGAATTTGGATTTGGTAACTTAGATCAGGGTTAAGGTTGTGGACAAACATCTTGGTCATTTGCTTCTTAGGCACGTGATATGAGCATTTTCTTGCGAGTTGTCTCCACCTTTGTAAGAAGGCAACAAAGGATTCACCACCCTTTTGCTTTGTATTGCATAGGTCAAGCATGGAAACTTTGTGTTCAATGTTATATGTGAAGTGTGTGAAGAGCTTGTTTATTAACTCATCAAAAGTTTTGATACCCGGGGGAAGTCATGAGAACCATTCCATGGCTTGTCCACCTAGAGATCTAGGGAATAGTCTCATGAGGAAAGTTTCATTGTGGGCTACCTCTAGACATGTGGTGCTAAATTCCCTAATGTGATCTCTTGGGTCTCCTTTTCCTTTGTATTTGTCAAACTTGGAACTTCGAACCGAAAGGGGAAGGGTACCATGTTCAAGCTTTTGTCAAAGGGTTATGGTGAGATATCCTCCAATGAATAAGTTTTAGTGGACATCCCCGTTTGGAGATCCACTACTTTCTATGTTAGGCTCTTGATTTGTTTTGTTAATGTGTCTAGAAGTGCATTTGAGTCCTTGGCTTTTTTACTTTTATCTTGGCCAATGCTTTTATCTTCACTTGTGCGGTCCTCATGAGTTTCTTCCACTACGATTTCTCTTAATTTGTTGAGATCAAAGTCTGAGGGGAGTTTAAGTCATTGGTTTGCAAGATGAAGAAAGTACTTTTGAGGGTCTTTGTTGAGCTTTTTGTCAATCATGCGTTGAAATTTTCAGCCTTGGAGGGCTCCTTGGAAATCCTCATGGGAGATTTCCTCATCGCTGTCATGAGGGGATCCATTTTGTTAGATGTTTTGACCATTTCAAGTTGTTTTTGTGTTTGGGATCTAGTTAAGACCATGCAAGGTGATGTGGGAAGGAGTGGAGTGAAACTAGAGACTCTGGTAAGGTGTTGGTGTAGGTTGGTGAGAAGAGGATACTTGTGGTGATGAGATTTGAACAAGGGACTCTTTTGATCAATGATTCCAAGTAAGTTGGTTGATACAAGATGATAGCCACAAGTAAGGATACTTGATACCTGTTTACTATGTAGAGACTAGTCTTACACCAAGACCACTAGTGAAGTTTCAAGAGAAAAGGATGTCCAATCCTTGATAGTGGAGACCTACTAGGGTTACTTGAATCTGAAATGATCCGAAAAAGGTCATGCACTAATCTGATATAGATACTTTGACTTGTTTATCAGAAGACGTGGTAAAAGGTGGATGAGATGACTGACAAAAGAGAGGGTATGCTATGGAAATACATGGAAGAGGTGACTGCACAGTAAATCTGATCTTAGAAACTGCAACAAGGTTGAAATGGGTACCCAAAAATGCTAAAAATTTTCTCTCAAAAGATGTGGAAAAGTTGACTATTTTGGATGTGCAGTTATAGATGCGCTGAAACAGAGGATATATGCACAGCAAGTCGAGGTAAATGTGCAACTCTAGTGAAGGATAAAAAGCACAATAACAGATCACAAATATGTAGAAAGTCATGGTAAATGTGTAGTAGGTTGACATAGATGCGATGCTCCGCAGGATAAATGCACAGTTTTGGTTTCTTGACTATTTTTTGGTGTTTTTGGTTTCTTGGTTGCAAGTTGGTCGTTTTGTTCTAATTTCTCAATTATGACAAGTAAGACACAACAAACACAAATAATTTTTCATGATTTTTTTGATCTTTTTTTTGTAATTTTGGACTATTTTTGACTAACAACAAGTACAAATCCTAGGTTGGCTGGGACAATATAAACTGAATTCTCACTATTTCTCATCGAGGCATCTTCGAGAGGTGATAATTGTCCTTCCCTGCACCGGCTTATAGGGGTTTTTGGCTACTAAAAACAAAGGATGATTAGTAAGTGCAATCGTTCAAGTGGTTATACGTGTGACAACGCTACTCTCCGCTATGGAGTCTCCTAGCCTGCAAGGGTTACGCCTTGGAGGGTTTTGGGGGAGGTTGGCTGTCGGTATAACTTAACAACACTCGTTGTTTGAAGATTTCACTCCAAACACAATTTATTTATAGTGGCTAGGTAGAGCTTGGCTTTAGTTTGTTACCACTTAAGGTCATTCCCACTTGGACGGAAGGATATCCAAGGGCAGACCTCTCTAAAGGTTATACATGCAAAATGATAGGTTTGGCATTTTGGTCACCCAAAAGAGGGGAGAGCATAGGCCTAATATCATTCCAAAAACATGAAAGACAATGGTTCTTTTCCCCTAGTTAAAATGAAAAAGACTAAATGGGTTAGCTACTTGGGCACACACACAATTTGTTAACTTTGAGAGAAAGATAGCAATGGTTCAATTTTATCCTCCTAGCATTGGGACTAAATTCAAGTTGTTGATGCAACAAGGTCAAATTACAATCCTCCTAGTTAGAGCTAAATGAGATTTGCATGAACATCCATTTACTTTCCTTTAGATATAGAGATGAGTTAACAAATGCAGCTATATGACTAAACCAGCCCCTAACCTTCAAGTAGATCAAAGAATATTCCTGCGAGACAAGTGTTAGCGTTTAGCAAAATCACAAGGAACAACTCAAAAAGTCACTGTTAGAATCAGATACGTAGGTACAGAGATCAGATGCGCAGAAATAGACAACAAATGCGTAGGATTACAAAAGCACTGAGACAAAGGTCGAAAGCATAGAAACAGAGAGTACATGCGCACAATTAGTAAATGTGCCGTATCAGAGGTCAAATGCGTTGAAACATAGCATGGATGCGCCAATCTATCAGATGCATGGAAACAGAGCTCAGATGCATGTTAGAACTAATTAGATGCACAGAATCCTCCTATGTTCGGAACCTAATGCACAAAAACTTGGTTTTTGGGTTAAATCAAGGTAAAGGCCCCATGGTGGCTGCCAAAAATGTTATCAGAAAATTGGAATGATTATCAATAATATCAAAGTAATCCAATAAACTCAATGAAATTAGAAACAAAGAAGATTTAACAAACAAAGAACTCAAACCTTGCAAACCACTTTACTTCGTGGCTTTCATTAATCGCCTATCTCAAATGATATTGTATATGAAGATGGCCCTCAGAAGGTGCACTTCCTTGCTATTTTCCAAGATGTCAAGTGGGAATGGCTATGATATTTCTTCCTATGAAGAAGAACTTCACAACAATGGCAATGGTAACAAGTTGATCGGAAGGAATGGAGGAATTTGGTGCCAAAGGCATGCTGTAATTCCTGCAGAGTAACTTTACTAAAAACTTGGATGATAGAAATGGAGGAAAAGGGTTGTACTTATAGACTTGTGGGAGAGAAGATCAACGGGATAGAAAGAATAAGAAGATCAACGGTAGAGGATATTTGAGAGATGTCCACGAATAGAAAGAGGACATGTGTCTTGCTCTATTTTGCATGAGAGGAATTAATAAAATATAAGAATGAGTTTACTAAAGAGATTAATCAATTAACAAAGTAGATAGAAGAGTTAACTGATTATAACTAGAGGATAAATATTGCATGAGGATGAGAAGATATTTTAGCTTAATTAAATATTTGGAATATTCAATTGCATGTGCACAAGGATTGAATTATATTTAGAGATAACTCAATTTTTAGAAGAAATGGACAACTTAAATAAATATTTAATTTATTTAAATTTAGAGAATATATTATTGGAAGAAATAATTAAATAATTGGTTTTATTTAATTTAGAATGATTTTAGAAGAACTAATTAAATAATATGTATTATTTAATTTGTTGGAGGATCTTAGAAGAATTCAATTAAATAAATGATTTTATTTAATTTTGACTTTAGGAGAGGTAATTAAATAATTTGATATTTAATTGATTTAGAGGAATATGAATCAAATAAATAAATTTGTTTATTTATTTATTGATAGAAGAATTAGACTTAAATAAATATTAATAATATTTATTTAGACAGAGTCGTGTCATTTTTAGGCGTATACACTTTGTACTGGTTCCCAAAGGGAAGTTTTACACAATCTATTAAAGAGAGGTACCCCAAGGTACTTTCTTGAGAGAGCCCACCCTAAATCCCAAGCCTAGTACAATTCTTTTTTGTGATTTTAGGTCAATGTTAAAGAAGAAGATTTCAAATTTCTCTTTATTTATAGTTTGACGTAAAGCTTTTGAGTGTTTCTCCAAAGAGTGCTTCATTTACATTGCTTCCTTCCAACTAGCTTCCCCCAACAAAATTGTGTCATCCACTAATTGTTGATGGGATATTATTTTCACCATATGAGTACAACCCTAATTCCTTTCCATCGAGCCTTGGAGTATAAAGCATGAATAGATCATCCTAATGCTTTTACCATTATTACGAAAAGGAAGGGAGAGGTGGGGTTTTCTTGTTTAAGGCCCTAGACAACTCAAAGAATCTATAGGGATATCCATTTACCATTACTAAAAATCTAGGGTTGGATACATAATCAAAAGTCCATTTGATCTAATTCTTGCAAAAACCAAAAAATTCCACTATTTTCATCAAAAAATGCTAGTCCACTTTAACATAGGCTTTGTTTATGTTCAATTTAACCATAACACACTTGTAATTCTTTATGTTGACCAATTGCACTGCTTCATGAGCTATAATGATTCTATTTGTAATTGATCTACCAAGGACAAACCCACTTTGCTCTTCTAAAATCATATTTGGTAGAAGTAATTTCTATTAGGATTAAGGTGCCATTAACTTTGGAAATCCTATATAATTATTTATTCCTAATATTGTTTTGTAAATACATTCATAAGGGATGATGATTCCAATGACTGCAGTAAATATTTATTTACGATGACAATAATTATGTAATTTTACCTCAAGATGGTAAACAAGTAAATATGGGGCATCCATGTTCATTAATTGGTTTATGACAAGTATAAGAGCATCTTCCCAAATTGTGCCTTACATGTTGTAAGGAATCGATTATATTTGGACAATTATGACAGAGCATCTTATGACAACCTATAAGGTGTAAGAGACTAAAAATAGTCATTTGTCAACTTCCTAGAGGTGGGGGCATAGGATTTGGTCTGTCTTGGGCACAAGAATCTATAAGGTTGCTTATGACAACTATAAGTGACTTAAATAGATAGAAGGTGGGATTCCAAGATTGGGCATTTGGATTTTCCCACAAGTGGGTGCCATGTTTGATGCATATCTTTTGTGATCCTATTTTTGTATTTAATAGAAGCTTGAAGAGTGCATTTATAATTTATTTGTTTTACAAGTACATGGGTTTAGTTAGATTAGATGCTGAGATAAGAAAGTGATTGTATGGTAATCCCATTTGTAAATAATACATACTTGTCCTCTTTTTTGGTGTGGATTTTTTTTCAAAAGGGCTTTCCCCACATAAATCACTATGTTATGTATGTGAATCTGAAGTATTGTTGATTTTTTAATTCTATATAATCTCCATATTAGTATTCTACATTTTAAATTTAGATTTGCAGTTAAAAAATAGATTTATGTATTGTAGTAGTTTACCTTCATTTCTAACATTTGGTATCAGAGCTTGGCCAACTTTGTTTCTTGGGTGGTAGTGTGAAGTTTTTTTGTGTTGCAATGGGAGTTCTAGTTTTACGGATTTGTGTGTGTGGAACCCATGTGTTACATCCCCAACTTTTGATTTATTTTAATCCTATTATGTGGTAAAGAGGATAATTAATCATAGTTTAATGATTTGATGTTTGTGAAAAATATCAGGTAAAATCATTGATTATATGGATATTGAGTAATGTTTAGACTAGACATGGGATTATATGTTGTTAAAATTATTTTATCATAGTTGTTTATGAATTAAATGATGATACACTGATCATGGTTATATAGTTGTGAGTGTAACCAAGAAAATAAATCTTCCTCCAAGAATGGAAGAAGGGTATCACCTGAAAGGGGGAGATAGACGTTTGGAAAAGGTTAGATTTCCATGTGAGTATCGAAGTTAATCTTTTGTGAACCCATGCAAAGTAGGGTGAATTTAAGTCTTTCCCTTGTTAGTCATTTTCAATTCAATTAGTGTCGGCATGACGATTTGAGATATCTCGACATCATCTACGTCGATTCGACTAGACAATGTTCTTAGAACCTTCATTTGGTCAAAAAGTAATCTTGTTTGGTTGTCAAGTATTCCTTTGGTTCCTTATCTATTTCCTTATTAGATTTTGTGATTGTCATTATATATATATATATATATATATATATATATATATATATATATATATATATATATATATATATAAAATCTTGTTATGGTTTAATATGGCGAAGAGGGGGAGTGAAACTCGACCCCAAAGTCACATATTATTGATGCCACCCTAACAATGATATTATCATTTGATGATACCTTGGATTATTTTGATAACCCTTAAACATCATTTAGATGTAAAGGAATTTGTGTGATATAATCATTCTTAACCTTATAGTGGTCGAGCACCTTTTTATTATTATAATATATGTCTTTTGATAGTTAGCTAACCACTATCCATGATGAGTGGAGTGAGTGGAGGATGAGAAGAAGCTTATCATAAGCTTAATTATCGTTGGTCACTCCATAATGGGAGTTGTGGACCATATGGAGCCCAATAATCCATGAGGTGGCAAAGGATAATACAATTGTTTTCATCACTACCATAGAAAAAGGTGGTGGATTTGGTAGCATGCGGAGTGAATGCATGCAAGAAGGATATCGAGAGGGGTCTTTTGTTATGTTTTTTTGGTTTTTGATAGTTGTTTTCAATGAAGTTTTGAGTGCAGGGAACTAAGTAGAGAAAAGCTACAGAAGTAGCAAAGGTTGGTAAACGTGAGCTTACAGATAGAGCTGCCACCAGCCATGATAGAAATAACCTTTGGTAGGTCGAAACTCAACTATATACGTTCATATACAGGTATGATTCTTAAGACCACCTAATGTGTTTTGAACTATGCGATGCAACCAAGATATCACTGTTGTTATCTTTATGTCATCGACTGTGTAACTTCATGTTAGCAATTGTGTTGTTGAATAAATTAAAGAGACCTTTGAGGCCCTCAATGAAATCACTGTGTTGCTTCTTGAAAGCATCGTTATAAACTATTAACCAGACAATGTCATGAGGCTGAAGGTTAGACACTGTTCTAGCATGCATGAGCCTCGATTGCCAATATGGCAGAGGTTGTAAAACATGTGGTATACCTTTGATACCCTCCTTATCATTTATTTGAGTTTCATATGTTCTAGACAGTAGAACTACTGAGTGATAATGACTATGTAAGTGAGTAATGAAAATGATAATAGAGTAGGCTGAGAGCCTTGCTCGAACAAATGATATTTCTATTGTAAAAACTATAACCCTCAACTTTGCCTAAGGCACTAAGTCTGCCTAGACTCGTGGAATGTGAATAACAATACTTGACTATTTATGATAAAGATTATTTTATCTATGGTGTATCCTATGTATAGGAAAGGATAATGTGACTCCTCGATGCCAAAGGAGAATAATTAGTGGGTAACTAGCATTGTTGCCTAGGCTGCATTAAGTGCATGCCAAACTATGTTTGTCGGAGAAGTAAACCCTCTATTGATATTTATTTTTCATATGGGAATGAAAATAATGTCGAGTATGATAACTCTTCTGCCTAAATGTATTTGAGTTTTATCCCTATTGAATGGAAAGACTTCATGGACGAAGTATAGGGTATCAAGAACTCATTTGAATTCTTTTGAACTAGGGTCTATTTAATAAGATTGACCCATTAGAATATTACAATATATGTCTTAACTGATGTGAATAGATGCAAACCTTGTGGCAAGGTAAACATAGAATCTTAGACTGGGAAATGTCATAAGTACTATAAACATGAATATGTAAATTTTCATAAAGGAAATAGGAATAGAGTGACATCGAGTCACAGGTTCCCTATTGCTTAGGCAATAAAACAATAATGAATGTACTCTTGAAATCGGAGTCGAATGTCCAAGTAATGGACTAAGGGTGATATAAACCTATCTTTTCCAAGACCTAGAGGGGTCGAACTATGATTACTGTAGGATGAAACAACTTCTAAGTTGAGTTGAGGTGGGTGAACAATCGACTACGTTCATTGTGAAATGTATATGCATATAAATCTTTGGCCAAAGTAATGCATCCATCTCTACATGTATTAGTAGGTTCACTGTGCTCCAGATGGCATAATGTTTTCAGTAGTGTAATACATAGTTAGAGTGGATCTATAGTTGTATGACTGTGAAGCATTATGGACACAACACTAGATACTCAGATGGAATACCTAACCGTTCCTTATATCTATACCCTTCGTTAAGGGTAGGGCCGCTTCTAGGTAGGAAGTTGTGCAGGGGACTGCTGGTTTGTGGTTGGAGGAAAAGCACTCGGGTGATTCTCTCCTTCCCAACCAGAAGATAAGCCAAGACTTATGAAAATAGATGTCAAAGTACAAGATAGAGTGCATTCTTTATATGACTTAACAATCAGTTATTATGTATAATCTTATTAATGATGCCATGAGCATAGCTTTGTAATTGTATAGTGAAGGTTATTTACTAATATGTTATCTTTGGATTGTTGTAAATTTCAATCTTGGAATATCCAGAAAAGATATGCATGTCTAATTTGATTATGAAAATGATTTATTTCTTGCTCATCTATGATTAAGTTAATCATGATTTATTCTTATGTTAATTAAGATGGTTAATTATGGGTAATGAGTGATGGCTTGTTACATATGGTATCAGAGCTACCGGGTTCAATACATTGACCTATGAGCTCACTACATAATGATTTTCTCCAACATTAATGATTGCTAATGTTTGGATGCTCTTATGCCAGAATGGCAAGAATAAGAATGACACCCAGAAAGGAGGTAACGGGAAATGGACATTACCTTAAGACTTTGAGGGAGCGAGCCTCAAGAATGAAATGCCTTGAACAAACTGGTTGCTTGGTAGGCGCATGGTTGGCTGATGATGAAACTTTTGTTGTGCTATTAAACGTGCTCTTACACTTTCTGGGACATCCTGATTTTTGTTGAAATCACAAAATTTTAGAAAATATAATGATTTAAGCCTTGAAAGGTTCCATTTAAAGGATTTTAATTGAAGAGGGTTTGATAAAACCCCCTTAGATCAAACCCCCTTAGACAGAATCCCGCTAGTTTTAAACCATATCTATAATGGAATCTTCTCTACACCTATCAAAATGCTGATAAAAAACCACTTTTGATTTACCTTTTGGGGGATCAAATGAATTCATTTAAAATTTATTTTTTGTAAGTATGTACTTCCTTATTATAAGCTTCCCAAAAAGTATAATTTTAAATATATTTAATTTGATTATTATATTCATTTTTTGTTTCTTGTGAATGTAGGTTTTTCAATGAACATCAAGGTCTTTGTTTCATACATACAGAAAAATAGGAAAATATAAAAAAAAATTCTAAAAAATACATGTCCTCTAAGTATTGATGTCCTTATTCCAACAAAAAAGAAAAAATTAAATTCTGATACATACAAAAAATTTTATGCTCTTTATAGTACACCTATGTCTAAATTGTGATTCGTTTGACTTCAAAAATTAAATAAAAAACAAATATTCAATAAAAAATTATGAAACCAAATGCATCCTCTAGATATTGTAGTTATAAATCTAAATTCAAAAAAAATAAAATTTATCCTTCATAGAAAAAAAGTTATGTTTTACACAATACACATCACTCTGTAAAAATGAAGTTTACTATTAAAAACTAGTTATTGAAAGAGATGGAAAAAGAAATGCAATTTGATTCCAAAATTTTTAAAATATATATATTTAGAATCTACAGACAAAATGTCACAAATCACTAGTTTGCATCATCTTCAAATTCCTAATGGTTTAGCAGCTATAGGTGTCTAAAAGTGAAGATTTAGTTCAAAATATTCATTTCTATGTCAAGTTTGGCCAAAAAGTGTAACCTAGTATTGTGGGATCACCTCGCATCAAGCATGAGATGGGGAAAGTGGTTAGGGTTACTTCTCCTATCTCTAAAAATGAATCAGTGAAGCTCTCTGCACCTAAGGAACCAATCTTGGAAAGTGATCTTAAGGATCCTAATGTTAATTGGGAGGTTGTGTATGAGTACTTGCGAGTACATCCACCTCCTAAAACTGATTTGATAAACCTCAAGGATGAGAAATGAACTTGGGAAGATATCCCAATCTGATAATGACTTGCAGTAGCAAGATGTAAACAAAATTTTTGTAACTATGGATGGATTATATGTAATCCATGGAAAATTATAATGCCTTTTGAAAAATTTGGCAAATCTTTCCTTTCTTATTAAAGATTACATGAATGAGAATAGATTTACATTTATGAATGGATTCATTGGTATGAAAAACTAATTAAATGATTAATTTGCAAACTTCAGGAGAAGTAGATTGCAGCACGATTCAGACAAGAACCAATATGGGAGATAGCTAGGAAGAAGGGCAACCTTCAGGCCACTCTGATTCTAAATTTGACCAGATCCTTGCTATGCTCCAAGAGAAAAGAGCAAGAATTGGAACTCTTGAGCAGGAGGTCAGGGGTCAGCATGGACCCAGGTGGGAAGCCTATCATGGGGGTGATGATGAGGCACGTCATAAGGACACCACCCAAAGTGAATGCAGAGAGAATAACTCTGAAGCAAGACACGAAGAGGATAGAAGAAGCCACTTGGCTTTGGAATTATCCCATGATATGAAAAGGTTACCCCTCCCAAGTTTGATGGGACAGTAAGAGGAGATGTCGCATAGGCATGGCTTACTGAAATGGAGAAATACTTTAAAATAAGAAACTATCCTGAAATCACCAAAGTGGTATGGGGAGCATACCAGTTGGAGGGTGAAGCATCCACATGGTGGATGAATAAGAAAATGGAGTTAGGATTGAGGTCTACGAGTTTAACCTGGGATGGGTTTATGGAACTCTTTAAGCAAAGATGGTTGCCTCAACTGTATTATGACCAAAATCTTATAGATTTTCAGAATCTGAGATAGGGTGATTTAACTATGAACGAATACTGGGAAGAGTTCACTTGTCTACTCAAGTATGTTCCACAATATCAACACGATGAAAGGTTTCACATCTAAAGGTTTATTATGGGATTGAACACCCAGATTGGGGTGAAGTTGATGTGCATGGTCTCACTTCAATGGACCAGGTTTATGAGAAGGCCATCAAACAGGAATATAAAGTGAAATCTATGTCTGCTTATAGGTAAAGGAACTACAAAAGACATAATTGGTCCCAATCCTCCCAATCTTTTAAGAAAAAGGAAAAATATAGGACTTTTTAGAGAAAAATGATAAAAGGTCCAAGAATAGGCAAAATGAATCTAGGGGGAAAAGAAAGGCAATAATAACTCCAATAGAAATAGAGATAATTCTGGGAAGCCTCAAGAGAGGTGAGGACCCATGGGAGGGTGTTATACATGTGGCAGTGATCATTATGCCAACTAGTGTCCTAACAAGACGCAGGGAACTTAACCGCGAGGGCATCCGTTACGCTCTCAGTAGTCGGTATTCCAACAATGCATACATGCAACCCTAGATAATAGGCAAGTTGAATATCAAATCACTCCCATTGAAACTACAGGTATTTTATTTGGTTTCCCAATTTCAATTTTGATAGATATAGATGCAAAATAATGTTTCGTTTCCCTAAAAGTTTTAAGTAAAATTCCTAGAAAAGATGGATACATGGCAAACACTCGGTTAGTTGAATATGCAAATTAGACCAAAGCTCAGGTAGAGCAATGCTTGTTTGAGGCTAAGGTTGAACTTCCAAGTTTCTCCACTGAAGTGAACCTTTACGTAGCCCCATTAGGCTCATATGATGTTATCCTTGGGATAAACTGGTTATGGAAACACCAGGCTAAGGTGGACTATTATGCCAAAACAATAGAATGTTTAGATGACCTAGGGAACAAAGTCTTTCTGTAAGGAAACCCTAGAGAGGTCAAACTAAGACAAATTTATGCCCTACAAATGAAAAGAGCTCAAAGAAAGGGTTGCCAACTTTTTATTGTTAAAATGGAGAAACTAAATAGTTTTGAGAAAACTAATTTCCAGGATGATTTAATGTTTTATGAATCTCAAAAACTTAAAGGAGTTGAGAAGAGGGAGTCCATAGATTAGGAAAGATCAGATATGGATAGGTACCCTTTTCCTAGAGATTTTGAGGACGTGTTTCCGAAAGAGCTACCAGGATTGCCTCCTAAAAGAGCTTTAGATTTTTCTATAGATATAATTCTAGGATCAAAACCTATATCTAAAGTTTCATGAACAGAATGACCACCACTGAGTTAATGGAGATAAAAGCTCAATTGCAGGAATTACTTGATAAAGGACCGATAAGGCCCAGTGTGTCACCCTAGGGAGCACCAGTAATATTTGTGAAAAAGAAAGATGGTACATTGTGATTATGCATAGATTACTGTATGTTAAATATAGAAACAATAAAGAACAAATATCCATTGCCCCGCATTGATGATCTTTTTGATCAAATGAGAGGAGCAACTATGTTTTCTAAGATTGATCTTCGATCTGGGTACCATCAATTGTGGTTAAAAGATGAAGATATCCACAAAACAACCTTTAGAACAAGGTATGGGCTTTACGAGTTCACTATCTTGCCCTTTGGATTAACAAATGCACCTGCAACATTTAAGAACTTAATGAACATTGTGTTCAGAGACTATTTGGACAAGTTTCTCCTAGTTTTTCTTGATTATATTCTAATTTACTCTAAGAACGAGGAAGAACAACTTCAACATTTAAGGATTGTTCTTCAGAGGTTAAGAGAACATAAATTGTATGGAAAGCTCTCTAGGTGTACTTTCTTTCACAAGGAAGTACAGTATTTGGGCCATATAATTTTAGCTAAGGGAATAGCTATGGACCTGGTCAAGATTAAAGCCATATTAGAATGGCCAACACCAAGAAATGTACATGAGGTCCAAATTTTCATGGGCCTAACAGGTTACTATTGGAAATTTGTGAAAAACTTTTCTAAAATTGCTTATCCCATTACTTCTTTACAGAGAAAAGGCAAGAAGTTTGATTGGTTAGACAAGTGCCAGGAGGCATTTGACCAACTAAAGGAAAGGTTGACCACAACACCTATCTTGAAAGTACTTGACTCGGAAGGTCATTTTGTAGTCATTACCAATGCCTTAGGGGAAGGCTTAGATGGTGTATTGGTCCAGGATGGACAGGTTATTGCATATGAATCTAGGAAACTAAAAACTTATGAACAAAACTATGCCCCTCATGATTTGGAATTGGAAGCAGTAATTGATGCACTACAAATGTGGAGACACTACTTGCTTGGGAAACCCTTTGAACTAAAAATAGACCACCAAGGGCTTAAATATTTGTTCACTCAACCACTTTTAAATGATCGCCAAAGAAGGTGGTTAAAGCTAATCTCAAATTATGATTTTGAGATTAAATATATTCAAGGCAAGGAAAACTAAGTGGTAGATGCCTTAAGTAGGAGAAGACATATCTCCTCAATGATCTCCATACATTTTGATTTTAAGAATCAGGTATTACAAAAGTCTAAAGGAGATGAGTTTTACGAGCAGGTAAAATAGGCCCTTTTGGAGAATCCCCAAAATCTAAAATATAATGGATTTTACCTTGAACCAGATGGGTTATTGAGGTATAAAGGAAGGATGTATGTTCCAAACTTCAAGGAGTTAAGGAATATTATGTGGAAAGAGGTTCATTCTGCACCTTATTCAAGACATCTTGGAGTAACAAAGTTACTAGCTGATGTGAAACCCTTATACTTCTGGAAGGGAATGAGGAGGGATGCTGTAAAGTTTGTAGCTAGATTTCTAGAATTCCAGAGGGTGAAGGCAGAACACCATCACCCAGCAGGACTTTTATACCTCATGAAATTCTAGAATGGAAGTGGCAAATCATTAGCATGGATTTTGTGTAAGGACTTCCTATGTCAAGGAACAAGCACAATGCTATTTTGGTTGTGGTGGAAGACTCACCAAGGCAACACATTTTATTCCTGGGAATTTAATAGATGGGGTATCCGTCACAACCCTATGCAAGAAATTTTTAGATTGCACAATATTCCTGAGAAGATTATCTCATATAGGGATTCCCATATGACATCAAGGTTTTGACAAACCTTGTTTTCCTCACTTGGAACCCAGTTGAATATAAGATCTACTTATCATCCCAAGACAGATGGTCAAATTGAAAGGGTAAATGAAGTGCTAGAAGATTTGTTGAGAATGTATTGCATGGATCAACAATACAAATGGGAAGATTACCTTCCTCTTGTGGAATTTGCCTATAATAATTCTTATCAATCTATAATTAAAATGGCTCCATTTGAAGCATTATATGGAAGAAAGTGCCGAACCCTTATAAGTTGGGATAAGCTAGAAGATAGGGTTAGCCTTGGTCCAGAAATGCTATCAGAAAGGGAAGAGCAAGTCCATCTAATTAAGAAAAGGCTAGTGAAAGCCAATGATAGGTAGAAAAGTTATGCGGATGCTAAACGCATCGCAAGGCATTTCTTAGTGGGAGAAAAAGTCCTTCTAAGGGTCAAACCCTAAAAGAGCTATATTAAGTTTGGAAAGACATCCAAATTAGCTCCTAGATATGTGGGTCCTTTCAAAGTTTTCGAAGAGGTCAACCTAGTCGCATACAGGATTGCTCTGCCGCCAACTTTTGCCATGATGCATAATATTTTCCATGTTTCCTATTTGAAAAAGTTTATTTTAGGAGATAATCATATCCCTATTGTTGATTGGAATGCTATATAGGTGAAGGACCCAGGGTTGGTAGTGATTAAGCCCATCAAGGTGCTTGAAACACATAAGCTATGCTTACGTAATAAAGAGATAACTCAATGCAAGGTCCAGTGGGACCAATATGTAGAAGAAAATGCCACCTAGGAGAACTATGAGGATATTTATGCAAGATTTCCCCATCTCTTTTAAAACTTTTTACTATGTTGAGTAAACACTTTTTCTTTATGTTGGTTTAAGTTTGGAGACATTGAATCATCGGGGACGATGATTCTTATGGGGGGGATATGTTACATCCCCAACTTTTGATTTAGTTTTATCCTACTTTTATGTGGTAAAGAGGATAATTAATCATATTTTAATGATTTGATGTTTGTGGAAAAAATTAGGTAAAATCATTGATTTATGGATATCGAGTAATGTTTAGACTAGACATGGGATTATATGTTGTTAAAATTATCTTATCATAATGATTTATGAATTAAATGATGATACACCGATCATGGTTATATGGATGTGAGTGTAACAGGAAAATAAATCTTCCTCCAAGAATGGAAGGAGAGTATCACCTGGGAGGAGGAGATAGATGTTTGGAAAAGGTCAGTTTACCATCTTAGTATTGAAGTTAATCTTTCATGAACCCATGCAAAGTAGGGTGAGTTTAATTCTTTCCCTTGTTATTCATTTTCAATTCAATCAGTGTTGGCATGATGATTTGAGATATATCAACGTCATCTAGGTCAATTCAACTAGACAATGTTCTCAGAACGTTCATTTAGTCAAAAAGTAATCTCGTTTGGTTGTTGAGTATTCCTTTGTTTCCTTATCTAATTCCTTATTAGATTTTGTGATTATCGTTATATATATCTTGTTATGGTTTAATATGGTGAAGAGGGGGAGTGAAACTCAACCCCAAATTTGCATATTATTGATGCCACCCTAATGATGATATTATCATTTGATGATAGCTTGGATTATTTTGATAACCCTTAAACATCATTTAGATGTAAAGGAATTAATGCGTGATATAATCATTCTTAACCTTATAGTGGTCGAGCACCTTTTTATTATTATAATATATGTCTTTTGATAGCTAGCCAACCACTATCCATGATGAGTGGAGTGAGTGGAGGCCATGAAGAAGCTTATCATAAGCTTAATTATTGCTGCTCACTCCATAATGGGAGTTGTGGACCATATGGAGCCTGATAACCCGTGGGGTGGCGGAGGACAATACAACTATTTTCACCACTACCATAGAAAAAGGTGGCAGATTTGGTAGCATGCAAAGTGAATGCATACAAGAAGGATATCGAGAGGGAGTCTTTTGTTATGTTTTTTTAGTTGTTGATAGTTGTTGTCAACAAAGTTCTGAGTGTGGTGTCATGCCCACATTTCCCATGTGGTCACAACACGTATTCACGCATGTCATGTTCACATGCATCATGTGGTCATGATACAAACTATCAAAATTTTTTCCTTACTACTCTGAAAACCCCCTCGCATGGGTAGGCATGCTCGGTGGCGTATGCTTAAGGTGAAAATATTATAGTTGTCGACGGGGTACCAAGTACATGTGTGCACACCCGACACAAGAAAATGCGTGGTTTCTTGACTTAGGTCACTTTCTCGAATTACATTTGAACAACAGTCATTTTAGGTGATAGATCATTTTTTAGCAAACAACGGTCATTTATTCTTCTTTCCATTTTCTAGAATTTAATATTAATTTCTCCTCCTTCAGACTTAGCATTTTCAACCAAGCTCGTTCATTTGCCCTCTCTTCCTTTTCTTGGAATTTAATTTTGATTGTATTTCTATCACATTCATTTTACTGTTTCTCTGAAATTTAATTTTGATTGTATTTCTATCTCATTCTCCTTCCTGTTGTGCAAGATCTTCTTATGTTATCCTATTTTTTTTTCTTCACATTATTTATCAAACAGCGTTAACACTGTATCCTTTACATTATTCCTAATTTCTTGGTAAACCAGATCACTTAAACAGGGTTGGCTAACTTCACTCGACTCAGTCCCCCTAGGGTTCTGCTCTAGGTTGTAGTTCAACATTTGAATTAATTTTAATAATCAACATGTTCCTAAACAGAATTAACGGTAGGTTAAACTTACTTAGTTCTCTTAGCCCTGTTCGGAAATACCGCGCATTTTCTCTTATTTGTTTTCCAAGGTTAGCTGTTCTTTCTCTTTCTCTCTCTCTTTTTCAATTGGACGTTTATTCTCTAAATCTACAGTTGAGTTTAAAATGGCCACTCTTGGAATGCCTGTGAGGGCTTGTTTGTGTTTATTTTCAATGTCCTTTGTAAATGAAAGGATCATATTTTCCTCTTCATTTTCCTGGTAAGTAATTTGTGATAATTGTTGAAACTTCCGAGAAACTCTTACTTAAAATTAAAATATATTTTCCTATGCTCTTTTTATATTATAATTATATTTCTCCTTATAAATTTAATTTAAATATATATATATATATATATGTATATATACTGCCATTATCTCAGTTCACTTTAACTCACAATTTCATTAATAAGTTCCTTAACTGTAAAGAAAGTATATAATATATATATAATAAATATATATATATATATATAATTTGTTAAACAGATTACTATCCAATAATTCATTAAAAACAGAGCAATGAGTTAATTTGTTTTTGCAAATATAAACATTGTATTTCCGAATTGCAATTATGAGTTTAAGCATCTATTCAATTCATATTATACAATATGCATAAATAAATCCCACTTTCCTTGATTTAAAATTTCTATTTCAAGTCAAATGTTTTAAACTTCATATAGTTTGTCTTCAAATAAATAGTGAAAAGTGAATAATAAAAGTAAATAGTGAATAGTAAAAGTGAATAGTGAAAAGTGAATAGTAAATAGTGAAAAGTAAATAGTAAAAGTGAATAGCGATAGTGAATAGTGAAAAGTGAATAGTAAAAGTGAAAAGGTCCCCATCCTAGGAAGAGACCCTCAAGGTGGCGGTAATTTCAAAAGCAATACTGCAACCCAAATTTTATTTCTTTCATGGTAGAAAAATTACAACTTCGCTTATAACAAATGTAAAATTAATATTTCCACTAAGCTTACACAGAAATAATACTTTTACAAACTTAATTAAAATATCAACTAACTCACAACTTTGCAAGTAGAAGAAGAAGGAACTAGATAATTTTAATATCCTTTTAAAAACAAATTTTCTTTTCCTTTTCTTATTTCTAAATGGTAAAACTTAATGAACAAGAAAATTGCAACTATCAACCCAAGAACAGAGAGGATTTCCTCACATCTCCAAAAAATAACAATTTATACAACAATAGGGGGATAATTTTCTCCTTTTAGAAAATCGACAAGGAAGGAGCTATTAAAAGATCAGGGTCTCCTTAAGACTTAAGGAAAATAAAATATTTTCTAAGATCCAATAATCTTCTCCAAGCTTCACAATAAGCTCCCAGAAAACTTGCATATCAAACAAGGGAAGAAACACCATACAAGCTGCTCTCCTCCCTACCGTAGACCCGCAAGAAGGTCACCCCTGAGCAAGATCATCCACACACCCAGGGTAGAATAGACCAAAAACCACTTCACAACAATAGAAACAAACAACACACAACACCCATGGTTTTACTCACAACACAAAAACTCAACTAAGGTGAGTTTAAAGAGGGTAGGGAAGTAGACTCACTCAACTCAAGGGTGTCATTCTTCTCAACATTTTATCACAGCTTTTCTCATAGCCTCAAGCCAACAAAATTAACTTTTCTCATTGTCTCAAGGCAACCAAATAATCAAAATCCCAGGGATATCACAATTATGCTCTCAAGCCTTATAACCATTTGCTCAAAATTCATAAAAATGCCTTCAAGGCTTCCATTTTCCAAGAACAAGAATGTACCCGAGGAGGTTCACACCTTCCCTTCCCCACACATGATGAGCATTGTCTTCCAAGTGGAAGAAGCTCTATCAACATCCTAATAAAATTTTTTCACAATAACAAAATTTACAACACAAGCAAAATAAATAATTTTCACACATCCTTCATGCAACAAATAGAAATACAAAGGAAAAGCCATGAAATCCAACCTTAAAAAACCCTTTAATGGATGAAGTTGATGTAGAGCTCGACTAGAATCTCCTCTCCAATTTCCTTCCTCCAAAAGAAAAGACTCCCTTCTAAAAAAAAAACAATCTCTCTATGATCACAAGCAAGGAACAATAAATGGAGTATATAGGATGGTTAGAATAATTTCAGCATTATGAGGCTATGAAGAGGAGAATAGAGAATGAATTGGGCATTATGAGGATGCCAGAAGAAGATGTCCTAGAGGAAATTAGACATGATAAGAATGCAAGAATGAAGTCCCTCTGCAAGAATGAAGTCCCCCTACAAGAAATGAAGTCCCTTCCTGCAAGAATGAAGTTTTATTCCTCCTAATTGCTTAGAGAAGGGTCTTATTTATAGATTTTCTAAAAAGGGAATGGAGGGTGAGGATCAAGAGTTGAGATCAAGGGCTCTCATTATTTGTGAATTTTAAATTCATAGTGGATGAATTAAAAATTTATTTTTTTGGGAAGAGTGGATTATGACAAATTAAATTTTGAATTCCATTAGTGGAGGACAAAATAAATTAAAGATTCATTTTTAGATAATGGAGGATATTAGCTAATTAAATATTAAGAATATTTCATTATATGTAATAAAATAACCCCACTCCTTTTTCCACTATCCCAAGTGGAATTAAAAAAATATCCCCACTATCCCAAGTGGAATAAAGAAATATCCACACTATCCCAAGTGGGATTAAAAAAATATCCCCACTCATGAAGGACCACACCACTTCACGGAGACTCTCACCAAAAGTGAGGGAACAAGAAGATAAGCCCCTCCATTATTGATGGACCATGGAGTTATTTCAAGCCTTGGTAATGGAGAAAGGATGGGCTTGAGTGTTGGTCCCACTCATCCTATCCTTCCCATGCCTCCAAATTCGTCACTTAACTTCACTATGAAGTTAAGGTGACCATACGGAGGTTAACCAAGGGTTACCTAAGTCAAAAGTGACCCTAGACCCATGGGGTATAACCCAGGGTCAATTTTAACTTAGTTAGGACACCTAGGGTCCAGTTAAAACACAAGAAAAGGGTCTCGAAATTTAAAATTTAAAAATAAGATAAAAATTAAAAAAATAATTTTTACAACACATCATAATTTAAATTTACAAGAGGGCAGACCTAACCCATTCAACCTCATGCAAGACAATATGACAATATTACAACATTGCACCAAACATAGAGTTGATCTTGGTTCCTCGTGGAACTAGATCGGCTTCACAAGAGATTACAACATAAGGTGCGGAATGATCTCCAATATCTGTGGTTTTGTTAGAAATACCTGTACACTCAACCTCAAAATTAATTCCACATATACATATCATAGCCGAAGCAAATTTAATACATGCATTTCTAAAGCATACCACAGTTCTTATAAACATAATGCAATCACATGGTAATTTTCTTTCTAACATAATCCAATTAGTTTCTCTGTAATGTAAACATTAATCAAATATCACCCAATTAGTTTTTCCTATAAAATAAACATCTATATAACATCACTCGATTTGTTTTCTCTTAAAGAAAATATTTAACTAACATCACCCAATTAGTTTTCCTTTAACATAATAAGGTTTAATAGTTTGAAAATCTGGGATCAACAGTCCCACAAATATAAAAGTATCAACAACAGTAAGGTAATTAGTCACATGTATGGAAATAAAAAAGTGTAGGCCTCACATACTCCCCCCTAAGACTGTACTTCCTCCTAGAAGTCATCAAAGAGTTGAGGATAAAAGGAACTCATAAGATTATAAAGTATGATAACTAAATGTTATAAAGGCATAATCCTATTCATAAATCACACTGTATTGATTGAAATTAACATAAGAAATTTCATGTTCATCAATCATTATCACACATGCATAAGGAATTCATACATCGTACAACCTGTTTATATAGAACATCAACTCATATATAGATACATCAATTACTGATCTTACATCTAAACACATATTTCATTCATCCACATTACAGGAATTAACTTCACAAGGCTCACATAAAGGTTTAGGGGGATGTCATAGTCTTATCATAGAACCAAGTAACCAATAACCAGTGCCAAGTAGCCAAAGATCCAAGAACCAGGTAGAATGATGGTCTCAGGGCCACGCGCCTGGGGGCCTCGCCATACATTCCCACAATAGCCTACCTATTGTTTGTACAAGGGGTTTAGCCTCTAAGAGATAACCAATATAAGAACAAGATCACTAGGAAGGTAAGTGGATAATGACTAGCCCATATTAGTTCACACTTACCCCCATCCTCATAAGTTTCCCACGTCTGCTTCCTTATATACACTCCACCAGAGGTCGCTCCATCAACATGGCGAGAAGAACATCACAACACAAGACCAGCACTAGAAAAATAAAAAAAACCTAGCTTAGCCAACACAAATATCTAGAAAAGCCAAGAGGAGAAGTCTCTAAAACCTAACTTAGAATAAATAAATAAATGAATAAATGCGCGCAATTTCAACATTAAGACAACGTAACTATAGGAGTCACACGAAAAAGGAAGAATCAAAGGTTGTGGCTAAGCTACTTTTAGACAAGATAAAATAACATGGTTGGTCCACACAACGAAGATACAAAAAGGTCACCAAACAACCGAAAGAAATAATCGCAATCCAAGAAAGTGCACATTACATCACTATGTGACTAACATTAAGTCACCAATAAGGAAGGAGGGAAACACGGTCACTACATGTGTCATGCAAACACAACCAATGCAATAACATCATGTAGGTAAGTATTATCAATGCGCCTTCATGTACTCTTACATGGAATCGTGCCCTTCTCAAAGTTAACACGTCATCAATATAGTACATTGTGCCCTTCTCAAAGGTACACGTTATCAATATAGTACGGCGTGCCCTTCTCAAAGGTACATGTCATCATTAGAATGTAAATGTCTCAAGGATAGTATACATCCACTCAAATAAGATACCAAGGTAAGAATAAACCTACACAAGTAGTATGGCCTCGAGCAAATCACATGCCCATACCAAAACATAACCAAGATCCCATGTCAAATGTCAATAGTATCGTCAAGGATACAGAGCATGATAGGATAACACTATGGACCTCTCAAAGGTCTATTCACTAAGGAGAAGTAGGCATAGGAAGGTATGGTTGGTTGGGTAATCCCAAACCAATACCACAACATGTCACCATAGCTTCCTAAGTTCTTCCTCTCCACTACTTAACTCCACACATGGAAGGTCTCCAACTCCAAGATTGGACCTTATAGGGTGTACATACAAGCAGCCACACAAGCATGAGTCCATCATACTTGTAGTTATACACTCAACTCATGGATGGATACCCAGTATTGCAAGCTCATGAGTACACTAAGCATATATGGGATAATCACAACACATAGCAAACATGTTCATAACAGGTATTTACGTCCACAAGGTAACACAATTCTCCTTTAATGTTCATTATTTAGTGAAAAAGGACAACTTTCATACCCCAAAATCACATAATAATTACCATAAAGGTTCTCTAAGAAATTTACTCAAACATCAACTCAAATTAATCCATCTAGAGCATATTGGAATCCAACCATGACTTCACATTGAGAGATAAGGCAATACCCTCAAGTAAGTACACCAATTTACTAGCTATGCTTGATAGATCATAATTGAACCCGAACAACATTATTTCAACTCACAAGATGGTGACTCACAACACATCACATACCATAGAGTTAACGATATCCCATATAACACTACATATGCACTACGAAACCACCACACATTTATCTAACACAAGGTTCATAAAGTAGAGGCATATCACAAGAAGAATCTAATAGCAAGATCACATCTCTAATTTTACTATTCTACTATGAAGCCTAAACATCTTTTCCGCACAAGGTATGCATAACATGATATCAATTTCACACAAAAACAAAGTTATAAAATGCAAAATTTTATTTTGTAGAAATACTTTACAAAAAGGTCATCAAGCACACAAATACCTTATTGAACAATTTGAGGACATATGTTAAATCTTAACAATTTGCCATACATAAAACTAATTTTCACCTCTTTTTTTCTTAGTATTTCATGAAATCACACACGTAACAAATTGCACTCATAAAATTTAAAGCAAGATATACTTCATGCAATCTTTTCTAGTTATCAACCCAAAGGAGACAATGTCAATTTCCAATGATAACAAGGATTAGTGATTCAAGAGATTATGCCATTCAACCTTATGATAAACACACATCAAGTTCACAAGGCAAGAATAAATCAAATGGGCATTAAGATGTCACTACTCTCCACAAAAATACACAAGGGCGAGGAAGGGTCTAATGCAACCCTCACCACCTAGACCAACTGACTCGAGAGGACAATTGACCAAGAGGATCACAACCACCACAAAACACAAGTGGAAGACTTCAATAATCATGTGACAAGGCCATCACGATGATAAAACAAGAGGATGGGTAGTCCTCCAAGGTGAAGGTTAGTTGACAAACCACAACGTCACTCTCTCACAACTACATGTAGTAGGACAAGGGTCAAACCATGCGTAACCCACTCCATGTCGGTCCAAACAACATGCAAACCCCAGAGCTCCCAATGTTTAAACACTAGGCATAATTGGGCACATTATTATTCCGCAACGTTGATTAATTAGAGTATACCATGTTTTGTAGGATGCCTCCCCAACGTGCTCGACGAGCGCGATCGCGCAACACGACATCCATTGAGGTGCATAGTGATTCCTCAGCTGAGGGACAAGGACCCGCAGTTATAGTAGATCCACCCATACCACAGGCACCACCAATAATTGACCTAGGCCCAGAGATTCTTTAGACACTGTAGGCTTTGTTAGAGCAGTTACCACCAACTATTCCAGAGCCACGTAATGAGCCTCGCGTTGATCCATGAGAAAAACCATGTAATGAGCCATGTGCGGAATTGCGTGTTGAGCCATATGTGGAACCCCACATAGATCCGTTAGAGGTGCCACACATGGAGCCTTTCGTTGAGATTCCTGACACTACAGTAGAAGAGGTAGGGTTAGCCTACCGTGCATGGAGTAGGAGTCCTCTGAGACACTCGAGATGAGATGAGACCAGGAGGGTAGGACAGGTATACCATGGACCGTATGAGTATGGATTAGATGAGCCAGTTATAGGGCTCAGAGACAGAGGAGATCCCATTAGAGATCTGCTTAAGCTCAACCCACCTACATTCGTAGGAACTACCCAGGGAGTTGTGGCCGAGGCTTGGTTGATTAGTTTGGATAGGTGTTTCACGTTGTGACCTTACGGGAGCAACACGAAAGAATGAGTGGCAGTGCATCTCCTGAGAGATGCAGCAGCTACTTGGTGGTGCACTGAGGAGTGCAAGCGCCGACTATCCATAGATACACTCACTTGGGATATCTTCATAGAGCACTTTAATGCGTGATATTTGTCAGAGCATTACAGACAACGCAGGATTGATGAGTTCCATGAGTTACAGTAGAGAGGACTCACTGTTGCTCAATATGAGAGCTAGTTCATTGGGCTTTCTCATTACGCGGAGTACCTCCAGGATGAGAAACTCTTGGTACACAAATTCATCAGAGGCCTGAATCATGAGATAGTAGGACCAGTACGTATGGCAGATCCCCAGACTGTTGAAAAGGCTCTTATTGTAGAGGAAATTCAGGGATGAGGGTAGAATTCACACCCGAAATATCAAGATTGTAATCCCCAACAACAACAGAATTTTCGTAGACCGCAATTTACACCACAGAGAGGAGGGTTTAATTCCTCATCATTACCTCCTAGGCCTCCATAGCAGCATCAGCAAAAATCTAGGCCCCAACAAAGGGTTCAAGGGGGACAGAACCGTGGATGGCAGCAGCAGGGCCAGCGTAGAGACCAGAGACAGCAGGGATCTTCTGCGGAACCCGCAAGGTCTCAGCAATCAAACAGAGGTTCATAGGGGTCCACTAGGTAGACTGGACAGCAGCAGTCAGGCAGGACCTAGTCTGTACAGTTACAGGCTAGGGGCCCATGCTATGTATGTGGTGGGGCAGGGCATTTAGCCAGGGAGTGTCCACAAGGATTTACAGCAGGAGGACAGCCCCGTGCAGGAGGATCTGAGTAGACTGTAGGTGACGTGGGTAGATCCCACCACATGTTTGTAGTGGTTGACAATCGCCAGGCCGATTTTTAGGCTTCAGTCATTGAGACAGCAGGTACGATTGGGGATTTTCCTATCTCTATTCTTTTTGACTCTGGAGCTACCAATTCTTTCCTATCTACATCGTTAGTGGAACGTTGCAGGCTGGTGGCTTATAGGCAGGACATTAGGTGGGAGGTTGAGTTGGCCTCTGGGGTTAGGATGTCAGTAGATACCATGGTTAGAGATTGTGAGATCTCCTTAGGTTCCTTCATTACAACATGTGACCTTAGGGTTATACCATTAGGATCCTACGGAATAGTTCTGGGTATGGACTGGCTTGCGGCTCATAGAGCTAAACTAGATTGTCGCCAAAGAACGATTAGTTGCTTAGATGATCATGGTGCACCGGTCGAGATAGTGGGCATTTAGAAGCCCACGACAGTTCGTATGATATCCACTCAATAGCTTAAGTGCTACATGTGGAAGGGTTGTCAGATGTTTGCTATTACGGTTAGTGACAGATCAGAGGATGAGCCTGAGGCTACCTTAGATGATCACCCTATCTTAAGAGACATTGTCGACGTATTTCTGCTAGAGTTACTAGGTATGCCTCCACGTAGAGAGGGCGATTTCCACATCAACTTAGTGCCAGGTGCAGAACCTGTGTCTCGTGCACCCTACAGGATGACTACACATGAGCTTACAGAACTTAAATTGCAGTTAGAGGAGTTACTTGAAAAGGGGCACATCCGACCTAGTGTTTCACCCTGGGGCGCACCGATCATCTTCATAAAGAAGAAGGATAGGTCTCTTCGACTATGCATGGATTACAGGTAGTTGAACAAGGTGACGGTGAAGAACCGTTATCCTTTGCCTAGGATTGATGACCTCTTTGATCAGATGCAGGGAGCCAGAGTGTTCTCAAAAATTGATTTAAAATCTGGGTATCACCAATTGTGCATCACAGAGGTAGACATTCATAAGACTGCTTTTCGAACCAGATATGGCCATTATGAGTTCACCGTGGTACCCTTCGGTTTGACGAACGCCCCTATAGTATTCAGGAGTCTCATGAATGGGGTGTTCCATACTTACTTGGATCGGTTCGTGATCATATTTCTTGATGACATTTTAATTTATTTGAGAACCAAGGAGGAACATGTGGATCATTTGCTTCAAGTTTTGCAGCGCTTACGAGAGCAGCAACTTTATGGCAACCTGGCGAAGTGTTCCTTCTTCAGGACAGAGGTGCAATACTTGGGGCACATCTTATTAGGCAATGGCATCTCCGTAGATCCATTGAATATTAGAGCAATTCAGGACTGGCCAGCACCCACCAATGTGACAGAAGTCAGGAGCTTTATGGGATTAATCAGTTATTACCGTAGATTTGTCAAGAGCTTTTCTAGGATAGCACATCCCATCACTTCCCTTCAGTGAAAAGGGAAAAGTTTCACTTGGACTGAGCAGTGTGAGAAGGCCTTTAGGATCCTCAAAGAGCATCTTACTAGTGCTCCCATTTTAGCAGTTCCAGATCCTGCAGAGAATTTTGTTGTTTGCATAGATGCATCATTAGAGGGTTTGGGAGCTATACTTATGCAGGGAGGTAGAGCGATTGCATACAAATCGTGCAAACTTAAGACACATGAACTAAACTACCCTACTCACGATTTAGAGCTCACAATAGTTATTCATACTCTTGTTTGTTGGAGACATTTTCTCTTAGGTTGACGCTTTGAGCTCCATTCAGATCACCATAGCTTACAGTACATTTTTACACAGCTAAATCTGAATGCTCGCCAGCGGCGTTGGATGGAGTTCTTATGCGAGTATGACTTTGATGTCCACTACATCAAAGGGAAGGAGAATGTGGTTGTTGACAATTTAAGTCGGAGGCGCCACGAGATCCTGACCTTGACATTAAAGGTGAACTTGAGGGACTGCATCTTACAGCATCTGCCAGAGGACGAGTGGTTTCTTGAGGTGCAACAATAAATTCAGAATCAGGGGGCCCTTAAGGGTAAATTCACAGGATATTCCCTTGAGTTTGATGTTTTGCTTAGACATCGGCATCACATCTATGTACCCCGTGTAGGTGACCTGCGTATAGTGATTCTTTCAGAGGCTCATAGAGCACCTTATGCAGCACATCCAAGAGTGAAGAAGATGCATGCCAATTTGCGACAGTTATATCATTGAGCTGGGATGAGACAAGACATTGCAGAATATGTTGCTCGTTGCCTTGAGTGTCAGAGGGTCAAAGCCGAGCACCAACATCCAGCAGGACTGTTGTACCCTCACGAGATACCTGAGTGGAAATGGAACACCATTTCCTTGGACTTTATCATTGGTCTACCTATGTCATCACGTTGTCATGATGCCATTATGGTGATAGTTGACAAGTTGACCAAGGTGGCGCATTTCTCACCTGTACGCACGACGTACAATGCACCATCAGTAGCAAGAGTGTTCTTAGATCAGATTGTTAGACTTCATGGAGTACCTCACCGCATCATTTCTGATAGAGACTTTGTATTCACTTCATCGTTTTGGAGAGCCTTACATCAGGTGTTGGGCACACAGCTCAACTTTAGTTCAGCATACCATCCGGAGACTGACAGACAGACAGAGAGAGTTAATCAGGTGTTAGAAGATATGCTTCGTATGTATGTTATGGACCATCAGTCTAGATACGAGGAGTATCTATATCTGGTTGAGTTTACCTACAATAATGGGCATCACAGCTCGTTGGGTATGCCTCCTTTCCAGGCTTTATACGGCAGACCATGTAGGACACCATTGAGTTGGGATCAGATAGAGGACAGGGTCGCCATTGGTCCAGAACTAGTTCAGGACATGGAGCAGCAGATTGCACTGATTAAACAGAGACTTCAGGAGGCACAGGATAGACAAAAGAAGTATGTCGATGCAAAGAGAACTGATCGGAGCTTCTCACTAGGTGACAGGGTATTTTTGAGAGTGTGACCGCATAAGAGTTCAATCCGTTACGGAAAAGGCTCTAAACTCGCACCTCGATTTGTAGGACCTTTTGAGATTTTGGAGTGGATAGGACCTATAGCCTATCGTCTCACCTTGCCACCTAGCATGTCACGTATCCACGATGTTTTTCATGTTTTAGTTTTACGTCGTTATATCTCTAACTTATCTCACATATTAGATTGGAGTGCTCTTCAGGTAGAGGCAGACGGACAACTGGCGTTGGAGCCAATTTGCATATTGGCTCATCAGACGCTGGGCCTTCGAGGTCAAGAGCTGGACTAGGTTAAGGTCCAGTGGGACATGTATGACAAGGTCACTACAACATGGGAGGATGCAGTGAGACTGAGGACTCTGTATCCTCACCTCTTTGATGACTTCCAGGAAGAAGTACAGTCTTAGGGGGGAGGATGTGAGGCCTACACTTTTTCATTTCTGTACATATGACTATCTAACTTACTGTTGTTGGTATTTTTATATTTATGGGACTGTTGTTCCCAGATTTTTAAACTATTAAACCTTATTATGTTAAAGGAAAACTAATTGGGTGATGCTAGATGTTTGCTTTAAGAGAAAACAAATTGGGTGATGTTATATAGATGTTTATTCTATTAAGAAAACTAATTGGGTGATATCCGATTAATGTTTACATTACAGAAAATTAATTGGGTGAGGTTAGTTAGAAAATTGTCATGTGATTTCATTATGTTTATAAGAACTATGGTATGCTTTAGAAATGCATGTATTAAATTTACTTCAGCTATGATATGTATATGTGGAATTAACTTTGAGATTGAGTGTGTAGGTATTTCTAACAAAACTATAGATACAAGAGATTATTCCACACCTTATGTCGTAATCCCTTGTGAAGCTGATCTAGTTCCATGAGGAACCAAGATCAACTCTGTGTTTGGTGCAATGTTGTAATATTGTCTTGCATGAGGTTGAATGGATTGGGTCTACCCTTTTGTAAAATTGAATTATGATTTGTGTTGTAAGAATTGTATTTGAATTTTATTTATTTAATTTAAATTTTTGAGACCCTTTTCTTGTGTCTTAACTTGACCCTAGGTGTCCTACCTAAGTTTAAATTGACCCTAGGTTATACCCCATGGGTTTAGGGTCACTTTTGACTTGGATAACCCTTAGTTAACCTTCGTATGGTCACCTTAACTTCACAGTGAAATTAAGTGACGAATTTAGAGGCATGGGAAGGATAGGATGAGTGGGATCAACACTCAAGCCCATCCTTTCTCCATTTCTAAGGCTTGAAATGACTCCATGGTCCACCAATAATGGAAGGGCTTATCTTCTTGTTTCCTCACTTTTGGTGAGAGTCCCCATGAAGTGGTGTGGTCCTTCATGGGTGGGGATATTTTTTGAATTCCACTTGGGATAGTGGAAAAAGGAGGGGTTATTTAAATATTACAATCTTAAAAAAATTCATAAATATTACAATCTTTAATTCATTTTTGTCCTCACATATGAATTTAAAATTCACAAATAATGTGAGCCCTTGATGTCATAATCCACTCTTCCAAAAAAAATAAATTTTTAATTCATCCACTATGAATTTAAAATTCACAAATAATGAAAGCCCTTAATGTCATAATCCACTCTTCCGAAAAAAATAAATTTTTAATTCATCCACTATGAATAAATTCACAAATAATGAGAGCCCTTGATGTCATAATCTACTCTTCCCAAAAAAATAAATTTTTAATTCATCCACTATGAATTTAAAATTCATAAATAATGTGAGCCCTTGATCTCAACTCTTGATCCTCACCTTCCATTCCTTTTTCAGAAAATCTATAAATAAGACCCTTCTCTAAGTAATTAGAGAAGACTGGATTTTTGTAGGGGAACTTGATTCTTGTAGGGGAACTTCATTTTTGCAGGGGGACTTCATTCTTGCATTCTTATCATGCCTAATTTCCTCTAGGAAATCTTCTTCTGGCATCCTTATAATGCCCAATTCCTTCCCTATTCTCCTCTTCATAGCCTCATAATACCGAAATTATTCTAGCCATCCTATATCCTCCATTCATTATCCCTTGCTTGTGATCATAGAGAGATTGTTTTTTTTTGAGGAGAGATTGGGAGAAGAGACTAAGTGTGGAGCTCTTCATCAACTTCATCCATTAAAGGGCTTTTTAAGGTTGGATTTCATGGTTTTTCCTTGTATTTCTATTTGTTGCATGAAGGATGTGCGAAAATTATTTATTTGTTGCATGAAGGATGTGTGAAAATTATTTATTTTGTTTGTGTTGTAAATTTTGTTATTGTGGAGAAATTTTATTGGGTTGTTGACAGAGCTTCTTCCACTTGGGAGAAATGCTCATCAATTGTGGGGTGTTGACAAAGTGTCTTCCACGTGGGAGAAATGCTCATCAACTGTGGGGTGTTGACAAAGCATTTTCCACCTGGGAGAAATGCTCATCAAGTGTGGGGTAAGGGAGGAGTGATCCTCCTCGAGTGCATGCCTTGTTTCTTTTGAGATGTTGAAAGCCTTGAGGGCATTTGTGTGAATTTGGGAAAATTAGTTATATGGCTTGAGAGCCAAATATGATATTCCTTGAAATCTGATGATCTTGTTTGGCTTGAGGCCATGAGAAAAAAATTGTGTTGAATTATTGTGAAGGGTGGTACTCTAGAGTTGAGTGTGTCCACTCTCTTACCCCTCTGTAAACTCACCTTTGTTGAGTTTTTGTGTTGTGTAAATATCCATGGGTGTATGTGTGTTTCGATGTGTTGTTTTTACTTGTTATGAAATATATTTGGATTCCCTAGGTGTGTGGATGATCTCCCTAACTTGGGGGTGACCTTCTTGCGGGTCTACGGTAGGGATGAGAGTAGTTTGTGTGGTGTTTCTTCCCTTGTGTGTTATGCAGGTATTATTGGAGCTATTTGTGAAGTTTGGAGAAGTTTCTTGTGTTGGAAAAATATTTTATTTTCCTTTATTTTTAAGGCTCTATAAGAGAGTCTGGTCATATTAGTGACTACATCTTGGTTGATTCGTCAAAAGGAGAAAGTTATCTCCCTATTGTTGTATAAATTAGTATTTTGAAGTTGGGAAGAAATCCTCTATTTTTGGGTTGATGTTTGTATTTCTATTGTTCATTAAGTGTTACTATTTTGTAATAAGGAAAGGAAGATACAATTTGTTTTTAAAAGGATATTAGACTTGTCTAGTTCCTTCTTCTTCTACTTGCAAAGTGTGAGTTAGTTGATGTTTTAATTAAGTTTGTATAAGTATTATTTCTGTGCAAGCTTAGTAGAAATATTAGTTTTAAATTTTGTTATAAGTCAAGTTGTAATTTTGCTACCATGAAAGAAATAAAATTTGGGCTGCAATATTGCTTTTGAAATTACTGCCACCTTGAGGGTCTCTTCCTAGGATGGGGACCATTTTCCTATTCACTTTTCACTATTTACTATTTACTTTCCACTAATCACTATTCATTTTTACTAATCACTATTTACTTTTACTATTCACTTTTCACTATTCATTGAAGGCAAATTATATGTAGTTTAAAACATTTGATTTGAAATAGAAATTTTAATCGAGGAAAGTGGGATTTATTTATGCATAATGTATAATACGAATTGAATAGATGTTTAAACTCAGAGTTGCAATTCAGAAATACATTGTTTATACAATTACAATTTAAAAAGAGCACAGGTAAATATATTTTCATTTTAAGGAAGAGTTTCTCGGAAGTTTTAACAATTATCTTAAATTAAATGACAGGAAAATGAAGAGGAAAGTATGATCCCTTCATTTACAAAGGACACTGAAAATAAACACAAACAAGCCATCACATGCATTCCATGAGTTGCCATTTTAAACTCAACTGTAGGTTTAGAGAATAAACATCCAACTGAAAATAAAGAGAGAGAAAGAGAAAGAACAACTAACCTTAGAAAATAAAGAGGAGAAAATGTGCGGCATTTCCGAACAGGGCTAAGAGAACTAAGTAAGTTTAACCTACTGTTAATCCTGTTTAGGAACAGGTTGATTATTAAAATTAATTCAAACGTTGAACTAAAACCTAGAACAGAACCCTAGGGGGACTGAGTCAAGTGAAGTTAACCAACCCTGTGTAAGTGATCTGGTTTACCAATAAATTAGAAATAATGTAAAGGATGTAGTGTTATTGCTGTTCGATAAAGAACGTGAAGAAAAAAATAGGATAACATAAGAAGATCTTGCACAACGGGAAGGGAAATGAGATAGAAATACAATCAAAACTAAATTCTAAGAAAAGGAAAAGAGGGCAAATGAACGGGCTTGGTTGAAAATGTTAAGTTTGAAGGAGGAGAAATTAATATTAAATTCTAGAAAATGGAAAGAAGAATCAGATGATCGTGCTTTGTTGAAAAATGATCTATCACCTAAAATAATTGTTGTTCAAATATAATTCGTGAGATTAACCTAAGTCAGGAAACCACGCGTTTCCTTGCGTAGGGTGTGCGCACATGTATTTGGTATGCCACCAACAACTGTATTGTTTTCGCCTTAAGTGTACGCCACCGAGCACGCCTACGCGTGCGAGGGGATTTCTAAGGAAGAGTGGAAAATTTTTTGGTATTTCGTGTCATGACCACATGGCACATGTGGACATGACACGCGTGATGCGTGTTGTGACCGCATGAGAAATGTGGGCATGACAATGTAAGGCCCACCCTTGTCCGACTGGTGTGTATCCTATTATTCACCTAACTCTATATTAAAATGATAGAATGATTGATTATTATATAATATGCTTGCCAGATGGATATAGGTAGTGATTGGTTATACATCCTCATTAATATGTTTAATTTGCTTCGACTATGATATGTATATATGGAATTAACTTTGAGATTGAGTGTGCAGGTATTTCTAACAAAACCACAGATACTGGAGATCATTCCGCACCTTATGTTGTAATCCCTTGTGAAGTTGATCTAGTTCCACGAGGAACCAAGATCAACTCTGTGTTTGGTGCAATGTTGTAATGTTGTAATATTGTTTTGCATGAGGTTGAATGGGTTAGGTCTACCCTTTTGTAAAATTGAATTATGATTTGTGTTGTAAGAATTGTATTTGAATTTCATTTATTTAATTTAAATTTTTGAGACCCTTTTCTTGTGTCTTAACTTGACCCTGAGTGTCCTAACTAAGTTTAAATTGACCCTGGGTTATACCCCATGGGTCTAGGGTCACTTTTGACTTGGGTAACCCTTGGTTAACCTCTGTATGGTCACCTTAACTTCACAGTGAAGTTAAGTGACGAATTTAGAGGCATTGAAAGGATAGGATGAGTGGGACCAACATTCAAGCCCATCCTTTCTCCATTTTCAAGGCTTGAAATGACTCCATGGTCCACCAATAATGGAGGGGCTTATCTTCTTGTTCCCTCACTTTTAGTGAGAGTCCCCATGAAGTGGTGTGGTCCTTCATGAGTGGGGTTATTTTTTAATCCCACTTGGGATAGTGGGGATATTTTTTAATTCCACTTGGGATAGTGGGGATATTTTATTAATTCCACTTACGATAGTGGGGATATTTTTTTAATTCCACTTGGGATAGTGGGGTTATTTAAATATTACAATCTTAAAAAAATTAATTTTTAATTCATCCACTATGAATTTAAAATTTAGAAATAATGAGAGCCCTTGATCTCAACTTTTGATCCTCACCCTCCATCATCTTTTCAAAAATCTATAAATAAGACCATTCTCTAAGCAATTAGAGAATACTAGATTTTGCAGGAGAACTTGATTTTTGCAGGGGAACTTTATTTCATGCAAGGGGACTTCATTCTTGCATTCTTATCATGCCTAATTTCCTCTAGGAAATCTTCTTCTGGCATCCTCATAATGCCCAATTCCTTCTATATTCTCCTCTTCATAGCCTCATAATGCCGAAATTATTCTAGCCATCCTATATCCTCCATTCATTATCCCTTGCTTGTGGTCATAGAGAGATTATTTTTTTTGAGAAGGGAGATTTGGAGAGGAGGTTGGAGAGGAACTCTACATCAACTTCATCCATTAAAGGGCTTTTTAATGTTGTATTTCAAGGCTTTTCCTTTGCATTTTTTATTTCTTGCATGATGGATTTGTGAAATGAAATTTGATTTGTTGTTTTGTAAATTGTGTAATTGTGGGGAAATTTATTTGGGTGTTGACAGAGCTTCTTCCACTTGGGAGAAATGCTTATCAAGTGTGGGGTAGGGGAGGAGTGATCCTCCTCGAGTACATGCCTTATTTCTTTTGAGATGTTGAAATCCTTGAGGACATTTGTGTGACTTTGGGAAATTGTGTTATTTAGCTTGAGAGCCAAAATATGAAGTCTTTGGAATCTTTGTTGGCAAGTTGGCTTGACGCCATGAGAAGGAAATTGTGTTGAAATTTAATTGAAGGGTGACACTCTAGAGTTGAGTGTGTCCACTCTCCTACCCCTCTTTAAACTCACAGTGGATGAGTTTTGTGTTGTGTAAATATCTATGGGTGTATTTGTGTTTTGGTGTGTTATTTTTATTTTGTTGTGAAGTGGTATTGAATCCCCTAGGTGTGTGAATGATCTCCCTAGCTTGGGGGTGACCCTCTTGCGGGTCTACGGTAGGGAGGAGAGCAGCTTGTGTTGTGTTTCTTCCCTTGTGTGATATGCAGGTTTTCTAGGAGCTTATGGTGAAGTTTGGAGAAGATTATTGGATCTTAGAAAATATTTTATTTTCGTTTACTCTTAAGGGAGCTTGGTCTTTTAATAGCTTCATCCTTGTTGATTTTACAAAAGGAGAACATTCTCTTTATTTCGTTGTATAATTTGGTATTTTGGAGTTGTGAGAAAATTACTTCCTTATTGTATTGATAGTTGTAGTTTTATTATTCGTTTAGTTTTGCCATTTAGAAAGGAAATAAAATTGAATAAAATTTGTGTAATTGAGTTAAATAGAAACTAATCTCATATTAAAAATTTGCCTTAATATGAATAGTGAATAGTAACAGAATAGTGAATAGTGAATAGTGAATAGTAAAAGTGCGATTTATTTATGCATATTGTATAATACGAATTGAATAGATGCTTAAACTTAGAGTTGCAATTCGGAAATACAATGTTTATATTTGTAAAAAAAAAAATTAACTCTTTGCTCTGTTTTTAATGATTTATTGGATAATAATCAGTTTTAACAAATTATATATATATTTATTTATTATATATATTCTATACTTTCTTTACAGTTAAGGAACTTATTAATGAAATTGTGAGTTAAAGTGAACTGAGATAATGGTGGTATATACACACACACACACACACATATATATATTTAAGTTAAATTTTAGAGAAACGGAAGAGAGGGCAAATGATCGTGCTTTGTTGAAAAATGATCTATCACCTAAAACAATTGCTATACAAATGTAATTCGTGAGTGTAATACCCTGCTAACAACTGCTTTGTTTACTCCTTAAGCATACGCCACCGAGCACGCTTACACGTGCGAGGGGGTTTTCAGAGTAGTAAGAGAAAATTTTTGATAGTTCGTATCATGACCACATGACGCATGTGGACATGACATGCGTGAATACGTGTTGTGACCGTATGGGAAATGTGGGCATGACATTTGGTATCAGAGCACATGTTTCAACATTGGGAGCTCTGGGGTTTGCGTGTTGTTTAGGCTGACATGGAGTGGGTTGAACATGATTTGACCCTTGTTTTACTACATGTAGCTGAGAGAGAGTAAGGTTGTGGTTTGTTGACTAACCTTCACCTTGGAGGAATACCCATCCTCTTGTGTTATCATCATAATGGCCTTGTAACACGATTATCGAAGTCTTCCTCTTGTGTTTTGTGATGTTTGTGATCCTCTTAGTCGATTGTCCTCTCGAGATAGTTGATCTAGGTGGGGAGGGATTGCGTTGGACCCTTCCTCGCCCTTGTGTATTTTTATGTAGAGTAGTGACATCTTAATACCCATTTGATTTATTCTTGCCTTGTGAACTTGACGCGTGTTTATCATAGGGTTGAATGACATAATTTCTTGAATTCCTAACCCTTTATATCATTGGAAATTGGAATTGTCTCATTTGGATTGATAACTAGAAAAGATTGCATGAAGTGTATCTTGCTTTAAATTTTATGAGTGTAATTTGTTATGTGTGTAATTTCATTAGATTACCTTGTAAAAATACTAAGAAAGAAAGAGGTGAAAATTAGTTTTATGCATGGCAAATTGTTAAGAATTAACATATGTCCTCAAATTGTTCAATGAGGCATTTGTGTGCTTGGCGACTTTTTTGTAAATTACTTCTACAAAATAAAATTTTGCATTTTATAACTTTGTTTTCGTGTGAATTTGATATCATGTTATGCATACCTTGTGCGGAAAAGATGTTTGGGCTTCATATAGTAGAATAGTAAAATTAGAGACGTGATCTTCCTATTAGATTCTTCTTGTGATATGCCTCTACTTTATGAGCCTTGTGTTAAATAAATCTGTGGTGGTTTCGTAGTGCATATGTAGTGTTATATGGGTTATCGTTAACTCCATGATATGTGATGTGTTGTGAGTCACCATCTTGTGAGTTGAAATAATGTTGTTTGGGTTCGATTATGATCTATCAAGCATAGCTAGTAAATTGGTGTACTTACTTGAGGGTGTTGCCTTATCTCTAAATGTGAAGTCATGGTTGGATTCCAATTTGAGTTTATGTTTGAGTAAATTTCTTAGAGAACCTTTATGGTAATTATTATGTGACTTTGGGTATGAACGTTGTTCTTATTCACTAAGTAATGAACGACAAAGGAAAATTGTGTATGTGCTACCTTGTGAGTGTGAATACTTGTTATGAGCATGTTTGCTATGTGTTGTGATTATCCTGTACATGCCTAGTGTACTCATGAGCTTGCGATATTATCTATCCATCCATGGGTTGGGTGTATAACTATAAGTATGATGGACTCATGCTTGTGTGGCTATTTGTATGAACACCCTGTAAGGTCCAATTTTGGAGTTGGAGACCTTACATGTGTGGAGTTAAGTAGTGGAGAGGAAGAACTTAGAAAGCTATGGTGACATGTTGTTGCATTGGTTTGGGATTACCCAACCAACCATACCTTCCTATGCCAGAGTACCCCCTACTTCTCCTTAGTGAATGGACCTTTGAGAGGCCCATAGTGCTTTCCTATCATGCTTTGTTTCCTTGACGGTACTAATGACATCTGACATGGGATTTTGGTTATGTTTTGGTATGGGCATGTAATTTGCTTGAGGGCATGCTACTTGTGCAGGTTTATTCTTACCTTGGTATCTTATTTGAGTGGATGTGTAGTATCCTAGAGACATTTACATTCTAATGATGACGTGTACCTTTGAGAAGGGCACGATGTACTATATTGATGATGTGTTACCTTTGAGAAGGGCACGATTCCACGTAAGAGTACGTGAAGGCGCATTGATATTACTTACCTACATGATGTTATTGCATTGGTTGTATTTGCATAACACATGTAGTGACCGTGTTTCCCTCCTTCTTTATTAGTGACTTAATGTTAGTCACATAGTGATGTAATGTGCACTTTCTTGGATTGCGATTATTTCTTTCAGTTGTTTGGTGATCTTTTTGTATCTTGCCTATGTGGACCAACCATGTTATTTAATCTTGTCTAAAAGTAGCTTAGCCACAAATCTTTGATTTCTCCATTTTTCACGTAATCCTTATGTTTATGGTTGATTTATTGTTGGAATGGCGCGCATTTATTTATTTTACTATTAGATTTTGAAACTCCTTTCTTTTGGTATATCTGTTATTTGTGGTGGCTAAGCTAGATTATTTTTGTTTGCAAGTGTTGGTCATGTGTTGTGATGTTCTTCTCACCATGTCAATGGAGTGACCTCTGGTGGAGTGTATATAAGGAAGCAGAGGTGGGAAACTTTGATGATGGGGTTAGGTGTGGACCAGTATGGGCTGGTCATTATCCACTTACCTTCCTAGTGATCTTGTTCTTATGTTGGCTATCTCTTGGAGGTTAAAACCCTTATACAAACAAGAGGTAGGCCGTTGTGGGAATGTATGGCGAGGCCCCCAGGCGCGTGGCCCTGAGACCATCATTCTACCTGATTCTTGGATCTTTGGCTACTTAGCACTGGTTATTGGTTACTTGGTTCTATGAGGAGACTATGACATTCCCCTAAACCTTTATCTGAGCCTTGTGAAGTTAATTCTTGTAATGTAGATGAATGAAAATGTTTGTTTGTGTAAGATCTGTATTTGATGTAATTGCATATAAATTGGTATTTTCTCTATAAACTTGTAATGTGATGTGTGAAGATTCTCTATACATGTGTATAGAAGATTGATGATCTTGAGATTATATGTGCTGAATTTCAACCCATAGAGTGTATTTTGTGAAAGGAAATTAAGCCTTTATAACATTTAGTTACCGTGCTTTATTTTCTTGAGAAGAGTTCTTTATTGCATATGTTATCTTCTGTACTTACCTTGTCTGGTGTAAAGAAGTTCAGGAAAATGCTTCCAACCTCCTCTTGATGACTTCCGGGAGTAAGTCATTTCCTAGGGGGGTAGTATGTAAGGCCCGCCCTTGTCCGACTGGTGTGTATCCTATTATTCACCTAGCTCTAGATTAAAATGATAAAATGATTGATTAATATATAATATGGTTGCCAGATGGATATAGGTAGTGATTGGTTATACATCCTCATTAATATGTTTAATTTGCTTCGGCTATGATATGTATATGTGGAATTAACTTTGAGATTGAGTGTGCAGGTATTTCTAACAAAACCACAGATATTGGAGATCATTCCGCACCTTATGTTGTAATCCCTTGTGAAGCCGATCTAGTTCCACGAGGAACCAAGATCAACTCTATGTTTGATGCAATGTTGTAATGTTGTAATATTGTCTTACATGAGGTTGAATGGGTTAGGTCTACCCTTTTGTAAAATTAAATTATGACTTGTGTTGTAAGAATTGTATTTGAATTTTATTTTTTTAATTTAAATTTTTGAGACCCTTTTCTTATGTCTTAACTTGACCTTGGGTGTCCTAACTAAGTTTAAATTGACCCTGGGTTATACCCCATGGGTCTAGGGTCACTTTTGACTTCGGTAACCCTTGGTTAACCTCTGTATGGTCACCTTAACTTCACAGTGAAGTTAAGTGACGAATTTGGAGGCATGGGAAGGATAGGATGAGTGGGACCAACACTCAAGGCCATCCTTTCTCCATTTTCAAATCTTGAAATGACTCCATGGTCCACCAATAATGAGGGGCTTATCTTCTTGTTTCCTCACTTTTGGTGAGAGTCCTCATGAAGTGGTGTGGTCTTTCATGAGTGGGGTTATTTTTTAATCCCACTTGGGATAGTGGGGATATTTTTTAATTCCACTTGGGATAGTGGGGATATTTTATTAATTCTATTTGAGATAGTGGGGATATTTTATTAATTCCACTTAGGATAGTGGAGATATTTTTTTAATTCCACTTGGGATAGTGGGATTATTTAAATATTACAATCTTAAAAAAATTAATTTTTATTCATCCACTATGAATTTAAAATTCACAAATAATGAGAGCCCTTGATCTCAACTTTTGATCCTCACCCTCCATCATCTTTTCAAAAATCTATAAATAAGACCCCTCTCTAAGAAATTAGAGAAGACTAGATTTTGCAGGGGAACTTCATTCTTACAGGGGAACTTCATTCTTGCAGGGGGACTTCATTCTTGCATTCTTATCATGCCTAATTTCCTCTAGGAAATCTTCTTCTGGCATCCTCATAATGCCCAATTCCTTCTCTATTCTCCTCTTTATAGCCTCATAATGCCGAAATTATTCTAGCCATCCTATATCCTCCATTCATTATCCCTTGCTTGTGATCATAGAGAGATTGTTTTTTTTGAGAAGGGAGATTTGGAGAGGAGGCTAGAGAGGGACTCTACATCAACTTCATCCATTAAAGGGATTTTTAAGGTTGTATTTCAAGGCCTTTCCTTTGCATTTTCTATTTCTTGCATGATGGATTTGTGAAATGAAATTTGATTTGTTGTGTTGTAAATTATGTAATTGTGAAGAAATTTATTTGGGTGTTGACAGAGCTTCTTCCACTTGGGAGAAATGCTCATCAAGTGTGGGGTAGGGGAGGAGTGATCCTCCTCGAGTACATGCCTTATTTCTTTTGAGATGTTGAAAGCCTTGAGGACATTTGTGTGACTTTGGGAAATTGTGTTATTTGGCTTGAGAGCTAAAATATAAAGTACTTAGAATCTTTGTTGGCAAGTTGGCTTGATGCCATGAAAAGGAAACTGTGTTGAAATTTAATTGAAGGGTGACACTCTAGAGTTGAGTGTGTCCACTCTCCTACCCCTCTTTAAACTCACAGTGGATGAGTTTTGTGCTGTGTAAATATCTATGGGTGTATTTGTGTTTTGGTGTGTTATTTTTATTTTGTTGTGAAGTGATATTAAATCCCCTAGGTGTGTGGATGATCTCCCTAGTTCGGGGGTGACCCTCTTGCGGGTCTACAGTAGGGAGGAGAGCAACTTGTGTGCTATTTCTTCCCTTGTGTGATATGCAGGTTTTCTGAGAGCTTATGGTGAAGCTTGGAGAAGATTATTGGATCTTAGAAAATATTTTATTTTCTTTTACTCTTAAGAGAGCTTGGTCTTTTAATAGCTTCATCCTTGTTGATTTTACAAGAGGAGAACATTCTCTCTCTTTTGTTGTATAATTTGGTATTTTGGAGTTATGAGGAAATTACTTCCTTATTGTATTGATAGTTGTAGTTTTATTGTTCGTTTAGTTTTGCCATTTAGAAAGGAAATAAAATTGGATAAAAGTTGTGTAATTGAGTTAAATAGAAACTAATCTCATATTAAAATTTTGCCTTAATATGAATAGTGAATAGTAACAGAATAGTGAATAGTGAATAGTAAAAGTGGGATTTATTTATGCATATTGTATAATACGAATTGAATAGATGCTTAAACTTAGAGTTGCAATTCAGAAATACAATGTTTATATTTGTAAAAAAAATAAATAAATTAACTCTTTGCTCTGTTTTTAATGATTTATTGGATAATAATCTGTTTTAACAAATTATATATATATATATTTATTTATTATATATATTCTATACTTTCTTTACAGTTAAGGGACTTATTAATGAAATTGTGAGTTAAAGTGAACTGAGATAATGACGGTATATATACATATATATATATTTAAATTAAATTTTAGAGAAACGAAAGAGAGGGCAAATGATCGTGCTTTGTTAAAAAATGATCTACCACCTAAAACAATTGCTGTACAAATGTAATTCGTGAGTGTAATACGCATCTAACAACTACTTTGTTTATTCCTTAAGCATACGCCACCGAGCACGCTTACACGTGTGAGGGGGTTTTCAGAGTAGTAAGAGAAATTTTTTGATAGTTCATATCATGACCACATGACGCATGTGGATATGACATGTGTGAATACGTGTTGTGACCGCATGGGAAATGTGGGCATGACATGTGGGCATGAGATTTCCCATGCGGTCACAACACGTATTCACGCATGTCATGTCCACATGCGTTATGTGGTCATGATACGAACTATCAAAAAATTTCTCTTACTACTCTGAAAACCCCCTCGCACGTGTAGGCGTGCTCGACGGTGTACGCTTAAGGTGAAAACAATACCGTTGTCGACGGGGTACCAAGTACATGTGCACACACCCTACGCAAGAAAATGCGTGGTTTCCTAAGTTAGGTTAATCTCATGAATTACAATTGAACAATAGTTGTTTTAGGTGATAGATCAAAGCATGATCATCTGTTCATTTGCCCTCTCTTCCTTTTCTTGGAATTTAATTTTGATTGTATTTCTATCACGTTCATTTTACCGTATCTTTAAAATTTAATTTTTATTATATTTCTATCTCATTCTCCTTCCCATTGTGCAAGATCTTTTTATCCTATTTTTTTCTTCACGTTCTTTATTGAACAACAATAACACTAAATCCTTTTCATTATTCCTAAATTCTTGGTAAACTAGATCACTTACACAGGGTTGGTTAACTTCACTTGACTCAGTCCCCCTAGGGTTCTGCTCTAGGTTTTAGTTCAACATTTGAATTAATTTTAATAATCAACCTATTCTTAAATAGGATTAACAGTAGGTTAAACTTAGTTCTCTTAGCTTTGTTTGGAAATGCCGCACATTTTCTCCTCTTTGTTTTCCAAGGTTAGTTGTTCTTTCTCTTTCTCTTTTTTTTTTTTTCAATTGGATGTTTATTCTCTAATTCTATAGTTGAGTTTAAAATGGCCACTCATAGAATGCCTGTGATGGCTTGTTTGCATTTATTTTCAGTGTCCTTTGTAAATGAAGGGGTCATAATTTCCTCTTTATTTTCCTGTCATTTAATTTGGGATAATTGTTAAAACTTCCGAGAAACTCTTCCTTAAAATTAAAATATATTTACCTATGCTCTTTTTAAATTGTAATTGTATTTCTCCTTAATATATATATATATATACCGCCATTAGCTCAGTTCACTTTAACTCACAATTTTATTAATAAGTTCCTTAACTGTAAAGAGAGTATAGAATATATATAATAAATAAATAAATAAATATATATATATATATAATTTGTTAAAACAGTTTACTATCCAATAATTCATTAAAAACAGAGCAATGAGTTAATTTATTTTTTTTGCAAATATAAACATTGTATTTCCGAATTACAACTCTGAGTTTAAGCATCTATTCAATTCGTATTATACAATATGCATAAATAAATCCCACTTTCCTTGATTTAAAATTTCTATTTCAAGTCAAATGTTTAAAACTATATATAGTTTGCCTTCAAATGAATAGTGAAAAGTAAATAGTAAACG
This sequence comes from Cunninghamia lanceolata, assembly GCA_027924645.1. Taxonomy (NCBI): domain Eukaryota; kingdom Viridiplantae; phylum Streptophyta; class Pinopsida; order Cupressales; family Cupressaceae; genus Cunninghamia; species Cunninghamia lanceolata. The sequence continues at coordinate 870,280 of BSBN01000250.1, forward strand.
TAAATAGTGAGTAGTAATAGTGAATAGTGAATAGTAAAAGTGAAAAGGTCCCCATCCTAGAAAGAGACTCTCAAGGTGGCGGTAATTTCAAAAGTAAAACTGCAACCCAAATTTTATTTCTTTCATGGTAGCAAAATTACAACTTCGCTTAAAACAAATGTAAAATTTAATATTTCCACTAAGCTTACACAGAAATAATACTTTTACAAACTTAATTAAAACATCAACTAACTCACAACTTTGCAAGTAGAAGAAGAAGGAACTAGACAATTTTAATATCCTTTTAAAAACAAATTTTCTTTTCCTCTTCTCATTTCTAAATGGTAAAACTTAATGAATAAGAAAATTACAACTATCAACCCAAAAATAGAGGATTTCCTCACAACTAAAAAAAATAACAATTTATACAACAATAGGGAGATAATTTTCTCCTTCTAGAAAATCGACAAGGAAGGAGCTATTAAAAGATCAGTGTCTCCTTAAGACTTAAGGAAAATAAAATATTTTCTAAGATCCAATAATCTTCTCCAAGCTTCACAATAAGCTCCCACAAAACCTGCATATCACACAAGGGAAGAAACACCACACAAACTGCTCTCCTCCCTACCGTAGACCTGCAAGAGGGTCACCCCCGAGCTTGGGAGATCATCCACACACCCAGAGTAGAATAGACCAAAAACCACTTCACAACAATAGAAACAAACAACACACAACACCCATGGTTTTACTCACAACACAAAAACTCAACTAAGGTGAGTTTAAAGAGGGTAGGGAAGTAGACTCACTCAACTTAAGGGTGTCATTCTTCTCAACATTTTATCACAGCTTTTCTCATGGCCTTAAGCCAACAAAATTAACTTTTCTCATGGCCTCAAGCTAACCAAATAATCAAAATCCCAGGGATATCACAATTAGGCTCTCAAGCCTTATAACCATTTGTTCAAAATTCATAAAAATGCCCTCAAGGCTTCCATTTTACAAGAACAAGAATGTACCCGAGGAGGTTCACATCTTCCCTTCCCCATACATGATGAGCATTGTCTTCCAACTAGAAGAAGCTCTCTCAAACACCCATCACAAACCCAAAATAACAGAAATAACACATAGACAACCTTTGCAAATCCACATTCATAAAATAAGAACAGAACATACAAGGGTGAATAAATTAGCTCACTAACCTTTACAAGCCCTATTATAGATGTAGTTGAAGAAGAGCTCCACCCTTAGTCTCCTCCTCCAAGTTTTCCTTCTTTCCACAATAATCTAACCTTAAAAAAACCCTTTAATGGATGAAGTTGATGTAGAGTTCCTCTCTAGCCTCCTCTCCAATCTCCCTTCTAAAAAAAAAAATCTCTCTATGATCACCAGTAAGGGACAATGAATGGAGGATATAGAATGGCTAGAATAATTTTGGCATTATGAGGCTATGAAGAGGAGAATAGAGAAGGAATTGTGCATAATGAGGATGCCAGGAGAAGATTTTCTAGAGGAAATTAGGCATGATAAGAATGCAAGAATGAAGTCCCCCTACAAAAGAATGAAGTCCCCATGCAAGAATGAAATTTTTTTTCTCTCTAATTGCTTAGAGAAGGGTCTTATTTATAGATTTTTTGAAAAGGGAATGGAGGGTGAGGATCAAGAGTTGAGATCAAGGGCTCTCATTATTTGTGAATTTTAAATTCATAGTGGATGAATTAAAAATTTATTTTTTGGGAAGAGTGGATTATGACAAATTAAATTTTTAATTCCATTAGTGGAGGACAAAATGAATTAAAGATTCATTTTTGGATAATGGAGGATATTAGCTAATTAAATATTAAGAATATTTAATTATATGTAAAAAAACAAACCCACTCCTTTTTCCACTATCCCAAGTGGGATTAAAAAAAATAACCTCACTATCCCAAGTGGAATTAAAAAAATATCCCCACTATCCCAAGTAGAATTAAAAAAATATCACCACTATTCCAAGTGGGATTAAAAAAATATCCCACTATCCCAAGTGGAATTAAAAAATATCCCCACTATCCTAAGTGGGATTAAAAAATATCCCCACTATTCCAAGTGGGATTAAAAAATATCCTAACTCATGAAGGACCACACCACTTCACAGGGACTCTCACTAAAAGTGAGGGAACAAGAAGATAAGCCCCTCCATTATTGGTGGACCATGGAGTCATTTCAAGCCTTGGTAATGGAGAAAGGACGGGCTTGAGTGTTGATCCCACTCATCCTATCCTTCCCATGCCTCCAAATTCGTCACTTAACTTCACTGTGAAGTTAAGGTGACCATACAGAGGTTACCCAAGTCAAAAGTGACCCTAGACCCATGGGGTATAACCCAAGGTCAATTTAAACTTAGTTAGGACACCTAGGGTCAAGTTAAGACACAAAAAAAGGGTCACAAATTTTAAAATTTAAAAATAAGATAAACTTCAAAAATGATTCTTACAACACATATCATAATTCAAATTTACAAGAGGGTAGACCTAACCCATTCAACCTTATGCAAGACAACATTACAACATTACAACATTGCACTAAACACAAAGTTGATCTTGGTTCCTTGTGGAACTAGATCGGCTTCACAAGGGATTACAACATAAGGTGTAGAATGATCTCCAGTATCTGTGGTTTTGTTAGAAATACCTGCACACTCAATCTCAAAATTAATTCCACATATACATATCATAGTCGAAGCAAATTTAACATATTAATGAAGATGTATAACCAATCACTACCTATATCCATCTGGCAACCATATTATATAATAATCAATCATTTTATCATTTTAATCTAGAGCTAGGTGAATAATAGGATACACACCAGTTGGACAAGGGCAGGCCTTACATACTAGCCCCTAGGAAATGACTTACTCTCAGAAGTCATCAAGAGGAGGTTGGAAGCATTTTCCTGAACTTGTTTGCACCAGACAAGGTAAGTACAGAAGATAACATATGCAATAAAGAACTCTTTTCAAGAAAATAAAGCATGGTAACTAAATGTTATAAAGGCTTAATTTCTTTCACAAAATACACTCTATGGGTTGAAATTTAGCATATCTAATCCTAGTATCATCAATCTTCTATACATATGTATAGAGAATCTTCACACATCACATTACAAGTTTATAGAGAAAATACCAATTCATATGCAATTACATCAAATACAGATCTTACACAAACAAATATTTTCATTCATCCACATTACAGGAATTAACTTCACAAGGCTCAGATAAAGGTTTAGGGGAATGTCATAGTCTCCTCATAGAACCAAGTAACTAATAACTAGTGCCAAGTAACCAAAGATCCAAGAACCAGGTAGAATGATGGTCTTAGGGCCACGCACCTAGGGGCCTCACCATATATTCCCACAATGGCCTACCTCTTGTTTGTATAAGGGGTTTAGCCTCTAAGAGATAACCAATATAAGAACAAGATCCCTAGGAAGGTAAGTGGATATTGACCAGCCCATACTAGTCCACACCTACCCCCATCTTCAAAAGTTTCCCATGTCTGCTTCCTTATATACACTCCACTAGAGGTCACTCCATCGACATGGTGAGAAGAATATCATGACACAAGACCAGCACTAGAAAAATAGAAAGAACCTAGCTTAGCCAACACAAATATCTAGAAAAGCCAAGAGGAGAAGTCTCTAAAACCCAAATTAACATAAATAAATAAATGAATAAATGCACGCAATTTCAACATTAAAACAACGTAACCATAGAAGTCACGTGAGAAAGGAAGAATCAAAGTTTGTGGCTAAGCTACTTTTAGACAAGATAAAATAACATGGCTGGTCCACACAACCAAGATACAAAAAGGTCACCAAACAACTGAAAAAAATAATCGCAATCCAAGAAAGTGCATATTACATCACTATGTGACTAACATTAAGTCACCAATAAGGAAGGAGGGAAACATGGTCTCTACATGTGTTATGCAAACACAACCAATGCAATAACATCATGTAGGTAAGTATTATCAATGCACCTTCACGTACTCTTACGTGGAATCGTGCCCTTCTCAAAGGTAACACGTCATCAATATAGTACATCGTGCCCTTCTCAAAGGTACACGTCATCAATATAGTACATCGTGCCCTTTTCAAAGGTACAAATAAGATACCAAGGTAAGAATAAACTTGCACAAGTAGCATGGCCTCGAGCAAATCACATGCCCATACCAAAACATAACCAAGATCCCATGTCAAATGTCAATAGTATCGTCAAGGAAACCGAGCATGATAGGATAACACTATGGGCCTCTCAATAGTCCATTCACTAAGGAGAAGTAGGGGGTACTCTGGCATAGGAAGGTATGGTTGGTTGGGTAATCCCAAACCCATGCCACAACACGTCGCCATAGCTTCTTAAGTTCTTCCTCTCCACTACTTAACTCCACACATGGAAGGTCTCCAACTCCAAGATTGGACCTTACAGGGTTTACATACAAACAACCACACAAGCATGAGTCCATCATACTTGTAGTTATACACTCAACCCATGGATGGATACCCAGTATCGCAAGCTCATGAGTACACTAAGTATGTACGGGATAATCACAACACATAGCAAACATGTTCATAACAGGTATTTACATCCACAAGGTAACACATAACACAATTCTCCTTTAATGTTCATTACTTAGTGAAGAAGGACAACTTTCATACCCCAAAGTCACATAATAATTACCATAAAGGTTCTCTAAGAAATTTACTCAAACATCAACTCAAATTAATCCATCTAGAGCATATTGGAATCCAACCATGACTTCACATTGAGAGATAAGGCAACTCCCTCAAGTAAGTACACCAATTTACTAGCTATGCTTGATAGATCATAATGGCCAAGTTTATTGTGGGGATATTTTTTTAATTCCACTTGGGATAGTGGAAAAAGGAGTGGGGTTATTTAAATATTACAATCTTAAAAAAATTCATAAATATTACAATCTTTAATTCATTTTTGTCCTCACATATGAATTTAAAATTCACAAATAATGTGAGCCCTTAATGTCATAATCCACTCTTCCCAAAAAAATAAATTTTTAATTCATCCACTATGAATTTAAAATTCGGATGAATTTAAAATTCACAAATAATGAGAGCCCTTGATGTCATAATCCACTCTTCCCCAAAAAATAAATTTTTAATTCATCCACTATGAATTTAAAATTCACAAATAATGAAAGCCCTTGATGTCATAATCCATTCTTCCGAAAAAAATAAATTTTTAATTCATCCACTATGAATTTAAAATTTACAAATAATGTGAGCCCTTGATCTCAACTCTTGATCCTCACCTTCCATTCCCTTTTCAAAAAATCTATAAATAAGACCATTCTCTAAGCAATTAGAGAAGACTGGATTTTTGCAGGGGAACTTCATTCTTGCAGGGGGACTTCATTCTTGCATTTTTATCATGCCTAATTTCCTTTAGGAAATCTTCTTCTGGCATCCTCATAATGCCCAATTCCTTCTCTATTCTCCTCTTCATAGCCTCATAATGCCGAAAGTATTCTAGCCATCCTATATCCTTCATTCATTAACCCTTGCTTGTGATCATAGAGAGATTGTTTTTTTTGAGGAGAGATTGGGAGAAGAGACTAAGTGTGGAGCTCTTCATCAACTTCATCCATTAAAGGGCTTTTTAAGGTTGGATTTCATGGCTTTTCCTTGTATTTCTATTTGTTGCATGAAGGATGTGCAAAAATTATTTATTTGTTGCATGAAGGATGTGTGAAAATTATTTATTTTGCTTGTGTTGTAAATTTTGTTATTGTGGAAAAATTTTATTGGGTTGTTGACAGAGCTTCTTCCACTTGGGAGAAATGCTCATCAACTATGGGGTGTTGACAGAGTGTCTTCCACTTGGGAGAAATGCTCATCAAGTGTGGGATAAGGGAGGAGTGATCCTCCTCAAGTGCATACCTTGTTTCTTTTGAGATGTTGAAAGCCTTGAGGGCATTTGTGTGAATTTGAGAAAATTAGTTATATGGCTTGAGAGCCAAATATGATATTCCTTGAAATCTGATGATCTTGTTTGGCTTGAGGCCATGAGAAAAAAATTGTGTTGAATTATTGTGAAGGGTGGTACTCTAGAGTTGAGTGTGTCCACTCTCTTACCCCTCTGTAAACTCACCTTTGTTGAGTTTTTGTGTTGTGTAAATATCCATGGGTGTATGTGTGTTTCGATGTGTTGTTTTTACCTGTTGTGAAATAGATTTGGATTCCCTAGGTGTGTGGATGATCTCTCTAGCTCGAGGGTAACCCTCTTGCGGTTCTATAGTAGGGAGGAGAGCAGTTTGTGTGGTGTTTCTTCCCTTGTGTGTTATGCAGGTATTCTTGGAGTTATTTGTGAAGTTTGGAGAAATTTCTTGTGTTGGGAAAATATTTTATTTTCCTTTACTCTTAAGGCTCTATAAGAGAGCCTGGTCGTATTAGAGACTGCATCCTAGTTGATTTGTCAAAAGGAGAAAGTTATCTCCCTATTGTTGTATAAATTAGTATTTTGAAGTTGAGAAGAAATCCTTTGTTTTTGGGTTGATGTTTGTATTTCTATTGTTCATTAAGTGTTACCATTTTGTAATGGGGAAAGGAAGAGACAATTTATTTTTAAAAGGATATTAGACTTGTCTAGTTCCTTCTTCTTCTACTTACAAAGTTGTGAGTTAGTTGATGTTTTAATTAAGTTTGTAAAAGTATTATTTCTGTGCAAGCTTAGTAGAAACATTAGTTTTAAATTTTGTTATAAGCAAGTTGTAATTTTGTTACCATGAAATAAATAAAATTTAGGCTACAATATTGCTTTTGAAATTACCGCCACCTTGAGGGTCTCTTCCTAGGATGGGGACCATTTTACTATTCACTTTCCACTAATCACTATTCATTTTTACTATTCACTATTTATTTTTACTATTCACTTTTCACTATTCATTGAAGGCAAACTATATTGTCATGCCCACATTTCCCATGTGGTCACAACACGTATTCACGTGTGTCATGTCCACATGTGTCATGTGGTCATGATACTAACTATCAAAAATTTTCTCTTACTACTCTGAAAACTCCCTCGCACGCGTAAGCGTGCTCGGTGGCATATGTTTAAGGAGTAAACAAAGTAGTTGTTAGCGGGGTATTACACTCACGAATTACATTAGTACAGCAGTTGTTTTAGGTGATAGATTATTTTTCAACAAAGCACGATCATTTGCCCTCTCTTCCGTTTCTCTAAAATTTAATATATATATATACCGCCATTAACTCAGTTCACTTTAACTCACAATTTCAGTAATAAGTTCCTTAACTGTAAAGAAAGTATAGAATATATATAATAAATAATTATATATATAATTTGTTAAAACAGATTATTATCCAATAAATCATTAAAAATAGAGCAATGAGTTAATTTTTTTTTTTTTTACAAATATAAACATTGTATTTTCGAATTGCAACTCTAAGTTTAAGCATCTATTCAATTCGTATTATACAATATGCATAAATAAATCCCACTTTTACTATTCACTATTCATATTAAGGCAAACTTTTAATATGAGATTAGTTTCTATTTAACTCAATTACACAACTTTTATCCAATTTTATTTCCTTTCCAAATGACAAATCTAAACGAACAATAAAACTACAACTATCAATACAATAAGGAAGTAATTTCCTCACAACTCCAAAATACCAAATTATACAATGAAAAAGAGAGAATGTTCTCCTCTTTTAAAATCAACAAGGATGAAGCTATTAAAAGACCAAGCTCCCTTAAGAGTAAAGGAAAATAAAATATTTTCTAAGATCCAATAATCTTCTCCAAGCTTCATCATAAGCTTTCAGAAAACTTACATATCACACAAGGGAAGAAACAACACACAAGCTGCTCTCCTCCCTACCGTAGACCCGCAAGAGGGTCACCCTTGAGCTAGGGAGATCATCCACACACCTAGGGGATTCAATACCATTTCACAACAAAATAAAAATAACACACCAAAACACAAATACACCCATAGATATTTACACAACACAAAACTCATCCACTGTGAGTTTAAAGAGGGGTAGGAGAGTGGACACACTCAATTCTAGAGTGTCACCCTTCAATTAAATTTCAACACAGTTTCCTTCTCATGGCTTCAAGCCAACTTGCCAACAAAGATTCCAAAGAGTTCATATTTTAACTCTCAAGCTAAATAACACAATTTCCCAAAGTCACACAAATGTCCTCAAGACTTTCAACATCTCAAAAGAAACAAGGCATGTACTCAATGAGGATCACTCCTCCCCTACCCCACACTTGATGAGTATTTCTCCCAAGTGGAAGAAGCTTTGTCAACACCCAAATAAATTTCTCCACAATTACATAATTTACAACACAACAAATCAAATTTTATTTTACAAATCCATCATACAAGAAATAGAAAATGCAAAGGAAAGGCCTTGAAATACAACCTTAAAAAGCCCTTTAATGGATGAAGTTGATGTAGAGTTCCTCTCTAGCATCCTCTCCAAATCTCCCTTCTAAAAAAAAACAATCTCTCTATGATCACAAGCAAGGGATAATGGAGGATATAGGATGGCTAGAATAATTTCGGTATTATGAAGCTATAAAGAGGAGAATAGAGAAGGAATTGGGCATTATGAGGATGCCAGAAGAAGATTTCCTAGAGGAAATTAGGCATGATAAGAATGCAAGAATGAAGTCCCCCTGCAAGAATGAAGTTCCCCTGCAAGAATCAAGCTCCCCTGCAAAATCCAGTCTTCTCTAATTGCTTAGAGAAGGGTCTTATTTATAGATTTTTGAAAAGATGATGGAGGGTGAGGATCAAAAGTTGAGATCAAGGGCTCTCATTATTTGTAAATTTTAAATTCATAGTGGATGAATTAAAAATTTATTTTTTTAAGATTGTAATATTTAAATAACCCCACTATCCCAAGTGGAATTAATAAAATATCCCCACTATCCCAAGTGGAATTAAAAAATATCTCCACTATTCCAAGTGGGATTAAAAAATAACCCCACTCATGAAAGACCACACCACTTCATGGGGACTCTCACCAAAAGCGAGGGAACAAGAAGATAAGCCCCTCCATTATTGGTGGACCATGAGTCATTTCAAGCCTTGAAAATGGAGAAAGGATGGGCTTGAGTGTTGGTCCCACTCATCCTATCCTTCCCATGCCTCCAAATTCGTCACTTAACTTCACTGTGAAGTTAAGGTGACCATACGGAGGTTAACCAAGGGTTACCCAAGTCAAAAGTGACCCTAGACCAATGGGGTATAACCCAGAGTCAATTTAAACTTAGTTAGGACACCCAGGGTCAAGTTAAGACACAAGAAAAGGGTCTCAAAAATTTAAATTAAAAAAATAAAATTTAAATACAATTCTTACAACACAAATTATAATTCAATTTTACAAAAGGGTAGACCTAACCCATTCAACCTCATGTAAGACAATATTACAACATTACAACATTGTACCAAACATAGAGTTGATCTTGGTTCCTCGTGGAACTAGATCGGCTTCACAAGGGATTATAACATAAGGTGCGGAATGATCTCCAGTAGCTATGGTTTTGTTAGAAATATCTACACACTCAATCTCAAAGTTAATTCCACATATACATATCATAGCCGAAGCAAATTAAACATATTAATGAGGATGTATAACCAATCACTACCTATATCCATCTGGCAACCATATTATATAATAATCAATCATTTTATCATTTTAATCTAGAGCTAGGTGAATAATAGGATACACACCAGTCAGACAAGGGCGGGCCTTACATACTACCCCCCTAGGAAATGATTTACTCCCGGAAGTCATCAAGAGGAGTTTGGAAGTATTTTCCTGAACTTGTTTGCACCAGACAAGGTAAGTACAGAAGATAACATATGCAATAAAGAACTATTCTCATGAAAATAAAGCATGGTAACTAAATGTTATAAAGGCTTAATTTCCTTTCACAAAATACACTCTATGGGTTGAAATTCAGCACATCTAATCTCAGGATCATCAATCTTCTATACACATGTATAGAAAATCTTCACACATCACATTATATGTTTATAGAGAAAATACCAATTCATATGCAATTACATCAAATACAGATCTTACACAAACAAACATTTTCATTCATCCACATTACAGGAATTAACTTCACAAGGCTCAGATAAAGGTTTAGGGGAATGTCATAGTCTCCTCATAGAACCAAGTAACCAATAACCAGTGCCAAGTAACCAAAGATCCAAGAACCAGGTAGAATGATGGTCTCAGGGCCACGCGCCTAGGGGCCTCACCATACATTCCCACAATGGCCTAGCTCTTGGTTGTATAAGGGGTTTAGCCTCCAACAGATAGCCAACATAAGAACAAGATCACTAGGAAGGTAAGTGGATAATGACCAGCCCATACTAGTCCACACCTACCCCCATCCTCAAAAGTTTCCCACCTCTACTTCCTTATATGCACTCCACCAGAGGTCACTCCATCGACATGGCGAGAAGAACATCACAACACATGACCAACACTTGCAAACAAAAATAATCTAGCGTAGCCACCACAAATAATAGATATACCAAAAGAAAGGAGTTTCAAAATCCAACAGTAAAATAAATAAATGCGCGCCATTCCAACAATAAATCAACCATAACCACAAGGATTACGTGAAAAATGGAGAAATCAAAGATTTGTGGCTAAGCTACTTTCAGACAAGATTAAATAACAAGGTTGGTCCACACAAGCAAGATACAAAAAGATCACCAAACAACCGAAAGAAATAATCACAATCCAAGAAAGTGCACATTACATCACTATGTGACTAACATTAAGTCACTAATAAGGAAGGAGGGGAACACGATCACTACATGTGTTATGCAAATACAACGAATGCAATAACATCATGTAGGTAAGTATTATCAATGCGCCTTCACATACTCTTACATGGAATCCTGCCCTTCTCAAAGGTAACACATCATCAATATAGTACATCGTGCCCTTCTCAAAGGTACACATCATCATTAGAATGTAAATGTCTCTAGGATACTACACATCCACTCAAATAAGATACCAAGGTAAGAATAAACCTAGACAAGTAGCATGCCCTTGAGCAAATCACATGCCCATACCAAAACATAACCAAAATCCCATGTCAGATGTCATTAGTACTGCCAAGGAAACAGAGCATGATAGGAAAGCACTATGGGTCTCTCAAAGGTCCATTCACTAAGGAGAAGTAGGAGGTACTCTAGCATAGGAAGGTATGGTTGGTTGGGTCATCCCAAACCAATGCCACAACATGTCACCATAGCTTCCTAAGTTCTTCCTCTCCACTACTTAACTCCACACATGTGAGGTCTCCAACTCTAAGATTGGACCTTACAGGGTGTTCATACAAATAGCCATACAAGCATGAGTCCATCATACTTATAGTTATACACCCAACCCATGGATGGATACGCAGTGTCGCAAGCTCATGAGTACACTAGGCATGTATGGGATAATCACAACACATAGCAAACATGCTGATAACAAGTATTCACACTCACAAGGTAGCACATACACAATTTTCCTTTGTTGTTCATTACTTAGTGAATAAGGACAACGTTCATACCCAAAGTCACATAATAATTACCATAAAGGTTCTCTAAGAAATTTACTCAAACATAAACTCAAATTGGAATCCAACCATGACTTCACATTTAGAGATAAGGCAACACCCTCAAGTAAGTACACCAATTTACTAGCTATGCTTGACAGATCATAATCGAACCCAAACAACATTATTTCAACTCACAAGATGGTGACTCACAACACATCACATATCATGGAGTTAACGATAACCCATATAACGCTACATATGCACTATGAAACCACCACACATTTATCTAACACAAGGTTCATAAAGTAGAGGCATATCACAAGAAGAATCTAATAGGAAGATCACGTCTCTAATTTTACTATTCTACTATATGAAGCCCAAACATCTTTTCCGCACAAGGTATGCATAACATGATATCAAATTCACATGAAAACGAAGTTATAAAATGCAAAATTTTATTTTGTAGAAGTAATTTACAAAAAGGTCGCCAAGCACACAAATGCCTCATTGAACAATTTGAGGACATATGTTAATTCTTAACAATTTGCCATGCATAAAACTAATTTTCACCTCTTCCTTAGTATTTTTACAAGGTAATCTAATGAAATCACACACGTAACAAATTACACTCATAAAATTTAAAGCAAGATACACTTCATGCAATCTTTTCTAGTTATCAATCCAAAGGAGACAATTCCAATTTCCAATGATATAAAGGGTTAGGAATTCAAGAAATTATGTCATTCAACCCTATGATAAACACGCGTCAAGTTCACAAGACAAGAATAAATCAAATGGGTATTAAGATGTCACTACTCTACACAAAAATACACAAGGGTGAGGAAGGGTCCAACGTAATCCCTCACCACCTAGACCAACTGTCTCGAGAGAACAATCGACTAAGAGGATCACAAACATCACAAAACACAAGAGGAAGACTTCGATAATCGTGTGACAAGGCCATTACGATGATAACACAAGAGGATGGGTATTCCTCCAAGGTGAAGGTTAGTCAACAAACCACAACCTCACTCTCTCTCAGCTACATGTAGTAGAACAAGGGTCAAATCATGCTCAACCCACTCCATGTCGGCCTAAACAACACACAAACCCTAGAGCTCCCAATGTTGAAACATGTGCTCTGATACCAAATGTCATGCCCACGTTTCCCATACGGTCACAACACGTATTCACGTGTGTCATGTCCACATGCGTCATGTGTTCATGATACGAACTACCAAAAATTTTCTCTTACTACTCTGAAAACCCCCTCGCACGCGTAAGCGTGCTCGGTGGCGTATGCTTAAGGAGTAAACAAAGCAGTTGTTAGCGGGCTATTACACTCACAAATTACATTTGTACAGCAGTTGTTTTAGGTGATAGATCATTTTTCAACAAAGCACGATCATTTGCCCTCTCTTCCGTTTCTCTAAAATTTAATTTAAATATATATATATGTATGTATATATACCGCCATTATCTCAGTTCACTTTAACTCACAATTTCATTAATAAGTTCCTTAACTGTAAAGAAAGTATAGAATATATATATAATAAATAAATATATATATAATTTGTTAAAACAGATTATTATCTAATAAATCATTAAAAACAGAGCAAAGAGTTAATTTTTTTTACAAATATAAACATTTTATTTCCGAATTGCAACTCTAAGTTTAAGCATCTATTCAATTCATATTATACAATATGCATAAATAAATCTCACTTTTACTATTCACTATTCACTTTTACTATTCACTATTCACTATTCTGTTACTATTCACTATTCATATTAAGGCAAACTTTTAATATGAGATTAGTTTCTATTTAACTCAATTACACAACTTTTATCTAATTTTATTTTCTTTCCAAATGGCAAAACTAAACGAACAATAAAACTACAACCATCAATACAATAAGGAAGTAATTTCCTCATAACTCTAAAATATCAAATTATACAACGAAAGAGAGAGAATGTTCTCCTCTTGTAAAATCAACAAGGATGAAGCTATTAAAAGACCAAGCTCCCTTAAGAGTAAAGGAAAATAAAATATTTTCTAAGATCCAATAATCTTCTCCAAGCTTCACCATAAACTCCCAGAAAACTTACATATCACATAAGGGAAGAAACACCACACAAGCTGCTCTCCTCCCTACTGTAGACCCACAAGAGGGTCACCCCTGAGATAGGGAGATCATCCACACACCTAGGGGATTCAATACCACTTCACAACAAAATAAAAACAACACCAAAACACAAATACACCCATAGATATTTACACAACACAAAACTCATCCACTGTGAGTTTAAAGAGGGGTAGGAGAGTGGACACACTCAACTCTAGAGTGTCACCCTTCAATTAAATTTTAACACAGTTTCCTTCTCATGGCCTCAAGCCAACTTGCCAACAAAGATTCCAAGGAGTTCATATTTTGGCTCTCAAGCCAAATAACACAATTTCTTAAAGTCACACAAATGTCCTCAAGGCTTTCAACATCTCAAAAGAAACAAGGCAATGTGCTTGAGGAGGATCACTCCTCCCCTGCCCCACACTTGATGAGCATTTCTCCCAAGTGGAAGAAGCTCTGTCAACACTCAAATAAACTTCCCCACAATTACATAATTTACAACACAACAAATCAAATTTAATTTTACAAATCCATCATGCAAGAAATAGAAAATGCAAAGGAAAGGCCTTGAAATACAACCTTAGAAAGCCCTTTAATGGATGAAGTTGATGTAGAGTTCCTCTCCAGCCTCTTCTCCAAATCTCCCTTCTCAAAAAAAAAAAATCTCTCTATGATCACAAGCAAAGGATAATGAATGGAGGATATAGGATGGCTAGAATAATTTCGGCATTATGAAGCTATGAAGAGGAGACTAGAGAAGGAATTGGGCATTATGAGGATGCCAGAAGAAGATTTCCTAGAGAAATTAGGCACGATAAGAATGCAAGAATGAAGTCCCCCTACAAGAATGAAGTTCCCCTGCAAGAATCAAGTTCCCCTGCAAAATCTAGTCTCTATTCACAAATAATGAGAGCCCTTGATGTCATAATCCACTCTTCCCAAAAAAATAAATTTTTAATTCATCCACTATGAATTTAAAATTCACAAATAATGAGAGCCCTTGATGTCATAATCCACTCTTCCCAAAAAAATAGATTTTTAATTCATCCACTATGAATTTAAAATTCACAAATAATGTGAGCCCTTGATCTCAACTCTTGATCCTCACCTTCCATTCCCTTTTCAGAAAATCTATAAATAAGACCCTTCTCTAAGCAATTAGAGAAGACTAAATTTTTGTAGGGGAACTTCATTCTTGCAGGGGGACTTCAATCTTGCATTCTTATCATGTCTAATTTGCTCTAGGAAATCTTCTTTTGGCATCCTCATAATGCCCAATTCTTTCTCTATTCTCTTTTTCATAGCCTCATAATGGCAAAATTATTCTAGCCATCCTATATCCTCCATTCATTATCATTTGCTTGTGGTCATAGAGAGATTGTTTTTTTTGAGAAGGAGAGATTGAGAGAAGAGACTAAGTGTGGAGCTCTTCATCAACTTCATCCATTAAAGGGCTTTTTAAGGTTGGATTTCATGGTTTTTCCTTGTATTTCTATTTGTTGCATGAAGGATGTGTGAAAATTATTTATTTATTGCATGAAGGATGTGTGAAAATTATTTATTTTGCTTGTGTTGTAAATTTTGTTATTGTGGGAAAATTTTATTGGGTTGTTGATAGAGCTTCTTCCACTTGGGAGAAATGCTCATCAACTATGGGGTGTTGATAGAGCGTCTTCCACTTGGGAGAAATGCTCATCAAGTGTGGGGTAAGGGAGGAGTGATCCTCCTCGAGTGCATGCCTTGTTTCTTTTGAGATGTTGAAAGCCTTGAGGGCATTTGTGTGAATTTTAGAAAATTGGTTATATAGCTTGAGAGCCAAATATGATATTCCTTGAAATCTAATGATCTTGTTTGGCTTGAGGGCATGAGAAAAAAATTGTGTTGAATTATTGTGAAGGGTGGTACTCTAGAGTTGAGTGTGTCCACTCTCTTATCCCTCTGTAAATTGACCTTTGTTGAGTTTTTGTGTTGTGTAAATATCTATGGGTGTATGTGTGTTTTGATGTGTTGTTTTTACCTGTTGTGAAGTGAATTTGGATTCCCTAGGTGTGTGGATGATCTCCCTAGGTCGGGGGTGACCCTCTTGCGGGTCTACAGTAGGGAGGAGAGCAGCTTGTTTGGTGTTTCTTCTCTTGTGTGTTATGCAGGTATTCTTGGAGCTATTTGTGAAGTTTGGAGAAATTTCTTGTGTTGGAAAAATATTTTATTTTCCTTTACTCTTAAGGCTCTATAAGAGAGCTTGGTTGTATTAGTGACTGCATCCTGGTTGATTTGTCAAAAGGAGAAAGTTATCTCCCTATTGTTGTATAAATTGGTATTTTGAAGTTGGGAAGAAATCCTCTGTTTTTGGGTTGATGTTTGTATTTCTATTGTTCATTAAGTGTTACCATTTGTAATGAGGAAAGGAAGAGAAAATTTATTTTTAGAAGGATATTAGACTTGTCTAGTTCCTTCTTCTAATTGCAAAGTTGTGAGTTAGTTGATGTTTTAAATAAGTTTGTAAAAGTATTATTTCTGTGCAAGTTTAGTAGAAATATTAGTTTTAAATTTTGTTATAAGTCAAGTTGTAATTTTGTTACCACGAAAGAAATAAAATTTGGGTTGCAATATTGCTTTTGAAATTACCACCACCTTGAGGGTCTCTTCCTAGGATGGGGACCATTTTACTATTCACTTTTCACTATTTACTATTCACTTTCCACTATCACTATTCATTTTTACTATTCACTATTTATTTTTACTATTCACTGAAGGCAAACTATATGTAGTTTAAAACATTTGACTTGAAATAGAAATTTTAATCGAGGAAAGTGAGATTTATTTATACATAATGTATAATGCGAATTGAATAGATGTTTAAACTCAGAGTTGCAATTCAGAAATACATTGTTTATACAATTACAATTTAAAAAGAGCATAGGGAAATATATTTTCATTTTAAGGAAGAGTTTTCTCAGAAGTTTTAATAATTATCTTAAATTAAATGACAGGAAAATGAAGAGGAAAGTATGATCCCTTCATTTACAAAGGACACTAAAAATAAATGCAAACAAGCCATCACAAGCATTCCATGAGTGGCCATTTTAAACTCAACTGTAGGTTTAGAGAATAAACGTCCAACTGAAAAAAAAGAGAGAGAAAGAGAAAGAACAGTTAACCTTGGAAAACAAAGAGGAGAAAATGCACAGCATTTCTGAACAGGGCTAAGAGAACTAAGTTTTACCTACCGTTAATCCTGTTTAGGAACAGGTTGAATATTAAAATTAATTCAAACGTTGAACTAAAACCTAGAATGGAACCCTAGGGGGACTAAGTCAAGTGAAGTTAACCAACCCTGTGTAAGTGATCTAGTTTACCAAGAAATTAGGAATAATGTAAAGGATGTAGTGTTATTGCTGTTCGATAAAGAATGTGAAGAAAAAAAAATAAGATAACATAAGAAGATCTTGCACAATGGGAAGGGAAATGAGATAGAAATACAATCAAAACTAAATTCCAAGAAAAGGAAGAGAGGGCAAATGAACGGGCTTGGTTGAAAATGCTAAGTCTAAAGGAGGAGAAATTAATATTAAATTTTAGAAAATGGAAAGAAGAATTAGATGATCATGCTTTGTTGAAAAATGATCTATCACCTAAAATAATTGTTGTTCAAATATAATTTGTGAGATTAACCTAAGTTAGGAAACCAGGTGTTTCCTTGCGTAGGGTGTGCGCACATGTATTCGATATGCCGCCAACAATTGTATTGTTTTTGCCTTAAGCGTACACCGCTGAACTATCAAAAATTTTCCCTTACTACTCTGAAAACCCCCTCGCACACGTAGGCGTGCTCGACAGCATATGCTTAAGGCGAAAATATTACAGTTGTCGGTGGGGTACCAAGTGCATGTGTGCACACCTAACGCAAGAAAATGCGTGGTTTCCTGACTTAGGTCAATCTCTCGAATTACATTTGAACAACAGTCGTTTTAGGTGATAGATCATTTTTTAGAAAAGCACAGTCATCTATTCTTCTTTTCATTTTCTAGAATTTAATATTAATTTCTCCTCCTTCAGACTTAGCATTTTCAACCAAGCTCGTTCATTTGCCCTCTCTTCCTTTTTTTGGAATTTAATTTTGATTGTATTTCTATCACATTCATTTTACCATTTCTCTGAAATTTAATTTTGATTGTATTTCTATCTCATTCTCCTTCCCATTGTGCAAGATCTTCTTATGTTATCCTATTTTTTTCTTCACGTTTTTTATCGAACAGCGTTAACACTGTATCCTTTACATTATTCCTAATTTCTTGGTAAACCAGATCACTTAAACAGGGTTGGCTAACTTCACTTGGCTTAGTCCCCCTAGGGTTCTGCTCTATGTTGTAGTTCAACGTTTGAATTAATTTTAATAATCAACCTATTCCTAAACAGGATTAACGGTAGTTTAAACTTACTTAGTTCTGTTAGCACTGTTCAGAAATGGCGTGCATTTTCTCCTCTTTGTTTTTCAAGGTTAGTTGTTCTTTCTCTTTCTTTTTTTTTTTTTTCAATTAGACGTTTATTCTCTAAATCTACAGTTGAGTTTAAAATGGCCACTCTTGGAATGCCTGTGAGGGCTTGTTTGCGTTTATTTTCATTGTCCTTTGTAAATGAAAGGATCATATTTTCCTCTTCATTTTCCTGGTAAGTAATTTGTGATAATTGTTGAAACTTCTGAGAAAATCTTACTTAAAATTAAAATATATTTTCCTATGCTCTTTTTATATTATAATTATATTTCTCCTTATAAGTTTAATTTATATATATATATGTATATATACCATCATTATCTCAGTTCACTTTAACTCACAATTTCATTAATAAGTTCCTTGACTGTAAAGAAAGTATAGAATATATATATAATATATATATATATGTATATATAATTTGTTAAATAGATTACTATCTAATAATTCATTAAAAACAGAGCAATGAGTTAATTTATTTTTACAAATATAAATATTGTATTTCTGAATTGCAATTCTGAGTTTAAGCATCTATTTAATTCATATTATACAATATGCATAAATAAATCCCACTTTCCTTGATTTAAAATTTCTATTTCAAGTCAAATATTTTAAACTACATATAGTTTACCTTCAAATGAATAGTGAAAAGTGAATAATAAAAGTAAATAGTGAATAGTAAAAGTGAATAGTGAATAATGAAAAGTGAATAGTAAAAGTGAATAGTGATAGTAAATAGTGAATAGTGAATAGTGAATAGTGAAAAGTGAATAGTAAAAGTGAAAAGGTCCCCATCCTAGAAAGAGACCCTCAAGGTGGCGGTAATTTCAAAAGTAATACTACAACTCAAATTTCATTTCTTTCATGGTAACAAAATTACAACTTCGCTTATAACAAATGTAAAATTAATATTTCCACTAAGCTTACATATAAATAATACTTTTACAAACTTAATTAAAACATCAACTAACTCACAACTTTGCAAGTAGAAGAAGAAAGAACTAGATAATTTTAATATCCTTTTAAAAATAAATTTTCTTTTCATTTTCTTATTTCTAAATGGTAAAACTTAATGAACAAGAAAATTACAACTATCAACCCAAGAACAGAGAGGATTTCTTCACAACTCCAAAAAATAACAATTTATACAACAATAGGGGGATAATTTTCTCCTTTTGGAAAATCGACAAGGAAGGAGCTATTAAAAGATCAGGGTCTCCTTAAGACTTAAGGAAAATAAAATATTTTCTAAGATCCAATAATCTTCTCCAAGCTTCACAATAAGCTCCCACAAAACCTGCATATCACACAAGGGAAGAAACACGACACAAGCTGCTCTCCTCCCTACCGTAGACCTGCAAGAGGGTCACCCTCGAGCTAGGGAGATCATCCACACACCGAAGGTAGAATAGACCAAAAACCACTTCACAACAATAGAAATAAACAACACACAACACCCATGGTTTTACTCACAACACAAAAACTCAACTAAGGTGAGTTTAAAGAGGGTAGGGAAGTAGACTCACTCAACTCAAGGGTGTCATTCTTCTCAACATTTTATCACAGCTTTTCTCATGGCCTCAAGCCAACAAAATTAACTTTTCTCATGGCCTTAAGCCAACCAAATAATCAAAATCTCAGGGATATCACAATTAGGCTCTCAAGCCTTATAACCATTTGCTCAAAATTCATAAAAATGCCCTCAAGGCTTCCATTTTCCAAGAATAAGAATGTACCCAAGGAGGTTCACACCTTCCCTTCCCCATACATGATGAGCATTGTCTTCCAAGTGGAAGAAGCTCTGTCAACATCCCAATAAAATTTTTTCACAATAACAAAATTTACAACACAAGCAAAATAAATAATTTTCACACATCCTTCATGCAACAAATAGAAATACAAAAGAAAAGCCATGAAATCCAACCTTAAAAAGCCCTTTAATGGATGAAGTTGATGTAGAGCTCGACTAGAATCTCCTCTCCAATTTCCTTCCTCCAAAAGAAAAGACTCCCTTCTAAAAAAAAAATAATCTCTCTATAATCACAAGCAAGGAACAATAAATGGAGGATATAGGATGGCTAGAATAATTTTGGCATTATGAGGCTATGAAGAGGAGAATAGAGAAGGAATTGGGCATTATGAGGATGCCAGAAGAAGATTTCCTAGAGGAAATTAGGCATGATAAGAATGCAAGAATGAAGTCCCTCTGCAAGAATGAAGTCCCCCTACAAGAAATGAAGTCCCCTCCTACAAGAATGAAGTTTTATTCCCCCTAATTGTTTAGAGAAAGGTCTTATTTATAGATTTTCTGAAAAAGGAATGAAGGGTGAGGATCAAGAGTTGAGATCAAGGGTTCTCATTATTTGTGAATTTTAAATTCATAGTGGATGAATTAAAAATTTATTCTTTTGGGAAGAGTGGATTATGACAAATTAAATTTTTAATTCTATTAGTGGAAGACAAAATGAATTAAAGATTCATTTTTGGATAATGGAGGATATTAGCTAATTAAATATTAAGAATAATTAGTTATATGTAATAAAATAACCCCACTCCTTTTTCCACTATCCCAAGTGGAATTAAAAAATATCCCCACTATCCCAAGTGGAATAAAAAATATCTCCACTATCCCAAGTGGGATTAAAAAAATATCCACACTCATGAAGGACCACACCACTTCATGGGGACTCTCACCAAAAGTGAGGGAACAAGAAGATAAGCCCCTCCATTATTGGTGGACCATGGAGTCATTTCAAGCCTTGGTAATGGAGAAAGGATGGGCTTGAGTGTTGGTCCCACTCATCCTATCCTTCCCATGCCTCCAAATTCGTCACTTAACTTCACTATGAAGTTAAGGTGACCATACGGATGTTAACCAAGGGTTACCCAAGTCAAAAGTGACCCTAGACCCATGGGGTATAACCCAGGGTCAATTTTAACTTAGTTAGGACACCCAGGGTCAAGTTAAAACACAAGAAAAGGGTCTCAAAATTTAAAATTAAAAAATAAGATAAAAATTAAATTTTTTTTTTTTACAACGCATATCATAATTCAAATTTACAAGAGGGTAGACCTAACCCATTCAACCTCATGCAAGACAATATTACAACATTACAACATTGCACCAAACATAGAGTTGATCTTGATTCTTCGTGGAACTAGATCGGCTTCACAAGGGATTACAACATAAGCTGCGGAATGATCTCCAGTATCTGTGGTTTTGTTAGAAATACCTGCACACTCAACCTCAAAGTTAATTCCACATGTACATATCATAGCCAAAGCAAATTTAATACATGCATTTCTAAAGCATACCACAGTTCTTATAAACATAATGAAATCACATGACAATTTTCTTTCTAACATAATCTAATTAGTTTCCCTATAATGTAAACATTAATCGGACATCACCCAATTATTTTTTTCTATAAAATAAACATCTATCTAACATCACCCGATTTGTTTTCTCTTAAAGAAAACATCTAACTAACATCACCCAATTGGTTTTCCTTTAACATAATAAGGTTTAATAGTTTGAAAATCTGGGATCAATAGTCCCACAAATGTAAAAGTATCAACAACAATAAGGTAATTAGTCACATGTATAGAAATGAAAAAGTGTAGGCCTCACACGTGGAGAGCTAAGTAGAGAAAAGCTACAAAAGTAGCAAAGGTTGGTAAACATGATCTTGCAGACAAAGCCGCTACCATCCATGATAGAAATAACCTTTGGCAGGTGAAAACTCAACTGTATACATTCATATACAGGTATGATTCTTAAGACCACCTAATGTGTTTTGAACTATGTGATGCGACCAAGATATCACTGCTGTTATCTTTATGTCATCAATTGTGTAACTTCATGTTAGCAATTGTGCTGTTGAATAACTTAAAGAGGCCTTCAAGATCATTGATGAAATCACTGTGCTGCTTCTTGAAAGCATTGTTAGAAACTATTAACCAGAAAAGGCCATGAGGCCGAAGGCTAGACACTGTTGTAGCATGCATGAGCCTCAACTGCCAATACTGTAGAGGTTGTAAAACCTATGGTATACCTTTGATACCCTCATTATCATTTATTTGAGTTTCAAATATTCTAGACCGTAGAACTACTGAGTGATAATGACTATGTAAGTGAGTAATGAAAAATGACAATAGAGTAGGCCAAGAGCCTTGCTCAGACAAATGATATTTCTATTGTAAAAACTATAACCCTCGACTGTGCCTAAGGCACTAAGTCTGCCTAGACTTGTGGAATGTGAATAATAGTATTTGATTGTTTATGATAGAGATTATTTTATCAATGGTGTATCCTATGTGTAGGAAAGGATAATGTGACTCCTTGATGTTGAGGGAGAATAATAGTGGGTAACTAGCATTGTTGCCTAGGCTGCATTAAGTGCATGCCAAACCATGTTTTTCAGAGAAGTAAACCCTCTATTGGTATTTATTTTTCATATGGGAATGAAAATAATGTCAAGTATGATAACTCTTGTGTCTAAATGTATTTGATTTTTATCCCTATATTGAATGGCAAGACTTCACAGATGAAGTATAGGGTATCAAGAACTCATTTGAATTCTTTTAAACTAGGGTCTATTTAATAAGATCGATCCATTAGACTATTATAGTATATGTTTTAATTGATGTGAATTAGATGTAAACCTTGTGGCAAGGTAAAAATGAATATGTAAATTTTCATAAAGGAAGGACGGTAATAGAGTGACGTGGAGTAACAGGTGAACCTTGTTGCTTAGGCAATAAAACAATAATGAATGTACTCTTGAAATCAGAGTCGAATGTCTGAGTAATGGACTAAAGGTGATATAAACCTCTCTTTTCCAAGACCTAGAGGGGTTGATCTATGATTACTGTAGGATGAGACAACTTCTAAGTCAAGTCGAGGTGGGTGAACAATCAACTACGTTCATTGTGAAATATATATGCATATAAATCTTTGCCCAAAGTAATGCATCCATCTCTACATGCATTAGTTGGTCCACTATGCTCCAGATGGCATAATATTTCTAGTAGTGTCATACATAGTTAGAGTGGATCTATAGTTGTATGAACGTGAAGCATTATGAAGGACACAACACTAGATACTCAGATGGCAAACCTAACCGTTCCTTATATCTATACCCTTTGTGAAGGGTAGGGCGGGTTCCAAGTAGGAAGTTGTGTGGGAGACTGCCATTCTGTGGTTGGAGGAAAAGCACTCGAGTGATTCTCTCCTTTCGAAGTAGAAGACAAGCTGAGACTTATGAAGACAGATGTCTAAGTTCTAGATACAATGCATTCTTTATATGACTTGACAGTCAGTTATTATGTATAATATTATCAATGATGCCATGAGCATAGCTTTATAATTGTATAGTGAAGGATATTCACTAATATGATGTCTTTGGATTGTTATAAATTTCAATTTTGGAATATTCATAAAAGATATGCATGTCTAATTTGATTATGAAAATGATTTATTTCTTGCTCATCTATGATTAAGTTAATTATGATTTATTCTTAATGTTAATTAAGATGGTTAATTTTGAGTAAGAGTGATGGCTTGTTACACCATGGCTACATCTATTTCTTGAATAGATATTGAGAAATTCAATGGAACAAAATATGAGTTGTGGAAGTTGAAAATGGAGGATCTCCTTGAAGGGATGGATCAATGGTTGGCTACAACAAAGGAAATAAACCTAATAAAATGGATCAAGATGAGTGTGATAAGATGGATAAGAAAGCACAAGGCACAATCCAATTATGTCTTGCAGACTCTATCCTATTGAATGTCTCTAAAAAAAAGATTGCATATTCTCTATGGAAACATTTGGGTGAAATCTATGAACCCAAGAGTCTGGTAAACAAATTATATTTGAAAAGAATTTTTTTTTCTTTAAAAATGAAAGAAGGTGAATCAATTGCTAGGCATTTAAATTATTTTAATTTGATTTTGAGTCAGTTAGCCTCTATTCATGTTAAGATTGAGGAAGAATATAAATGCATTGTGCTTCTTTGTTATTTGCCTAAGTCATGGGAAAATTTCATTCTAGCTATAAGTGCTAACCTCAAAGATCCAAAGTCGGATGCTCTTGTCACAACTCTATTATCACAAGAAATGAGGAAGAATGCTATGGATAGCTTAGTGGATGCTCTTCATGTTAGGGGTAGGTCAAAGGAAAGAGGATTGAAAGGAGATTAGAAAGGGCCTAAGGATAATTCTAAGGGAAGGTCTAAAACTTTGGGTAAGAAGAACATAGTTAAGTGTTGGAATTGCAGTAATAGAGGGCATGTTAAGGAGTGTAGAAAAATAAAGAAACAATGGGATTCCTCTATAGAAAAGTCCTCCAACACAGCTGATGAAGTTTTATTTTCTACATGTAATATTATCTCTAATGAATATTGGTTGATTGACTCGGGATGATCATATCACATGGTTGCTCATAAAGAGTGGTTTTTCACATATGAAGAATATGATGGAGATCATGTGTACCTTGGGGAAAACATCACATATCCCATTGTTGGAAAGGGAAATGTATGGTTGTGTTCCAGTGATGGGAGGATTAAAACCCTCCTAGGTGTTTTACATATTTCTAGATTGGCTAGGAATTTGATTTCTATTTCCAAGTCGAATGATTCAGGAATGGATGTAACATTTAATAAGCATGGTTGTAGATTGGTGAGAGGAAAATTGATGGTAACAAGGGGAACAAGGATGGGAAATCTATTTAGGCTTGATGCCACTATTATTTGTAAATCCACTTATGTTTCAGAAAAAGGTTGAAAATACATGTATGTTGTGGCATCACAGATTGAGCCACATAAGTCAAATAGTTTTGAAAAATATTATGACTAAAAAAATGTTAGACAATTTTTCTTATTCAGATGAGTCTTTTGATTTTTGTGAGCATTGTGTGTTTGTTAAACAAAACACAACATCATTTCCTTTAGGAAGTAATAAAGCAAATTGTAAATTAGAAATTATTCACATAGATGTGTTTGGTCTTGTGGATAATGGTGCTTTTGGAAAATCTTGATATTATGCGACTTTCATTGATGATTACTAAAGATATATTGGATTTACTTAATGAGACATAAATATGAGGTTTTCACTAAGTTTAAGGAATTTGAAGTCTTAGTAGAAAATTAATCGAAGCATAAAATAAAAGTTTTGAGATCTAACAATGGAGGATAATATTGCTCTTAAGAATTTGATGAGTTTTGTAAGCATGCATGTATAATAAGATAAAAGACTACTCCATACACTCCTCAACAGAATGGGGTGGCTAAAAGGATGAATCAAACTTTGATGGAAAGAGCCAAAAGTATGTTGAGCAATACATAGTTTGATAAATGCTTTTGGGTAGAAGTTGTGTATACCACTTTTTACTTGATTAACACATATCCTTGTAAGTGTCTTGATTTGACACCTTATGAGATGTGGATAGGTAAGAAACCTTTTATTTCACATTTAAGGGTTTTTGGCTATGAGACTTTTGTTCATGTGCCTATAAAAAAACAATCTAAGTTGGATCTAAAAGCAAAAAAATACATCTTCATTGGATATGGTAAGAATGTAAAAGATTGTATGCTTTGTAATCCTCTAACTAGAAAAATTATCTATTCTAGAGATGTGACTTTTAGAGAATATAGAGCTATTTTTAATCTGATGCAGCCAAAAGATAGAAAGGAAAATAATGGTGCATTTTGATTTGAAGCAAGAAGATGCACATTAGGAAGAACAAAATGATGGATTGGAGGATGGAGAGGAAGAAGACGGTACAAGTGGGAGTTCTAAGCAAGAAGATTATAAGATTACCGAAGAGGTTGACCATGCATGAGAACGACAAGAAGAATCTCTTACTCCACCCTTGAGAAGGTCCACAAGACAAAGGAATCTAGTTGACATGTATTTGATTTATTAAGTACTAATGATGAACCTAGATCCTATGGGGAAGCTATCCTTGTAGATGATAGCGAGTTCTGGATACAAGCCATGCATGAGCAGATGATGGCTTTGGACTCATGTGATACCCGAGATCTTGTTTTTTTTCCAATGGAAGGAAGGCCATTGGTTGTAAATGGGTCTACAAGAAGAAATTTGAAGCATTTATGGTTCATTGGAGAAGTACAAGGATAGACTAGTAGCCAAGGGCTACTCCCAGAGAGGGAGTTAATTTCAGTGAAATTTTCTCTCCTGTTGCAAAATTATTTTCAATTACATTTATTTTATCTATAGTTATTGCTTATGACTTAGAAATTAAGCAAACCAATGTTAAGACTATGTTCTTGCATGGATATCTAGAAGAAAAAATTTATATGCAACAACCAAAAGGTTATGAGGTAAAAGGGAAGGAACACTTGGTTTGCAGGTTGAAAAGATCTCTTTATGGTTTGAAACAATCTCCTTGGATGTGGTATCAAAATTTTGATACTTTAATGTAGAAATTGGATTTTGTGAGAAGTGAAGAAGATCACTATATTTATATTAAATGCATTGATGTTCAAGTACTAATTGTTGCCTTGTATGCTGATGATATGTTATTTTTCAAGAATACAAAGGGTATGATTAGTGAGTTGAAAACTCAATTTTCAAGTGCATTTGAAATGAAGGATCTAGGAGAAGCAAGGAATATTCTTGGAATGGAGATCAAGAGGGATCGAGGTAACATAAAGGTTTCATTGTCATAAAGTAAGTATGTTAATACTATTTTACAAAGGTTTAGCATGCAAAACTATAAGCACGTAAGAATTTCTTTACCAGTTGGTACTAAGATTACATTAGATATGTGTCCCAAGAGTGAATATGATTATGAAGATATGTCTAATGTGCCTTATACTAGTGTTGTAGGAAGTTTGATGTATGCGTTGGTTTGCAATGGGAGTTTCGAGTAGGTTTATGTCTAAGCTTGGTAGAGAGCATCAGAATTATGTGAAAAGTGTGTTAAGATATTTGCATAGTACTTTGTAACTGTTGGAATTAGAGGTGACAACTGAGAGGAGGGGGGTGAATCAGTTGTCTTAAAACTTTAAAATTTGCAGCAGTTAATTCTTCTTTATTACTTCATTAATGTTATCATGAAAAGCAAGAATCAACAACAACTGAGCAGAAATAGAAATAACACATTTGACACCAAGATTTTTGACGTGGAAACCTAGTTAAGGGAAAAACCACGGTAGGGGTTAACCCACAAAGATTATACTCTGTTAAAAGTATTACAATGGAGAATGCACATGCATTCGAGCTCACTACCCAGAGCTCACTGCTCAAAACAAGGTTCACTGCCTATAGAAGGCTCACTGCCTACATAAGAAGATTACAGTGAGATTGAACTAGTAATTAGTATCTACCAATGCAAGGATTTAGTTCTAGTTAAGCACAGAATACTGACTTGATGCACTTCATCCTCACTTTGCCTTGTTTACTGTTATGCTAAGATCTGAATCTGAGATCTCTACCCTTTTCGCACTTTTTCCATAGTCACATCACACACTAAAATCATTCAAATCCATTAGCTATATATATCTGCATCTTAATCTTTAACCACTTTTCAGTCAGCTTTAAGAACAATTAGAACTTTATTGAAGATTCTGCTCTGTCGGCTAAATTCATGTACAACTTGTAACGTGGACCAAAACTTGTGCCCACAAATAATCAATCAGGTTGGCTACTATCATTGATCATCACAACTTGTCCAACCAACAACTTCCATACATCCGAAACTGAGATCAATTACAAGGTCGGCCTGTTCTTCTTCTGTTTGTTTTGTCAAACTGTTAACCTGATACTCAGATGCTAATAACTTTTGAATCCTTCTCCACCAGAGGCCAAAACTTTGGATTTAGATTATCTTGACAATGTTTAAGACTCCCTCAGATCCACAACAAACTATGATCTACCACCGGAGAGATCTAGACCAAGATACCGGACCCTGTCGCCTGCTCTATTTCTAACTTCCCGAACTTAGATAAATTATGATTCTAGCTTCCGGTATGAACAAATTGTGTTATGTAGATGGGTGGAATAGTCTTAATTGCCATCAATGACAACACCTGTCATGCGAATTAGTGTCTCTTGCCAACAATCTCCCCCTTTGGCATTGATGGCAACACTTAGTGAAAAATGACTAAGTGTTACTCATTTACTCCCCCTTTACTCAATACTCTTATGCTTCTCCACAAATTCCAAAGCTCCCCCTTTAATGGATTCCTCATTTTTCTCTATTCTTCACTCCCCCTTTAACATCACTGGCAAAGGATGGGGTCCACAAGCCAAAATTCTTCCAAAAATTCTGTAAATAATGCCACATATGTACAACCAATCACTAAATTATATTTACATGAACTTGAGAATATCTGCAAAACTATTTTTCAATTGCTCAAGTTTAGAGGCCCAAGTTCTTTTCATGCCATCCAATATTGAGATGTGTCCACTTAGCAAAAATGCATATGCTTCTGCCTTTGTTAGATCTGAAGGATCATTGATACTAACTTTTAAACATAGCTGCAAATGACAAATGAAATGCAGATCAACAGAATATCTGATATTCAGATAGATCTTATGTATATTATTATTTCTTATACTCAGGAACAATACATTCATCATACTTAATGTGCGCTGACATAATATATCCTCAAATGCAGAAAGAGAAGCTTCTATCAAACTTACAAACTTGTATGCAGAGAGCAAACCAGAGATAATGGTACTCTTTTGCTTACAGACTTGAACTAAGACTCTTACTTTCTAAGACTTCACTCGCCTAGAATTCGTTGAGAAATGAAGGTGGCCCTCTGACCTTTTATAGGAGAGAAGGGCGGATCTTTAACCTTATTTCATGAATTCAAATTTGAAATCCGTCCATAGAAAGTGGACATGTTGCAACTTCTTTTCGTAGAGTTACCCATGTGAAGATAAGCATCTTCTGGTGGGTCCCAATAACTCATGAACAGAGAAAGAAGGGGACAGACAAAGACTTGGAAAGAATAAACTTTATACAAGGCTACCTTTTGGTCACAAGAAGGATAACTCGTGCTTACTGTAAGGCATGTAAGTTTTTCTCCTTTTACTGTGGAAGCGCCCACGTCTATCATTTTCAATGAGATGATAGATACTCTCGATGGATGACATGCCCATCCATTAGCCTAGGAACCCGTGCTATTCTCAGAAGTGTCAGTGTCAGTAGGAGTAATGTTGGATGTTCTAAGATTTCCACCTTCATCATAGTCTAGAACTCTGGGATCATCAGTGGGATCATATTCGCAATTGGCACATGTTTGGGTAGAAGAGTGTGGTATACATCCTGTGTTGGACCGATGGGCTGATTCCTGTTCCTTCCAGATGATACTCATGGTTTTCATTTTGTATGGCCCATAAAGGCCTTGAGCCAAACTCCGTTGATCAACTCGATCCATTCGGTAGGTTTTAGTATGTATCCAGATAGGCATGTGATTGGAATGGACATACCTTAATCTGTTTGGGATGTTCTAGTGTTCAAAGAGCGAAGAGGATCCAGCGGGTCCATAAACTTGACATAGATGTCTGCTGATTGGATTTTCATCAGGAGAATCAAATGTTAGTTTGAATGTGCACCCAGTGTAGGATGAAGTTCCAGTGAACTTTAGATTATCCGCTGGTGGAAAAGGTCCTTGAAAAAGGTTTCTAATAAGTTCCCGTCCATGTTCTTCGTGTAGCCATCGCTCTGGTCTTTCAACTACTGGGTTGAGAAAAGAGATAGGAAGAACAAAGTCTCCACACCAGTTCTGAAGAATATGACCAACTTCAGGATCAATGGGTTCTGCTTCGGTAGAGAACCAGAAGAATGGTTGGTCAGTCCATAATCCTGGATGTGTAAGCTGTTGCTTGGCCATGAGCATTTGAAAACGATCATAAAGAAAATTGTTAGCCATTTGGTAGTTGTGGAGATTCCACCTTTGAAAAGGATTTGTGCTCCATTTGCGGCAACTTTCTTCATACCAACGATGTTCCCTTATCCAGATTATTTGGACAATACTAGATGGTTCTGTTGTTGCTTTAGGAAGAACAGGTTCTGAAGTGTGTCCTTCTCTGGACATGAAATCTGTAAAAATGTTTTCAACTCCTGGAAGGTGGATGAAATCAAATTCATAAGTACTTAATAATTGTGCCCACTAGAGGAGTCGTCCTCTGACAACCTTATTTTTTGATTATTTTTCAAAGAACCCTCGCAGATTCTGAAGGTCACTTTTTAGTAGAAATCTCTTGTCAGCAATAAACATTTGAAATGCTTGAAAAGTATTAACAACAGCAAGGATTTCTTTATGTGTACTATGGTAGTCAACTTCACTATTCTTGAAACTACTGGAGATGTATCTAACAATCTCACCTTTGTCTTTGGGATTGTGAGATGTTTTTTGCTCTCTGAGGACACTAGCCCAGGCACCTTCACTTGCATCAGTTTCTAATATCTTGAAACCGTTACTTGGGAGCTTTGAAGGAGGTAGTTGGGAACACTTTTGTTTGATTCTAGAAATCAAAGCATCATGCTTAGTCATCCATGGAGGTGGTGTCTTTCCCAGAAGCTTGTTCAGTTCAATTCTGTCTTCAGCAAGCTTATAATAGAATCCTGCAATGTAATTAACAAGGCCCAAAAAGCGTTGTAATTCTTTGACATTAGTAACTGCAAGATTGGAAATTTTATTCAGGATGTGAGGTTGTGCCTCCATTCTCCCCCCTAGAAGAAGCTTGATGCCAATAAACACAATATGGTTTTGAGCAAAGAAAGACTTTGCGGGATTGACAGCAAGACCATTATGTTGGCAAATAGAGAGGAATTGGCGAAGATGATTGAGATGTTGAGGCATATCCTGATTGAAGACAAGAATATCATCAATATAGGGTTGAATAAATTTGGCATAAGGCTGAAAAATAACATCCATTTTTTGCTGGAAGATGGAGGGAGCAGTTTTGATACCGAATGGAAGGACAGTCCATTCATAGAGGCCTTGTGGAACTAAAAATGTTGTTTTGTAAAAGTCGACACTTTTGAGACCAATTTGCCAAAACCCTTTGGTAATATCAAATTTAGAATACACATGACTACCTTGAATAGTTTGCCAGATATGATCTTTGCTAGGCAGGGGATGTCTATTGTCAACAAGACAGTCATTTAATGGCTTATAATTGACAACTAGCCCTTTCTCAGGTAATTCCTTACCATTCTCATCAATCTTTGGAACATACATAGCATGACATGAGAATGGAGATTCAGAAGTTTGAATAATGCCAAGCTTTTCTAGCTCTGCAACTTCTATTCTACAAGTTAATGCTTCAGATGAACTCATTAAGAAGTAATTAGCTTTTGCCTTAGGCATGAGTTCATTACCTTGGGGATCTCGTTTGAGAGGGAGATCATATGTCAGGTTCCTTTTCTGCTTCTTTAAGTCTTTTGTGAGAACTGTGGCAGCAAAGGCACTCTTAATCTCTGCAAGAGATTCTTGACTTGCATCCATTTGTTTGGCTAACCAAACAACATTAACTAGTTTCTTTTTCTTTTTCTTTTCCTTTTCTAGCTTGGATGTATAAGCTAGATCTTGATAAAGCCTTGGAAGCTGATATGTATTTTGAATTATAATGAAATCAAAATCAATGGTGAAAGGTTCCCATTGTTTGATTGCATTGCTTCCAATAACACCATCATAGCCATCTACTTCATATTGGACAAATGTTAGTTTATCCATAAAATCGTCAAATCCAATTTGGATTGGAGCTTCGCAAAATGCAGAACTATTTACCTTTTCAGAATTACCAAAAGTAATGCCTGTAGCTCCTTCTATCCATGCATCTTTAGGAAATGCATTGTACCTGGCAATGTTTAGATCTGCTCTAGTATCAATCAGGAATGCTAATGGATATGCCATTATTCCTGGGAAGTGGATTGTCAGGATTATTCCTAGACATGAAGTAATGGGCTTGGTGCTTCGCTTGTAGGCTTTCATTTGGCGGCTACTCGAACCTTCTTCAAAGGTGACTCTTGGTTCTCCTTGTTCTTCTACAGCTTGATGAATAAGGGGGCTGTAGGATTTTTCTTCACAATACAGTTGTTCTTCTTGAAAAAAACCTTGAGCAGGCAACTGTAAAGTTCTGGTTGAATTAAACTGGCTGACAAACTTGTCAAGTTCAGGAGCTTTCTCCATTTCTTCTGTGAGGTAGAAATTTTCTTCATCATCGATTTCTAAAATTTCTGCCTGAGCTTGAGTAACGACCTTTTCAAGAAAGGCTTTTCTATTTCTTCTCCATATTCTGCGAGCCATACTTCCTAGAGAAGGAGCATCATTAATAGGCCTTTGATCAAAAGAACTGAAGGATCTTTGAGCCGGTGAACCTGGAGGCCAGGGTTCTCTTCTTTGTAGAGGCTTGTATCCATGTTGTTCTGGAATCTCAGTAGGAGAGATAGATAAACCATACTGGAGAATAGGAGATCTCCGAACCGGTAGCTTAGGTGGCCTTTCTAGATTTTGAAGCAGGAAATATTTTCTTGCTTTAAGTTGTTCCAACTTGTTGGTCAACTTCTTCCATGTTTCTTGACCCATGTCCATATCATGGAGTCTTGATTCAGTTTGGACAATATCTTCAATTACCTTGTCCAACTCTGCACGGGTGTCTCTTCATAGCATTCTACAAAAGAAGGAGACTTCTGAATCTTCATCTGAAGATTGAGCTTCTTTTTTCATCATGTTGACTTAAGCTTCCTCAGGAGCTGATGCATATTCCTCTGATTCTTCTTCTGATTCTGAACTAAATAGGATGATATCTTCTGAATCTGAGGGGTAATCATTGATGAATTCAAATTCATCATCTTCAACACCTACTTCGCAGGCAGCATGGACTTTACCTTTTCCCTTTTTCTTGTTTCTGTTTGGCCATTTATTTGCAAAGTGCTCACCCTTGCAAATGTAGCAGGTCAGTTTCCATTTCTTGGAACCCTTTCTTTTCTTATCCCTTTTTCTAAAATATCCTTTCTTCTTAGGATACTTACTGAATTTCTTCTTTTTCTTCTTGTAAGGTTTCTCTGACTTATCACAGTCATAACAAGAAGAGTTGCCTTTTCTAGGAAACTGATTTGAAGGAATTATCTAGTAGCATACAAAAGAAGACAATAAAGGTTGTACCTTTTATAAATTTATTATAGGCCATCTTTTCCCTAGTGTTTGTTTTTCCTACAAACAGACGTGTCAATTGAGCATAGACTTGATCTATACCTCTATTTATCAGACTTTCTCTAAAAGTGTCATCTGGTCTGTCCCAAACACTTCTGGCAACACCTGTCATAGCATTAAGAGCCTGCTTAATCACTTGTGATTTTTAGCATCAGCATTAGTGGATATATAATTTGTTATCCAAGCTCACATGGCATCTATTCCTCTTGTATTCTCTATATCTTCAAATTTATCAAAATTAACAAGGGGAGGTGTGTCAGCTTTCAGAGATTGTATATTTTTGAATGGATCAATAGGGTTAGATCCATTGGGATTAGAACTATTACCACGAGCCATTTGGAACTTTCCTTTTGCTTGTTCCTTTGGAGTGGTTTCCCTTAGATTCCTTGTGGAGGGATCAAAGACTTTCTCAATTACAGGCTTTCTTACCTTAGTAGACAACTTGGGTCCTTCATACTGAGCCTGTAAGTATCCCTTAGCACTAGAAGGGAAATTCATTGTTCTCACAGTCTGCTGTTGACGAACTGTTTAAACCACTAACTGAACAGTCATGGATTCCTGATGCACTTCAGACTGTATAGTTGCAGATTCCTCTCTGATGGAATCTCCTATCAAAAGTTGTGATTGTGCAATAGAATGAACTTCATTATAAATTTCATCTATTCTTTGAACATTATGCTTTGTATGAATATTTGCAGTATTCATTTGAGAAGAAAGCACATCACAATCTAATTTCACTTCACTTCTGACCTTTTGCAGAAGTTCTCTCTATTGATCTAAAGATCGCTGCTGAGCGACCCACCAGGTTTCAGCTTGACTCTTGAACTCATTGTACTGTGTTTTGAGTTCCTAGAGATCTTTGTTAATAGAGGCCATTCATTGATCAGTAAGATGCTTTTCCAAGCGTTCAAGAGTGGAAATAAGAGAATGAAAATTCTCTTGAGCACTAAGACGTGCTTTGTCAGCTTTGACTGCTTCGATTTGGTGCCAGATCTTTCTATCCTGATCAAGTAGTAGGGATTTCCTAAGACACAGGTTAGTCTAGTTTAGCAATTTGCTTTGACTGGTACCTTGGGAATTTTTGGTTACAGGAAATAAATGCAAAGGCCAGAAATCAGCTTTGTATGTACTGGTAGTATCAAACATGATGAAATCCTTAAAAGGAGGAATGGTTTCGGGTACAGGACAAGGACCTGCAGGAGTGGTTATGATTTTTTCATTGGTTTCAGTAATTTCCTGTTTAGGCATAGTGGCTTGCCAGGTGGAAAACATTCGGAAATGGCTGGTTCTAGGAGGATTGAAAACAAAAGAATAGTCTTCACATCTATACAACCCATTGTCTAATTCAGAAAACTTTTTATGGGTGCAAGAAGGGTTAGCAGGTGTGTCTAATTCTTTCTATACCCCTAAATCTAGTAGTAATGTTTTAGAAGAAGTTTCTTCTAATCAGTATGTTGATAAGGAATTTCGTGTGCCTAAGATAAAATCTTCTAACATATATAGAGATGTTCCAGATAGTTTAGTTGATATCTTTAATAAGCATAAAGGTTTGAAAAATTGGTTTGGATATAAAACATCTCAAAGATGTCATGTAGCCACCCTTCAACATGTTGTCACTGGTGGTCTTGAAGGAAGATTAAATATATTTTCTGATAAGGAAGTTCAGAAATTTCAAAAGGACGGGAACTTATTAGAAACCTGTTTCAAGGACCTTATCCACCAGTGGATAATCTAGAGTTCACTAGAACTTCATCCTACATTGGGTGCACATTCAAACTAACATTTGATTCTCTTGATGAAAATCCAATCAGCAGACATCTATGTCAAGTTTATGGACCTGCTGGATCCTCATCGCTCTTTGAACACTAGAACATCCCGAATAGATTAAGGTATGTCCATTCCAATCACATGCTTATCTGGATACATACTAAAACCTACCGAATGGATCGAGTTGATCAACGGAGTTTGGCTCAAGGCCTTTATGGGCCATACAAAATGAAAACCATGAGTATCATCTAGAAGGAATAGGAATCAGCCCATCAGTCCAACACAGGATGTATACCACACTCTTCTACCCAAACATGTGCCAATTGCAAATATGATCCTGCTGATGATCCCAGAGTTCCAGACTATGATGAAGGTGGAAATCTTAGAACATCCAACGTTACTCCTACTGACACTGATACTTTTGAGAATAGTACGGGTTCCTAGGCTAATGGATGGGCATGTCATCCATCGAGAGTATCTATCATCTCGTTGAAAATGATAGACGTGGGTACTTCCATGGTAAAAGGGGAAAAGCTTACGTGCCTTACAGTAAGCACGAGTTATC
Source organism: Cunninghamia lanceolata (assembly GCA_027924645.1). Classification (NCBI taxonomy): domain Eukaryota; kingdom Viridiplantae; phylum Streptophyta; class Pinopsida; order Cupressales; family Cupressaceae; genus Cunninghamia; species Cunninghamia lanceolata. Next base: position 906,040 of record BSBN01000250.1, read on the forward strand.
CTTCTCGTGACCAAAAGGTAGCCTTGTATAAAGTTTATTCTTTCTGGGTCTTTGTCTGTCCCCTTCTTTCTCTGTTCATGAGTTATTGGGACCCACCAGAAGATGCTTATCTTCACATGGGTAACTCTATGAAAAGAAGTTAAAACATGTCCACTTTCTATGGATAGATTTCAAATTTGAATTCATGAGATAAGGTTAAAGATCTACCCTTCTCTCCTATAAAAGGTCAGAGGGCTGCCTTCATTTCTCAACGAATTCTAGGCGAGTGAAGTCTTAGAAAGTAAGAGTCTTAGTTCAAGTCTGTACGCAAAAGAGTACCATTATCTCTGGTTTGCTCTCTGCATACGAGTTTGTAAGTTGGATAGAAGCTCCTCTTTCTGCATTTGAGGATATATTATGCCAGCACGCATTGAGTATAATGAATGTATTGTTCCTGAGTATAAGAAATAATAATATACATAAGATCTATTTGAATATCAGATATTCTATTGATCTGCATTTCATTTGTCATTTGCAACTGTGTTTAAAAGTTGGTATCAGGCAAATGATGTTATTGTATGTTGTTATCATTGTTGTCTAACCATAACGAGTCAATAAGTGTTTTAAGTTATTCATTTGTATTGCTCCTCTTATATTGCTCCCTATACAGCTCATACAAACTAGAGTTCTGTTGTAAGTCCTCTCCGTGTAAGTCCCGTCTTTGCTTGTTGCGTCAAGGGCAGATTTGTGGCAGTAATCTTATATTTCAAGTGTGGGTTTGAGTGTAGGTTTGAGCGCAGACATGGATAGACCAAGCACTTCTGGATCCAATATGGAAAGCTTCGACCATACAGTAGATCGCAACTCAGAAGTTAAGTTCACTAACTTCTTTGCAGATAGTGAAAGTTCTTTCTGTACCCCTGAATCTAGTAGTAGTGTTTTAGAAGAAGTTTCTTCTAATCAGTATGTTGATAAGGAATTTCGTGTGCCTAAGATAAAATCTTCTGACATATATAGAGATGTTCCACATAGTTTAGTTGATATGTTTAATAAGCATAAAGGTTTGAAAAATTGGTTTGGATATAAAACATCTCAAAGATGTCATGTAGCCACCCTTCAACATGTTGTCACTGGTGGTCTTGAAGGAAGATTAAATATATTTTCTGATAAGGAAGTTCAAAAATTTCAAAAGGAAGCTCTAGCAAGTCCTGATAACCCTCATTTCATTATCTATCCTATGTTAGGATAGGCATTACAGAACACTACCGTAAAGGTCTCCCTATCATCATTATGATGATGTTAAAAGATGCTAGATTCCTAAAGCTGTCTCATTCCCTGTTAGGTGCTGCATGTGATTCCATGGCCAAAGGGCCAATTTATTTAGATTGCAAATTAGATTTTCCAATCAGTCTAAAAGATGGTAACCTTCGAGATGTCCTTGAATACAATTTCAAAACCATGAACCTTTTCATGAAAAAATAGTCTGTAGACCATTCCCTCGTCTTTCTTATTCATTATAGATTATATAACAAGGTTTTACCCTTGATGATCAACCCCAAACAAGCACAAGGTCTAGAAGGTCTTTCCACCATTTGGCAATCTAGTAGTGATAGCACACAGTTGACTGCACCAAAGATAGTTTGACACAAAGATATAAAAATGCCTGAAGAATGGGCACTTGATCTTTGGGATTGTGATAGTCAACCTGAGGAAGAGAAACAACCACAATTGAGAGGAATGTCAATTGAAGAGTTAGATGATCAGGTAGTAATCAGATTCTCATTTGGCAACCAGCCTGCTTTACGTAATGGACCTTCCATGAGAACAGAAAGAGTTTTTAACTACAACCAACTTGGTCCATTTGTGATTCCGTTACTACGCACTCAGAGCTCAAGACTACAACCCACTAAGGGTTTTCAAGAATTGTTTAAAATTCCTTCGGTAGCTAAACCTTTAGCCACACCTACTAGCCCTTCTTGCACCCATAAAAAGTTTTCTAAACTAGACAATTGGTTGTATAGATGTGAAGACTGTTCTTTTGTTTTCAATCCTCCTAGAACCGGCCATTTCTGAATATTTTCCGCCTGGCAAGCCACTATGCCTAAACAGGAAATTACTGAAACCAATGAAAAAATCATAACCACTCCTGCAGGTCCTTGTCCTGTACCCGAAACCATTCCTCCTTTTAAGGATTTCATCCTTTTTGATACTACTGGTACATACAAAGTTGATTTCTGGCCTTTGCATTTATTTTCTGTAGCCAAAAATTCCCAAGGTACCAGTCAAAGCAAATTGCTCAACTGGACTAACTTGTGTCTTAGGAAATCCCTATTACTTGCTGAGGATAGAAAGATCTGGCGCTAGATCGAAGCAGTCAAAGCTAACAAAGCACGTCTTAGTGCTCAAGGGAATTTTCATTCTCTTATTTCCACTCTTGAACGCTTGGAAAAGCATCTTACTGATTAATGGATGGCCTCTATTAACAAAGATCTCCAGGAACTCAAAACACAGTACAATGAGTTCAAGAGTCAAGCTGAAACCTGGTGGGTCGCTCAGCAGCGATCTTTAGATCAATAGAGAGAACTTCTACAAAAGGTCAGAAGTGAAGTGAAATTAGATTGTGATGTGCTTTCTTCTCAAATGAATACTACAAATATTCATACAAAGCATAATGGTCAAAGAATAGATGAAATTTATGATGAAGTTCATTCTATTGCACAATCACAACTTCTGATAGAGATTCCATTAGAGAGGAATCTGTAACTATACAATCTGAAGTGCATCAGGAATCCATGATTGTTCAGTTAGTGGTTCAAATAGTTCGTCAACAACAGACTGTGAGAACAATGAATTTCCCTTCTAGTGCTAAGGGATACTTATAGGCTCAGTATGAAGGACCCAAGTTGTCTACTGAGGTAAGAAAGCCTGTAATTGAGAAAGTCTTTGATCCCTCCACAAGGAATCTAACGGAAACCACTCTAGAGGAACAAGCAAAAGGAAAGTTCCAAATGGCTCGTGGTAATAGTTCTAATCCCAATGGATCTAACCCTGTTGATCCATTCAAAAATATACAATCTCTAAAAGCCGACACACCTCCCCTTGTTAATTTTGATAAATTTGAAGATATAGAGAATACAAGAGGAATAGATGCCATGCGAGCCTGGATAACAAATTATATATCCACTAATGCTGATGCTAATGAATCACAAGTGATTAAGCAAGCTCTTAATGCTATGACAGGTGTTGCCAAAAGTGTCTGGGATAGACTGGATGACACTTTCAGAGAAAGTCTGATAAATAGAGGTACAGATCAAGTCTATGCTCAATTGACACGTCTGTTTGTAGGAAAAACAGACACCAGAGAAAAGTTGGCCTACAATAAATTTATAAAAGGTACAACCTTTATTGTCTTCTTCTGTATGCTACCAGATAATGCCTTCAAATTAGTTTCCCAGAAAAGGTGACTCTTCTTGTTATGACTGTGATAAGTCAGAGAAACCTTACAAGAAGAAAAAGAAGAAATTTAGTAAGTATCCTAAGAAGAAAGGATATTTTAGAAAAATGGATAAGAAAAGAAAGGGTTCCAAGAAATGGAAACTGACCTGCTACATTTGCAAGGGTGAGCACTTTGCAAATAAATGTTCGGACAGAAACAAGAAAAAGGGAAAAGGTAAAGTCCGTGCTGACCGCGAAGCAGGTGTTGAAGATGATGAATTTGAATTCATCAATGATTACCCCTCAGATTCAGAAGATATCATCCTATCTAGTTCAGAATCAGAAGAAGAATCAGAGGAATATACATTAGCTCCTAAGGAAGCTCAGGTCAACATGATGAAAAAAGAAGCTCAATCTTTAGATGAAGATTTGGAAGTCTCCTTCTTTTGCAGAATGCTACGAAGAGACACTCATGCAGAGTTGGACAAGGTAATTGAAGATATTGTCCAAACTGAATCAAGACTCCATGATATGGACATGGGTTAAGAAACATGGAAGAAGTTGACCAACAAATTAGAACAACTTAAAGCAAGAAAATATTTCCTGCTTCAAAATCTAGAAAGGCCACCTAAGCTACCGGTTCGGAGATCTCCTATTCTCGAGTATGGTTTATTTGTCTCTCCTACTGAGATTCCAGAACAACATGGATACAAGCCTCTACAAAGAAGAGAACCCTGGCCTCCAGGTTCACCGACTCAAAGATCCTTCGGTTCTTTTGATCAAAGGCCTATTAATGATGCTCCTTCTCCAGGAAGTATGGCTCACAGAATATGGAGAAGAAATAGAAAAGCCTTTCTTGAAAAGGTTGTTGCTCAAGCTCAGGTAGAAATTTCAGAAATCAATGATGAAGAAAATTTCTACCTCACAGAAGAAATGGAGAAAGCTCCTGAACTTGACAAGTTTGTCAGCCAGTTTAATTCAGCTAGAACTTTACAGTTGCCTACTCAAGGTTCTTTTCAAGAAGAACAACTGTATTGTGAAGAAAAATCCTACAGCCCCCTTATTCATCAAGCTGTAGAAGAACAAGGAGAACCAAGAGTCACCTTTGAAGAAGGTTCGAGTAGCCGCTAGATGAAAGCCTACAAGCGAAGCGCCAAGCCCATTACTTCATGTCCAGGAATAATCCTAACAATCCACTTCCTAGGAATAATGGCATATCCATTAGCATTCCTGATTGATACTGGAGCAGATCTAAACATTGCTAGGTACAATGCTTTTCCTAAAGATGCATGGATAGAAGGAGCTATAGGCATTACTTTTGGTAATTCTGAAAAGGAAAATAGTTCTGCATTTTGCGAAGCTCCAATCCAAATTGGATTTGATGACTTTATGGATAAACTAACATTTGTCCAATATGAAGTAGATGGCTATGATGGTGTTATTGGAAGCAATGCAATCAAACAATGGGAACCTTTCACCATTGATTTTGATTTCATTATAATTCAGAATACATATCAGCTTCCAAGGCTTTATCAAGATCTAGCTTATACATCTAAGCTAGAAAAGAAAAAGAAACCAATTAATGTTGTTTGGTTAGCCAAACAAATGGATGCAGGTCAAAAATCTCTTGCAGAGATTAAGAGTGCCTTTGCTGCCACAGTTCTCACAAAAGACTTAAAGAAGCAGAAAAGGAACCTGACATGTGATCTCCCTCTCAAACAAGATCCCCAAGGTAATGAACTCATGCCTAAGGCAAAAGCTAATTACTTCTTAATGAGTTCATCTGAAGCATTAACTTGTAGAACAGAAGTTGCAGAGCTACAAAATCTTGGCATTATTCAAACTTTTGAATCTCCATTCTCATGTCATGCTATGTATGTTCCAAAGATTGATGAGAATGGTAAGGAATTACCTGAGAAAGGGCTAGTTGTCAATTATAAGCCGTTAAATGACTGTCTTGTTGACAATAGACATCCTCTTCCTAGCAAAGATCATATCTGGAAGACTATTCAAGGTAGTCATGTGTATTCTAAATTTGATCTTACCAAAGGGTTTTGGCAAATTGGTCTCAAAAGTGCTAACTTTTACAAAATAGCATTTTCAGTTCCACAAGGCATTTATGAATGGACTGCCCTTCTATTCGGTATCAAAACTGCTCCCTCCATCTTCCAGCAAAAAATGGATGTTATTTTTCGGCCTTATGCCAAATTTATTCAACCCTATATTGATGATATTCTTGTCTTCAGTCAGGATATGCCTCAACATCTCAATCATCTCCGCCAATTCCTCTCTATTTGCCAACATAATGGTCTTGCTGTCAATCCCGCAAAGTCTTTCTTTGCTCAAAACCATATTGTGTTTATTGGCATCAAGCTTCTTCCAGGGGGGAGAATGGAGGCACAACCTCACATCCTGAATAAAATTTCCAATCTTGCAGTTACTAATGTCAAAGAATTACAACACTTTTTGGGCCTTGTTAATTACATTGCAGGATTCTATTATAAGTGTGCTAAAGATAGAATTGAACTGAACAAGCTTTTGGGAAAGACACCACCTCCATGGATGACTAAGCATGATGCTTTGATTTCCAGAATCAAACAAAAGTGTTCCCAACTACCTCCTTTAAAGCTCCCAGGTAACGGTTTCAAGATAGTAGAAACTGATGCAAGCGAAGGTGCCTGGGCTGGTGTCCTCAGAGAGCAAAAAACATCTCACAATCCCAAAGACAAAGGTGAGATTGTTAGATACATCTCCAGTAGTTTCAAGAACAGTGAAGTTGACTACCATAGTACACATAAAGAAATCCTTGCTGTTGTTAATACTTTTCAAGCATTTCAAATGTTTATTGCTAACAAGAGATTTCTACTAAAAAGTGACCTTCATAATCTGCGAGGATTCTTTCGAAAAGAATCAAAAAACAAGGTTGTCAGAGGACGACTCCTTCGGTGGACACAATTATTAAGTACTTATGAATTTGATTTCATGCAGCTTCCAAGAGTTGAAAACATTTTTGTAGATTTCATGTCCAGAGAAGGACACACTTCAGAACCTGTTCTTCCTAAAGCAACAACAGAACCATTTGGAATTGTCTAGATAATCCAGATAAGGGGACATCGCTGGTATGAAGAAAGTTGCCGCGAATGTAGCATGAATCCTTTTCAAAGGAGGAATTGCAGTCTGAGCTTCTGATAAGGCATTATACATTGTCTCTAACTTAGGGGCAATCAATCCCTGGAGCTCACACATTCTCTTCATGATATCACCCTTTTCTTTAAGAAACCTCTTTACCTCATCGATCAAGCTAATTACTTGACATTCCTGACTTATAGGAGAAACTATTAGAGGATCAAAATTTTGAGATAGATTTGACAACTTTTGTTCTTGCTCCTTTATCTTCTTCTCAATATCCTTACCAACTTTGGGTCAGGATAGACAAAACTTGTATATATCACCTCCACCACTTAGAGCATTTTGAATACTCTTTATATTGACACCAAGTATTGTCCTATCATACCTTATTAGGCTCTTTATTTCACTAAATATCTTATCAAAAAACTCATTCTTGACCTTGATCTCTGCAGACTTCTCAAAAGACTCAAAATGTGTACTTATAGAGTTTACAAGATTCTTTAGATTTCTGGAAGGAGAGTTAGAAGGATTCTTCTGGAAGGTTGGCATTAACTTCTCCAATACTTCGGTTGCAAGGCCCTAGCAGCTCACTGTCCTCAATGTGAGATTTCAACAACTTTTGTCTTGCCTTGGCTTGTGTAAAAGATGCTATCTTCATTACTTGAACTAGAGAGAGAGCATCTAGATTGAATGGTACTTGAAACAACTCTGGTTCATCAAATTCAAGTGTTTCTTTACTTAGGAAACCTTTTACTGCATCTGTAGTGTTTCTTGCTACAATTCCTGAACCACTTTCCTTCTCTTGAGATTTCTTAGCATTAGAATTTATTTGTGTGGGTGCATTAACATTTGTACCATCTTCTTCTACCTTGTCTTCTTTACCTTCTTCTGTATCATCTATAGGGGGAATCCTTTCTTTGTCTTCACCACTTTTTACTTGTTCTAGAGGGCTTTGAGTAGTAGCAATATTATCTTCTTTTTTGGATTGACCAGGTGGAGTTAGAGTATCTCTTGCATCATTAGTTCTGTTTGCCATCTATGTGTCTTCTTTGTTTATTTTCTCCTCTTTCAGAACAGAGGAGTCATCAACTTTAGTTTGATTCTCACTGATGTTTACTTTTCAACATCCGAGATTGATGAATCAATCCCATCATCTATCTCCTCATAGGTTTTCTCTAGAGGATCTAGAGTATCATCTTGGTCATCATTTCCTTTTTCAATCTCTTCTTCTGGAGCTTCTTGTTCTGGAACTGAAGGATTGTCTTCCTCAACTTGTTCCTCTGAAACAATATAGTATTTATTTTTATCAAGGGCCTTCCTCAAGATTTCTTCTGTTTCCTTTGCAACTTCCTCAGTTTCACCAAGCATTAGCTTGTTCATCTAGATCTTACTTCTAAATTTTTCTTTGACTCCCTTGAGGATTTTATCTACTTCCACTTCTGGTCATTACTGGACATAGGGTGGAGAGGACATATTCTCTGAGTTCTAGATCTTTGGACTTGGTTGCTTCCTTCTTCATTTCCAGTATTTTCCTTAAACTTTTAGGAAGTTATTGTAAAATTTCTAGTAGATATCTATTGAATTTATTCAAGTACATGATGGTGGCATCTTCCAAGATTTTCTTATTTGCTCGATCAAATTTATCATAATAAACTTTGATAGGCCTTAGATTTCTATGAATAGTAATTATTTTTACAATTTCATCAATAGTCATAGCAACCTTACCAGTTTCTTTTTTTTTTACTTGCCTTTTTGCTTCCAGAAGGTTGGTCCTTAGAAGCCTTTGAAGTCTTGGCTTTCTTGAATCTCATCTCTTTAACTTCTTCATTTGTGTCTGTCTCTTCATCATCTTTTGTGCCCACATACGTTCTTGTGGCCTTTGTTTTCTTTCTCTTACTTCCTTCTCTGGATGGTCTATCTTCTAGTTTTGCAGGTTTAGGGGGAACAAAAGAAGCAGTAGAGCTTCTAGTAGTCCTTGAAGTGGAGGATGGTTCCACCGGAGCATCTTCTTGTTTCTTGTCCTATTTTTCTTTTTCAGCCTTTCAATTCTTTTTCTATTTTGCTTCACTGCCTCCTTGGTTAGGCCGATGCTCTCAGCATACCTTTCAACTTGCATCTGCACTTTCCTTTTGGTCTCTGGCTATCTGAGTTCCACATGCAATTTTAGATTTAGCTCCTTGTATGTTCCAAACCTTTCCACATATGTGTCTTTTGATTTGCTTAGGAGATGTTGAGCATACATTTCCAAAACTTTCTCATCAACCTCATAGCCCATTGGCATAATCCATATGGTTTTGGGTTCCACAGCCTCCATCAGACATTGATTAGTGTCAACCATAAAGCATATTTCATTCTCATATTTATCCACAACTGACTTAGGGATTCTCTCTCTTGCATGCATCATACTTTGAAATTTTTTGAAGTAACCGCAAATGATTGTCTTCTGAGTTTGGGACCCACCAAGGCTGAGTAGATGATCTCTTATTTGCCATGCAACTGGCCTGTCATTTGTCCAGTGCACACCTTGAACTCCAGGCACTTCATTCATAAAATAGAAGAACAAACATATAATCAAGGAACCATACTTGAAGGTATTTTTATTATCTTTCTTTATTTTGCTTAGATTCTTAATCAACTGATTTTGTAGTAGTTCACAAAGGTCATAATCAACATTCTCTTTTAACATTTGATAGGCTGCATATATTGTAGTTTCAGAGACAAAATTTTTCCTGCTTGAGTGGTAAATCTTGTACCCAATCACCATGAGGCAAATTTAACATCCAGTTCTATAATATCATTGATGGTCATTGCCCTTTTCTCAAACTTGGTATCGGTAGCATCAATCACTGTCTAGTTTTTCATAGCTTTCAACATGGGTAATCCACCAATTGAATTTGTAGACACCCAAATTTTGTCCCAACTTTGTCCATGTCCTACAACACCTTGTTAAAATATTATCCTAGATATCATGTAACATTTTGTCCTAAACCCACTCTTAATCCCATTAATTAAATAAATTTTATTTATTTAATTAAATCCCATTCAATCCCATCCTTATCCTACTTAGCCAATTAATTAAATAAATTTTATTTATTTAATTAATTTCCACATCACATCCTATTCATCTACCTAATTAATTAAATAAATTTTATTTATTTAATTAATTTCCAAACATATCACAACTAATTCAAATATTTTATTTGAATTAAGTCCTCATCTTTTATGACATTCCAACACTTGTCCAGTCAATCATGTGTTGTAGTACAACTTTTATCTTTCACATGCACAACTAATGGGACCTAATTTTAGTATTTATCTACATAAGCACACCTAAGCCTTATCTTCCCTTGCTACATGTCAATTGACTACAATTTCTTAATGTGCAAGGAAACCGAATCAATCCTATCCATCCATTTCATCTAAAGCCCTAATTGATCCTAGCCATCCATTTGAACCAAGCCAAGCCTATAAAACAAGCCTCTCTTGAGCCATTGGGGGAGAATTTCATGATTCTTCTTCATGCAACCTCACTCTGCTAAATTTTCATCTCAAGCCATTTTATCCATCATCTTCAATCCATCTAGCTTGCATCTATCAACCATCAACCATCCATCATCTATCTCCTTATCAATGTTATGCTGCGGAATCGAGTAGTCAACACAACAAAGCAATCAATCAATCGAGCTCATCTTGCATCTTCGAGGTATTGAATTATTTGGGTTTAGGTTATGCATTTCAATTGTTTGATCATTTCCATTTGTAAATCCAAATTTTTTGATATACAAAAATTAACCTAGTTACAATCTTGATAATATCCTTTGTAATCTTAAATGGTTTCAATAGCCATATGAACTCATCATGTATTCAGCTCAAGATATATCGAACTCATTCATTCTCATCAAATGTCGGAAACCTAATGACTTGCAGAAAATGTTTGCTTTCTAGGGATTTGTATTCCAATTTCAATTTATAGCTATCTTCCCTTAAGTAGTTGTTAAGCAAATCTAAGAGTTTTAGGTTTCCAAATTCATCAATGCTATAGTGGATGTATGCCTTAATATCCTCAACATGCAGTATGCCATATGGAACTCTAGAAAATGCACCTAACGGTTCAACTTCAACTGATTTGTATGGATGCTTCTTAAATATTTGTCAGGGCCTTTCAGTTACATCAACAACTAGAGGTGTAGCCATCTCAACATATTTCAGATTCAAGACTTTATAGAGAAGTACCTTTTTCTTCCACAGGGTTAGGGTTGATCAATTGCAGGTTGAATTCACTCTTCATGCTTCAATTTCTGGATTTGTAGCTCAGATGCACTTCTTCTTGTTTCTTTTAAATGCAAAGTGATTCAAATGCACGACCAAGTGACCTTTTATCCTCCACAAAACCTAATTTGTCATTGTAATAAATGCATTGCCCTAACTTCATCCGGTTACTCTATTTTTGAACAGTTCTTCATGAATCACTCCGTAAATTTCCATGTCAACATCTTTTCTTCGAAAAATCCTTCCAAAGTTTCTGAAATAATTCAAAATATCTTCTCTCATTGTGCCATATCAAGGCACCCACTTGTTGGCTGGGGGAGTTTGATTTTCAATGCAGCTCCCCCTAAGCCAGAGCTCCTAATTCAATTCTTGGAGTAATCATCAACACCGGATTCCAGTGCGGACCCATTACTATGGTTCACAATTGTTTTATTGACCCATGTCTTGTTCATTTCATTCTAGATCTCATTCTCATCAAATTTTCCTTTGCCTTTGTCTTGTCTCTGCTCATCCAGTTTTCTATTTACTGGACCCCTTCATTAATCCTATTTCTTTAGAATCTTGCAAAATGACTGGATTAGTTACAATTGAAGCACACAACATTTCTTTTCCCATTTGATTGATTTCCTCTTGATCTACACTGATTAGCCATATGTCCAAATCTATTGCATGCAAAACATTTTCCATTGAAAGAATTCTCATTTCCTCTATTTGATGAGTTATTCATTATCATACTTCTGCATTCATTGGATTTATGACCATACCTCTTGCAATTGAAGCATTGTGCGGAGAAGATGGATTATTTTGATTTACTCTACTTCTACATTGAGTGGCTCTATGACCAAATTTATTGCACTTGAAACAATTTCCATTGAAAGATGGATACCTTTGAGTGTTAGGCTATCTTACTTGAGGTTTTCTAGGTTTGTTTCTCCCATTCCTTGGTTAAGAGTTTCTTTGTCCAGAACCAGAGCTTTCACTTTTCTCATTTCCAAGACCATGCTTGTCATCAGCCTTTTTCTAACCCTCCTCAAATATTGCTTCAAGTTTAGATGAACTTATCTTAAACTTCTCCTTGTATTCATTTGCAACTTCTAGGTCATGTCTGAGAATGACAATTTGTCTTTCAAGATCTCTTTCATTGTCTCTGCTTTCTTGTAGATTAGACTTGAGATGGCCAACTATACTGCCCAATCTGTAGCATTCATTAGTTCTTTCTTTTAGAGTTTGATTCAAGTCTTCTTCCTTTGCTTAATTTCTTTGGTTAGCCTCATTGCCCCAGATTCCATCTCAACTTTCAAAACAACTTCTTTTGACAGCTTCTCACACTCCTTTGTCTTTTCTTCCAAAGCTTCATTCATGCCATTTTCTTCAGTTAAACTGGATAACTGCAGAAGTAGCTCCTTTCTCTTTTCCATAGATTTCTTTAATTTATCTTTTAACATTTCAACGGTATCATCAGCATCTTTAAGCTCATCTTTCAGATTAGTTATTTCTACTTTGGACTGATCAAGATCTTCAAGGGCCGACCAAAATTGATCTTGTTGATAACTGAGAGGGGGGGGGGTGAATCAGTTATCCTAATTATTTCCCTTATTGGAGTTTCTTATTAATTGATGCAGCATTGAATCAAACACAAAAACATTATCATGAAATAAGAAACACATAACACAGTATTTTTGACGTGGAAACCCTGTTAAGGGAGAAAACCACGGGGTGATTAACCCAAAATTATTCTCTGTTAGAAGAATAGGAAATTACAAAATGGCACTTGCCAATTAGGGCTCACTGCCCGAGCACACTGCTCACAAGAGGCCCACTGCCTACAAGAAGACACACTGTCTACAAAGTGATAAGAATCACAGTCTTGAACTGATTGGAAGCATCTGCATATGCTGGAGTTCAGTTCCGGTTAGGCTCAGTACACTGATCTGCTGCACTTCATCTTTCCTCTGCTCTTTATTCTGCTATCCTTTCACATATCGGATCTTTCTTGCTACTTCTGCTCTGTTCTGTACTTCTTCGCATATATCTTCACACCATCACCCCCTTCACAACTAAATCCATCCTCTATATATATCCGCACAAGTAATTTCATCACCTTTCTAGTCAGCATCCGGAACAGTCTAGTTTCTTACAAACTCTTGTTCTGTCGGCTAAATCCTTCCTCACCAAGCAATGCGGATCAAGCATATACTTGTAGATATCATTAATCATGTCGGCCAAACATGATTCATGCCTTCACAACCTCTATCATCAATAGTAACACATCCGGAAAGTAGTCTGATACTCTGTCAGTCAGTTCTTCCTCTGTTTTCACTGTCTCTCAGGAATCCGGTACTCAACTATTCATATCTTTTTCTTTGTCCATCACCGGAGGCTAAATCCTTGGAATATACCACTCAAGGTAGTCCTCTTGACTTCCCCAAATCCGCACTGCACCAAGACACTTCCTCTGAGAGATCCGGATCAATCTGTCGGACCTTGCCACATGCTCTGTTCTTGTTCACCGGATCACAACATTCTTTATTCTGACTTCCGGTAGAGACACATCATGACTTGCGGATATGTGGGATGACCTTTGTTTCCATCAATGACAACAACCATGAATCCATATAGTGTCTCTTGCCAACAGATCTTTGAGTGATCCCATTGAAATCTCCTTCCAAGATCTTTTCTCAAGATGTTAGGCTTCTTTTAAGGAACTTAGCTCATGAAATTAGAGGTAACAACTGAGGGGGGGGCGAATCAGTTGTCTTAAAACTTTAAAACTTGTAGTAGTTAATTCCTCTTTATTACTTCATTAATGTTATCATGAAAAGAATGAATCAAGAACACATGAGCAGAAATAGAAATAACACATTTGACACCAAGATTTTTGACGTGGAAACCCTGTTAAGGGAAAAACCATGGTAGGGGTTAACCCACAAAGATTATACTCTGTTAAAAGTATTACAATGGAGAATGCACATGCATTCGGGCTCACTGCCTACATAAAGAAGATTAATATGAGATTGAACTAGTAGTTAGCATCTACCAATGCAAGGATTCAGTCCTGGTTAAGCACATAATACTGACTTTGTAATGTCTCCTTTAAGAAGATCCTTATTTTCTACCTTGTAGATGAGAATTACTTCTTAAAGGAAACATTAGTAATAGATAAGATCAATAAATCATATTAAAATAATCAAATAAATAAATTATTTAATTATTCAATCTTAAGTGGATTCATACTTAGGGTTGTTTATTATATGTTAATTTTATTTATTTTCAAACCCTAGTGGAGATGGGGTACTATCTCTTGTTAGGTTGCATGAATCATCCTCTACAGGTAGTGCCTTTGTATGATGTAACACATGCTCATTCCACCTTAGGTCTTACTGAGTGCCTTTGTATGATGTAGCATATGCCCATTCCACCGCAGGTCTTACTTATTACCCTTGTATGATGTAGCATAGTCCATTCCACCGTAGGTCTTATCCATTGCCTAAGTATGATGTAACATGGTCCATTCCACCGCTGGTCTTATCTACCTTTGAGGTATTAATGCTACTTCTTCCTAACAAGTTTACCTCCAATCTCTCAATGTGTGCTATGCTCTTAAATAAATCAAATACGATTACTCTTTATTATATTTATTTATTTTCAATATCAAAGTTGTATTTAACTCAGAAGTGTTCTCTTAAAAAATATCTTATTTTCCTTCGACGATCTTTTCCTTCTATCTCACAACCTTTATTTATTTCCCTTTCAAGGGATATGTTGGAAGAGGCACGTCTCTTATTATGCTTGGTGGTAAAAGACATACTTACCCTCTTATATTTTTTATTACTTTATATTAATTTTCTTTTGTGGTAAAACTAGTTCTAACCATTCGTAACTCCCTTATCATAAGAGGATAGGTTAAAATATGTTTATTTATATTATTTGTATTTATATTATATCATTATAATAAATGATATATTATTTATTTTGTATTCTTTGTATTATATCATTTATATTATATTATTTATATTTATATTACAATATAAGATAACAATAATAATATTTGTATTTATATTATTAGATATATTTATATATATTGTTATTTATAATATGGATATTATATTTTAATTATAATAAAATATTCATACAATAATATTATTTATTAAATAATATATAATGTATGTAATTATTTCTATTATCCCAAATAATATTTTACAAACCATCTTTATCATGTTCAAATCTTTACTTTAACAGTGTCTTAGATATGGGGACATGACAACCCTCCCCACTCAAGATTGCTTGTCCTCAAGCAACTATAATTAGGTATCCTATAATATTTTATAACATTATATTTATTGAGGTTTATGTACACAATAAATACAATAAATATTTAGAGCTAGTTGTTTACATATATTTTAATTTGTTTTTCTCATGCCATTTCAAGTCGTAGGTTACCCATAGAGATATTTTAATTATTTTATTTTACTATTTCATTTAGTATATTTACTTAATGCAATTTTAAGAGTTATTTTATTCTTATTTATTTTTTACCTTATTTACTCATTATTTATTAATTAAATATTTGTAAGTAAATTTTAATTTTTTTAATGCTGCATCATAACATATTGAGTAAATTTTAATTTTTAATGTTACATCTATATATTTAAAATATTTTATCAATGTATTAAACACTATTATTCTAGCAAATTCATACCTGGGTTTTCATTGATTCTTGCTTTTTTAATTTATTTTTATTTTTATTTAACTATTATTCACAGGATGGCAGGATCACTGCTCTGATACCACTGTAATGTCCCCTTTAAGAAGATCCTTATTTTCCACCTTGCACATGAGAATTACTTCTTAAAGGAAACATTAGTAGTAGATAAGATCAATAAATCATATTAAAATAATCAAATAAATAAATTATTTAATTATTCAATCTTAAGTGGATTCATACTTAGGGTTGTTTATTATATGTTAATTTTATTTATTTTCAAACCCTAGTGGAGATGGGGTACTATCTCTTGTTAGGTTGCATGAATCATCCTCTACAGGTAGTGCCTTTGTATGATGTAACACAGGCTCATTCCACCTTAGGTCTTACTGAGTGCCTTTGTATGATGTAACATATGCCCATTCCACCACAGGTCTTACTTATTACCCTTGTATGATGTAGCATAGTCCATTCCACCGCAGGTCTTATCCATTGCCTAAGTATGATGTAACATGGTCCATTCCACCACTGGTCTTATCTACCTTTGAGGTATTAATGCTACTTCTTCCTAACAAGTTTACCTCCAATCTCTCAATGTGTGCTATGCTCTTAAATAAATCAAATACGATTACTCTTTATTATAATTATTTATTTTCAATATCAAAGTTGTATTTAACTCAGAAGTGTTCTCTTAAAAAAATATCCTTATTTTCCTTCGACGATCTTTTCCTTCTATCTCACAACCTTTATTTATTTCCCTTTCAAGGGATATGTTGGAAGAGGCACGTCTCTTATTATGCTTGGTGGTAAAAGACATACTTACCCTCTTATAATTTTTATTACTTTATATTAATTCTCTTTTGTGGTAAACCTAGTTCTAACCATTCGTAACTCCCTTATCATAAGAGGATAGGTTAAAATATGTTTATTTATATTATTTGTATTTATATTATATCATTATAATAAATGATATATTATTTATTTTGTATTCTTTGTATTATATCATTTATATCATAATAAATGATATATGATTTATATTATATTATTTATAGTTATATTACAATATAAGATAACAATAATAATATTTGTATTTATATTATTAGATATATTTATATATATTGTTATTTATAATATGGATATTATATTTTAATAATAATAAAATATTCATACAATAATATTATTTATTAAATAATATATAATGTATGTAATTATTTCTATTATCCCAAATAATATTTTACAAACCATCTTTATCATGTTCAAATCTTTACTTTAACAGTGTCTTAGATATGGGGACATGACAGACTTGATGTACTTCATCCTCACTCTACCCTGTTTACTATTCTACTAACATCTGAACCTTAGATCTCTGCCTTTTTCACACTTATTCCATAGTCGCATCACACACTTACTAAAATCATTCAAATCCATCAGATATATATATCTGCATCTTAATCTTCAACCACTTTTCAGTCAGCTTTAAGAACACTTAGAACTTTATTGAAGATTATGGTTTGTTGGCTAAATTCATGTACAACTTGTAACATGGACCAAAACTTGCACTCACAAATCATCAATCGGGTTGGCTACTATCACTGATCATCACAACTTGTCCAACCAACAACTTCCATACATCTGGAACCAAGATCAATTACAAGGTCGACCTGTTCTTCTTCTGTCTGTTATGTCAAAATGTTAACCCAATACTCAGATGCTAATAACTTTTGAATCCTTCTCCATTGGAGGCCAAAACTTTGGATTTAGATTATCCTGACAATGCTTAAGACTCCCTCAGATCCATAGCAAACTCTGATCTACCACCGGAGAGATTCAGACCAAGATACCGGACCCTATCGCCTGCTCTATTTCTAACTTCCTAAACTTAGATAAATTCTAATTCTAGCTTCCGGTATGAACAAATTGTGTTATGCGGATCGGTGGAATAGTCTTAGTTGCCATTAATGACAACACTTGTCATGCAAAGCAGTGTCTCTTGCCAACAGTAACAAGTCATCACTCATTACCCATAATTAACCATCTTAATTAACATTAAGAATAAATCATGATTAACTTAATCATAGATAAGAAAGAAATAAGTCATTTTCATAATCAACTTGAAACATGCATATCTTTTCTGGATATTCCAAAATTGAAATTTACAACAATCCAAAGATAACATATTGGTGAATGTCCTTCACTATACAATTACAAAGCTATGCTCATGGCATCATTGATAAGATTATACATAATATTTGACTGTCAAGTCATATAAATAATGCACTGTATCTAGAACTTTGACAACTGTCTTCATAAGTCTTGGCTTGTCTTCTTCTTGGGAAGGAGAGCATCCCCCGAGTGCTTTTACTCCAACCACAAATTGACGGTTCCCTACACAACTTCCTACCTAGAAGCAACCCTACCCTTCATGAAGGGTATAGATATAAGGAACCATTAGGTTTTCCATCTGAGTATTTGGTGTTGTGTCCTTCATAATGCTTCATGATCACACAACTATAGATCCACTCTAACTATGTATGACACTATTGAAAACATTATGCCATTTGGAGCACAGTGGACTGAATAATGCATGTAGAGACAGATGCATTACTTTGGCCAAAGATTTACTTACATATACATTTTGCAATGAACATAGTCGATTGTTCACCACCTCGACTCAACTTAGAAGCTATCTCATCCTACAGTAATCATAGTTTGACCCTTCTAGGTCTTGGAAAGATAAGTTCAAATCACTCTTAGTCCATTTCTTGGACATTCGACTCTGATTATGAGAGTACATTCATTAATGTTTTGTTGCTGATGCAATAGGGAATTAGTGACTCCACGCCACTCTATTCCCATCCTTTCTTAATAAAAATTTACATAATCATATTTTCAATACTTATGACTGTAATAGCCTAAAATTGGCTCAGATTGAATTAAGTAAATATTTTAATGTTTCTCTTAATTCTTATTTTCTTCTGTCAATCAAATAAATATTATAAGTTTATTTGATTGGTTCATTATCCTACAATTAAATAAAATTATTTTATTTAATTAAAATCACTAAATTCTTCTAATGTCTCAAATCATTAATCCACCTCACAAAATCCACCTCATCAATCCTCCTCATCTTTCCACCTCATCTCTTCCACCTCACCATGTTGCACATATAATTAAATATTCTTAATATTTAATTAGCTAATATCCTCCAAAATCCAAAATTAAATTCTTAATTCAATGTTCCCCACTAGCCTCCACCAATTGAATTGTCAATTCAGTTGTTCCCCACTATCCTCCACCAATTGAATTTTCAATTCAATTGTTCCCCACTATTCTCCACTCATTGAATTTTCAATTCAATTATTCTCCATTATCCTCCACCATGAATTCTTAATTCAATTGTCATAACTCACTATCCTCCACTCTGAATTTTTAATTCATCCATTATGAATTAAAGATTCACAAAAAATGAGAGCCATTGATCTCATCTTTTGATCCTCACCCTCCATTCTATTTTTAGAAAATCTATAAATAGAACCCTTCTCTAAGCAATTAGAGGGACTTCTTTCAGGTATCCTTACCATGTCTAATTTCCTCTAGGAAATCTTCTCATTCTTCTCAAGTCTCCTCATTCTAGCCATTCTCATATCATCCTCCATCATTAGTGTGTTGAATCTCATCTTCAATCACACAAAGTATCATAGCCATTTCTCCTTGTCATCTTGAGGAATCGAAGCAAAGAAGCAAGCTCCTTGAGGGCCAACCTTCATCATTCAAGATCAAGAAAGAATAGGCAAGAAATGGAAGTCAAAAGGTAAAGGTTGTAAGTATCACTTGTCTGTTATTTAAATCTCCTTTTCCTTCATATTTCATTGTTGTTTGGGTTTATGTTTTCATATATTTGACTAACACTCATTCTCCCCCTTTACATTTTGGCGCCCACCGTGATCTAATCCACATTGTTTGTGAGTGTTTATCTTAGATGTTTTGTTGTAGGATTCTGGTGTTTCAAAGAAAATTTGGGAATCAACTCTCACAAGCGGCCTCCTACGCGCAAATAGAGCTCACCGTTGGGTCCAGACGACCTCAGAGACATTTTTTTTCTCTTGCTCATAACTTGGTCATACGGTGGCAGAATTTTACCAAAAAACACTCATTGGAAAGAGGATTCAGAGAACTCCACAATTGTGGAACATTTTTAGGTGACTATACCATTTTGACCACTTTTTTCGTAGTCAAAGTCAAAGATGCTTCGAAACTTCACATGCTCATATCTTTTGCAAATTTGATCATTTTTTAGCAAATTTTTTTTTCAAATCGCATAGAATTTCATGTAGAATCTGTTTATGAGCTTTTTTTTTCTATATCAGTTTATTTTTCATCAGATTTTATCAGATTATCAATTTTTACATAACAATCTCCTATGCTAGTCTACTGGTTTCTTTTCAATTTTGGTGACTTGTAGGGACATCATTCAGGGCTGGAACAACATCAGGATCACCAAATATGGCAACTTGGATAGCAAAAACAATCCGGGTACATTCATTCTAATCATTCATCTTCAATCTTATTTTCATCACACACTTTGATTTGGGCTCATAAAACGAACATTGCTTGATCACATATCATTGAAAATTGGGCTTAAAATAAACCAGTGTCTTCCATTCACATCTTGATTTGGGCTTTAAAAAGAACCTGTACTTGAAGTGTCTTCCTCACATTTTAATTTCTAAGGGACAATTTACAACTGCAAGTGTGAATCAAGTGTGCGTGTGTATGCTCTCTCCTCGCACCACAAGGTGATCTTGGAGATAAAAAATACTTCACTTGATTTGCTTTTGTTTACCCTTTCTTAGGAGGCCTGCTAGGGGATTTCATCACCCCTAGGGACGACCTCATTCGAGGCTGAATCGAAAGACACCCTCATTGAAATTAGAATCTTATCACTCTTGGCTAAGCCCCAAATAACTTTCTACCTTTGGGAAGTGAAGGTGAAGGGTGGGTTACCCCCTTCTCCCGGCTGTGTGACAAGATTTCACTTTCAATTCCTAGTCAACTTCATGTAAACATTGCCCAAAACCTAATTGGCTATACCTTACATCAAACTAGACATTAGGGCATGTTGATGTGTCTTCCACGTGTGCTTGTTTACTAATTAGCATATTCTTCAAATTCAACATTCAAAGTTGCTTATGTGTTTTGCGTGAGTGAATCATGTTTGTACATGTGTGATCATTGCCAAATCAAGTTAAACACCAAACACATAAGATAAGTCATTCAACTCATTATTCCAAGCACACTTGTCTCGACTTGTGACACATTTGCACTCTATTACAGACGCCTTTACTACTACGCATCCACACTAGTAAGCTTTTCTAGTCTTGTGTCAATGGAAAACAAATTAGATAATCTTGATCAAAAATTACAATCTCTAAAATTGCAAATAAACTTAGGTCCCTCGCCCCAAGATTGTTTAGCAATTATTCAACAAATCGATGTCTTACAACAAGAATTGACAAACTTGCAAGCTGAACGTGCCAGCACTAGCTATGCCTCGTCCCAAAATCATACCTTCTTTTCCCTTCTTAATGATACTATTGACAAGGCAACCGCCACCTCAAGAGGGAAATCATATACCACCTTGTCTACTAGTCCTCCTTCACTATATCCTAAAACACATATCCCAAAGCATACCAGTCCTACACTAACACCGCCATCTAGTTCCTCAGATTTTAAATGGTACACCAAAAAAGAATCAAATGAGTGGTGGGAAAAATGTTTTCCACATTTATACAACAAAAGCAAAGCTAGGGAGAAAGCCAAATCCATTCATCCATCCCCTCATTCATCTACCCATACACCTGTGATGGATGTGATCCAAGGGCTACTAGCAGAGAGTCAACCATGTCCTCAAAATCTGGTCCTTGACCTTGCAAAAGATGCTTCCAATAATATGTCAAAACCTAGCACCCCTTCATGTGATCCTCAATTCCTTGAGCTTATCCAAGAGTCTCCTATCATGAATCCAAGTCAAGAGTCATCATATTCTCATGTTGTTGACCAAGAGCCTATCCAAGAGCCTTCCACTTCCATTCAAGCAACCCAAGAGGTATGTCAAAGGTTTAATCCTAAGCATGTGGAAACATTAAGCCCTAGTCCAACTCAAGATCAAATCACTTTTATGCAACCCATCCATAATATGTATGTTTTCCATGATCAAGATGATAGCCATAATGATGAATCCATCACTGAGCCACTTGATCCTATCCATCTCCCAACAACCATTCACGAGCAAGCTATCCAAATTCAACCCATCCATAACATTTACCTTCTTTATGATCAAGATAATATCTATGATGAAGAAGCTATCCATGAGCACCTTGATCCTATCCATAATCCTCTATCCATCCATGAGCGAGATATCCAAATTACTCCTAGTCATCTGTCATCAAGCCCTATCCAGAATGAGCAAACATCCACTTGTCATGATGAGACACTTACCTCCCAAGCAAGCGTAGAAGATCAAACCACTAATACTCCTCTGCCATATGTTATGGACCAAGTGGCAAATCTTGCACCATATATCCTTGGTCTTACTACCTCCATGCATGAATATTCTTTCTTAGAACACCAACAACCATTATCCACTATCTCGCCTTCTCCATCCAATAAAGAACTTGTGTCTTGTGTTCCACCTACACATAATCCCGCTGTCCACCGCATACTCCAGAAGATGAACTATCAAGGTAAAAGCTTAGGCCTTCATGAACAAGGTATTTTGGAACCTATCCATGTCAATGTTCCTCCACCTTCATACGGCCTTGGATACATACCCCAAGGTGAGCAAACTCAAGATGTTGGTACTTCTTCCCACTCCTCCAAAGTCCACGACTTTCCATCGCAAATCCTATCAAATTCCCAAAACATATGTCACCATCCCACCTCCCTCATCCTACAAATCCCAAAAGCATGTGACTGTACACCTTCCACCATCCAATTTACCCCCGCTACTTCCAACTCCTAATATCCCACCATCCAATCTACCTCTGCTACTTCCAACTCCTAACATCCCTCCATGCTTTTTACCACCACTTCTTCCAACACCTTATCCATCCATCTATAAATCCTCTCCATATCCCAATCATGGCCAACAAATGCACATATTGTCTAAACAAGAAGCTTTCACCAACCTCACTTCTACCTTCCCATAGGGATTCAATGACAAATATGTGGATGCCTCTACCTATAAAGTCAAAAATCCTAAGAGTCCTCATGACCTAGGATATAAAAGCCAAGAATCAAAGAAGTATCCATATCAAAAGTTGCATACACCCATACACCTCAATGCCAAACTAAACAAGGTGTGGATCCCCAAGCAACAGATGATTACTCTAAAAGTTGCACAACAGCTGCATAAACCCATACACCCATACACCCAAACTCATATCTTCACAGGTACTATCTAAAAACAAAATGGTTTGGGTACCTAAGCAAAAATCCCTAAAGTTACATGAGGCATCCACCTCTCAAGAATCCCAACCATCTACTTTCTCCCATTCCATCCAAGAGTCTCAAATTCTTCCATCTCACATGATGAACAAAAATCAGGACAATACTCAGCCTATGTGGAACCTTGCATGCCTATGTCATTCATCCACAGGCAAAAGTCTCTGTTGCTTCCTACACTACTTTCCCATCACTAGCTTCAATGTTTACCATGGTATGTGCAACCGTTGGTCATGATTCCCTTCCATTCCACAACATTTTCATATACCTCCATCTCCCTTTCCTTCCACTATTATCCTACATATCTTCCTCATCCTACACCTATGGTCCATGTTGTTGCATAAGACTTCCCTCCATATTCTGCATCATAATCCACTATCTACCTACACCATCTCACTTTCATATGATCCCCTACCAACATCTGTGAGAACACTTGACATTGTCCATTCGACAGTATCTATCTAGTGGGACTATCACCTTTCAAGGAACTCTATACTTGAGTCTTTCCATATCCACCTTCTCCTATCTAAATATTCAAAAACAAAAAAAAACAAAAAAAAAAAGTAAAGAGAAATCCCTTCCTCCAATGGTGAAAACTTGGCAAATAGGTGCCTTGGATAAGTACCATGATGAAAACCTGGCAAACAAGCGTCATGTGTAAAGTTGATCTTCTATGTCACCTACACTTGGGGGCACCTTGTCTCATCGGCATATCACTCTTCTCCTACCAGTTTCCTTCCCTACCATTTCCTATCCTATCCTCTCTCCATTACATAACTATCATGTGCCGTCCATCCATCCAAACTTCCTTTCCTCTATTCTTTGGTCTTGATAAAGATTGGGGGCACAATGTTGACAAATGTTTTAGATGTCTCTTGACATACCTTATCCCTCCAAAACATGCAAATCTTTCATTATCCTCTCATCCTCCTATCATCATTAGCATTGTCATGAACAATCCTATGTACTCTACCTACAACGGGGCACATTATTCTTATGTGACATAGTCCTTGGAGATCACATCCTTGGTTACTTCTACCTCCGTATCTACTATCACCCATACAGCTACATATCCATGGTGTTTTCCTTGTCATTAGTATCCTCCACTTTCCCCTCCGTTCCATATCTGATCCATATCTATTCCATGTCATGTCTTTTTTGTTCCATATCAGATCCATATCGTGTCTTATTTGATCCATATCTGATCCATATCAGTTCCATATCTGTTCCATATCGTGTCTCATCTGATCCATATCTTAGGTCCATTAGGGTTCTTGTCGAACTACGCTGCCTCTGTGTTGTCACATAGGCAAGGCCATTTTCAATGCGCCCCCGAGGCTCTGCTTCCCTATCCATCTCATATCTTGTCATCTATCCTCTAGTTCATCCATGGTCCAAGCCCCGAACTACATTGCCTCTGCGTCGTCACGTAGGCAAGGCCATTTAGCAATGAGCCCCCGAGGCACTAGGTTAGTCCCTTAGGGCCCGTCTCACCAATAAGGATTGTGATACTTTTCGCTAGACAAACAAGAGCAGCAAATCAAGCTACCAAAAAAACAAAATCTTGACACAAAAACATCAACCTGTTCTAAACAAAGCAGTGCACCATATTGAAACATTCAAGCTAAATTCTATATCAATTATGGCAACAAGACACATCTAATGCAAGAATGTTTTGTAAAAAGGTTAACTTACAAAATCTTGGATTTTTGTCATTATGTCTTCCTATGCTACTCAAGGATGCCAAAAGCTAGAGATGCTATGATGGGCGCATAATCTTTTTCTTTGTCTGCTGCTTGTGGATCAAACTTTAGTAATGTGACGACTTTTGTCTAACAACATGATCGGCAAAAGATCATCTAGGACTTCGAGGTCTAAACATGAAAAGGGGCAATCCTTATCTATTGAAAAATGCAAGAAGTACTCAGGTCATCTAGATTCAATTTTGACTAGATGCTTATATTAACTTGCTATATCAAAATCCATGTAAGTAATACTCAGGTCATCTCGGTGTAATTATACCTAGATGCTTGTATTTTCTTACAACATAATAAAATCCCAATGATGAAAGCACTTCAAAATACTTGTTATATCAAGGTGACAAATATCCATATCCATATCCATACCGTATCCAACTATAGTTCATATCCATTTCCATATCTATACCATATCCAATTGCGTCTCATATCCATATCCATATCCATACTGTATCCAATTGCAAGTCTATCCTTAATCCATATCAATCAAGTCAAATCAATCTTGTCAAATGATCCAATCACAATCAGTGGTCTTGATCCTTGTCCAGTCGTAAACCAACTCAGTCAAATCAATCAATCAATTGTCTTATACAGGATGTTGCATTGTTGAAACCAGACCAACACATGAGTCTTATATGACATGCTTCATTTCTTGAAACTAGACACTATCCTTCATGTTGCTCTAGGGATCCATCATTCCCCGCCATGACAACACGCCTACCATGTTGGTCTAGGGATATATTGTTCCCCGCCATGACAACACTACCATATCAAATGTCTTAGACAGGATGTTATATTGTCGAAACCAGACCCGGAGTCTTATATGACATATCTCCTTCCTGAAACCAGACATCATCAATCCACATCATTGGTTTACCACTCGACAGGGGCAATACTTTGTTTGTTCCTGTATCATTTATGCATACTTGCTTACTTGCTTGGGTGTGTTATCATTTTCATCTTGCATTCCATATCACTCATCCCTTTCTTCTGCATCCAACCATTTCATCTCCTGTCAACATATCTTATCGTGAGATTGTCCGTCTCACGCCTGCCGCCTTCTCCCCATCCAATCTCCTGAGGGGGCATCCTATCGTCATAACCTGTACCAGGGCAAAACTGGGGCATGTATCATTATTAGACTATTTTTATTCTTTGAAACAACGTGATAAAACACATTGCTTCAAAGATGGGCAAAATGTAATAGCCTAAAATTGGCTTAGATTGAATTAAGTAAATATTCTAATGTTTATCTTATTTCTTATTTTCTTCTATCAATCAAATAAATATTATAAGTTTATTTGATTGGTTCATTATCCTACAATTAAATAAAATTATTTTATTTAATTAAAATCACTAAATTCTTCTAATGTCCCAAATCATCAATCCACCTCATCTCTTCCACCTCACCATGTTGCACATATAATTAAATATTCTTAATATTTAATTAGCTAATATCCTCCAAAATCTAAAATTGAATTCTTAATTCAATGTTCCCCACTAGCCTCCACCAATTGAATTGTCAATTCAATTGTTCCCCACTATCCTCCACCAATTGAATTTTCAATTCAATTGTTCCCCACTATTCTCCACTCATTGAATTTTCAATTCAATTATTCCCCATTATCCTCCACCATGAATTCTTAATTCAATTGTCATAACTCACTATCCTCCACTCTGAATTTTTAATTCATCCATTATGAATTAAAGATTCACAAAAAATGAGAGCCATTGATCTCATCTTTTGATCCTCACCCTCCATTCTATTTTCAGAAAATCTATAAATAGAACCCTTCTCTAAGCAATTAGAGGGACTTCTTTCAGGTAACCTTACCATGTCTAATTTCCTCTAGGAAATCTTCTCATTCTTCTCAAGTCTCCTCATTCTAGCCATTCTCATATCATCCTCCATCATTAGTGTGTTGAAGCTCATCTTCAATCACACAAAGTATCATAGCCATTTCTCCTTGTCATCTTGAGGAATCGAAGCAAAGAAGCAAGCTCCCTGAGGGCCCATCTCCATCATTCAAGATCAAGAAAGAATAGGCGAGCAATGTAAGCCGTAGGGTAACAGGTTTTGTAAGATTTATGCTTATTTATTCAAGCTTGTTATTTGCATATTTCATTGATGTTTGGGTTTATTGTTCTTTATTGATCAAATCTATTTTCCCCCTCACAATGACCTTTCTTGGTCTAAGAGTTTATGTTTACCTTGTCACAAGGTTTACAACTAATTCACATCAACTAAGACTAAAATTATAATAGTTTAATGGGTCAATATGATTAAATAGACCCTAACTCAAAATAATCTGCATGAGTTCTTGATACCCTATACTTTGTCCGTGAAGTATTCTCATTCAAAATAGGGATAACATTCATATACATTTAGACACAAGAGTATTCATACTTGACATTATTTTCATTCCCACATGAAAAATAAATATCAATAGAGGGTTTACTTCTCCAACAAACAAGGATTGGCATGCACTTAGTGCAACCTAGGCAACAATATTAGTTGCCTACTAACATTTCTCCTTTGACATTAAGGAGTCACAATACCCTTTCCACACATAGGTTACACCATAGATAAAATAATCTCTATCATAAATTGTCAAGTACTGTTATTCACAGTCCATGAGACCAGTTATACTTAGTGCCTTAGGCACAGTTGAGGGTTAGAATTTTACAATACAATTATCATTGTCTAAGAAAGGCTCTCAGCCTACTCCAATGACAACCTTCTTTATTCACTTAAAATAGTAATTATTATTCAATAATCTATTGGTCTAGAAACATCGGTGACTTGAATAAATGATAATGAGGGTAAGAAAAGTATACCATAGGTTTTACAGTCTCTGCCATATCAACATTCTAGATTCTTGCATGTGACAACAATGTTTAGTGTTCGGCCTCATGGCCTCAACCAAGTAATAGATTTTAACAGTGTTTTCCAGTGTCGACACAGTGGTTTCAAATACAGCCTCAGAGGCCTCTTAAATCTTACACAGTAGCACAATTGCTAACACAAGTTAACATAGTCAACATCATAAAGATAACAGTAGTGATATCTTGCTTACATTGCTTAGTTCAAGCACATTAAGTGGTCTATGAATCATACCTGTATATGATCATATATAGTTGAGTTCAACCTGCTATTGGTTATTTCCAATGTGTCTAATGGTGTCTCTATCTATAAGCTCACTTGCATCAACACTTGTTACTTATGTAGCATTCCTCTCCTTGCTACCCGTGTTCAGAACTTTTTGTTCTTGCACACATTCAACAAAAAAATCTGCAAATAACTCCCTCTCGATAACCTTCTTGCTTGCATTACCCGCATGCCATTGAATCCACCACCTTTTCCTAGATAGTGGTGAAAAATAGTTCTATTGTCGTCTACCACCCCGCGGTTAATGAGTTCCATACGGTCCACAACTTCCATTATGGAGTGAGCAACGAAGTTTAAGCTTATGATAGTGTTGATCGTGGTTTTAGCACACATCAATGTAGATGAAATACAAGGGTATCTCACCTCTCTTGAAAGGAATCCTATCCCAACACTTTAAAATAGGACTACCCCAAGGTTTATACAGCTAGGTCTTAGCTTGCAGGAATAACTTTAGTAGAATGATTCAGCTGTACTAGCAAGGGGACTTATAAACAACGCAAACAAACTTTAGTGCATTAGGGTTTGATTGCTCATGACCTTGATCAGTTTTCTGATTTGACAATACATAAACAAACTACTATATACCCAGATTGCTATAAGATATGTAATTTCAGCATGTAACCAACAATCTGCTAACTTGCATTCACTAAACATGAAATTTGTGACATTACTATGCAAGTTTATGAAACCTAATCTAACAAGGTCTAATAAATAAAATGCAAAAGGAAAGGGAGGGAGAAAAGGGATAAGAACCTATAGACAATTGCATAAATGATCAACAAACAGATAGACAGATTCCTAACAACAAACAAATCTCTACTTAACTAGGCAGCCCACAATACCACAGAGATTATGTAATCTTCTAAGTAAATGTAAAGATCTTCAAACTGTGAAACATTCATCAAACACCCAATCCCTAGAGCAGTTCAACGAACTTACATAATCAAACTTAGATCATAAAATATGCCCATACTAACCATGCACAATGACATACAATCAGCAAGCCATCAATGGTATGGACAACAAATCCATCAAATATCTAAATGATTAATTATAAATACAACTGAATGTAAACTAATTTTAGATTGACATGAACCATGAAATCTAAAATAAGACAACACAAAAACACAAATTCCTAGCAACCTGCAAAACTTGCTTTGTATTGATTGAATTCTAGTAGAGTCTCATCAATTCATTATCAAATCTTACTTACAAATGAGAGAAAATGATGGCCCTTTAATAGACAAGGCACCATACTGAGTTTTTCAATGAACGATGGAGATTAACTCAAAACCAATGGTCCAGATTACAAAGCATTTAATTTGGTAGAGCAATTAGTTGCATTTGTCCTTCAGGAAAAAGACAAAATATAACCTTTAAATACATTGAATCTAGACAAAGTGAGTACCCATTTGGTTGTTTAGGAGGAAGAGTCAATTTCCAAGACAAAAAGAAGTCAAAAGAAGGTCATATAGCATGTGAAAACTTGAGCTAATGCAATATGACGAGATTTCATATGTGGATGGATCACTTTAATGCCCATTAATGTCTAAGTCAATTTTGAGTTGTCTAAATGGACAAATCACTTTTCTAATGAGTTCACTTGTTAAGAACTATATGTGGCACATTTTTTATGAAGGCATGTCCAATTGGATGCTTGCTGGATCAACATTTGATGACTGGACTGTTGGAACAAGTGTAGATAGCTATGAACAAGTCCTAGACATTGGACTAGATCTGTAGGAACAACAATGATGTAAACATGATCTTTAGTGTCTTCTAGATCCTGAGACTTATATCCATCATCTTGGACATCATACTAACTTTCTCTTGTAGGTGCAACAACAAATTGGTTGACAAAATAAAAATTCTGCATATCTAGGTCAACACTGCATCTTAGTGTGTTCATCCTTCCAAAACAGCTCCAACAAGATCCGTTGTCCTCTTAGTCCTGCAATTCACAATGCCAAGCATCAATTTCATCATAAACAAGTCATTTTCCATCAATATAGATCAAGATATATCCATTTGCAACGTTGGATTTATTTGGAACAGCTCATTGTCAATGTTATTTCTTTGTGGACAACTTCACAAATCTAGTGATTTTTCACATGATTTTCAGTGTTTTTCACCATTTTCAAGTACCCATTTGACCAATATAATGATCTGGGATGATTTTGTGGTCATTTGGAGACATTTATTTTGCATTTTTATAGCCTTTTTTACAAAAAAGGTGAGAAATTTGGGAGTCACTGGATATTCAGGGGCAGTGGCATTAATTGATGCAAAACATGCCCAAAATCCACACTAACATGTTAAAAATGTCCATCATGATGTAGTAAAATGATATACAATTCAAATTCATCAAGAAAATCCAAGTTCCACCTTCAAAAAATAAGTTTTTCAGCTCAAAATGTCAAAAAGCGGGGTTTTTGGCTCTAATTGGATGTCCTGTGAAGGTCGTTTTTAGTATTAAGTCTTGTTTATACCTCCGACGGGGATTTCACATGTCATTGGATCGAAGGGCATTTCCTTGTTCACAAGATATATCTAGTCAAGCTTAAATTTAGTACAAAATCCAATCAAAGGTGATTCTAGTGCCAAGCCCTTCTTTACATGCCTTGGCAGAGTTTTATGTGTCACAAGATTTACGCGGATTAGAGTGCTCACCGAACATGTGCAGTGAAGGTCCAAATTATTGCAGATCTGATGCAGTCTTATTTTAGTGCAAAACCTATTAAAAGCTTTCTAGCAGGGAAATCAATTGGCACTGGACCGACGGAGTTTTTTGGCACTAACGGATATGTCTGGTGAATGCATATTTTAGTGTCGATCCTGTCATGCCAAATTTTAGTGCTACCTTTAAGAAATGCTTTCAAACATTTTAGTGGAGGATTTAGGCTTCACAGGACACATCCAGTGAATGTGATTTTTAGTGCCAGGGTATGTGAAAGGTCTTAGCACTAATATCTAGTGACAGGATATTAGTGCAATATGCAGTAGGAGGTGTTTTTTCTGCCAGATTTTGAATTTCCCAGGGTAAAGTATTGTATACACCTAAAATTGGCTCAAGTTGAATTAAGTAAATATTTTGATATTTATCTTAATTCTTATTTCCTTCTGTCAATTAGAATCCCTAATTTCTTCTAAAATCCCAAGTCCTAAAATCCACCTCATCAATCCACCTCATCTCTTCCACCTCACCATGTTGCACATATAATTAAATATTCTTAATATTTAATTAGCTAATATCCTCCATTTTCCAAAATAAATCTTTAAATCAATTATCCTTCACAAATTGAATATTCTATTCAATGTTCCCCACTAGCCTTCACCCATTGAATATTTTATTCAATGTTCCCCACTAGCCTTCACCCATTGAATATTTTAATTCAATGTTCCCCACTATCCTCCACTATTGAATTTTCAATTCAATTGTCATAAACCACTATCCTCAAATAAAGAATTTTTAATTCACCCATTATGAATTAAAGATTCACAAAAAATGAGAACCATTGATCTCATCCTTTGATCCTCACCCTCCATTCTAATTTTAGAAAATCTATAAATAGAACCCTCTTCTAAGCCATTGGAGAGGAACTTCATTTGCACAATCACTATACCCAAAATTCTCTCATCTTCTCTTCTCAATTCCATTCTCAAGTATCCTCCATTATTGTGTGTTGAAGCTCTCATTCAACACAAACAGGTATTCTAAGCCATTCTTCCTTTGTCATTTTCAAACAAGCAAGCAAGTAGGAAAGCTTCTGAGGGCTTCTCAAATCAAGGTCAAAGCAAGATAGGCAACAATGGAAAACGACAGGCAAAAAGGGTTGTAAGTATGTTCTTACTCATCTTGGTTTGATTCCTCTTTGCCTTCACATTCTATTGGTGTTTTGGGTTTATGTTTTTCATGTATTTGACTAACACTCATTTTCCCTCTCACATTTTGGCACCCACTGTCTCGAATCTACTCGTCGTTTTGTGAAGGTTTCTTGTTAAAATCTTCGTTTTCTAACAATTTTTGTCAAGTTTTGAAGTGAATTGTTGCAGGTTGCGTCCTGGACAAAAACTGACCTCATTATCGCAATCAGGATGTCGATTCCATGAATTTTGACTATAAAGTTCGCTATATTTTTTGAAATTTTTTTTGAAATTTTTTAGGGCCACTGGCCATACTGTACGGATCCATACCGTACGGAACCTGC
Organism: Cunninghamia lanceolata; assembly: GCA_027924645.1. Classification (NCBI taxonomy): domain Eukaryota; kingdom Viridiplantae; phylum Streptophyta; class Pinopsida; order Cupressales; family Cupressaceae; genus Cunninghamia; species Cunninghamia lanceolata. The sequence goes on from BSBN01000250.1 coordinate 938,191, forward strand.
GGCCCCTATGCACTGATCACTAGTTTTGTGTTGCAGAAAATTTCTTGTGCAAGGTTTGATGTGGTTTGTTTGCAGGTCTTGAAACCCCGACAACTGCTTCAGCTGCCACCGCTTCCAACAACTGCTGTCGATCCACCTCTGCACAGCCTTGTCACCGCAGCCCCAACTGCAGTCACCGCCCATCCACCGCTTCCACCTCCTAGTCGCCACCATTCCCCAAACCCCGTCGCCACCGTCCGGTCACCACTACAAAATCCTGCCCTGACCCTGCAAACCTCCCTCCGCGCTCCCCTCCTCCTGCTCGCCACCCAAACAACCCCACCTCCCTTCCCTGCGGCCTCCTCCACCCTCTTTTTAGACCTCACCTCCTGATCCCCTCTCTACAGACCTCACCTCCCTCTGCCGTGGCCACCACCGCCTGCTTCCCCCAACTCCCCTTCCTCCCGAACCCCAAACACCTTATATCTCCCGTCCTCCACCACTGCTAACACCCCGCCTCTCACCCACATCCACTCCCGCCTACCCTGCGGACCTCCACTCCCACCTACCCCATAGACCTCCATTCTCGCCACATTCTTCAACCTATGTGAAACCCTACCTGTCGGCCCCTTACCACCTTTTGACCACCAACCCCGAGGATCGGTCATTTGACTATGGGTGGAGGCTCTTGAGCCTTGAGTCTCTTTTTCTTTTTTGCAGCTCCTTCAGTCCCAGTCACATGAGCGACCGGGGGTTTACATAAATGTAAACAGCTAACCACCAGTGAAAACAAAAAAAAATAGCATGTGATTAGTCTATCTCCTAACCACTAGCGGTTATTGCAAACAGTCAAGCTTCTCTCTGGTGCCTTCTATACACCGAAGGAGGCTGTTTTTTTCAAACTGGCACAACTTTTACAAACGGAGATGAAATTTTGCAACTGAATAGTCATTGGAAAGAGAACTCCGAGCACTTCGCAGTTGTGATATTTTTATCAGGTGATTGTATGTTTTTCCTACCTATTTCATCAGTCAAAGTCAAACAAGCTTAAAAACTTCAAATCATCATATCTTTTGCATTTTTGATCGAATTTTCGCGAAATTTTTTTTCAAATCACATAGAATTTCCTGAATTTTCTGTTCATGTAATTTTTTTTCCTGTATCAGTTCTTTTTTCATCAAATTTTCTCAGATTATCAATTTTTGCATCACAATCTCTTTGGCTAGTCTACTTGCTCCGTTTTCATTCTTGTGACTTGCAGGTGATCATTCGGGGCTGGAGCAACATCCAGAATAGCAAATACAACAATTTGGATAGTGAATTAATCAAGTGCACCCATCCTATTTCTCATTCCATCATAATCTTGTTTGCAAAACACATCTTAATTTGGGCTCATAAAACAAACATTTGTCTTCATCACATATCAAAATTGGGCTTAAAATGAACAATTTGTCTTCATTCACATCTTGATTTGGGCTTTAAAAATAACCTGTGCTTGAAGTGCCTTCCTCACATTTCAATTCTTAAGGGGTAATTTACAAGTGTGAGTGTGAATCAAGTGTGCGTGTGTATGCTCTCTCCTAGCACCTCCAGGTGACCTTGGAGATCAAAAACACCTCACTTGATTCACTTTTGTTTACCCCTTTCCTAGGAGGCCTGCTAGGGGATTTCATCACCCCTAGGGATGACCTCATCCGAGGCTGAATCAAAAGACACCCTCATTGAAATCAGAACCTTGTCACTCTTGGCTAAGCCCCAAAGAACTTTCTACCTTTGGCAAGTGAAGGTGAAGGGTGGGTTACCCCTTTCTCCTGGCTGTGTGATAGGATTTCACTTTCAAATCATTAGTCAACCTCGTCTAAACATTGACAAAACCTAACTGGCCATACCCTACATCAAACTAGACATTAGGGCATGTTGATGTGTCTTCTACGTGTGCTTGTTTACTAATCAGCATACTTTTCAAATTCAACATTCAAGGTTGCTTATGTGTCTTATGTGAGTGAATCATGTTTGTACATGTGTGATCATTGCCAAATCAAGTTTAAACACCAAACACATAAGACAAGTCTTTCAACTCATTCTTCCAAGCACACTTGTCTCGACTTGTGACGCATTTGTTTTTGCACATCCAAACTAGTAAGCTTTTCTAGTCTTGTGTCAATGGCAAACAAATTAGAATATCTTAACCAAAAACTACAATATCTGGAATTACAAATAAACTTAGGTCCCTCGCCCCAAGACCGTATAGCAATTGCTCAAGAACTCCAAGTCATACAACAAGAAATGACAATCTTACAAGCTGAACGTGTTAGTACTAGCTACGCCTCACCCCAAACTCATACATCTATTTTCCGTCCTAATGATGCTCATGACAAGACAAGCACCACCTCAAGTTGGAAATCGTATACCACTTTGTCTACTAGTCCTCCTTCACCGTATCCTAAAATACATATCCCAAAACATACCAGTCCTATGCTAACACCGCCATCTAGTTCCTCAAATTTTAAATGGCACACTAAAAAAGAATCAGATGAGTGGTGGGAAAAATGTTTTCCACATTTATACAACAAAAGCAAAGCTAGGGAGCAAGCCAAATCCACTCATCCATCCCCTCATTCATCTACCCATACACCTACGAAGGATGTGATCCAAGGACAACTAGCAGAAAGTCAACCATGTCCCCAAAGTTTGGTCCTTGACCTTACCAAAGATTCTTCCAATACCATGTCAAATCCTACAACCCCTTCATGTCATCCACAACCCCTTGAGCTTCTCAAAGAGCCTTCTACCATGCACCAGAGTCAAGGTCCATCACACCCTCATATTGTTGACCAAGAGCCTATCCAAGAGCCCTTAATTAACATTCTTAGCCCTTCAAGCCCATCATGTGACCAACAAGCCATCAAGCCTATTCAAGAGTCTCCTATTATGAATCCAAGTCAAGAGTCATCATGTTCTCATGTTGTTGACCAAGAGCCTATCCGAGAGCCTTCAACTTCCATTCAAGCAACCCAAGAGGTATGTCAAGAGTTTAATCCTAAGCATGTGGAAACATTATGCCCTAGTCCAACTCAAGATCAAAACACTTTCATGCAACCCATCCATAACCTATATCTTTTCCCTAATCAAGATACTAGTGTTGATGAAGAAGCTATCCATGAGCAACTTGATCCTATGCATGAACTAGAGATCCAATGGCTTTTCTATGATCAAGATGATATCCATAATAATGAACCTCTCTAGGAGCCACTTGATCCTATACATGAGCAAGAGATTTAGTTTCCAACCATGCATAACCTATATCTCTCCTATGATCAAGATATTATCGCTGATGACGAACCTATACAAGAGAACATTAATCCCATCATGCTAAATCCTATCTATGATCAAAATCCCATCTATGATGACTAACCTATCTATGATCAAGCAGACCATGATGATCCTCTTAGCCCACTTTACGTATTCCATGGTCCTGATCCTAGCACCCCATCTAGTCCTACCCAAGATCCAACAACTTCCACTTCCTTCGATGAGACACTTGCCTCCCAAGCAAGCATAGAAGATCAAACCAGTAATACTCCTTTGCCATCTGTTACGGACCAAGCGACAAATTTTGCACCATATATCCTTGGTCTTACTACCTTCATGCATGAATGTTCTTTCTTAGAACACCAACAACCATTATCCACTATCTCGCCTTCTCCATCCAATAAAGAACTTGTGTCTAGTGTTCCACCTACACATAATCCCGTTGTCCACCACATACTCTAGAATATGAACTATCAAGGTAAAGGCTTAGGCCTTAATGAACAAGGTCTTTTGGAACCTATCCATGTCAATGTTCCTCCACCTTCATACGGCCTTGGATACATACCCCAAGGTAAGCAAACTCAAGATGTTGGTACTTCCTCCACTCCTAAGTCTACCACTTTCCATCGCAAACACTATCATATCCCCAAAACATATGTCACCATTCCACCTCCATCATCCTACAATTGTCAAAAGCATGTGACCATACACCTTCCACCATCCAATCTCCCTCCGCTACTTCCAACTCCTAATATCTCACCATCCAATCTCCCTCCGCTACTTCCAACTCCTAATATCTCACCATCCAATCTCCCTCCGCTACTTCCAACTCCTAATATCCCACCATCCACTCTACCTCTGCTACTTCCAACACCTTATCCATCCATCTATAAATCCTCTACATATCCCAATCATGGCCAACAAATGCACATATTGTCTCAACAAGGAGCTTTCACCAACCTCACTTCTACCATCCCATAGGGATTCAATAACAAAGATGTGGATGCCTCTACCTATAAAGTCAAAAATCCTAAGAGTCCTCATGACCTAGGATATCAAAGACAAGAATCAAAGCATTATCCATATCAAAAGCTGCATACACCCATACACCTCAATGCTAAATTGAAAAAGGTTTGGGTCCCCAAGCAATAAATGATTATTCCAACAGCTGCACAAAAGTTGCATACACCCAAACCCCTACCTTCACAGGTACTATCTAAACACAAAATGGTTTGGGTACCCAAGCAAAAAACCCTAAAGTTACATGAGGCATCCACCTCTCAAGAATCTCAACCATCCACTTTCTCCCATTCCATCCACAAGTCTAAAATTCTTCCATCCCACATGGCAAACAAAAATCAGAAAAATACTAAGCCTATGTGGGTCCATAAATTCCTAAATCATTCATCCACAAGCAAAAGTCTTCATTGCCTCCTACACTACTTTTCCATCACCAGCTTCAATGTTTACCATGGTATGTGCAATCGTTGGTCATGATTCCCTTCCATTCCACAACATTTTCATATACCTCCATCTACCCTTCCTTCTACTATTATCCTACATATCTTCCTCATCCTATGCCTATGGTCCATGTTGTTGCATAAGCCTTCCCTCCATATTCTGCATCATAATCCACTATCTACCTACACCATCTCACTTTCATACGATCCCCTACCAACATCTATAAGAACACTTGACATTGTCCATTCGACGGTATCTATCTAGCGGGACTATCACCTTTCAAGGAACTCTATACTTGAGTCTTTCCATATCCATCTTCTCCTATCTAAATATTCAAAAACAAAAAACAACAAAAATGAAAAAAGTAAAGAGAAATCCCTTCGTCCAATGGTGAAAACTTGGCAAACAGGCGCCTTGGATAAGTACCATGATGAAAACCTGGCAAATAGGCATCATGTGTAAAGTTGATCTTCTATGTCGCCTACACTTGGGGGCACCTTGTCTCATCGGCATATCACTCTTCTCCTACCAGTTTCCTTTCATACCATTTCCTATCCTGTCCCGTCCATCCATCCAGTCTTCCTTTCCTCTATTATTTGGTCTTGATAAAGATTGGGGGCACAATGTTGACAAATGTTCTAGATGTCTCTTGACATACCTTATCCCTCCATACCATGCAAATCATTTATTATCCTCTCATCCTCTATCGTCATTAGCATTGTCATGAAAAATCCCATGTACTCTACCTACAATGGGGCATGTTATACTTATGCGACATAGTCCTTGGAGATCACATCCTTGTTTCCTTCTGTCCACTATTACCCATCCTCATAACCATCCGTGTCTACTATCACCCATACAACTACATATCCGTGGTGTTTCCTTGTCATCAGTATTGTTTGTTCCATAGCTGATCCATATCGGTTCCATATCATGTCTTATCTGATCCATATTGGTTCCATATCACGTCTCATCCGATCCATATCTTAGATCCATTCGGGTTCTCCCCGAACTACGTCGCCTCTAAGCTATCACGTAGGCAAGGCCATTATCCATGCGCCCTCGAGGCTCCGTTGTCCCATCAGTCCCATATCTGGTCTTTCTATCTATCTAAGTCCATACCACTTCTACAGATCCACCATCACCTAGGTTTCAGTCCATCAGGGTTCACCCCGAACTATGCTGCCTCTGCGTTGTCACGTAGGCAAGGCCATTATCAATGCGCCCCCGAGGCTCCACTTTCCCGTCCATCCCATGTCTTGTCGTCCATTCCTCTACCTGTCAGTGTCTGCACTTTTCTCTAGATAGGCGCACGCAACAAAGCACGCTTCTCAAAACAACAAAAATCTTGACGCACAACATCAACCTATCCTAAACAAAACAGAGCACCATACTGAAACATTCAAGCTAAATTCTATATCAATTATGGCAACAAGCCACATCTAATGCAAGAATGTTTTGTCAACAGATTAACTTACAAGGTCTTGAAATTTTGTCAATTATGTCTTCCTATGCTACTCGAGGATGCCAAAAACTAGAGACGTTATGATGGGGGCATAATCTTTTTCTTTGTCTGTTGCTTGTGGATCAAACTTTAGTAATGTGTGACTTTTGTCTAACAACATGATCAGCAAAAGATCATCAAGGACTCCCAGGTCTAAACATGAAAAGGGGCAATCCTTGTCTATTGAAAAATGCAAGAAATACTCAGGTCATCTAGATTCAACTTTGACTAGATGCTTGTATTAACTTGCTAAATCAAAATCCATGTAAGCAATACTCAGGCCATCTCGGTTCAATTATACCTAGATGCTTGTATTTTATTACAACATAATAAAGCCCAATGATGAAAGTGCTTCAAAATACTTGCTAAATCAAGGTGACAAAATATCCATTTCCATATCCATACCGTATCCAATTGCAAGTCTATCCTAAATCCATGCCAATCAAGTCAAGTCAATCTTGTCAAATGATCCAATCACAATCAATGGTCTTGATCCTTGTCCAGTCATAAACCATATCAATCAGTCATAACTATCCTTCGTGTTGCTCTAGGGATACATCACTCCCAGCCATGACAACACTGTTCTATATCGTTATCATATCAAATGTCTTAGACAAGATGTTGCATTGTCGAAACCAGACCTGGAGTCTTATACGACATACTTCATTCTTGAAACCAGACATCATTGACCTATATCATTGGTTTACCGCTCGACAGGGGCAATACCTTGTTTGTGCTTGTATCATTTGTGCATACTTGCTTACTTGCTTGTGTGTGTCATCTTTTTATCTTGCATTCCATATCACTCATCCCTTTCTTCTGCATCCAACCATTTCATCTCCTATCAATCTATCTCATCGTGAGATTGTCCATCTCACGCCTTCTGCCTTCTCCCCGTCCAATCTCCTGAGGGGGCATCCTATCATCATAACCTGTACCAGGGGCAAACTGGGGCATGTATCAACATCAGACTATTTATTCTTTGAAACAACGTGATAAAACACATTGCTTCAAAGAGGGGCAAAATGTATACACCTAAAATTGGCTCAGGTTGAATTAAGTAAATATTTTGATATTTATCTTAATTCTTATTTCCTTCTATCAATTAAAATCCCTAATTTCTTCTAAAATCCCAAGTCCTAAAATCCACCTCATCAATCCACCTCATCCCTTCCACCTCACCATGTTGCACATATAATTAAATATTCTTAATATTTAATTAGCTAATATCCTCCATTTTCCAAAATAAATCTTTAAATCAATTATCCTTCACAAATTGAATATTCTATTCAATGTTCCCCACTAGCCTTCACCAATTGAATATTTTATTCAATGTTCCCCACTAGCCTTCACCCATTGAATATTTTATTCAATGTTCCCCACTAGCCTTCACCCATTGAATATTTTAATTCAATGTTCCCCACTATCCTCTACTATTGAATTTTTAATTCAATTGTCATAAACCACTATCCTCAAATAAAGAATTTTTAATTCACCCATTATGAATTAAAGATTCACAAAAAATGAGAGCCATTGATCTCATCCTTTGATCCTCACCCTCCATTCTATTTTCAGAAAATCTATAAATAGAACCCTCTTCTAAGCCATTGGAGAGGAACTTCATTTGCACAATCACTATACCCAAAATTCTCTCATCTTCTCTTCTCAATTCCATTCTCAAGTATCCTCCATTATTGTGTGTTGAAGCTCTCATTCAACACAAACAGGTATTCTAAGCCATTCTTCCTTTGTCATCTTCAAACAAGCAAGCAAGTAGGAAAGCTTCTGAGGGCTTCTCAAATCAAGATCAAAGCAAGATAGGCAACAATGGAAAACGACAGGCAAAAAGGGTTGTAAGTATGTTCTTACTCATCTTGGTTTGATTCCTCTTTGCTTTCACATTCTATTGGTGTTTGGGTTTATGTTTTCATGTATTTGACTAACACTCATTTTCCCCCTCACAAGTATATTTAAAAATATATTTAAGTATAAGTCAGATATTTATCTAACTTATAATATTTTTAAATATACTCTCAGGATGTTTGAGATAGGTTCCAAATCCATAGGATTTAACATGCAGATTCTAGATTTTTGAGGATCCACTAGATTTTAGACTTAGTTTTTTAGGGCTTCAGGGCTATTCGTTAGGATGAAGGCATATGGACCCCTTAGTGAAATGTTGTGAATTTTGACATGATTTTGCAATTTTAAGGCATGAAAACTAGGAAATCCAACATGATACCTCATGTAGAAGCAGTTTCAAGGACAATATCTAGTGACATGGGATTTTAGAGCAAAATGCCGTAACACCCACTTTCAGCATGAAAGGCAACAAATAGCTATTTCTTAAGCATAAACCCAATCAAGACTCCTCCAAATCAATCATGAAAGGCATCAAATCACTCCAAACGTACCAAAGACTCAAATTTGAAACAAATCCTACATTCTAAGCACAATTTAACTCTCATCATCATAAAGAGGAAAGGTTAAAACTCCAAACCAAAGAAAAAAGGGGGTCTCCATTTGATAAAATGGGGCGTGTGTGCAAGGCACAACAAATAGGCTTCTCCTTGGTCTCCACTCACTCCACTCATTATGGATAGTGGTTGGCCAACTATCAAAAGACATATATAATAGTAATAAAAAGGTACTTGACCACTAAAGGTTAAGAATAATTATATCACACACAATAATTTCCTTTACATCTAAATGATGTTTAAGGGTTATCAAAATGATCCAAGGTATCATCAAATGATAATATCATCATTAGGCTAGCATCAAATAATATACAACTTTAGGGTTGAGTTTCAGTCTCCCTCTTCACCATATTAAACCATAACAAATATATATATATATATATATATAACACGATAATCACAAAACCTAATAAGGAAATAGATAAGGATACAAAGGAATACTTGACAACCAAACGAGATTACTTATTGACTAAAATAAATGTTCTAAGAACATTGTCTAGTCGAATCAACGTAGATGACGTCGAGATATCTCAAATTGTCATGACAACACTGATCGAATTGAAAATGACTAATAAGGGAAAAACCTAAACTCACTCTACCTTGCATGGGTTCATGAATGATTAACTTCGATACTCAGATGGTAATCGAACCTTTTCCCAATATCTATCTCCTCCTCCCGGATGATACTCTCCTTGCATCCTTGGAGGAAGATTCTTCTCCTGATTACACTCACAACCATATAACCATGATTAGTGTATCATCATTTGATTCGTAAAATATTAAGATAAAATAATCTTACCAACATGTAATCTCATGTCTAAAATAAACATTAATCAATATTCCTATAATCAATTATTCTATTTGAAATTTTCTACAAACATCAAATCATTAAACTATGATTAATTATCCTATTTACCACATAAAACTAGGATTAAGCTAAATCAAAAGTTGGGGATGTAACATACTTCTAATTACTATTTGATTTATTCTAGTACTAACAATGTGGGAAAGACATTGGTCACACAAGGTTTTGTTGATGTAGATTGGGCAGGTGACTTGAATAGTCGAAGGTCCACTAGCGGGTATATGTTCACTTTGTTTGGAGGAGCTTTGAGTTGGATGAGTAAGAGGCAACCCATGGTTTTTTTATTTACCATCAAAGCAAAGTATATGTTTGCTACCCATGTCTCTAAGGAGGCTATTTGGTTACAATGTTTGTGTACAAGTATTGGTTTTGATTGTAGGATAGTTCAGATTGATTGTGATAGCCAGAGTGCAATTTGTTTAGTGAAAAATTCAATGTATCATGCTTCGACTAGACATGTGGATGTTCAATACCACTTTATTTGGGAAATGGTTTCAAATGGATAGATTGAGTTAAAGAAGGTTGACACTCAGGAGAATATTGAAAATTATCTTACCAAACCTGTGAGCATTGAAAAGTTCACTTGGTGCACGGAGGCCATGGGCATTATTTCTTGTACTTACATTATATGGATGTATCTACATTGTATGATGTCAAGTGGGAGATTGTTAGCATTAAGATGCCATCAACCTTGTAAATCCTATGTAATTAATTACTCCAAATATTGTTTTGTAAATGCATCCATAAGGGATGATGATTCCAATGACCGCAGTAAATATTCATTTACGGTGACAGTAATTATGTAATTTTACCTCAAGATGGTAAATAGGTAAATATGGGGCATCCAAATTCATTAATTGGTTTATGACAGGTGTAAGAGCATCTTTCCAAATCGTGCCTTACACATTGTAAGGAATTGGTTATATTTGGATAGTTATTACATAGCATCTTATGACAACCTATAAGGTGTAAGAGGCTAAAAATAGTCAATTTTTTACTTCCCAGAGGTGGGGGCACGGGATTTGGTCTATCTTGGGCGCAAGAATCTATAAGGTTGTTTATGACAACTGTAAGTGACTTAAAATGATTAGAATAGGTGTGTTGTACACCTTACATAACACTAGCATTATTTTATTTATATTTAAAATAAATTATTATTTGTGGTGCATCATGGGTGATGTGTTTAGCCACATTAGATATTTATTTGGTGAAACTTGTAATCATTGTATGTAACATTGGGTTAATTATTTTATGTGTGTGGGACACAGAGTAATTAATTATTTATTTGTAATTATTTAATTATTGGGAAAACATAGCACCAATAATCAAATGTGGGGGTCAATAGTTTTGTAGACTTGTGGTTTTTGGGAAGATGGTTTTACCATACCACATATTGTATTTGTGTGAGCTTATCTTTATAAAAGCAAACACGCGGGTAGTTGTTGAGGTTGGATTGTTGGTTATCGGCTGGGTTTGGCTTGATTGAGCATCTCTTGCAGGTTGTATTTATGAGGGTTTGAAGCATGCCATTTGATGTGTAGTTAAATGCTTGTTCACATGGAGTGCAGGTAGAGAGCTTGATGCTTCAGGGTATTCATTATGTAGTGTAATCTTTATTGTTGAATAATACATGAGAGATGGATACTTTTGGAGGCTGGGGTTTTCCCTCAATGAGGGTTTTCTCAGGGTATATCTTGTGTCACCATTAATGGTATGATTGTCTATTTTTTGCATATGGATTTTTTATTATGGTTTGCATATTAATCTCTCTTTGGGTTATTAGGAAATAGTCTTTATGGATGCATATTTCCAACATTTGGTATCAAATCTTTGTTGCTTGGTTGTGGGAGGAAATCCTTGTTTGATAACCCTATCTATGAGTGGATTTTTTGAGTATAGTGGTTCCATGGATTTGTAGGAAAGAATGAAGGCATTTTTAGGGTTACAAGGTTGTTTGCAGACTTGGGTTGTTGCAAATCTAGGGTTTCATGGAGATTTGGCAAGTGGGTCTTTGATTTGGGCTCTTTCTACGAAGGGTTTTAGAGGTCAGCTTTTGAAGGAAGTCTTTTGGGAAAAAATAGACCCTGCTATTGGATTCAAAAGGGCCCACAGGTGAAGAAAAACATATAATTTGACTATTTTTGGACAATATTTTTGCGCTGTTTTGTTCCCTAGGGAATCTTGCAAGGAAATATTTTGTACCATACGATGTTGTCAAAAGATTATGTAGGCATAGGGCTTGCATCATCCCGACCTCTGCCCATGCATTGCCAGGGCACCTCTGCCACTGGCAGGCTTTCGGTGGGCCACTGCCTAACCACCAGAGGGCCACCAGGGCCAGCCTTATAGGCTTATAGGGCAACATTTTTCTAGATGCCATAACTTCATCATACAGAGTCAGATTTTCAACTTTTTATAGTCAACGAAAAGCTCTTTCCAAGAACTACACTATGGTGTCATATATTTTTTGTTTTGATAGAGTTGTCATTTGGAATCTAGATGTGTAGTTTTGAGATTTGATAGGGCATAGCTTGTGCATAGAGAGTCAAATTTTGGACTTCTTATAAGTGTTGGAAAGGTATTTCTGAGCACTATACATTGGAGTAGATTTGGAGATGATATTATGATCTTTGTTTAGTTCTTATCAGTTTGATCTATTTTTGGTCCTTTTGACTTATGGTGTATTTGTGAGTTGATGGTAAATCTAATCTGAGGTGATTTGATGTTTGAGTCATTGTATACTTACATGTATATTTTTTATTATCCTAATTTGACATGGTTACCAATATATTGTTGAATTTTCATGTTGCATTGTGAGATCTATAGGTTGTACAATGATATAGGTTGTCTTTTCTTACAAGTTGAATATATGACTTGGATGTGGGTTGTCTATGCCCACAGATATTTTAGTGTTGATGCAGATTCTAATTTGTGGCTTGGTTTAGTCACATGTTTTCTTTGGTTTGCTTGTCATTTAGAGAGAGACGGTATTACCTGATATAGTCATGATATGGGACCTATGTTTGTTGACTATATGGTATAGTTGTGTGAGACTTGACAGGAGTTTGGTGCAGGTACATTAGGTGGTGATCATGGTGTCATGGATATTCCTTGTTTGGTTGGGACTTTGGCATGACATGATTGTTTTGTAGGTGTAGTTCTTTGGTGGTGTTGGATTGATGTTTGGTTTACAAGTTTTGCTCATCTTCTTGGTTTGGAGATTATGGTTTACTCAACCTTTTTAGAGCCATTGTCATTACAACTAGGATTATTTGATTGTGTTGGGGCCATGGATGATCTTCATTTAGGAGATGGTTATCATGATGCCAAGGATAGCTTGGTTACATGATTTAGTGGGAGCGTTTGATAGTGATGGTTTGATGTTTATCATGTTTCCATGTATGTTCAGTATCACAGTTCAGTGGGAGCTTTGGTAGGATATGGTTATCTTCATGTGATTTGGAGATGTTGATCCTTGCTTATAGGATGGTTGGTATTGTGTCTTGGTTTACTCTTGATTACACATTAGAGTGTTGGCATGATATAGGTGCTCTTTGGAGTAGGATATTTTCTTATGAGACATAGATATTCCTTTGAGAAGATGGTTAGATCATGATGTCATGATGTGTTCCTAGGTTATACTTATGTGCAATGGGAGCTTTGACTATGATCTTGTTGGCTCTCTTTATATTGAGTACATTGGTCATTTTCTTTGGAGTTTATCATGGATTGATCATGGAGGTGCTCATGGATACTTGGAGACTTAGGTGAGGCTTCAGTTCTCTTTGGGATTAGAGACATGTGTTGATATGGTTGCTCTTTGATGAGGATTTCAGCAGCAAGACCAAGGAGCCTACACCTTGGTTGAACATGAGTTTAGCATGGACCTGTTGAGGAGATTATTCTTGGAGAGAGTCTTTGAGGCTTGGTGCATCCTAGAGGAAATCTCATCCCCACTCTTGGTCCACTCAGTGGTGAATGATTTGATAGGTATGGCTCACCTGATTTTCAAATGTATTCTTTCTTTGTATCTTATCTTCTCATGCCTGAGTCTTGAGCTATGGATTATGGTTGTGAGGACTTGTTTGAGGAGTAGATGCATGGATATGATTACTTATCTCCTTATATTTGATCCTGAGTTGTTATGAGATCATTGTGTGGAATGGAGATGGTTAGTGGCTTTGGGCTTATTCCTATTTTGGGATGGTTATGAGTTTGGTCTACTTTTGGTTTGAGAGTCTTGCATCTTAATTTGTTGGATGTTGAGGAGGCTACTTGTTTTGGGTTGTAAAGGAGATCATACTTCTCACAGCTATAGCACATTAGTGTGGATAGAAGGACATGGTTATGATTTTTATGTTTTCTCCTATTGGTCTCATGCTTCTTCCTAGATGTTTGTGTTCACATGACATTGGACTTGAGTTTTGTATGGAGCTAATGGGACTCTTTTGATCTCTTTCTATTATGATGTGGAGGATTTGAGAGATATGGACTTGAGGTGAGAGTTATGTTTCAGCTATTTAGTTTGTAGGTTTTGCATATCTATGTGTGTGTTCTTTGACATTTAGAGAATTTAGCCACATCTTCTATGTGAGTGCTATTAGTGGGTCTTTGGATGTCTTGATTGGTTAGTTGATGCATTAGAAACTAGCTGTGGTTGCTATTTAATCTATGATGATTGATTCTTATTAGCTACTTGAGCCTATTTGTTACCATTGGATTTAGTGTTTGTGTTTAGATATCAATTGTGTTGGATGGAAAATGGAGACTTAACTTAATAGGTTAAACTAGATCACCCTCTTCTATCAACATTGGAACACAAACTAAGTTTGGCTTCTACCCTTGAAGGAGAGACAAACTATAGGGGTTTTTTCCCTTTGTTGTATAAAGGAGTGTCAATCAAATTCAACCAATCAAACCAGGAAAAAAGCATGCAAACCTAATTATGCAAGATCAACCAATAAACTATTGCATATGTTGTCATTGATGTCAAAGGGTTATATGTTGTCATTGATGTCAAAGTGTTATGATTGATGATATGAAGTTATGATTGTTGCATTATTGCATATGTTTTCATTTAATGAAAAGAGTTGCATGAGGTATGAAGGAAATTGGTTGAGAAGTTATCAAGTTATCGAGAATGTCAAAGGCTCAAGAGATTGTACCGTAAAGGAATAGGAGATTGTAACTAATTCTACTGCAGATAAAGATATGACCTCATGGTTTGAAGGATAGCAATAGATAGCTATGAGGTATGTGTGATCTAAATTTTAGAGCATATGAACTACCACAAAGACATCCAGAGTTAGTAGAATGAAAACAATGAAGGTTATCAGAGGTGAAATAGAAATTTACTACATTCCACCGCATCCACACCTACAACTTGGTGGTTTGGAGAACATGCAAAGCAAAGAGGAAAGTATGGTATATTCAAGTTTTAGAGGATACAAATTACTGCAAATATATTTAACAGTGTTTTGAGTTGAGACTGTGTGATTGGCTTGTGTAAGGGACACCTGTATCAATGCTTACGCCAACAATCAGAAGCATGGACTAGAAAGAGGAGTTTATGAGAAGGTTTCCCAACTTACATAGTGTTCGTGGTATGAATTGCTTGATGATATTTCACTCCTCTGGTATCGCATAGGGTCTATAACTATTGTATGGAAGGCTAAGTACTTGCAGAGTTGACATAGTGTAATTAAGTGCTTGCACCATGTGTATGGAAGTGTGTGCCAACAAGAAAGTCTGGGAGGGAGGACATTGGGTTTAGTAGACTGTTTGGTGTGAACCACATAATGGGATTTCACTCCTACATTACTGCAGATGATTTGGGAGCCAACGAGTAAGTCCAGTTACATTTTTCATGATACACGTTACCTTGAGGCTGACACAGATGATGTTTAGAAGGCTTGTGTGTTAGAAATGAAGGTGCAGACCACACAATGGAAATATGATTCAAACCTTATTAATATCCTATAAATCATGTAGAATTAATGGAGATTGCAATAGAAATAAAAACCTACACAAAAATAACATGCATTAAGAACTAAACACATAACGCAATATGTAACGTGGAGAAAACCCTTTGGTTAAAAAACTCCACCAAGAAAAGAGGCTCCAAGTTGTATTATATTCAAATATGAGATTACAATACATGCACTTCCTTTTATTCTTTAGTCTTCAATCTAGAGACACTTGTTACTCTCAAATCTACTAAAAATGTAGTACAAATATCCTTACAAAAGGGGGTTGCCTTCTAGGGCAAGAAAACAAACATAATATCAACTGTCAGATCTATGGCCTAATGAAAACAGTCCAGAAACCCCCCTGTGACCCCCCATCGCATACAAATTAGCGTTGGGTAGGAGATATAAACATGCGGCTGAAACAAGATCGTTGTTGGTGAAACCTCTCATCCCTTATGGGTGATTTACAAACAATAATAGGAATAATAAATTACATATGACTTACAAGGTTGATGATAGCTTAATCCTAACATTATGGAGGATATACATGAAGGATAATAGATTGTTACAAATGTATGGGATGCATATGATGAAAAATGAATGATCTAAAGATAGAACAATAACTCTATAAGCTATGATGTATATCTCATAAAAAAGTTGATAGTGGGGAGATGTCTAAGTCATCAGAGTAAGTCAAGGATGTCAAGGTGTTAATAGAGATGATGTTGTGGAGGGGATTCAACCATTAGATCAGTTAGAAGTTTCATAGCAGAGGTTGGTGCCTCATCTTGTAAGTGTTGTAGCACTTTAGGGAGTTGGTGCTTCCTTTGGGTTGGTGCCCATAAAAAAATGTATCAAGGAGTTGGTGCTTCCTTTAGGTTGGTGCCCATAAAACATTATATCAGGGAATTGGTGTCTTCTTTGGGTTAGTGCCCATAAAACTCATTGTATACTTCATTTTTATTTGTGAGGTTGGATTTGGATAGTAGATCCAAGAAGCTGACTCACCATGGTTTTTCCCATCTTGGGTTTCCACATAAATCTCATGTTATGGTTGTGTGTGTGTGTGTGTGTTGTTTTGCTTCATGTGGTTTAAATGATTACATTGGATTGAATACATATAAAGGGAAAGAATTTGAATATATATTGATTCACCCCCTCTCAGTATATCTGTGTGTTCAACAATTGGTATTAGAGCAAGGTTCCTTGATACAGTCTAACAACTGAAGGTAGATCTTGGATTGGGACACATGGCAGGTGAACAAGGATCATCCCTTGTTTATGAAATTATATGGGGTTTGACAAACACTAAATTTTTTAAAGTAACGCACTGCAAATCTGCTAAGGATATATGGCAAAAAATTTATAACATCCATGAAGGCAATCATTGCTCATCTAAAAATGAAAGAGAAGCCCTACTTATGATAAAAGAAGCCTTGGATAATGATATGAACCTTGCGGAGGATGATGAAGACATGAAAATCATTGATGAAGAAGAATGTGAAGTTGATCTTGAAGGAGAACTCATTTCTTCTCTAGATGACCTAAGATCAGTAAGGAAGGAGAACAAAGAATTTAAAGCTAAGCTTGAAGAATCAGAAGAAGCATTTGTTAACTTCAAGATTCAGATTGAAGAAGGAAAAATAGTTGTAGATTGTTTGAATACTAAGCTCAATGCCAAATCTGATGAATGTACCAGACTTGAAGAAGAAATTATCTCCCTAAGGAAGGAACTGGAGAAAAGCTAAGGATTAGATAGACATTAGTCTAAGATTTGAGAAAAGCATAATCATTCTTGATGAGATGATCAACAATCAAAGACCACTTAAGAATAAGGCTGGTATTGGATTTTAGAAAGATCAAAGCACAAAAACAAATGAATCAACAGAAAAGCCTATGATGAAGAAGACATATCCAAGCACTGAGATGTCTAAGAAGACTGAAGCTAAGAAGTAGAAGATGGATGATGGTTTCACAAAGGTCAGAGATTTGAAGAAGAGATTCAGGGGTTCTCCTCCTGCAAGACAATTTTCTATAATTAGGTTCTCTCAATCATTTTATGGTTACTATTATTCATGTAATAGGTTTGGTGATAAAGCTATTTATTGTAGAACTAAGACACGAAGAAATGGTTATATGAGAAAAAACTTATTTTTGCCTCCAGATTATGATGTTATATGCTACAAGTGCAATAACTTTGGGTATAAAGTAATATTTTGTAAAAGTGTTTTTGTGAAACCACTTAACCAACACAAGAAGATGGAGGATACCCTGAACAACCAAAAGAAGGAAATTATAAAAATATGGTAAAGGAAACAAGAGCAAGATAATGAGAAGGAAGAACATATAATTGTGCCTCATGCATAAGATTTCATACTAGATTAAGAAAAAGCATGGGTTTAGGGGGAGCTAACCATTGCATAATCTCCCAGCTCCTTGGAAAAGGTGAGATGCCACTCCTATTAAAATTGAATGGAAATAAAAACAAGGCATACAGGTGATTTGATAAGAAATTGATAGAAGGGTATGTTAATAGGGCAAGACTAAATCAATAAATTAAAACTCTGGAATGAAAACTTGAAAGGCAGAGGAATTCTGGATGGAAATAGGTCTTTGTAAACCTATAGAACTCACTAGCAGCTGAGAGCCCACAAAATTCATAAATAGAGTGATTAGAAAATTTGAATAGAGAAGAGTGAAAGGTGAAACCCTAGCTACATAGTGTAGATGAGATAATTTAAGTCCTAATCTTTCAATTCAACATCATTTGTATTCAGAGCGATTAGAAAATTGAGAAGAAAAGAGTAAAAGGTGAAACCCTAGCTATAAAGTGTAGAGGAGATAAAAATGGAGACACCAAAGTTGGTTGATTTATCAGAGAATCCAAGGCCAAAGTATAGGAAATACCCATACAATGCTATGTAAGTGGATAAGGATGGGGTGTTTTCTAATGTTCTAGCATATGTTGTCTATATTGAGGATGTAAGGATATACATCCACTCATTACTCACTGAAATCAATCACATGAAATTTGAGGAACTGAGAGATACTCTATTGGATGACACTTGATATAAGCCAGAATATGAGAATATTGCTGCCAAAAGACTAGATGTCTCGAAAAATTACTTAGATTTCTGTGACACACATGAATGGGTAAGGATTGTTCTAAGTAGAATTCATGATGAATTTATATATCTTGACAAATCCTATAGAATTACCAAATATGCAATTAGAGTGGTTACCAAATTAAGCTCAATAGGACTGGTACCAGTGATGAAGGCCATTAAGAATGATAGGGTTACTGAGTTGACTAGGGCAAAACCTAATAAGTGAATGCTGAGTGTGTTGGACATAACTGATCTAGGGGTTTGGTATGCCACAATGGACATAGCCTACAAGATATACTTTTCTAATAGAGAAGGATCAACGACAGGTACCACCATTCCTACCGCATACCAAATGGTGAAGGAGGGAAAGGACTTTAACCTCTGTGAACTTATGAGAGAGCAATTAATGGAAAATTTGAAGAGGACAAAAGACTCAATTACATTTTCAGGTATGGTACTCCTATTATTTGCCTAGTATTTTATTTCTTGAATGAGTTGGCTAGATTCAAGGGAAAGGTTTGGCAACAACATATCTAATTTTTCGCACAAATCAAAAACCACATGAGAGGTTTTGGTGACACAAAGAATTGTAGCACCATGTATTGGGGGTTTTTCAAAACCCTGCAAGCATATATGCAAGAAAGAGAAAGATACCATTTAGTATGGTAAGACACTACAGAGAAAACATCACTTTCTTGGTCGACAGATACTATACCTATATTGAAGTAGTAGAACCAAGAACGACTTGGATAGCCAGACTACCTTATGAGGTCTTTGTAGAAAAAATAAAAGCCTATGCTTAAAATCTCTTAATCAAACCTAAGGATACTATAACATAGAGGTTTGGGACTTACAAAGAGGTAATGGATAAAATGAGTAAAAAGAATGGGGAGGAGAAGCTGGAAAAGAGGACAAAAGCATTACATGAACAATGGGGTTTACCGTCAAAGGTCAAAACCTCATTACAAACTCTTGCAGAAGATCCGCAACCTACCTTCTCAGATCCACAAGAAACCACTTCATCTCAAATTCCAAGGAGGTCAGGTAGATCCACTTCTATTGTAGCAAGTGCTCCACAACCCTCTTCATCAATGCAAACACAATCCACTGAAAGGAAGAATGCCTCATAAACATTGGCGCAAATGAAAATGGAAGAAAAGAAACATCAAAAGACAAAGTAAAAAGCCAAGAGGAAGAAAATTCAAACAAAGGAAGACAACAGAGAGGAAGAAGAAGGGGAGGAAGGAACCTCTAAGTTGTAGAAGAAGAAAAAAACAAACAATTCTAGAGCGTCCTCCACAAGATCCATTACGGTTAGAGGCAATTTTCAATGGAATTGTGCATCATGGACTATTACTAGAGACAACTAAACTACATCCTAAAGTATCTCCAATAGATCAGAATACTATAGAGAAAGCTGTGATCATGTGCATGATCAATATAATAAGTCCTTCGATGAAATAGTTGAAAAAGTTCTAAATAGCCTAGCACAAGCTTTGAGACAAAGGAGAGAAAAAGCTCTGGAAATTGATGAAGAGTTGAGACATCAGGATTTGAATAAAATTGGTACTACCATATATGAGGAAGAAAAAGATAAGTTAACCTAGATGCAGGCTCAAGAGCTAAGAACTAAAAAGAGGGTAGATACCCTTATGAATATGGAGCAGGATGACAAGGCAAAGATTCAAAAAGAAATAGAGGAAGTAACTATAAAGATATTTAAAGGTGTGAAAGAGGAAGATAAAAATATGGAAAAACAAAAGGAGGCAGATAAAAATGTGGAACAACAAAAAACATCTCCTCCACATAACATTAAGCAATGCAGTTCTCCTTCGCACAATACATATCAACATGATTAGCAAGAGGAGCAAGTAATACCAGATATAGGGGAGAGTCGACAGGTAAATCAGGAAGTATCTTTCTCCACCTCTCTTATTCATTCCATTAAGGAGTTTCTAGCAAAGAAAAAGAAAATTCAACCCTAGTGACTCCACAACTGCTGCAATTGCCTATTTTTGATGGACAAGTCAACTTGTCCAGTATTTCTGCACTCCACAAATTACAACTAGGAGATATTTTTCACTCCACTGCAAGGGAGGAGATTGTATAGAAAGAGGTAAAAGGAACATAGCTATTGGTAGAAGCAATTAATATTATACAAAATGAAATCCCAGAAGCAAAAAGGGATTCAACTCTGCTACCAACACAACAAATAAGGAAGCTAATGGAGTCTTTGAAAGCACATTCCTCATACTTGGAGAAACAAGTAGAACAAAAGATAACTGAACATATGAACAACATGAGAATGGATGATGCATGAGGAAAATGTGCAAAGGCACATATCAAATACAATAAAATATAAAGAGCATTCAACAATGCATGGAGGAAGCAAAAGTGTTATATCAATTTTGTTTACAATGGCCTGCAACCACCAAAAGCTTAAAGGATCAAATAGATACAATTGAAATATAAATTACACAAGTGGCCACTACATATGATCTGATATAGGATAGCAATGGAGCCATAAGGGCACATATAGAGAAATGACAGTCCTAGCTACAACAGTTACAGGACCAAAGGGAACAAATCAAAGGCCAAATTAGACAACTGCAAGAAGTGGTAAGCCTAAGGTTAGCCTCATTGATTGGGATTTTTATTGAAGTAAATAGTGTAGCCCAAAAAACTTAGGTACCATCTTCTCTAGAAGAGGAATAAGACTCTTATATATATTTGGAAAGCCAAATCCAGATTTTGACTTCAACAAAGAAACATTGGGACACCACTTTGTGATGGTGACTAGTTGTCATTGATGTCAAAAAGGTTGGTTGATGAGTGGTCTTGCAGAGAATGTTTCAGGGATGCTGAATGGTTGATATATTTGTGTTTGATCTTGTGCAAATACTTCATGGATAAATCCTCAAGAGTGGTGCAGTTTTTTATTCAGGATGTCTTCAAGTAGCAGTGATTTAATGAAGAGACAATGTATTGCTTGGTTCTTCTTTGAAATCCTTAATGTCTTGTGATGACCACATCATGTGTATCTTGCAGATGCAGAGAATGGACTTATACTCTTAGTCTTCATAGGTTTGGCCTTCTTGGTGCTTTAGAAATTGATATATTGATCATGATGCAAGGTTGGTTGACAAAGTAAGTTCACAAGGTCTCATCAGAACTACAGGTTATGGAGTCATCATTATCATTATCTTGATAACATGTGTTGGATATCATAGCTCAAAGTTTTCATGAGTTGTTATTCAAGACACTTGTCAGTTGTTTTTGTCATTACTTCATATGCTTCATTGTTAAGGATTTTGGGTTGATATTAGTGAACATCTGAAGGTCACCTTTCAGGAGCTTGGTCAATGTGAATGCTTGTCAAGATAGTGCAATAAAGTAATCTGTGTTTGAAGTGGGTCATTATCATCAGAGGTCTTATTTGATCAGGTTGATACAGATGACATGGTATGCATTATTGTGGTATGACATGAACTTCATTTGATATCAGTTGCAGTTAATCCTCATTTGTTAGTTATGACATATGCAGAGACATATAGTGGTTTTCAAGTCATGTCTTCATGTTTTCGTGTTTCTCATGTCTCCATGTTTTTTTTAGTGTCATCAATAGTCTCTTCTTGTCTTGGTCATTTCTTTGTCTTAAAGTCATGATTTTCTCATTGTTATATTTCATGACTCTTGAGATATCTATTGATACAAATAACAAATTCCACTAAGTCTATGTCTTTCTCATGTTTTTTATCATTACACACAATGTCTAAGGTCTCTACAATTATTAATGTGGACTGAGTCTATTTTCTGATCTAATGTTGTGCATTATCTAAAACCTAAATTTTAAGATTTATCTCTTAAAAGACCTAAACTTAATGCTATGTCATCCTTTCATAGCTTTGTCTACCCGTCATCCCTTTATGTTCTATTTGGATGTTGACCAGGAGAAGTGGTAGTCGGTTCTTAAGTTATAACTTACAAAGGGGTAAACAATGTTGAGTGACCGGCCCCTCCACCGAACCTAACATGCTGTTACAGTTTTCATTGTATGTCATTGGGTGGCAAAAACAAATCAAGGGCAGAGTTTAAATATGCAAATGCCGATCAGCGGCTCGAATTCAAATTTAGACCCCTCACTATGTATCCATATATTGATGGGTGCTAGGACATCATGTATTCTAACTGCAGTCAAAAGCATTCTTTGTGCCCGAATGGAAAGTTTTTCAAAAAGGAAGTTTTTGTGTTTTTAATGAAGATTTATTTCCATTTTCAAGGTAGTTGCTTTTGTAATCTTTTATAAAGGCAAAAGATTTAAAAGAGAAAGTTTTTGATTTTCTTTCTATTTTGTTAAGGAAAGATATTTTTTTAAGATGATTTTTGAGAAGTGAAAAGAATGAAAGACAATTTTTTATGGCAGATTGATACAAAACTTTGAAGAAAATTTCTTTGTGGACATAATTTTTTTTGAGAAGATTAAAAGTCTATTGAAGATTTTTTATGGAAGATTTGTGATGAAGGATCATGTCAGTTTTTTTTATGGAGAGTTTATGATGATCTCAAAGTTTATTTTATTTGAGGCAAATTAACAAATTTCTTTTGGATCTGAGGAGAAAAATAAATAGGGGCAATATGATTTATTGAAGACATTTTGAGAAAAGATTTTGAAAAAGATTTAATTTGAAATTTGCAGCAGAGAAGATAATCAGATTGAAGGGTTTTGTGTTTTTGGAGAATATGAAACATTATGCAGAGATTGTAGATATGAGCAGAGAATATGAAGAGTTTTCAATAGGGTTTGATATTATATGATCCTATTTTTAGATGGTTTTATGCAGGTATTGAAAAGGTTTTCATGGAGAAGATTTGTCTTGTAAGAAAATAAAGAATTCTATTTTATGAATCAGGGAGGAAATAATGTATTGAAGTTGGTTGTTAATATTTTGTGAAGATAAAGAGTTTATTTGCAGGGAAATGAAGAAATTGAAATGAAAGGTCTCAAATATGAAAAGATATTCTTTCATCTCTAAAAGGAAATATAAATGGGATTGTGGTTTTGTGAATCTGGAGAATGTGAAAGGTTTTGGGGATTAGATATATGTTCTTTTATTTTTACAGGTGACAAGATAAGATGCATTGTTTTTGAAGACATTAAAAAGAGAAGATGAAAGGACAAAATGATCTTTAGTGAGAGCAAATGACTTTGCAGAATGTGAAAAGTGAAAAGACTTCCAATTTACATATAATAGTTTTTCAGGTGCATTAATATGTATGACTTGTTAGACAGAGATGAAACATACAGAGAAAAGTAGTGTTGTTGAGCATATCCTGATGAAGGATTGATTTTGAATAGAATGGCCATTTGACAGACACATGAGAGATAATAAATGTTCTATATTGAAACAGAGAAACCCTCTGAATTTGTGTTTTTAGTTTGTTCTGTAATAGGGGTTGGTGCTCCTTGAAGCTGGTGCTTCTAAATAGTATGCCAGTGAGGCTTGTAGGTCAGTAAGACCTCTCAATAGTCAGTGAGACATAATATTTAGCCAGTGAGGCTTTGTAAGATGTTTTCAAAGTTAAGCCAGTGAGGCACTTCGTGAGTGGTTTTTCTACCCTAAGAGGGTTTTCCACTCCAGAAATTTCTGTGTTATTTGTCTCTATGTGTGCATATTTGTGTTTTGTTTATAAGTTTTTGGTTCACATCTTTCACTATCAGTCTTGTGCATATGAGCTCAATAGATCATTAATGTCTTTCTTTCTACTTGTCTTGTAAAGTTTGCAAAAAGTTAAGAAATTACATAACACTGATTCACCCCCCCCCCCTCTCAGTGTTGTCCTTGACTCCTACACTTTGGTCCAGTTGAAAACAATATACAAGACTATTCTACCATCGAATTAAATAGAACATGTCTTGAAGACAAGACAAAAGTTTGAACCAAAATAGTAGCTAAATGCTATATTAGGTTACCGCAAGAAGTATGTAGAGGATAGAACTAGGATAAGTAGTACCATTTTGTATGAACAAGCCACTATATCAATGTATATCGTAAGAAAGATGAAGGATAAAGTTGTTTTTCTATGTGCATATCATCTTTGGATTGATAGACACTACCTCTGAGGGGGAGTAGGCTGATAAAGTGATACTAAAGGTATGTCAAGGATAACATAGAAAGGGGGAGCTTGTGTGTTTTGTTGGTCCAAAGGAATATCAGTGGCCCTTTTCCCTTGATGTCAAAGGGGGAGAGAATTTGAATATCAAGTTAGTATTGCCACCAATGACAAAGGGGAAGATTGTTGCATATTTTGTCATTGATGTCAAAGGGTTATATGTTGTCATTCATGTTAAAGTGTTATGATTGATGATATGAAATTATGATTGTTGCATTGTTGCGATTGAACTGCATTCCATTATAGATAAAGATATGACATCGTGGTTTGAAGGATAGCTATAAATAGCTATGAAGTATGTGTGATCCAAATTTTAGAGCATATGAACTACCACAAAGACATCCAGAGTCAACAGAATGAAAACAATGTTATTGCAGTGTAAGGTTATTAGAGATGAAACAAAAAGCTACCACATTCCAATGCATCCACACCTTCAACTTGGTGGTTTGGAGAATATGCAAAGCAAAGAGGGAAGTATGATGTATTCATGTTTCAGAGGATATAAATAATTGCAAATGTATTTAATAGTGTTCTTAGTTGAGACTGTGCCACTGGCTTGTGTAAAGGACACCTATATCAATGTTTGAATGCTTGCGCCAACAAGCAGAAGCATGGACCATAAAGAGGAGTTAATGAGAAGGTTATTTAGGTCACATAGTGTTTGTGGTATGAACTACTTGATGATATTTCACTCCTTCGATACCGCATAGGGTCTTGGAGCTATTGTATGGAAGGCTAAGTACTTGCAAAGTTGACATGGTGTAATTAAGTGCTTGTGCTATGTTCATGGAAGTGTGGTCCAACAAGAAAGTCTAGGAGGAAGGAAATTGGGTCTAGTAGATCATTTGGTTTGAACTGCACAATAAGATTTCACTCCTACATTACCACAAATGATTTGGGAGCTGACAAGTAATGCCAGCTACACGTTTCATGATACATGTTACCTTCAGGCTAATATAGATGATGTTTAGAAGGCTGGTAGAGGATATATATGAAGGATTTAATAGATTGTTACAAATATATGGGATGCATATGATGAAAAGTGAATGATATGAAGATATAATAATAACTCTATAAACTATGATGTATATCACATAACATAGTTGATAGTGTGGAGTTGTCTAAGTCATCAGAGTAAGTTAAGGATGTCAAGGTGTTAATAGAGATGATGTTTTAGAGGTGATTCAACCATTAGATCAGTTAGAAGTTTTAGGGAAGAGGTTTGTGCCTTATCTTGTAAGTGTTGTAGCACTTTAGGGTGTTGGTGCTTCCTTTGGGTTGTGTTGTGCCTTGCACACATGCCCCATTTTGCCAAATGGAGACCCCCTTTTTTGTTTCACTTTTGGCTTGGTCTAGGTCTTAGCAATTTTTCTTGAGAGAAGATGATGTATGATTTGATCCCTTTTGCATATGCTTGGGCAAAGTTGGACAAGTTTGGGCAAGTTGACCCTATTTGATCCCCTTTAATGATTAGATTGGTATGACTGAAGTGCACTAAGTCTCAAAATTGGTTTCCTCAGTGAATTTTGTGCTAAAAATGGCCTTTACTACACTTGGCACTAATATCTTGTCCTATTAGATATTAGTGTTGGTTCCCTCACACACCATTCTGCGCTAAAATCATTTTCAACTGGATTTGAGCTGAAATCCACCTCAATAGGACATATCCCAAGGGCCTAAAAAGCCCCACTTTTCCCATTGGTGGTCAAAATACCGTAGAGTATGACATAGGCTATCTGCATATATTGCATTTATGACAGATTTTAGGGGGTATAAAATGGCTTAAACTCTTCAATTTTTCATCATTTGCACTTGAAATCTCTTCAGCGATTGAGATTAGGATCTACCATCTTTCCTGCTATAGAATCCCTTGGCTGTTTGCATTGATTGCAGATGTGTTCATTGGTGGCAAGTTGATTTCCTTCACTGTGACTGCTTGTTCACAGGTTGGAGGGTTTCTGTCTTCTCCTGGGCATTCAATTTATGATTGCACTGTTGTTTTTCTTTGGGGATGGAGAATGCATTAAGTTGTGCAATAGGGCATGCTAGAAATCTTAGGGTTTACGGTGTTGCAGACCAATTTCTCCATAGTCACTATCCCCTAGGGTTCCAAAATAAGGGTCTCATCAAAGTAAGAATAAATGCGTATTCCCTCTGGTAATCTAGAATGTTATATCATTTGCCTTCAATTTTTCTCCTTTTCGAAGAGCCAAAATCTTTACTGCCAAAGTCAAATTAAGTTCAAACCTTTGAAAACATCCTGTGCACTAAAATCCTTATCAACTGGATTTTGCACTAAAATCTCATTCAACCGGATATGTCCAATGCACTAAAATTTCCCCGCTAAATCTTTCTAAGGATCTTGCGCTAAAAGGGCTCTAAAGCGGACATATCTTGAAGGGCCGAAAGAGCCCCCTATCCATCGTCCTATGAAATCCCTACTAACAAAGGTTAAAAATGATTAACAAGGCTTTGCACTAAAAAATACATCCATAGGATATATTCTACAACACTTAAAAATTGCGCTATCTGGTTCCCCTTGAAATCTCCACTAAAAGCCTTTGAAAGGGTCAGTGCTGAAATATGGTCTTACTGCATATATCCACTAGGCCTAAAAAACAGTGCTATCCAGTTGCCATTGAAATCGTCGGTGCATTGCCAATCTCTCAATATTTCACATGGGCACTAAAATAGAACTCTACTGCATATATTTGGTAGGAGTCAAAAACTGCAAAAATCCTGTTGGCATCAAAATCCGTGCTTATCCTGTTGACCTCAAAATGCCCGCTTTTCCTCCAAATGAACTCCCAAAGGTATTTTAAAGGCATTGGGGCAGATTTAATCAGTGAAATTAAAGTTTATTTGCATATTATTTTGTCTTGTTCATTTGATCACTTGAGAATTGAAGGAATTTGTGCACTAATTTGGTAGTAATTCTGGTATTTGCTACGATATGGAGTAGAGGTAACAATGCCCTCTAGGCTATTTCATTTTGTTCTAGCTCATAGTTTGGATTGATGAAGCATTAAGGAATAGAATTTAATAAACATTTTATGTTTCCTTGAATGAAATAGTGGGTTCTAGGTTGAAAAACAAGGATTTATTAGGTATTCTGGCCATACATCCTGCAGGGGGATAAATCCCCACTTTTTGATCTAGGAGCCTAATTTAAAGATTACATTGAATACACACAAATGATGCATGTTTCGTAACATTTCTAAACTACTTAACATTGTGAAATATAGGTCTAGACCAGTAGGTTAGCAACTTTTAAAGGGTTATTCATTAGGTTTCTGTCCTGCAGGATAGATGACTTCTTGAGCAACAAACATGAGGTATAAGTTTAAAGGGATACCTCATGTCAGCAAAATCACATCCACATAGAATAACATAGGGGACACAAATCTTGGTCACATTGATATAGAGGAATTTAGACTGAGGATCTTTGGACCTAATCCCACAAATTGGGCTCAAAAGATTAGGGATAATGGCATTGCTCAAGCTGCTGCCTTTCCAACTTTTGTTCAATGTCTAGAGTTGATTGTAGCTTGTGTAGACAGATATTGCCAACCATCAAGGACAGTGGTCACTCAAGATGGCTAGGTATTGGTAAATTTCAGTGCATTGGCTTTGGTTGAGGCTTTTGACATCCCTCCTTTTGCAACTTTGTGAGTAATGAAGAAGGATGAGAATAAGAAGACATACAATCAAAACCCTGAGGCTTGTAGAAAGATAATGAATGATAGATGGATGGTGAATAGAAGGGCTACTCTGTCTAAGCTTCCTCATGTACTTTATAGGAGTGATTTCAAAGAGGAGATAGGAGATATGGTACTCTCTTGAGTAGAATTATGGGATTGCCTTCTGCCTCCATGTTTGAAGGTTGGATGTTTCCATATGTTGAAGAGATATTACATAGGGATAAGAAAATCCACTGGGCCCAAATTTAAAGTGACAACATCCATGAGGCTTTTGTGGCTTTCAATGATGACAAGATATTTAGATGGACCTCATATGTGGTATACATGTTAGCAAGAAGCTTTTTTTATCCTGGCTTGTCTAGACTAGGATAAGTTGGTAATGCTGAAGAAGACTATAAGGTGTATGAATGTTATCCTCAGCTAGAGATTACTCAATCATTGGTGCATTTCAAAAGAGTTAATGATGCATTTACTATGGACATTACAAACTTATGGTAGATGGTACTTTCAATTTCTAAGGTTAGTTATCTCAGGATTCAAGGTTTGACAGGGGCACCTGATAAGTTGCCAAGGTATCCAACTGACAAGGTAGTGCTTCTAGAATTTACAAGACAACTACATACTTGTGCTGAGAAGCTGAAGCATCTACATAGAGCCTCTATCAAATTTCCCATACTTCTAGGAAGAGGTCTCTTTTCTTGTGTCACTATTGGATTAGTTGAATATTTAGACACTAAGATTCAATTGTTGAATATGAATTTCTATCAGAGAAGAAGTCATTTTAATCCATTTGGAGTGGTTGAGAGGCATATTAGCAAAAAAGTTGTTTCACAAAGAACACCTTGAGGACTTTTGGGCTAATTGCTCAGATGAGCATGAAGTCATGAGGAGGAAATATTCCAAGTTATCTTTAGACTTCATAACGAGATTTAATATTATTGCAGTACTTGATTAGATAGTGGATGATGACAATGTAGTGTAGTGTAGTGAGGACCATGGGAGACACTTTTTAGACAACCTATCCCTTTGCCAAATTGGGCAGATGTAGAAGAGAGCTCATTGGATGAGGTTATGAAGCAACCCATCAGATTTAGTAGAAATTGGGTTAGAAACTAGATTGTAGAAATGATAAAAGTAGGAGTGGTTCTCACCTATACTCAACAGTAGAAAGATAGAGATAATGATGATGAATTAGATGAGCCTATAGAGGTAGAAGGAGTGGAGCAAGAGGTTGCAAGAGGAGATGTTTTAGAAGTGGACAGTGAAGCAACATAATAAGATCTCCCTCTTATTGGTAAAGGAAAAGCTAAAGTGGATAAGGAGCCTTCTAAGCATCAAAATAAAGATAATCCACCTATAGTTAGAACTAAATATTCAAGAAAGAGGGATATGCCTAGTGGAAAAGGAGAGTCTTACAAGACTAAGAAAGTAAAGATGCAATACAGTGTAACTGCACCCATTCCTTCCACAACTAGTACAACACCTCCTATTACTTCTACTGCCCCGACTCTAAATATTGGTGTTGATACCTCTTCATCTGCCATGTCAAGCATCACACTTGCTATTTCCTCCAGTGTCCCTTTAGTGTCCTCACCCTCTGTGTCTGAGGTAGTTGTATTTTCCTCCCTTCCTCCATCCATTACATCTTCTACCAGTCCATCCATCTCTTCTTTACCATCCTTGGCCTCCATTTCCATTCCTTCCATCTCTTCCACCCTATCCTCCCCTTCTGTCTTTTCATCCATAAGTCTTTCTCTTCCACCTTCATCCACTTTCTCTTCCTTACCTCCCATTTCTACCATCTTGGCACCACCTTCCTTCTCCCTACTAGCCCTAAGTTTGACCACCCCACTTTCTATTACCTCCATGTTCTCATCTCCTTCCCTTCCTCCCTCAAGTTTTGCATCATTTGTAAACCTATCCTAGATACATTTGTCTCCTTCTGCCACTAGTTCTTTTGCCATCATTAACAATTCACTAGATCGTCCATTCAATGAGTCTAATGAAGTGCCTATGCTAGCCCCCCTTCAAGTCCCTTTGTTGACTGGGATTGAGAAAGTATATGTTGAACTAGATGTTGTATCTGAAAAGGAGGTAGAAATTGAAGATGTAACTAATGACCCTCCTACGGATCCCAACACTATTGAAGTAGTGAACTTGGAAGATAGCCCTTCCAAAGAGTTGGCAATTGACTCTATATTGGATATTGCTCAAAAGGTGGTGACTAAAAATCTGCAACACATAAATCAACCAGAGTCTCCTCTTAGAATAGATGAAGTGGCTGATAAAGATGGACAAAAGGATGAGATTGCAGATCAGGGATTTGGTTCAGAGAGACCTATTCATTTAGATTCTTTCAATAAGGAGGATAGTCACATTGGCTCCCCAAAACATTCCTTAATAGCTCTTGAGTGGCTCCAAGAGAGATTGAATAATCAACCTTCAAAGGTGGAGGTAGTTGACTTGAATTTGGATAACATTTTGGTGAGAATCAAGAAACCTAAGAAGCAAAAGAAGGAAAAGTTTCAATCTAGGATATACAAATATGCTTTTGGTTCTCGTACTACTGAAATAGTTGTTCCTCTAAAGTAGGCCAACAAAGAAGACACTAGGGATAAAGATCACACTGCTATGACCTCAACTTAGGTCCAGTGTCCAAGGCCCAAGTGGTAGAAGAATTTAAAGACTTAGTGTCCAACATTCTTGATAGAATAAGTAAAGATGAGCTCACTAAGTAGTAGTTGAAACAACAAAACGAGGAACTAAGGGCTTGTATCAGATACTTACTAAAGCCTTCTCATTCTAATAGTGAAGCATCTACAAGACCTTCTCTCCTTTCAAAGGAAGAGTTAGAAGATTTTGACAATATTAGAGTTGCTGCTTCAACAATAGAGAAATGGTACCATAAAGTATATGAGGAAGGATGTCAGATCATTGATGAAGCAGTTGAACTACATAAGGACTTTTGCACCCTGAAGGCAGAATGGGATGAGATCATTGATGACTGTACAAACTATGATGAATACTACTCCAACATACATCCTCGAGTGCTGACCATGAGTAAACTCTCTAATGAAGTCTTAGTTGAAGAGAATATTTTAACCAAGGATAAACTACATATGCTAGAACATTGGTTAGAGATGATAAGATTGAGGAGAGAAATTTTTGATAAGGCCAGAAAATATGTCTGAGCCTACTAAAGCACAACTCATGGAGGTTATATACAACTTGAATGATGTCCTTAGGGCCTCTACTAAGATGTACCTAGATGATATCTCATCTAAAATATGTTCAGGAATGTAAAGAAAAGTTAAATTTACTCATGCAAGGAGATTCACCACCCCACAAGGTGGAAGATTCAGAGAGAATCAGTGACCTCAGGATGTAATTCAAGGAATTCAAAAGAAACAAAAAGTCCAGGTCAGCTGTATACAATAAGTTTTCACAGGAAATAGACATAGTCAAGTTCAGGATAGATTTTGTGAAGGATCCAGATCTAGTTGAGATTAATCTAGCATTGTTAGCATTCCTAGAACATGGCAACAAGGAAGTGGAAAAGAATAAGGTTGACTTAGATGGGGACGAGCAGCAAGATGGTCTAGTCATCACATGAAATCCTGTCATGTTGCATAGGCACTCATTTCTACATGTCACATGACCTTATTTTGACTTCTTTTGCCTTCGGAATTGGTTCTTCCTTCTAAATAGTCATTTTGTATAAATTCAATGTATTTAAAAGCTATATTTTGTCTTTTTCTAGTTAAGACAAAAGAAAATCTAAGAATGTAACAAACTGGTAGTCAAAATTAAATACAATGTAATATGGACCGTTGGTGTTGAGATAATCTCCACCATCCATGAAAAACCTGGTATGGTGCCTTGTATATAAAAAGGCTATCATTTTCTCTCTTTGGAAGTAAGATTTGATAGTGAATTGCTGAGACTCTACCAAAATTTGATCAATACAAAGCAAGTTTTGTAGGTTGCTGGAAATTTGTGTTCTTGTGTTATCTTATTTCGGATTCATGGTTCATTTCAATATGAAATTAGTTAATGTGCCATTGCAATGATGGATAAATGTTTGGATATGTGATGAATGCCCTAGTTCATACCATTTGTACTTGCTGATTGTAAGTTACTTTGTATGGTTAGTCTGAACCTCCATTAATGAATTTAGTTCGATTGCATTTCAATAGTTAAACTGCACCATCAACTGGGTGTTTAATGAATGAATGTAATTTGAAAATCATAAAATACCTTTCAATATTGCATCGATTTCTATGACATTGTGGTTTGTCCTAATAGAATATAAGTTACTTTTACAGAGGGTTTTTGTCTATTTGCATCATACTATCCAGTTGTGAGTTGTCACATAGGTTTTAATATCTCTCTTGACCCTTAATCTTTTGCATTTTCTTTAGAATACATTTGTTAGAACTAGGTTTCAAGTAGCATTCATATTATTCATCTACTGGTAATTTCAAACTTAGTAGTCTATATTATTGAAGGGGTAGCTGTACACTTTGCTGTCATAGTTTCATGACCCCTTTAGTTGCATGTAAGTCCCCTTTGTTGGTACAACCAAATACATACCCACTGTGTTATCCCGTGAGCTAAGACCTAGCTATGTAAACCTTGGGGCAATCCTATTCTGAAGTTTTGGGATAGGATTTCTTTCAAGAGAGGTGAGGTATCTAATATCTTACTTGCGTTACTGCATGCTAGAAACACCATCAACAAAATTGGTGCTAGAAGGAGGGCTAGACGATAGACACTCTTTAAACATCACATAAACTCTTCTTTTAATCTAGACAAGTAAGGCAAGGGACTAGGTAGACGCATACTAGATCCAGTTCAGTTGGAGAAGATCTGTTGTCCTTAACCCAATTTAGAAGAACAAGGAGAGATCAAGGGGTACCTAGGACTCCAAGAGCATAGTCTATTCCCAAGAATCTAGCTACAGTTCAGGTTAACTTCCTCAACATGGTTTTTTTTTGCTATGAACCCCTCTCCTATTCAATTTGGCCACTATCATGACATGCCCAAGAACCCTAATAAATATTGCTCAAAATTCCATACTAATGACCTTGAAAGAACTGCTGATGAACATGTAAAGATTTTCAAAGGCAATATGTACATGCTACGAGTTGAGCATGAGGATGTGGTTTGTAGATTGTTTCCCTACTCATTGGAAGATGAAGTGTACTACTAGTTTTTTAACCTTCCTTCAGCTTCAATCAATTCATGGTAAACCCTAAAAGATGCTTTCTTGAACATATTTCGAATGCCCACAACTCCTGTTAATATTTATAGGTCCTTTATGGAAATTCATAGAGCTAAAGGAGAACTGATAAGTTCATTTAATAATAGGTTTCATAAGGCTTACTGTCATCTCCATGCACCCTTCGACCTTGCTCAAACACATGCTTTGCCTATCTACTATGCAACATTAGATAAGTTGACAGTTATGTTTGTGACGAGGGCTAATCCAGCTCCAACAACTTTGGCACAAGCATACGCTGAAGCTGTCAAGGTAAATTCAGAGCTAGGGCAGGCTGCAATAGGCTTGCTGAATCACATAGGTCCTGCAACCATGCCTAATCAAGTGCCTTTGATCAATCATGCTTTAGCCAACTATACCCCTGTGCTGAATCCTATCCTAGTACCTACTACAACACAGGCTTTGGTTGTTCATCCTAGAGTGCCAATTGCAGAATTGCCTCCTGTACAATTACCTTTCATCCAATCCACTAAAACCATGAAAGCAAAGGATGACAAGGATGACATAAGAGAGTTAGCAGAACAAATGAAAAACTCACAGCTGAAGTGACACATTTGAGAAATCAGAATGCTTACTTACAACAGAGAAGTCAAGGTCAGAACCAATACCAAAATCAAAATTACTAAAGGCCGAATAGAACATAGAATACCAGGCCAAACAATGGAGGAGTCCCTTCACCCTTGGAGTCCTAGAATGCAGAAAATTGTCCCCCAGGGTGAGTAATGTTGGCATAGGCAGTATTGTCTTCTTGGTGTAGAATTCACAACACAAATGCTCATTCATAATTAGACTATCATGAGTTTCAAATTGAGTCCAGTATCTTTCAGAGAGAAGTCCAGAATCCTGAAGCACGGGAGACTTCACCTCCCACAGGATACGAACTGGTGCCTACTCAAAGGTATGACATTGCCTTAGTCCTAAAAAGTTATGTTTTTCCTTTTTAAGATGATAACCAACCTGAAGAGGAAGAGGATGATGAGGTTCACGCTTATCAGCAGTATAATAGGACCCCATATAATATCAGAAGTAATAACCTAAGGTTCGTTTCACCACCTCCACTCCCCCAAAAAATTATCAAGTTCCCCCTAATCTTAAGGCTTCCAATAATCCTGACCCTCCTAAGGTTGTGCCTCAAACTACAAGTCAAAATAAATCAACTGAATTATCCAAGAAATTAGAAGTAGCTAAATTGGGCCAGTATGTGGTAGATGAACTCAAGAAGATGAAGATTAGCTTGTTAATATTTGAATTGATGAAAGTCCTAGAATTTAGGACAACCTTCCTTTAGGACATTGGGGTACAAGCCAAGACTGATCCTCCCCCAAAAGAAATCCCACAAAAGGATAGTCTAGATAAAGGTAAGGACAAAGTTTATCTCATAGATGCAGACCAGTAGGTAGCATTGTACAAAGAAATAAAAGAATCACCTCCCTTCTTGCTAACTCTTAGGATATTTGGCAAGAACCTTCACAATTGCTTGGTAGACTCAGGGGCTTCCACTAATGTCATGCCTCTATTAGTTTGAAAGTGACTGGGTCTAACTCCTGCCAA
Organism: Cunninghamia lanceolata; assembly: GCA_027924645.1. Classification (NCBI taxonomy): domain Eukaryota; kingdom Viridiplantae; phylum Streptophyta; class Pinopsida; order Cupressales; family Cupressaceae; genus Cunninghamia; species Cunninghamia lanceolata. The sequence goes on from BSBN01000250.1 coordinate 973,569, forward strand.
GTCTTCTAGGAAGGTTACCCAATTGGATAAGACATAAGTCAATATCGTAGGGGAGCTGTATCTGATTCATATGCAGTTCTCATCAGACCCACAGGTACAATAGTATATAGAAATACAAGTGGTAGACATTCTTGACATCTATGGTATGTTACTTAGTAGAGACTAGTTGAAAACATTAAATGGCTACATGGCTACTGACTTCTCTCATATGTGGTTACCATGGAGAGTACTTGCTAATCAAGCCCGTATTGAAAGAGAACCCAAGATGAAACACATGATAACGGAGTACACTCAGACAAATGAGATCTTATACTCAGAGGTAGATTTAGGAGTTTACCTCCCCCAGATAAATCAGATAGAAGAAGTATTGATGTTGAGTTGTAATAGGTTCCCTGAGCCACTAGTTAACAAATGTCAAGAAAGTACAGAATCCTGTGTTCAATCAAATCAAGAGTCTTCTTCTAATGACGAGCTAGGAATCTTTGAAGGATTTAGAAACGTCATAGCCAAGTTCATGTGTGACCAACTGGCTGTGGGAAGGAAGATACATATGGAAGAATTTTTGTTGCCTAATTGGTGTCACATTCATAATGCATCCCATTCAGAGTTTACATGTTCTTTATGCTAATAGGCAGTATATCAAATTTAGAAGCATTTGGAGCAGTCATCCATTAAAGATGAAGACCAAATTAAGCCACTACCTACAACTAATCCACTGACTGAATCACTGGGTAGACAAGATATCAATCTTAACAGAAAGTCTGCAGATTCTCAGATCTTGACCTTGAGATTTGACAGATCTAGATCCAAACAAGGGTCTGGTGCAGGGTTTGAACTGATTAGTCCTACAGGGGACTCTTATTTAGCCGCATACAGATTGCAATTCCCTTGTACTAACAATGTTGTTGAATACAAATCATTAGTACATGGGCCATTGACTTCTATTCAGAAGAAAGTTAAGATACTTTAAGCATTTGGCGACTTAGAGTTGGTGGTTAAGCAACTAAGGAAACAGTACTCCTGTCATGACAAAAGACTTAATCATTACAGGAACCGGGTTTGGGATCTCATTGAATGTTTTAATGGCTTCAATACCTAATTGATTCCAAGGAAGCAGAATCACAATGTTGATGCATTGGCACTGGTGGTGCCCACTTAGGGTTAGGGTTTTGAGTTGAGTCTGCAAGCCTGTATTTTGTTTCCTCAAACCCTTAGGTTTTATTTTCCCTCGAAATCATGCATTCTATCTTCTATTTCACCTTTGACCTCCTGTAGTGGGTCATCAGTCACTTAAGTTGCATTTTCATGCCTTTACACTCATGGGTGACCACCCCCCTTAGCCTTGTTAACTCCTTTTCCCATCGCTAAAGTCATATTGCCAAGATAGTGATCATCGGTAGCCAAGTTCAGGGTGTCTCTGACGAGCCAATGAGGATACAAAGATACATCCAAGTCAAGAACCAAGTGGTGGGGTCCACTATTGTATGCATCTTTGTATGCATATCAGGTTGTATGTGCATCGAATATTCCATTGCAGATGCCATGTTTGAATGTAAGGTTGTGCATGTATATGTTGTTGTACAATTGAACATACAATGCAAAATATACAAGTCCTGGATGTCAAAGTTTATCAAATCGGACCTGGCAGATGTACATACAGCGACAGAGTTGAAAAGTCAAAGGCTTTTCCTTGTATGTTATTTCATATATGCAAGCCGCATGAACATAGTAAATTATACATACGGACAAGATGCAAAGTAGATGCGAACAAAAAATTAACTACATTGGTAAGTTGCTGGGGTCCGCGGGTTGTATGTTGCACATTGTATATGCGACATACAATGGGCACATACAAAGAAATGTACAAGTTAGGAGCAAGCAAAGTCAACAATCTTCAAAGGCATGGAGGGCCCGCACACTTGTATGTTGCACATTGTATGTGTGACATACAACGTGGTATACAATGGATAAGATACAAGTTGGATTCCAAATTTTTCAAATCTGCCTCTTAAATGAGTTGGAATCCGTAGGTTGTATGTATATTGCGTATTGTATATATGTAATGTACAAAGAGATACGCAAAGAGATGATACAAGGCCCGGACCCGATGGTGATTGTGATTTGTTTTATAAGAGTTTGGGGTCCGCCTTTGTATGCAGGTGATTGTATGTATATATAATCTCATACACAACCACATTTGCAATAGAAAAGATACAATGACTCATCAGTGAAATAAGCCTCATCGGTGGACACTTCCTGGGTCACTTTGATGGCCAATGAACATGCAAATGCATAGTGATAGTGATCTAATCAGCAACTGCCACGTGTCCAAAAGTAGTTGTATGTATATATAATCTTGTATATGCAAAGATTTGAGTGTGCTGCGGGTGGTTGTATGTATATGCATTTGCATATACAAAGGGCAAAATAGGCAAAAAAAGGCAAAATGTATGTCGCAATGAGAAAAGTCAAAGAGGAAAGGGCACCTACGTGGCGCAATCTCATTGGTCAGCGACTTGTCAGCATGTTTTGTGGCCGTTGATCTTGGCGATGAGGAAGAGATCGATGGCCTTGTTTTGAATGCCCAAGGAAGGAATTTTTTTTTTATCTGCATGATTTTAAGTGGGAAAAAACTTCAGAGCACGCAGTTGTTACGTTTCTTGAGGCTACGGGTAGGTTGGCCATTAATGGAAAAGAGTTGCGGAGGTATGGGTTGAAATGATTGACCAACCACCATATTCAAAGGCAAAAATCTCCATGCGGCGGCACACTTCCTAAATTCACTTGCTCCTTCCTTCTTATTTCCCCTGGTGCATTGAATGTTTTGGGCACCATTTTGATGGTGCATTGTATCTGGCAAATTTTTGATTTGACCATGTACCTTGTTGCTGAGTGCACAGTTTTGCTATATAGGGCAAACTGTGTTACTCATTTGTGGTTGTTGAAAACTGGACAAAATTTTGGTGGAGTAAAAAAGATACAGCTTTACCGGTGGCTCTGTTTTGGTGTCTTGTGAGTTTATGAATTATATGTTGTATGTTTTATGCATAATTTTGCTGGTTCCATGTTATTTCATATGAGAAATGCATTGTTGCATGTATTTAGTTGTTTGTCTCCAATTTGTGGGCATCTTTTCCTTTGCATCTGAATAGCTAAGGGTTACTTAGGATTCAAGAACATGGATCTTCTGTGTTGAATGTCTCATCTCTTACTTTTGTTCAAGGAACAAACTAAATGTTTTAGGTTAAGCATTGGGAAAAGTATGCTGCAACAGGGATATCATTAAGTTTGAATGACTAAATACTCAGTCTTGGGAAGTATCTGTAAGGCAGATACTAAAATTTCCCCTTGAAATCCAGTCATTAATTTAAGCTTGTGGTAATCATTCACATGTGTATGTCTATTGACTCCAATCCCTAAGATAGGCAACAATCTGGTCTTGTATTGAGGTTACAATCCAAAGGCCTAGTTTTGCATCCAAATACAAAATACAAACTCAAACTTCAAATACAAACCATTAGGACATTAGAAGTAGTTTTAGGATCAAAATCCTCTGTCACACAACTGAGCATAGGCCCAAAGCTAGCCCCTTTCCTCTTATTTCACAGTTTTGGTCTACATAAGAGAGGATTTATCTACTTTGTGTCAACATCCCAGCAAGTTCATGGATGCATTTCATGGATGTTGAATAGGGAATACCCCCCTTGGTTTTGCAGAGCCTAAAGAAGAAGAGGAGATATTTATAGAGTCTATCTCCTGTACTATTGGCCCCTGGCTTGGGAATCTTGTTGATCAATGATGGCTACCTTGTAGGGATAACTAGGAAGCATCCAGTTTGGGAAAAACAACCAACAGATTTGGTGACTCTGCTAGGGAGTTGATTTGAAAGTGTTATCTTTTTGGCCCATCCGAGTCACCAATAGATTTGGCGACTCTACTAGGGAGTTGATTTGAAAGTGTTATCTTGTCATCCCTGGGGAAATGCTTTGTGTAAGAACCCTAGTTTAAAAAAAACTAATTCCTAGTTGTAGGTGGCAACTCCGAACAAATCTCCCAACCGGTAAGGTAAAATTTGTATGCAAGGGAGAAGATCCTTGCGTAATCTTTTGCTTGAAGAATTACCTAGAAAAATGATGTATAGGAGAAAAGGGACCATTCAAACTAGTCAACAAGGTTCTTCCAGCCCTAGAAACAATGATAATACCCAAGATAATCCCAGATCTTCAGAGTAGCAAGCACCTTATTTTTCAAACATAGAAGCTGGAATTCAAGATGTATATGAAAGACAACAAGGTGATAGATTGAGAATGAGATCAGAGGTGTTTCAGGAATGCCCTTTCTTAGATTCCCCTGATAGATTTGAAGAAACTGAGTCCCTAAGGGATGATGATGAAGACCACAATGGAATGGGACCATCCTCTTCTATGCTTAAAGATGAAGAATTAGCTGAAGAAATCAAAAGCTTGACGGCTGAATTAGAATATTTGCAGGCTTTGAAGATTAAAGATGATATGAGACAAAAGGTGCAAGATCTAAAAGTTGTTCAACAAGATTCAGTTCCCACCCCTGATAATGCAAATGTACTGAGAAACTAGCAAAGAAATGAAGTCCAGAATCAACAGAATGATCAGAGACAAAATACAAGTAATGTTAGGGTACCAGTGAACAATGTGAGAAATCAGAATGCTAATAGGAATGCAAATGTTAATCAGTTTGGTAGACAGCCCATGTAGTTAGATAGATTTAGGCAGTTAGTCTTTAATGGTATTCCTGGTTACCCTAACCCCATTGATAAACATGTAAGGTTTCAGATATCAAAGTTTTCAGGAAATAATGCAGTGTCAGGTGAGGATCATTTGAAGGCCTTTTAGAATGTTATGGACAATTTTGAGGTTGACCATGAAGATGTCTTTATGAAATTGTTTATGCAATCCTTAGTTGATGAAGCTAGAGAGTGGTATAAAAATCTGCTTGATCAAAGTGTCTCATCATGGGATGACTTCAAAAGGATTTTTAAAGAACAATATGGTGATAAGACTGATCCCATCTTTTTTATAAATGAGTTCACTAGTATTACTAAGGGGTCAAATGAGCAGGTTGCAGATTTTAATGCTATGTTCACTAGAGTGTTGAACAAGTTGCCACTTCATATGAGGCCTAATGAACCAATGTTCATGGTATTATACATAAATGCTTTTGATGCTAAAACAACTTATGGATTAAGAGATAAGGGTCCTACTAGCCTTAGGGATGCTTTCAGAATTGCAACCAACATTGAAAATAATAGGAAAGCTTCTGGTAAGACAAATAGAAGGGATGATGTAAAGATTCTGCAAAATCTAAATAATAAGTCTCAAAATACTCAAGGTAATGCATCTACTTCTGAAGAGAAATTGGATAAATTGACAAATATTGTTAAGGACCTAAGTTATAGACTTGCTAAAAATGAAAAGGGGATAGGTCCTGAAAGGCAGGTTTACTAAAGACAAGAAAAGAGACCATCATTGCATGATATGCCATATAACACTAATTGGTGTAATGGTAAACCCATTCTCCCAAATAGCAACACTAATCAAATAGCTCAGAATGTTAAGGAGACTCTTGATCCTTTAAAGAAAGCTGTTAACATTGTTGATGATACCCCTTGGTGCATAATCTGTCAAATGCCTCACTCACAATCACAATGTATGATTGCTCAATCTTTGTATGATAATGTTGTTGCTTGCGATGAATGCAATGAGCCACATTATGTGGAGGATGATAGTGTCAATATGTTGTCCACAAATAGGGAGTTTTCTTCTCATGATGCTGATGAAAGCATGAATTATGGGACTCAGATCTGCTAACAGATTCCCTATGATGAGGATGATGAAGATAATTATGCTTATGCTTAGGACTCATGCATCTTTCTGAATAATTTGAGAAGGCCTTCTGATGAAGAGATTAGATCTCTCACAGTTGCAGTAGTGGCTTAGGTCAAGAGCAATTATAACCTTAGAGGTAAGGCTCAGGTAGGAGATCCACATCAACAAGAAGACACCTTTGTGAACCAACCAATGCATAATCATAAAGGGGTTGAACCACATAAGAGCTGATGGAATAATAATAAGAAAAGTTTTAAGGATAAACCAAGCCATGTTTCTCAAAGGCCAGAAAATGAAATTCCTCAAAATGAGGATCAAAATAAGAACTCTCAGGTCATGGATGACAGTCAAAAGGTTGTTAGAATTAAGGCTGCATCAGCTCAGGATAATAATAAAACCACGGCTCAAGCTACGAATGTTATACAAAATTATGCTCCCTTTGACATAACTCAGGTTTTATCCCAGATAAAGGTCTCTGTGCCATTGATGGAGATGATTAAAGTTGAAGAATTTAGGAATAAGGCATTGTCCTTAATTTCAGGAGTAGCTTGTCAGGTTGAGCAGAATGTTGAGGCTCAGGGTAAGAAACAGGCCTTGTGTATTGATGAGGATGAGGTTCTTGAAGTCTATCTGGGGGTGACAATGACAAAATGTCCTTCACAGGTTGAACCATTTTATGTCTCCCTTGTTATCAATGGAAAAGTAATCAAAAATTGTATGCTTGATTCAGGAGCATCAACAAACATTATGCCTCTAGCTATCATGCAACGAGCTGGATTGAAAATAGATAAGGCTTGTGGAAAATGCTATACAATGGATGCTAGGGAGGTGCCGGTTATAGGAATCATGAAGGATGTGGATTTTATGCTAGCAACATATCCAGAAAAGACTTATAGAATGAACATAACTATAGTTGACATAAAGCCATAGTATGGTATGCTATTGTCAAGAAGATGGGCAGCATTGATTGGAGGAAGTATGCAGTTAGATTTATCATATGCTATGATCCCATTGAATGGTAGATATGTCAAGCTGGTCAGAGAAGAGAGGTCACCAGAAATAGTTGAAGATCAAGATTCAGAAGAGCATATCTATTTCATGGATACTGACTGTGAGAATTTCAGAGTTGTCTCAGATGATCAACAAAGTGAAGGGAAAGATTTTTGCAGTCAAGAACTTGACCAACATGGTCTTTGGACTATGTATTTTGATGGAGCTTGTTCAAAGGAAGGCTCTGGTGCTGGAGTTGTGTTCTTGTCTCCAGCAGGTAAGCTTTTGAATTCTGTTTCCTGTTAAAGTTTACCTGCACAAATAATATTGCAGAATATGAAGCTCTGCTACTAGGACTGAATGTTGACCTGAAGCATGGGATTAAGATGCTAAAAGTGTTTGGAGATTAAGAATTGATTGTTTCCCAGGTGAGAGATAAGTATACTTCAAAAAATAAAAGGTTAAAATAGTATAAGCATGTTGTATGGGACACAATTGAATTATTTGATGCTTTTTCAATAAATTGGATAGAAAGGTCAAAGAATGTCATGGCAGACTTTTTAGATAATGTGGCCATAAGGCCAGATGATGTCACTCTGTCTGATGTTACAAATGTTGAAGTTAAAAGTAGACCTACAATACCAGATAATATATGCAGTTGGAAGGTGTTTGATTATGATAGAGATTTGTTGAGGTTCTTGCACTGCATAGATGAATATGAGAACCAGGAGATTGCTTTTCAGAACTTCATAGAAGTTGTGAATGGAAAAGAAACTCTTTTGGGGAAAGAAGTGATTCAACTTAAAACAAATAAAATTCCTAGAGGGTTAGTTGCTTTAGAAAGAGCATTTGACAATAGAGACCAGTTTGTTACAAAGGCATCTCCTACAAACAAGAATGACTTGGAGGAGATAAACTTGGGGACATGCCATGCCCCCAAAAAGGCATATATTGGCAAACGACTCAAGTCACACATCAGGAGTATGTTGATTACACTACTAAAAAAATATAAGCATGTCTTTGCATAGTCATATGAGGACCTAAAGACTTATAGAGAAGAATTATTCTAGCATGAGATTCCTTTAAAGCCTGGAGCTAAGCCATTTAGATAGAAACAAAGACCTATTAACCCAACTCTGGCTCCAAAAATGTAGCAAGAGCTTGTAAAGCTTAGGGAGGCTCGAATAATTGTGCCTATCAGACACTCAACTTGGGTGTCCAATCTTGTCCCAGTTAGAAAGAAAAATGGTGATATAAGACTTTGTGTGGACTTCATAAATTTGAATGTATCTTCTTTAAAGGATAATTATCCACTGCCTAACATGGAGGCTATGTTGCAAAAGGTAACTGGCTGTGAGCTTTTATCCATGATGGATGGATTTTCAGGATATAATCAGGTGAAGGTAAAAGAATCTAAACAATACAAGACTGCCTTCACCACTCCATGGGGACTTATGTATATGTAAGAATGCCATTTGGATTGACAAATGCAGGTGCTACATTTCAGATGGCTATGGATGTTGCTTTTGCAGGATTGATTGACTCAATTTTGACTGTATATCAGGATGATTTAATTGCATATTCAAAAAAGGAGAAGCAACATTGCATGCATCTAGAACAAATTTTTATTAGGGCATTGGAATATGGCATTTCACTTAACCCAAAGAAATGTACTTTTGGGGTACTAGAAGGAAAACTATTGGGACACATTGTTTCCAAGGATGGAGTTAGGATTGATCCTGAAAGGGTTGCTGCAATTGATAGAATTCAAATCCCTAAAACAGTGAAAGGCATTCAGTCTTTCTTTGGGTAGATTAACTTTGTTAGAAGATTCATTCCTAACATTGCAGAGATTACAAAGGATATTTCTAAAATGTTGAAGAAGGGTGCAACTATCAAATGGGAAAGTGAAGCAACTAGATCATTTCAGAATATCAAAGAGGCTATAAAGATGGCTCCTGTGTTGAGATCTCCTAATTTTTCTAAGCCACTTCAGTTGTTCTCATTTGCTTCCTTCCACACTATTGCTGCATGTCTATTATAGAAAAATGAAGAGGGTGTTGAGCAACGTATTGCTTTCTTTAGCATGTCATTGCAAGCAGCTGAATTGAAATATGATATCATGGAAAAGTAGGCATATGCATTGGTTAGGGCAGTCAAAAGCTTCAGGCCATATTTAGTAGGCTCTTAGATAGTTGCATATGTGCCCCACGCAATAGTTAAGGACATTTTCACTCAGCAGGAAGTGACAGGAAGAAGATGCAGGTGGATTAACAAGTTACAAGAGTTCAACATTGAGATACAAATCACAAAATTGGTAAGGGGAAAAGGTCTAGCTAGGATGATGACACAGTCAAATTTGGAAGCATGCCAGGTAAATGTGGTTCAGTATGAAGTTGTTAACATGTCAGAATCTGAATGGTACAAGGTTATTGTATATTATTTACAGAATTTAAATTATCCTTCCCATCTCAGTGATAGTAAAAAAAGGACCTTAAAGTTACATGCTATCAAGTACATCATCATTCAAGGAGAATTATATTGGAAGAATTCTGATGGTGTATTACTCAAGTGTGTGGATGAAAATCAAGCTATAGATATTTTAAGTGACATGCACAAAGGAGTGTGTGGTGGACACTACACTGCCAAGACAACAGCTCACTAAATTCTTAGAGTAGGCTATTGGTGGCCCACCCTTATCTCAGATGCACAAAAGATGATAAGAAAATGTGATCCCTATCAAAGGTTCTAAGGAAAACTTAAGTATGAAGGTGCATTACCCCTTAGAACTGTAACTATGGAGGCTCCATTTCAGCAATGGGGAATTGATTTTATAGGGGAAATTTTAGAAAAGTCAAGTGGAGGACATAGTTGGATTTTGATTGCTACTGAGTATTTTACTAAATGGATTGAAACCATTCCAACTAAGAAAGCTACAAGAAGGGTCATGATGGATTTCATTTTGGAACACATTATTATCAGATTTGGAGTGCCAGTCAAAGTGGTCACAGACAATGCTATGTGCTTTAGATCTGGTGAGTTTGTTGATTTTTGCAACAACTATGGGATTGATTTGTCACATGCATCACCATATCATCCACAAGGAAACGATTAGGCACAATCAAGTAACAAAAGCCTTATGAAAATCATCAAAAGGATGGTAGACAAGAACAAAAGGGCATGGGATTCAAAGTTAAAGATGGCACTATGGGCTGACTGGATAATAGTGAAAAAAGAAATTGGAAGGTCACCTTTTGAGCTAGTGTATGGTGCAACAGCTAAGTTACCTGTGAATAATCTCCTACCAATTTATAGATTCATACAAGAGAATGATAAAGAGATTGAAGAATCAATGACTGAAAGGATAAATCAACTGGTTGCATTGGATGAAATTAGAAGAGAAGCATAGAAGACTAATATCAAGAAACAACAGAAAGTGAAGTATTTGTTTGATAACAGGTCTATAGAAAGAAAGTTTCAGATAAGTGACTTGGTCCTTGTTTGGAATGCAAAGAACTAGGATAAGGGTAAGCATGCTAAATTTGAGCCCTTATAGATGGGCCCATATCAAATCAGCAATACTCATGGAGAAAATTCTTACTTTTTTCAGGCCCTAAATGGTGAACTATTGGAATTGCTTGTGCACGGTCAGTTCCTAAAACCTTACTTCTCATGAATGAATATCTTGAGTGCACATTGTAAATTAGGAGTAAATAGTCTGTATATACCTTGTATAGTTGGTGGCATTTTGCGTTTTGCCTGGTCTGTCGCAGAGTGGTCTGGTTCTTGCTGCAACCTTGTGCTTGCACGTCCCCAGTTGGACCCACTAGTGGTGCCCACTTAGGGTTAGGGTTTTGAGTCAAGTCTGCGAGCCTATATTTTGTTTCCTCAAATCCTTAGTCCCTTAGGTTTTGTTTTCCCTTGAAATCATGCATTGTATCTTCTATTTCACTGTTGACCTCCTACAGTGGGTCATCAGTCACTTAAGTTGCATTTTCATGCCTTTGCACTCGTGGGTGACCGGTCCCCTTGGCCTTGTTAACTCCTTTTCTTGTCGCTAAAGTCATATCGCCAAGATAGTGATCATCGGCATCTAAGTTCAGGGTGTCTTCGACGGGTTGATGAGGATACAAAGATACATCCAAGTCAAGAACCAAGCGGTGGGGTCCACTATTGTATGCATCTTCATATGCATATCAGGTTGTATGTGCATCAAATATTCCATTGCAGATGTCGTGTTTGTATGTAAGGATGTGCATGTATATGTTGTTGCACAATTGAACATACAATGCAAAATATACAAGTCCCGGACGTCAAAGTTTATCAAATCGAGCCTGGCAGATGTACATACAGTGGCAGAGTTGAAAAGTCAAAGGCTTTTCCTTGTATGTTATTTCATATATGCAAGCCACATGTACAAAGTAAAATATACATATGGACAAGATGCAAAGTGGATGTGAACAAAAAATGAACTGCATTGGTAAGTTGTTGGGGTCTGCGGGTTGTATGTTGTGCATTGTATATGTGACATACAACAGACACATACAAAGAAATGTACAAGCTGGGAGCAAGCAAAGTCAACAATCTTCAAAGGCATGGAGGGCCTGCACACTTGTATGTTACACATTGTATGTGCGACATACAGCGTGGTATACAATGGATAAGATACAAGCCGGATTCCAAATTTTTCAATTCTGCCTCTTAAATGAGTTGGAATCTGCAGGTTGTATGTATATTACGTATTGTATATATTCAATGTACAAAGAGATATGCAAAGAGATGATGCAAAGCCTAGACCGGATGGTGATTGTGATTTGTTTTATAAGAGTTTGGGGTCCGCCTTTGTATGCAGGTGATTGTATGTATATACAATCTCATATACAACCACATTTACAATAGAAAAGATACAACGGCTATCGGTGAAATAAGCCTCCTCGATGGACACTTCCTGGGTCATTCTGATGGCTGATGAACATGCAAATGGACAGTGATAGGGATCTAATCAGCAGCTGCCATGTATCCAAAAGTGGTTATATGTATATACAATCTTGTATATGCAAAGATTTGAGTGTGCTGCGGGTGGTTGTATGTATATGCATTTGCACATACAAAGGGCAAAATAGGCAAAAAAAGGCAAAATGTATGTCATGATGAGACAAGTCAAAGAGGAAAGGGCGCCTACATGGCGCGATCTCATTGGTCAGTGACTTGTCAGCATGTTTTGTGGCCGTTGATCTTGGTGATGAGGAAGAGATCGATGGCCCTGTTTTGAATGCCCAAGGAAGGAAGAATTTTTTTTTTATCTACATCATTTTAAGTGGGAAAAAACTTTAGAGCATGTAGCTGCTGCATTTCTTGAGGCTGCGGGTAGGTTGGCCATTAATGGCAAAGAGTTGCGGAGGTATGGGTCGAAATGACTGACCAACCACCATATTCAAAGGCAAAAATCTCCATGCGGCAGTACACTTCCCAAATTCACTTGCTCCTTCCTTCTTATTTCCCCTAGTGCTGGTTCCATGTTATTTCATATGAGAAATGCATTGTTGAATGTATTTAGTTATTTGTCTCCAATTTGTGGGCATCTTTTCCTTTGAATCTGAATAGCTAAGGGTTACTTAGGATTCAGGAACATGGATATTCTATGTTGAATGTCTAATCTCTTACTTTTGTTCAAGGAACAAACTAAATGTTTTAGGTTAAGCATTGGGAAAAGTATGCTACAACAGGGATATCATTAAGTATGAATGACTAAATACTTAGTCTTGGGAAGTATTTGTAAGGCAGATACTAAAATTTCCCCTTAAAACCTAGTTATTAATTTAAGCTTCTGGTAATCATTCCCATGTGTATGTCTATTGACTTCGAGCCCTAAGATAGGCACCAGTCTGGTCTTGTATTGAGGTTACAATCCAAAGTCCTAGTTTTACATCCAAATACAAAATACAAACTCAAACTTCAAATACAAACCATTAGGACATTAGAAGTAGTTTTAGGATCAAAATCCTCTGTCACACAACTAAGCATAGGCCCAAAGCTGGCCCCTTTGCTCTTATTTCACAGTTTTGGTCTGCATAAGAGAGGATTTATCTGCTTTGTGTCAACATCCAAGCAAGTTCATGGATGCATTTCATGGATGTTGAATAGGGAATACCCCCCTTGGTTTGCAGAGCCTAAAGAAGAAGAGGAGATATTTATAGACTCTATCTCTTGTACTATTGGCCCTTGGGCCAAGAATCCCATTGATCAATGATGGCTACCTTGTAGGGATAACTGGGAAGCATCTAGTTTGGGAAAAACAACCAACAGGCACAAGGTGTGAGCTCATTGGAACCACTTGCCATGTCAGATTTGAAGAAGTTCACTATAGAACTAGTTCCCACTCCTTTACCAGATAATATTACTCATTTTCAGGTTTTTGAAGATGAAAAACATATCATTGATTTCCTCACATGTTCAGATGTGTTTGCTGCCCAAATAATTGATGAAGAAGATTTAGAACCAACTGAGATGGATTTAGAGGGTGTCCTAAACCTCAAGACCAATACCATTCCCTAAGGGATGGTGGAATTAAATATATTGTTTGATCAAGATCAACTGGGTACTAAAAAGAAGCAGGCTGATTTTGTTGGAGGTAAGTGTGACTCCCATAACCTGGGGACTGAAGATAATGTCAAAAATATTTTCATCGGTAAGGTCTACATGCCTGAAGAAAATGCAGGAATTATTCATGCTTTTACAAACTATCATGATGTCATTGCATGGAGTTACGAGGACCTTAAGACTTATGTTACTTCTATTATAACCCACACAACACCTTTGAAGCCTGGAGTTAAGCCATTTCGATAGAGACAAAGACCAGTCAATGCCCTCTTAGAGCCTTTGATTTTTTAGGAAGTCAAGAAGCTGTTGTCAACTAGAATCATATTTCCGGTGAGACACATATTTCCGGTGAGACACTCTACCTGGGTGGTGAATTTGGTTCTAGTATGAAAGAAGAATGGTGAGATCAGATTATGTGTTGATTTTAGGAACTTGAATAGAGCACCCGAAAAGGATAACTACCCACTACCATCCCTTGATGAGGTATTACAGATTGTTAATGGATCACAAATGATGTCGTTTCTAGATGGGTATTCAGGATATAATCAAGTAATGGTCAAATACGTTGACAGATTAAAGACCACTTTCACTTGCAGGTGGGGTATATATGCATACCGAATGATGCCATTTGGTTTGATTAATGTTGGAGCAACATTTTAGCGTGCCATGGACATCACTTTTAAAGGACTGGTGGGCAAATGCATAATTATTTACATGGATGATTTAACCATATTCTCCAAGAAAAGGAAAGATCATATTTTTGATTTAAGGAAAATACTTCAAGGTTGTAGAGATTAGGGAATTTCACTAAATCCCAAAAAGTCCATTTTTGGTGTGACTGAATGGAAGATGTTGGGTCACATAATTTCTAAAGAAGGTGTATCTATAGACCTTGACAGAGTCCAAGCCATTCTCAAGATCTAGCCTATGGAAAGCAAGAAGGAATTAAAGTCTTATTTTGGTAAGATCAACTTTGTTTGGTAGTTTATCACTTGTTTTGCTGAGATTGTTTGCCCATTGAATGCAATGTTGAAATAAGATGCTAAGATTGAATGGACACCAGAAGCCAAGGCAACCTTTGCATAAATCAAGCAATAGCAAATGCTCTAGTTTTGGTAAGTCCAAATTACACTCTTCTATTTTGCATATACTCCTTTGCTTCTGAACATACATGTGTAACCATGCTGACCTAGAAAAAGGGAATTGATGATGAACATCCTATTGCCTTTATGAGTACACCGCTAAAAGATGCAAAAATCAGATATCCAAATGAGGAGAAGCAAGCTTATGCACTAGTTAAGGCAGTCAAGAAATTATGTCACTATATCCTGAGGAGCAGAGTGACTTGTTATCACCTAGATTTGCACCCTTGCTATAGTTGTGAAACTTCAACAATCTAGAGTAACATGGGAATGATCTCAAAGTGTGGGACCTTGCGAAATGAGATTAGACCTCCAGAGAAGGCCGGCTTCCTTGACTGGATATCACCTAAAGCTACTAAATCTTCAGAGGAAAAGGGAGAAGGAAAGATTTTGAATAAAAAAATAAAAAAACATGAAAACTAAAAGTAAGGGTGATACACCAGACTGATTAAAAGAAACCTTCATGGAACTGAGGAGATGTACAACATAACTAGATACAGCAAGTAGACATACACAATTTCAAATAAATTCTAGCAGAGGTAAGAAACAGAATGATTGAGAGGAACAAAAATGTTCATAGATAGTCATATGCAGATTTACACTAAACTAAAAAATCAATGAAAGAGGCAAAATAACTTGCATATATTCAGTGGGAAGGCACGATTACAATAACAGAAAGCTTGAAAGCCAAAATTTTTTTTACCTTATTTACAACTTACAAATGCATATATATAGCATTTCAAAAATGCCCTAAGTCGGTTACAAAATTCGCTCTAGGAGCTGCCGCAGGAAAATATCTCCTTTGAATGATTGTCCACCTGCATCAGTTATGGCGTCAAATATCTGGAACTGGGCAGATAGAAGATATTTTTGGTCTTCAATGCAAGCTGCTGCATCATCGATCTGCACCTATGAATCGGTGGAAGATATTTTGGGCATGAATGCCAGCAGCTTCCATTACCTGCAGAAATGAATGCAACAAATATATGCATCCTGCCCTAAAAAGTCACTGAAATGTCCAGTCGCCCAAAATATACAAGGCCAAATCCAAAACTTGAAAGTGAAAATAATCACCTCAGAAGCCCGCCAAATGAAAGAGGAGGAAAAAACAAGCATTTTTGCCTCTTACAGCATGTCAAAATTCACCAGGATGAAGGAGATATAGGCAGTCAAAGTTTTGGTCAACTGCCTGTATATATCGCTTTGCATCTGTGTATATATTGCTTGAATTTGCCACCTGAATCAGCATCTAAAACCTTCTCTGCAACTCCTTTTGCATATGCTGAGTGCTTTGTATATCGGGCTATGAAATGTCTTTATATGTTCAAAAGTATGTCACCTCTTTGCATTTCGGATTTGTATATTTAAACATACAAGTGAAACATGCATACAAAACTTGCACATACAAACATACATCTGACCCCTTGTATCTCGCATTGTACATGACCTTTGTATGTGCGAACATACATACAAAAAAATTGCATCCGCACTTGTGTATGTTTCTTTGTATCTGCGACTTGTATATGCATACAATCTCGCCTTTGTATATGCAGGCCCCACCTATTGTATGTTAACTTTGTATCTTGCCTTGTATATCGAAACATACAAGCAGACGATACATGCAAAGCGCTTGTGCCTTGGTGGACCCCACCAGTTGTATCTCCTTTGTATCTGCAAACATACAAGCCGTAGACTCCAAAATGACCATTAGCTGTATTTGATTGCCCTATCGGGTCCAGCTTGTATCACCTTTCTTTGTATATTTCTTTGTATGTTCAAATATACAAAGCACTTATACATACAAGTCGCGGACTCGACACTTGAATTTGTTAGAATTAACTTCTAGGTCGGGTCTGGCTTGTATGTATCCCTTTGTATATAGGCTTGTATCTTGTCTTTGTATGTCACCGATATACAAACACCTTTGTATATTGTGGACCCTACCATTTTCATATTCGGCCTTTGTATATTCAAATGTATATTGCCGATATGCATTCTGCCTTGTACTTTCACGGGCCCCACCAAATGTATGTTGGCCCTGTACATTTTTCCTTGTATGTTTCGATTGTATGTTGGGAACATACAACGCAAAATATACATTATCTTTTGTTCATTGCATTGATGTACATCAACTATAGCTGATGCATATTATCTTTATATATCAGCCTTGCATGTTGGACTTGTATGTTGGTGATATACATTGCACTATACGTTCATACTTGTATGTCAACTTTGTATCTTAGGCAAAAGTCCTTTGTATGTCCTGCCAATATACATTGCAAAATGTACATTCATCCTTGTATGCTTGCCGATTGCATCTAGCCCTTTGCATATTGCGAATGTATGTTCCAAACATACAATGGCAAATGTATATGCGAATGTACATGCAAAAAATGCATATTGAAATACAAGCATGAAATTAAGGAATCCCAGCGATAGAAAATACTTGAAGTTAAAAGATTTCTGGGTTTTTCTGGGTTTTTTGCAAAGATTCTCAAGGTGAGATTTTTGGATTTTTTTTTATTACAAAACATAGCATGAGTATTTGGAAGATTTAAGCTTTGTATGGAAATTTTCCTAAGGATTTTCAAGGGAAATATAAGGTGAACTATTTAACTCTACATAGAGGAAAATGGGTCAACAATTTGGTGACTTTGATGGGATGTTTGCCTGCTAAACATGAGATCAGTGGCCTTATGCATCCATTGGGCATGGAGTCATACAGAGGTTGATAAAATAACTTGACAAACAATTCTGACTTTAGTAACTCAGCATATTAGCAGTGAAGGACATTCAAGACCAAACCAAGACAAAAATGTTGAAGGCAACCCCTCCAACTATGCTAGACAACACTTAGGGAAAACAAAAAGGGATCTAAACTATCATGCAACTGTTAGATCTAGGGCACACAACTGAGAGGGGGGGTGAATCAGTTGTACAAAAACTTGCTCTAATTCAAATGCTTAAATCCTCTTTGTTATTTAATAGCATATCAATTAATCACTCATGAAAGCATAAAGCATAAACACCAAAGCAGATACACATCAACACATGAGACACCAAGATTTTGACGTGGAAAACTCGGTCAAGGGAAAAACCACGGGGTGATTAACCCAAGGATTATTCTCTATTAGAAGAATAAGAAAAATAGATGGCACATGCCAATTAGGGCTCATTGCTCAAGCACACTACTCACAAGAGGCACACTGCCTACAAGAGACACACTATCTACAAAGTAACAAGTATTACAAACTTGAACTAGAGATTGACATCTTTACCATGCTTGGATCAGTTCCATTTAAGCCCAAAAACTCCTGCTCAGCCTTTCACACTTCTCTTCGCTATGCCACACTTATCTGCACCAAGACACACTACAAATTGAATTTATAATCCCTTATTTATACAAGGCATCGACATAGGAACACTCATCTAAGTCAGAAAACACCTATAAGAACATTCGCAAGACATGTAATATATCCAGTCAGCCAGTTTCAAGAAGAACACCAATATCCGTGGTTATTCTTCAAAAGCAAACTCTAATTTCAATGCGGATCACCGATAAGAATTGTACACGATCCAAAGATCACCAAAACCTTTCCTGAGTTATCAAGAACATCCGCATTTTATCAGCTTACTAGAATTCTTCTCTTCTTCATCTGGAACTTCAAGAACACAGTCTGTCATCACTGTCATAATGCAAAAGGTGCTTCCGGACCTCCAAACGATGAAAAAATCTAGTTGTCACTTCACACAAACTTCTTCAACACTCCCTCCAATCCGCAAAATGGGATAATGCAATTTCAGAGCTCACCGGACCAATCTGTGACACTCTGTCACCACTGAACATCTATCGAAACCAATTCTACTAGAGCAGTCATAACTTCTTCAGATCATTATGCGGACCTCTAAAAACTTGACTGGATCATCTCAAGACTCATATCTGCAAACCCTTTAAACTACATCTTCTGATCTTCATCTTATCTTGGACATTTACCTTAATGTCGTCATTGTTCTTCACTGTTCTTGATTGAGACTAATTTCCTCAATATCCTCAACACACAGCTCATCCAATCCTTCTCATTAATGCAATATGAGTATGTTGACATCAATGACAACACTGGTTATCCTCATACTTGCAACAATCTCCCCCTTTGTCATTGATGGCAACATATGATGTGAAAAACCATTAAGACAAGAACTTTTCCTTTCTGTCACAGCTCCCCTATCAATAACAACTCTTCACATGTCTTCACTTTCTTTACTGCTCCCCTTTTGATCATCAACCACTTGTTTTTCACATGTCTTTTCTCCCCGTTTGACATCAATGGAAAAGGACTCATACTTGCAATTCTAACACATCAGAATCATATTAGCTGCTCCCCCTGAGTAGCAGCTCCCCATCATCAATCCAGATCACAAGATATGACTATGATATCCACCAGACTGATGCACATCAGTGTATCCTAGTTCATCACCGGAGGGGCAATGACCCCTAACTTCTCCTTGAGATACTCAAAAGAGTCCTTGGGAAGAGGTTTAGTAAAAATATCTGCAAGCTGATCCTTCGAGGGCACATACTCCAATCTAACTTCACCCTTGTTCACTTGCTCTCTCAGAAAGTGAAACTTGATAGATATATGCTTAGTCTTAGAATGCAACACCAGATTCTTAGAAATATTTATTGCACTTGAATTATCACAGAAAATTGTGATAGGCTCCTCATATTCTACTTGAATATCTCTTAGCATCTGCTTCATCCACAAAAGTTGAGTGCAACTTCCTGCTGCTGCAATGTATTCTGCTTCAGTTGTAGACAGGGATATTGCCTCTTGTTTCTTGCTTAGCCAAGAAACCAACCTTTTTTCCAAAAAGAATACTCCACTTGTACTCTTCCTATCATCCACATCTCCTGCCCAATCTACATCTGTATATGCATGAAGAGAAAAATCATGATCTCTAGGATACCATAGGCCATACTCAATTGTTCCTTTTAAGTACCTAAAAATTCTTTTGATTGCCATGACATGAGATTCTCTGGGATCAGCCTAGAATCTTGCCACAAGACCAACAACCTGCATTATATTTGTTCTAGTCTGAGTCAGATACAATAATCCTCCAATCATTGATCTGTACTTGGTCTGATCTGTCTTAGGAGAGTCATCATCTTTGCTCAACTTACATCCGGTTGCCATGGGAGTGTTCATTGGCTTTGAATCTTCCATTCCAAATTTCTTCAACAATTCTTTCACATATTTGGTCTGAGAGATAAAGATTCCTTTCTTTGTCTGAGTAATTTGTAGACCCAAGAAGAAATTCATTTCACCGAGCATTGACATTTCAAACTCATTTTTCATTTGATTTGCAAAGGTTTTACACATATTGTCTCTTCCTCCAAAGATGATATCATCAACACATACTTCAACAATCAAGATATTTTCATGATCAATTTTGAAATATAGGTTACTATTAGCAGTACCTTTGTTGAAACCAATCTTCAAAAGATGTTTGTCCAGCCTCTCATACCATGCTCTTGGGGCTTGCTTTAGACCATACAGTGCCTTCTTTAATTTGCAGACCATATCACCATGCTCAGATAACTGAAATCCATCCGGTTGTTCAATGTACACCTCTTCTTCTAAGTCACCATTCAGGAAAGAAGATTTGACATCCATCTAATACACTTTGAAATCTTTGAAGGCAGCAAATGCAAGAAATAGTCTGACTGCTTCAATTCTTGCCATCGGAGCAAAGGTTTCCTCAAAATCAATCCCTTCTATTTGAGAGTAGCCTTTGCAGACTAATCGGGCTTTATTTCTGATTACTTCACCAACTTCATTTAGTTTGTTCTAGAAGACCCATTTGGTTCCAATCACATTCTTGTTTCTAGGTCTAGAAAAAAGATCCCAAGTGTGATTCTTCTCAATTTGCATCAACTCTTCCTCCATTGCTTTGGTCCAATTTTCATCATTGCAGGCTTCATTTATTATCTTAGGTTCAATCTTTGAAATCAGACAACATTCATCTAAATTTTGAGTAATTTTCGTTCTAGTTTGCACACCTTTGCTTTTGTCACCTATGATCTGATCTTCAAAGTGGTTCAGTCTTACATACCTTGGAACTTTGGGAGTTTCTTGCACTTGTGTTTCTTGATCAGCCTCATTCAGACCTATCTCTTCTTCCTGATTTACTAGATCAGTCTGAATCTGACTTTCAGGAGAGGATTACTAGAACACCATCTTGATCATCTTCATTATACTCATAAAATCTTGAGGGTTTTTCTATTCCCTCATCAACCTTCACATTTGTACTTTCTATCATCTTTCTTAGTCTCTTGTTATAACACCAGTATGCTTTGCTTTGAGTGGAGTAACCCAAGAATATTCCTTCATCACTTCTAGCATCAAACTTTCCTAGATCTTCATCTCTTTTAATGTAACATTTGCTACCAAATACTCTGAAATATCTCATAGTTGGAGTGATGCCAAACCAAAGTTCATAAGGAGTCTTACCGGTATTGCTTCTGATTTGAACTCAGTTGAGAGTGTAGACTGCAGTGCTGACAACTTCTTTCCAAAACATTTGGGGAACATTTGCTTCCATCATCATTGTCCTGGATGCTTCCTAGATGGTCCAGTTCTTTCTCTCAACTACTCCATTCTGCTGTGGAATCCTAGGGGCAGATAATTGTCTCTTTATACCATGCTTCTCACAAAAATCTATGAATTCACCGGATGTGAATTCACCACCTCTATCAGACCTCAGACATTTCAGTTTTAATCTAGTTTGATTCTCTACCATAGCCTGGAAGATTTTGAACTTCTCAAAAGCTTCTGATTTCTCTTTCAGAAAGGTAACCCACATCATCCGGGAATGATCATCAATCAGTAACATGAAATATCTATCACCTTGCATACTCTTGATTCTTGTCAGACCACATAGATCAGTATGAACTAATTCCAATAATCTGGTAGAGGACTGATCCTTGCTTTTGAATGAGACTCTGCTTTGTTTACCCAACTAACATTCTTTGCACAAATTGATTGTAGGTTTTACCAATTTTGGAAGATCTCTTATAGCCTGAGTATTGCTTATCTTGATGATGTTATCAAAATTTACATGACACATCCTTCTATGCCATAACCAACTCTGATCTTCTTCCTTGACTAACACTTGATTATAGCCAGAAAATCCATCAAGCAAGGAGAATCTTTCAGAACCAGCCACTACTTGTAGAATTTGCTCCATTGAGGGCAACGAGTAGTGGTCTTTTAGGGAGGCTCTATTGAGGTCTTTGAAGTCAACACACAGTCTGATCTCTCCATTCTTTTTTCTCACAGGGACAAGGTTGGAGACCCAAGAAGTATGCTTGATTAGAAAAATGATCTTTCCCTCTATTAGCTTAGTCAATTCTTTAATCATCATGGGCTCCAGCTTCAGGTTTAGAGGTCTTTGCTTCTGCCTCATAGGTTTTGTGCCTAGTTCTAATTCTATGGTATGCTTGGCAATATGAGGGTCAAACCCCTTTAGGTCTGAATAATCCCAAGCAAACACATCTTCAAACTCTTGACAAAGAGCAATAAAAGCTCTTCTATCCTCAGGTGAACAGATTTTCCCAATTTTGAGAAGCTTACCTTTGAATATTTCTAGCTCCTCATAATGCTCCTCTTTAACCTGCATGCTGGTTTTGCTTTTCTTTAGCTAATCATCAGTCCCAAAAATGGATTCCAAGGTTACCAATCCCTTGGGCAGCTTGTTTGTTCTTAACTGAATAACTTGACCATCCTCATATTGATGTTTGAGTTTATCCTGATTCATCATGGAAAACTCATCCTCCTCTAACAGGAAACACAAGATCTACTCATCACTTTCAAAAACCTGCCAATAAATATTATTGTCAAGGATAGAAGGCTTGTCCACTATTTTTACATGGGGCTGCATCTTCTCCATTTGAATATCACTGGGGATATCAAACTGGGCCCCAATTGCAGCTAACCTATCTGCATAATAGTTCTGACTTCTTGGAATAGAGATCAGATTGAAAGCTTCAAACTCTTCAATCATATCCCATACCCTATGTTTGTAGCATTTCAAAGTATCATTTTTTGTAACATGCAGCCCTCTCACCTGATTTACAATGAGTTCACTGTCACCATAGACCCACAAACAACCAATTTTCCTCTTTCTTGCCCACTACAAACCTTGGATTAAGCCCTCATACTCAATAGTGTTATTTGTACAGGAGAAGGCAAAACGGAAAGAAGAATAATATTTTTCACCTTGTGGAGACACAAGCATTGCACCACCACCAGATCCATTCCTATTCCTTGAGCCATCAAAGTACATTTTCCATACTTCATTTTGCTGCTCTGTCTGTTGTTCTGTATCCTTTACCAGATTTGGAATTATTGTTTCAGGGTCATGTAGTATGTAAATTCCCATACCAGTTTCTTGGATGTGTCCCTCAGGATCATCAACAACATTTTATGAGGCCCACTCCTTTAATAGCACCTCTGGTATACTTTCAGCTTGTAACTCTTGAGCAGCTACAAGCTTAGGATCATCAAAAAATAATGTAATTTGTATTAACAACACTTGGAACATAAGGCTCTATGTGATGATTTGAAAGCAATTCAGATTTTAGGGTTACTTTTGTGCCATATCTGGTCCTAAAAAACATGTGAGACCAATCCGAGGATACATATCCTCCTATTTTGGCTGTGAATTCTCTTGACAAACATATGGCAAAATAGGGAGGTAAGTCTATAATAAATTCCTCCTGGGAAATGGAAACATTTGGACAAGTGTGTAGAGTGAGGCCTAGGCCTTTGATCACACCCATAATATTAATAGTTGTGCCATCTAACTGAAGTACACCCTTCTCAAGGGGTTGGTATTTCAACCCTAATTGATCTGCAATTTGTTTTGGCATCACAGAACTACTTGCACCACTATCCACCATACAGTTATGTACTAACTTGTCTCCAATTATCAATGACACACAAAATGGGAGTGGTTTGGCATTTTTGTTTGGCTGTTTGTTGTTATCCTGGGATGAATTGGTAAGGACAACCCTATTTGGGTCAGCAGTTGTATCATTGGGCACTTTTAAATCGAACAAGGCATATTGCAATATGTCCTTTTAGCCTGGGATGGCTAGAGAATCCCACATAAACATTGTCACATTCATCTTCTTCATATTTTCAATAATATTGAAAGGTGGAGTGAGAATTACCTTTTGTTGTGACTTTGTAGCAACAGTATCAGCCTGTAAATGAGGCATTTCCCTTGTTGTTGATGTATTTCTTAGAAAAATATGGGGAATACGGGATGTAGAAGCACCAGCATGTCCTTTCTCTTTATTTGTTGTTTCATCTACTTCGTAACCCCTCTTCTTGGCTCTTGTATTGGCTGCAATTAGAGTATTATAGCTGTTTACACCACAGAATTCACCTTCTTGCCAATTTATGAAGGTAGAATCATTTTGAGGCTAGTCCTGCTATTGCATAGCCCCATCATGAGGTGTATTTGGATGAGAGACTGCAATATTCTGTACCATCAGGGCCTGATTTATAACCCCATTCGAGTAGGTTGCCTGATTGTGTGGCTGATTGCATGGAAAACACCATTCATATTCAGCTGCAAGGTTATTCTGAACAGGAACAAGGTCCTTGACAACATTAATGGGCACCAGATTATAAGGCTGAAAAGACCTCTGATTCATGTTTTGCCTGGTACCCTGGTAATTGCTTTTATAAGGTGGCCTGTTAGCTTGATATGGTTGGTTCTGCCCTTGATAAGGCTAATTTTGCCCTTGACTGGGTTACTGATAAGGCTGTCTATTCTGGGACTGCTGCTTTTTTATGTTTACTAACTCATTTCCAAAGGTTTGTAGGATATTCTCTATTTTTTGTTGGCTATTTTTAATATCTTTTAACTCTTGGGATGAGCTAGAAGTAGCACTTTTAGAATTGATAGTATTTGGCAATGCTGCTATAGTGGGTAAAGGGGCAAAATATGGAATTGGTAATGGCATTGAAGCTTGAATCTCGGGGAAGATGGGCATTGGTGGTCTAGGTGCTATTTTTCTAGCTTGAATCAGGCTATTCTCTGCTCTAATAGCTATTTCATATGCATCAGGTAAACTAGTACCTCCTAATGATTGTATCATCACTGAAATATCACTATTTGGGGCTTTTAAAAAACACAGAAAAGCATATTCAACTGGAGACCTTACCATGGCAGGAATTCTATCCCATGTCTTCTGAAATCTGAAGTTGAAATCCATCATTTGCTCCTGGGGAGCTCTCTTTATTGTAGTCATCTGTTCAACCAGTGACAAGTTGTCTGGTTTGCACTGGTAAACTCCTAAACTATTGCAATGCTTTTCCCTTGAAAGAGGCAACTAGCAATCTGATGGCTACATTCTCCTGGGTCACATGATGAACCCCACATAGAGAAGCCACGTCTCTAATGTGCTCTATAGGGGTAGTTTGATTCTCCCCTATGAAATAAGGCAGACTCTTCAAAGCTGCCATAGGTATAACGTCATGTACTGTCAAGTTCAATGGGCTGCCCCCATCAAAAGCCACAAATGGCTGATTCCTTGCCATTTGAACAGCTAGGGGTAGGATTACTTGAGTTGATGTAGGAACTATAGGTGTAACCGACCAGAAATTTGGTGGAGTTGATTGTACTCTTTTAGAGACCGGAGTCCTTACTACAACTCTACTCCGTCTTCTAGGTGGTGACAATTGCAAATAGTCAAATGAGCTTGAACTTCGAGTTTGAATCTTTCTCATATAATGTAACAACATAACTAATCTGCTTGTCTTTCCTCAGTATGAGTCGCAAGATATGCAAGTTCTAACCTCTCATAGGTTTGAAAATCATTGGCTGCACATCAAAGCCAACAATAAGAGATAGTATTTTGATTACTTTCTAACTCTCGAGTCCCATCGAGTGTGCCATAAGTTGTTATCACCCAGATTTGCACCCTTGCTGCAGTTGTGAAACTTCAGCAATATGGAGTAACATGGGAATGATCTTGAAGTGTGGGACCTGGCAAAATGAGATTAGACCTCTGGAGAAGGCTAGCTTCCTTGACTGGATATCACCTAAAGCTACTAAATCTTCAGAGGAAAAGGGAGAAGGAAAGATTTTGAATAAAGAAATAAAAAAAACAAGAAAAATGAAAGTAAGGGTGATGCACCAGACTAATTAAAAGAAACCTTCATGGAACTAAGGAGATGCACAACATAACTAGATACAGCAAGTAGACATACACAATTTCAAATAAATTCTAGCAGAGGTAAGAAACAGAATGATTGAGAGGAACAAAAATGTTCACAGACAGTCATATGCAGATTTACACTAAACTAAAAAATTAGTGAAAGAGGCAAAATAACTTGCATATATTCAGTGGGAAGGCACGGTTACAGTAACAGAAAGCTTGAAAGCCAAATTTTTTTTTAACCTTATTTACAACTTACAAATGCATATATATAGCATTTCAAAAATGCCCTAAGTTAGTTACAAAATTTGCTCTAGGAGCTGTAGTAGGAAAATATCTCCTTTGAATGACTATCCACCTGCATCAGTTATGGCATCAAATATTTGGAACTGGGCAGATAGAAGATATTTTTGGCCTTCAATGCAAGCTGCTGCATCATCGATCTGCACCTATGAATCGGTGGAAGATATTTTGGGCATGAATGCTAGCAGCTTCCATTACCTGCAGAAATGAATGCAACAAATATCTGCATCCTGCCCCAAAAAGTCACTGAAACGTCCAGTCACCCTGAATATACAAGGCCAGATCCAAAACTTGAAAGTGAAAATAATCACCTCAGAAGCCCGCCAAATGAAATAAGAGGCAAAAACAAGCATTTTTGCCTCTTGCAGCATGTCAAAATTCGCCAGGATGAAGGAGATACAAGTGGTCAAAGTTTTGGTCAACCGCCTGTCTATATCACGTTGCATTTGTGTATATATCGCTTGAATTTGCCACCTGAATCAGCATCTAAAACCTTCTCTACAACTCCTTTTGCATATGCCGAGCGCTTTGTATATCAGGCTATGAAATGTCTTTGTATGTTCAAAAGTATGTCACCTCTTTGCATTTCGGATTTGTATATTTAAACATACAAGTGAAACATGCATACAAAACTTGCACATACAAACATGCATATGACCCCTTGTATCTCGCATTGTCCATGACCTTTGTATGTGTGAACATACATACAAAAAACTTGCATCTGCACCTGTGTATGTTTCTTTGTATCTACGACTTGTATATGCATATAATCGCCTTTGTATATGCGGGCCCCACCTATTGTATGTTAACTTTGTATCTTGCCTTGTATATCGAAACATACAAGCAGAAGATACATGCAAAGCGCTTGTACCTTGACGGACCCCACTAGTTGTATCTCCTTTGTATCTGCAAACATACAAGCCCGGACTCCAAAATGACCATTAGCTGTATCTGATTGCCTTGTCGAGTCCGGCTTGTATCATCTTTCTTTGTATATTTCTTTGTATGTTCAAATATACAAAGCACTTATACATACAAGCTGCAGACTCGACACTTGAATTTGTCAGAATTAACTTCTGGGTCGGGTCTGGCTTGTATGTATCCCTTTGTATATAGGCTTGTATCTTTTCTTTGTATGTCGCTGATATACAAACTCCTTTGTATATCCTGGACCCCACCATTTGCACATTCGGCCTTTGTATATTCAAATGTATATTGCCGATATGCATTTTGCCTTGTACTTTCGCGGGCCCCACCAAATGTATGTCGGCCCTATAGATTTTTCCTTGTATGTTTCGATTGTATGTTGAGACCATACAATGCAAAATATACATTCTCTTTTGTTCATTACGCTGATGTACATCAACTGTAGCCGATGCATATTATCTTTGTATATCAGCCTTGCATGTTGGACTTATATGTTGGCGATATATATTCCACTGTACATTCCCACTTGTATGTCAACTTTGTATCTTAGGCGAAAGTCCTTTGTATGTCCTGCCAATATAAATTGCAAAAAGTACATTCTTCCTTGTATGCTTGCCAATTGCATCTAGCCCTTTGCATATTACGAATGTATGTTCCAAACATACAATGGTGAATGTATATGCGAATGTACATTCAAAAAATGCATATTGAAATACAAGCATGAAACTAAGAAATCCCAGCAATAGAAAATACTTGAAGTTAAAAGATTTCTGGGTTTTTCTGGGTTTTTTGCAAAGATTTTTGTGGTCAGATTTTTGGGATTTTTTTAAACAAAACATAGCATGAGTATTTGGAAGATTTAAGTTTTGTATGGACATTTTCCTAAAGATTTTCAAGGGAAATACAAGGTGAACTATTTAACTCTGCATAGAGGAAAATGGGTCAACATGACTACTATAGTCCTAGATGCTGCAGTTAAGGCATTGTTTATGCAGAATGAACTGGGGGAAAGAAGAGGAAAATGGGTCACAATATTGCAAGAATTTGATTTAGAGATACAACTAATGAAATTGGTAAGAGGACAGGCACTTACAAGAACAATGGAAGAGATAGATCCAGGACTAGTTTCTCAATAGTATGTGTTGGAAGGTATTTCACAAGATGATTGGTATGGAGATATTTTATTCTATCGCCTTAATCAATGATGTCCACCATATTTGAATTCAGTTCAAAGAAGAGCATTGAGGCTAAAAAGCAACAATTTCATTGTCAAAGGATTAATTTTATACAAGAAATATCATGAAGGGATCTATCTAAGGTGCTTGGACAAAATAGAAGTAGCACAAGTTTTGGTTAGTTTTCATGAGAATTTCAGGACAGGCCATGGTTTTGGGCAGTCTACTGCGAATTGAATTCTTTGGGATGGATATTACTAGCCTACTTTGTTTAAGGATTCTTATGTGAATGTTTGAACCACCATATTTTTTAGATTACTACCTCAAGAGAGAGAGAGAAATGCTTCTATGCCTTTGCAACCAGTGGTGGAGGTATGCCCATTCACACAATGGGGACTCGATTTCATTAGTATGATCAATCCACCTTCTTTTGCAGACCACGGGTATATTCTAACTGCTACTGAGTATTGGACTAGATGGTCTGAAGCATAGGCTTGTAAGCATTGCACAACTTAGGTAGTAATCAAATTCATTGAAGAACATATCATCACGAGGTTTGGTTGTCCCTTTTCTCTTGTTTGTGATAATGGTCCAGCATTTGCATCTTTATGTTTTTCAAATTGGGCATTTGATTATGGTATTGTGTTAAAATTTTCATCTAAATATTAACCTCAAGGCAATGGAGTCATTGAATCCACCAATAAAAACTTACTTGAGGTCATCAAAAGATTGCTTGATAAAAACCCCAAAGAATGGCATACCTAGCTTAGGTTTGCTTTGTGGGCAGATAGGATTAGACATTAGGCTTCCTTAGGAACCTTGCCTTATCATTTGGTTTATGGCCTAGAACCTATGTTCCTTATCCACTTGAGAATACCTGTGCTATAGTTCATGAAAGACTATTTAGAGTCTAATGATAAAACATCAGCCCGCCTAACTTAGCTACTACATTTGGAAGAAAAACGTGATGCTGCAATTGAAAACTTTGCTAAACACCAAGGTATAGTGAAATGA
This sequence comes from Cunninghamia lanceolata, assembly GCA_027924645.1. NCBI lineage: Eukaryota > Viridiplantae > Streptophyta > Pinopsida > Cupressales > Cupressaceae > Cunninghamia > Cunninghamia lanceolata. The sequence goes on from BSBN01000250.1 coordinate 1,002,814, forward strand.
TGGTTTGTCAAGAGGGCCAAAGTGAAGGCCTTCCTCATCTCAGATTTGGTGCTATATTGGGATAAGTCTCATGAGAAGAAAGGTGAACATGGAAAGTTTGACAAACTCTGGTTAGGTCCCTACCAAATAGATGAAATCTTAGGGGACAACACGTATAGATTAAAGAATCTTACTAGTGAGGAACTCCCACTACCTATTAATGGGTAGTTCCTAAAGCACTATTTTCAAGCCTAGAAGGCATATCTACCTTCTTTTGTGTACATAGTTTATCTTTTCTATTCTTGCTTGCTTTTGGTTTTGCTTTATTTAGGTTAGTTTCTTTTGTTTGCTTTGCTTTTTCTTTTGCTCCTATTTTTTAGGGGTCCTCCATTTTTTGAATAAGGTGGCAACTATGTAATCCTCCAAAAGGTTCTCTTTGGGTTAATAATCTTTCTCTTTGGGTTAATAATCTAAGGATTTCTTTGAGAAACTTTGGTTTTCCACTTGGGTCTTCTTGTAGATTCTATTGTTATTAGTAGGTGATATGATGCTTGTTCATGGGAAAGGAGTCAATAGTTTGGTTCACTAGAAATATTTTCTAGTCCAATATCTCTCACATCTTTAATAAACCTAAAGCTTATAAAGGAATCTTGGTGATCTTGGGTTAAGTGAAAAATCTACAAGCTCACCTTTGCCACCACTATGATTCCCAACCCAAAAAAGTTGAACCAATCCGTAGCCCATGTGATATTTATCATGTGCTGCAAGGGTATCCGGTATTTCTTAATACTCATATCAAGAGCTAAGCTCAATGAATTGTCAAATAAATACTCTGCCAAAGCAATACTTCCTAATATTCTCAAAATATCATTCAATCAGCTGGAGGATTCAAGAAACTCTATCAGGGGCTATGGATGCCTAACAGGTAGTAGAGAAATGTTTGAGTGGAATCATAGAGACAACCTCGTCATGACTATAGACACTTGACTAGCAGTGAGGCAATGTCCAAGGTAGTTCATGAGGTGAGTATCATTACGTAGCTTAATGCAAGTGAGCCTTGATGATCTTAGTTAAAGAAGGATGGGAATGAATGCAACTGCACATGCTTAGACTTTTAGGATATGGATGGTGATGCTGAGTTATTGATCTCTACTCCTTTGATCTGGTATCATGTTGGATAGTTTAATAAGTGGGAAACATAGAGATCTTGGGTTCAATACTGTCGTTTATCTTTGAAATGCTCTAGAGCATTTCCCCAGTAGAGTCACCATTTGTTGTGCCTTGCACACATACCCCATTTTACCAAATGGAGACCCCCTTTTTTGTTTTACTTTTGGCTTGGTCTAGGTCTTAGTAGTTTTGCTTGAGAGAAGATGATGTCTTGATGATTTGATACCTTTTGCATATGCTTGGGTGAAATTGGATAAGTTTGGATGAGTTGACCCTATTTGATCCCCTTTGATGATTAGATTGGAATGACTAAAGTGCACTAAGTCTCAAAATTAGTTTCCTTAGTGAATTTTGCGCTAAAAATGGCCTTTACTGCACTTGGCACTAATATCCTATCCTACTAGATATTAGCGTTGGTTCCCTCACACACCATTCTGCACTAAAATCATTGTCAACAGAATTTGTGCTAAAAGCCACCTCAATAGGACATATCCCAAGGCCCTGAAAAGCCCCACTTTTCTCATTGGTGGTCAAAATCCTACAGAGTGCGCCACAGGCTGTCTACATACATTACATTTATGGCAGATTTCAAGGGTTATAAAATGGTTTAAAATCTTCAATTTTTCATCATTTGAACTCACAATCTCTTCAGTGATTGAGCTTAGGATCTGTCATCTTTCTTGTTGTAGAATCCCTTGGCTGTTTGCATTGATTGTGAACATGTTCATTGGTGGCAAGTTGATTTCCTTCACTACGACTGTGTGTTCACAAGTCGGAGGGTTTTTGTCTTCTCCTTGGCATTCAATTTTTGATTGCACTATTGTTTTACTTTAGGGATGGAGAATGCATTAAGTTGTGTGAAATTAGGTAATAGGGCATGCTAGAAATCTTTAGGTTTATGGTGTTGTAGACCAATTTCTCCATAGTTGCCATCCCCTAGGGTTCCAAAATAAGGGTCTTATCAAAGTAGAAAGAAATGTGTATTCCCTTTGGTAATTGAGATTGTTATGTAATTTGCCTTAGGTTTTTCTCCTTTTCGAAGAGCTAGAATCTTTACTGCCAAAGTCAAATTAACTTCAAACCTTTGAAAACATCATGTGCACTAAAATCTCATTCAACTGAATATGTTCAAGACACTAAAATTTCCCCGCTAAATCTTTCTAAGGACCTTGCGCTAAAAGGGCTGTGAAGCAGACATATCCTGAAGGGCTGAAAGAGCCCCCTATCCATCATCCTGCAAAATCCCCACTGACAAAGGTTCAAAATGATTAACAAGGCTTTGCACTAAAAAATGCATCCATAGGATATATTTGGCAACACTTAAAAACCACATTATCTGGTTGCCCTTGAAATCTTCACTAAAAGCCTTTGGAAGGGTCAGTGCTAAAATATGGTCTTACTACATATATCCACTAGGCCTCGAAAACTGTGCTATCTAGTTGCTGTTGAAATCCCCGTTGAGTTGCCAATCCCTCAATATTTCACACTAGTGCTAAAATAGAACTCTACTGCATATATCCAGTAGGAGCCAAAACCTACACAAATCCTGTTGGCATAAAAATCCGCACTTATCCTATTAACCTCAAAATACCCGCTTTTCCTCCAAATGAATTCCCAGAGGTATTTTAAAGGTATTGGGGGGATTTAATCAATGAACTTAAATTTTAGTTGCATATTATTTTGTCTTGTTCATTTGATCACTTGAGAATTGAAGGAATTTGTGCATTAATTTGGTAGTATTTTCTATGATATGCAGTAGAGGGAAAAAAGCCCGCTAGGCTATTTCATTTTATTCTAGCTCATAGTTTGGATTGATGAAGCATTAAGGAGTATAATTTAATGAACATTTTATGTTTTGTTGAATGAAATAGTGGGTTCTAAGTTGAAAAACAAGGATTTATTAGGTATTCTGGCCATACATCTTGCAGGGGGATAAATCCCTGCCTTTTGATCTAGGAGCCTGATTTAAAGATTACATTGAATACACACCAATGATGCATGTTTCTTAACATTTCTAAACTATTAAACATTGTGAAACATAGGTCTAGACCAGTAGGATAGCAACTTTGAAAGGGTTATTCATTAGGTTTCTATCCTGTAGGATAGATGACTTCCCAAGAAACAAACATGAAGTATGAGTTTAAAGGGATCCCTCCTGCTAAAAAAATCACATCTGCATGGAATAACATAGGGGGCACAGATCTTGGTCACATTGATATAGAAGAATTTAAACTGAGGAGCTTTGGACCTAATCCTACAAACTGGACTCAAAAGATCAGGGATAATGGCATTGCTCAAGTTGTTGCCTTTCCAACTTCTGTTCAATGTCTAGAGTTGATTGTAGCTTGTGTAGACATATATCACCAACCATCAAGGATAGTGGTCACTCAGGATGGTTGGGTATTGGAAAATTATAGTGCATTGGCTTTGGCTGAGGCTTTTGGCATCCCTCCTTTCCCAACTTTGTGAGTAATGCAGAAGGATGAGGATCAGAAGATGTACAATCAAAACCCAAGGGCTTGTAGAAAGATAATGAATGATAGATGGATGAAGAACAGATCAACTGCTCTATCCACGCTTCCTCATGTACTTTATAAGAGTGATTTCAAAGAGGAGATAGGAGATACGGTCACTCTCCTGATTAGAATTATGGGATTGGCTTCTACCTCCACTTTTGAAGGTTGGATGTTTCTATATGTTGAAGAGATATTACATGAGGATAAGAAAATCCACTGGTCCCAAATTTTAAGTGACAAAATCCATGAGAATTTTGTGGCTTTCAAAGATGACAAGATATTAAAATGGACCTGTTATGTTGTATACATGTTAGCAAGAAGCTTTGTTTATCCTGGGTTGTCTAGACTAGGAAAAGTTGGTAATATGAATGTTATCCTTAGGTAGAGATTACTTAATCATTGGTGCATTTCAGAAGAGTTAATGATGCATTTACTATGCACATTACAAGGCTATTGCAGGGAGATATGTCAATAAGATTATCTTTGGAGGCTGCTAATGTGGTACAAACTTATGGCAAATGGTACATTCAGTTTCCAAAGTTTACTTATATCAAGATTCAAGGTTTCATAGGGGCACCTTATAAATTGCTAAGGTATCCAATTGACAAGGAGTGCTTCTAGAATTGACAAGACAATTGCATACTTGTGCTGGGAATCTGAAGCATCTACATAGAGCCTCTATCAAATGTCCCATACTTCTAGGAAGAGGTCTGTTTTCTTATGTCACTATTGGATCGACTGAATATTCAGACACTAAGCTTCAGTTGTTGAATATGAATTACTATCAGAGGAGAAGTTATTTTGATCCATTTGGAGTGGTTGAGAGGCATATTAGCAAAAGTCCATTTCACAAAGAACACCTTTAGGACTTCTAGGCTAATTGCTCAGATGAACATGAAGTCATGAGGAGGAAAAATTGTAGGTTGTCTTTGGATTTCATAAAGAGATTTAACATTATTATAGAACTTGATCAACTAGTGGATGATGACAATGTAGTGCAGTGAGGACCATGGGAGACACTTTTTGGATAGCCTACCCCTCTGCTAAATTGGGTAGATGTAGAAGAGAGCTCATTGGATGAGGTTATGAAGCAAGCCATTAGATTTAGTAGAAATTGGGTCAAAAACCATATTGCAGTTATGACACAAGAAGGAGTGGTTCTCACCTATACTTAGCAGCAACAAGATAGAGCTAGTGATGATGAATTAGATGAGCCTATAGAGGTAGAAGAAGAAGTGGAGAAAGAGGTTGCAAGAGGAGATGTTTTAGAAGTGGACAGTGAAGCAACATAGGAAGATCTCCCTCTCGTTGGTAAAGGAAAATCTAAAGTGAATAAGGATCCTTCTAAGCAGCAAAAGAAAGATAATCCACCTATTGTTAGAACTAGATATTTAGGAAAGAGGGATATGCCCAGTGGAAAAAAAGATTCTTCCAAGGCTAAGAAAGTAAAGAAGCAACATAGTGTAACTGTACCCATTCCTTCCACAAGTACTATAACACCTCTTGTTACTTCTACTGCCCCAACTCAAACTATTGGTGTTGATACCTTTTCCTCTACCATGTCAAGCATCACACCTCCTATTTCTTCCAGTGTCCCTGTATTGTCCTCACCCTCTATGTTTGAGGCACTTGTATCTTCCTCCCTTCCTCCATCCATTACATCTTCTACCAATCCATCCATCTCTTCTTTAACATCCTTAGCCTCCATTTCCATTCCTTCCATCTCTTCCACCCTATCCTCCCCTTTTATCTTTTCATCCATAAGTGTTTCTCTTCCACCTTTATCCACTTTCTCTTTCTTAACTCCCATTTCTACCATCTTGGCACCACCTTCCTTCTCCCTACCAGCCCTAAGTCTAACCACCCCACTTGTTATTTCCTCCATTCTCTCATCTCCTTCCCTTCCTCCCTTAGGTTTTGCATCATTTGCAAACCTATCTCGGATACATTTGTCTCCTTCTGCCACTAGTTCTTTTGCCATCATTAACAGTTCACTAGCCCGTCTATTCAATGATTCCAAAGAAGTGCCTATGCCAGCCCCTCTTCAAATCCCTTTGCTGACTAGGATCAAGAAAGTATGTGCTAAACTAAATGTTGTATCTGAAAAGGAGGTAGAAATTGAAGATGTAACTAATGACCCTCCTACGGATCCCAACACTATTAAAGTAGTGAACTTGGAAGATAGCCCTTCCAAAGAGCTGGCAGCTGACTCAGTGTTGGATATTTCTCAAAATATGGTGACTAAAAATCTACAACAAATAACTCAACTAGAGTCTCCTCTTATAATAGATGAAGTGGTTGATAAAGATGGACAAAAGGATGAGAATATAGATCAAGGTTTTGGTTCATAGAGACCTATTGATTTAGATTCTTTCAAAGGATGATAGCCACAATTGCCCCCCAAAACATTCCTCGGTAGCTCTTGAGTGGCTCCAACAAAGATTAAATAATCAACCTTCAAAGGTTGAGGTAGTTGAGTTGAGTTTGGATTAATTTTTGGCGAGAATAGAGAAATCTAAGAAGCAGAAGAAGGCAAAGGTTCAACCAAGGATATACAAAGATGCTTTTGGTTCTTGTATTGCCGAAATAGCCATTCCTCCAGAGTAGGCCAACAAAGAAGACACTAGGCCTGAAGATTGCACTGTCATGTATCTCAACTTAGGTCCAGTGTCCAAGGCCCAAGTGGTAGAAGAATTCAAAGACTCAGTGTCCAACATTCTTGATAGAATAAGTAAAGATGAGCTCACTAAGCAGTAGTTGAAACAACAAAATGAGGAACTGAGGGCCTATATCAGATACTTACTAAAGCCTTCCCATTCTGATAGTGGAGCATCTACAACACCTTCTCTCCTTTCAAAGCAAGAGTTAGAAGATTTTGACAACATTAGATCTGCTACTTCAGCAATAGAGAAATGGTACCATAAAGTATACAAGGAAGGTGTTGATAACTGAGAGGGGGGGGTGAATCAGTTATCCTAATTATTTCTCTTATTGAACTTTCCTTTTAATTGAAGCAGCATAAAATCAAACACAAAACATTAACCATGAAATAAGAAACACATGACACAGTATTTTTGACGTGGAAACCCTGTTAAGGGAGAAAACCACGGGGTGATTAACCCAAGAATTATTCTCTGTTAGAAGAATAGGAAATTACAAAAATGGCACTTGCCAATTAGGGCTCACTGCCCGAGCACACTGCTCACAAGAGGCTCACTGCCTACAAGAAGACACACTGTCTTACAAAGTGATAAGAATCACAGTCTTGAACTGATTGGAAGCATCTGCATATGCTGGAGTTCAGTTCCGGTTAGGTTCAGTATACTGATCTGCTGCACTTCATCTTTCCTCTGTTCTTTAGTCTGCTATCCTTTCACATACCGGATCTTTCTTGCTACTTCTGCTCTACTCTGGACTTGTTCGCATATCCTTTCACACATTTCACACACTTTACAACTAAATCCATCCTCTATATATATCCGCACAAGTAATTTCATCACCTTTCTAGTCGGCATCCGGAACAGTCTAGTTTCTTACAAACTTAGTTCTGTCGGCTGAATCCTTGCTCACCAAGCAATGCGGATCAAGCATATACTTGTAGATATCATCAATTATGTCGGCCAAACATGATTCATGCCTCCGCAACCTTTATCATCATCTGTAACACATCCGGAAAGTAGTCTGATACTCTGTCAGTCAGTTCTTCCTCTGTTTTCACTGTCTCTCAGGAATCCGGTACTCAACTATTCATATCTTTTTCCTTGTCCATCTCCGGAGGCTAAATCCTTGGAATATACTACTCAAGATAGTCCTCTTGACTTTCCCAGATCCGCACTGTGCCAAGACACTTCCTCTGAGAGATCCGGACCAATCTGTTGGACCTTGCCACATGCTCTGTTCTTGTTCACCGGACCACAACAATCTTCAATCTGACTTCTGGTAGAGATATATCATGACTTGCGGATATGTGGGATGACCTTTGTTGCCATCAATGACAACAACCATGAATCCATATAGTGTCTCTTGCCAACAATCTCCCCCTTTGGCATTGATGGCAACACTTAGTGAAAAATGACTAAGTGTTTACACTATGCTCCCCCTTTGCTGATGCTCTGTCTTTATATACAATTTCCAGAACTCCCCCTGAGTTGGATTCCTCATTTTTCACTGCTCCTCACTCCCCCTTTGACATCAATGGCAAAGGGTAGGGTCCGCACACCAAAATTTTCAAAAATTTTCTATATATAGCCGCATATTTACATACTCACATATACTGCAGAATGTCTGCAAAGGATGTCTGCAGTTGAACCATTTCAGTAGCCCAACTTAGCTTCATTCTGTCCAAGATTGAAATGTGACCACTCAACAAAAATGCAAAAGCTTCTGCCCGCCTGAGATCTGTCGGATCTTTTGTATGGGCGGTGGTCTGGGCATCACTGATGGCCTCATGCATAGTTTCCAACTTAGGGACTATAATCCTTCTAAGTTCTCCCATCCGGTTGGTAATGTTCTTCCTCTCCTTCTCAAGATTCTTTATTTCATTCAAGACTGCAATAGTCTGACATTCTTGATTTATTATAGAGGAAGAGAGAGGATCAAAACTTTGAGATAAGCTTTGAAGCTTGTCCTGTTCCTCTTTTATTTTCTTGTCAATTGCTGCTGTTGCCTTTGACCAAGATATACAAAATTTGTAGATGTCACCGCCATCCTTAAGAGCATTTTCTAAGCTCTTTATTCCAATGCTTACAATCTTCCTATCCTTAGAGATTAATTCTAATATTTCAGAAAATCTCTTATCCAAAAATTCCTTCCGGACCTTTTCTTCAGCTGATTTTTCTAGAGAATTAAAATGTGTATCAATACTGCTGACTAAGGTTTTTAGATTACCGGAAGTGGAGGCTGTCGGATCTATCTGGATTGATGGCATGATCTTTACAAGTACTCCGGAAGCAGCCTCTATCAACTCACAGTCTTCCATATGAGACTTCAGGAGCTTTTCATTTGCCTTGGCATTTGCAAATGAAGCTATCTTCATTGTTTGTACCGGAGAGAGAGAGTCAAAATCAAATGGACCTTTTAGAAGCTCCGGTTCATCAATCTCTAGAGTTTCTTTGCTCAAAAATTGTTGAACAGTTTGTGCAGTGTCTCTTGCCGGAGACAGATGTTTCTTTTCTTCTGCAGTCTTAGAACTGTCAACCTCTTTGTCTGTCACCACTGCTTCCTTCTCCTGCAATTGCTCTTCTTCTTTGGATCCGGAGACTGTAGGGGAAACCGGAGGAGAGATGCTTGCTTGTTCATGGGCCACTTCTTCTGGAGCAGAGGGTCCCAAGTCCTCACTTGTCTGTTCAGGGCTTACTTCTTCCGGAACAGAAGATTCCAAATCAGCAGCTGTTTCTGCACCTAAGTCCTCTACAACAGGAAGATTGAACCTTTTGAAGGCCTTCCGGAGGATCTCTTCTGTCTCTTGTGCCACTTTGTCAGTCTCACCAAGCATGAGCTGATTCATCCTGGCTTTACTTCTGAACTCATCTCTGCAGTCCTTGAAGATCATGTTCATTGTCTTGGGATCAATTTGAGGATATAGCTGAATAGCTATCTGCTCCCGGATCTCAAGATCTTTGGCATGAGCATTATTCTTTCTTACTTCCATTTCCTTCTCTAGGCTTTTAGGAATGAGAGATATGATCTCAATGAAAGCCTTATTGTATGTGTTCAGATATTTAACTGTGGCTTCCTGCAGAGTCTTTTGGTCTGCCTCACTGAAGTCATCATAGGATTCAGTCATTGGTTGAAGGTTTCCATCCACCGTGACCGACTTGATTATGCTCTCTAGTGACAGAGTGGGCTTTTCAACAGTTACCTCTGCCATTTCATCCTTGTCTTGGCCTGTGGAGGGCTTACCGGATCCTTTCTTCTTCTGTTTCTTTACTTCTCTTACTTCCTCATCTGATTCTGTTTCCTCTTCATCCTTTTGGCTTTCATAAGCCCTTGATGCTCTTGTCTTGGATCTTTTACCGGATGCCTGGACTTCCGGTTTTGAGCTTTTGGTTGTGGAAGGTGCAGATCTCTTTGATGATCTGGTCCGGGTGGGGGTTTCAACCGGAGCACTTTCTTTGCTTTTCTCTTCTTCCTCAGCCTTTCTCCTCTTTTCCCGGCTGGCATCAAGTGCCTCTTTTGAGATGCCTAGGCCTTGAGCAATGTGCTCTACTTCTTTTCTCACTTTTCTCTTAATCTCAGGTTCCCTGAGTTCTACATGTAATTTCACACTCAGCTCCTCAAAGGTTCCAAACCTTTCTGCTTTAGGATCTTTGGGCTGACTTAGCATGTGTTGAACATGCAGCTCTACTATCTGTTCATCAACTTCATACCCCATGGGCATGATCCAGACAGTCCTTGGCTCCACTGCCTCCATTAGGCACTGATCAGTGTCAACCATAAAGCATACTGAGTCCTTGTATTTCTCAATGAGAGACTGGGGAATTCTCTCTCTTGCTTGCATCATGCTCTGAAAGTTTTTGAAGTATCCCCATAGAGCTGTATTTCTCGCTTTTGCATCCCCAAGTCCATGCAAATAGTCTCTTATCTGGACTGCAACAGGTTTGTCATTCTGCCATACCCATCCACTTGTTCCGGGTAGCTCATTCATGAAGTAAAAGAATAGACATACAATGAGAGTACCATACTTAAAGGAGTTCTTCTTGTCTTTCTTGATTTTCTGTACATTTTCCATTAATTGGCTTAGTAGTAGTTCACAAAGATCATAATCTGCATTCTTTCTTAGCATTTCATATGCTGTGTATATTGCAGTTCCGGATACAGAATTCTCCCTGCTGGAGTGATAGATCTTGTATCCTATTATCATTGATGCATATTTGATATCCGGATCCGAAATATCTTCAATGGTCATTGCCCTCTTATCATATTTTGATCCGGTGGCCTCAGTTACAACGTTGTTCTTGACAGATTTGAGGATAGGTACCCCCCCGGAAGAGTATAGACCAGTTACTGCTCTAATTGCTTCTTTTGTGATCTTACAGGGTCTATCTAGCCAAAGGAAGTTGTCATGCATCCTGCTCAGTACATACCGGACCCATTCATCTTCTTCAAAGCTAGGGAAATGAATGAATTGCTCAAATTGTTTCTTCTGGATACCTTTATACTCTGGTTTGAGCTCAAAAGCATTGTCTATCAGTTGCTTGTGATAGAGGTCTCTTAATTTGAATTCCCCAAATTCCTCAATGTTTGTGTGTATGTAAACCCTAATATCTTCAGTATGTAAGACTCCGTGGGGAACACTAGAGAAGGCTCCTAGTGGATCTACCTCCAATGATTTGTAGGGATGTTTCTTGAATGAGGGGCGAGGTCTATCAGAGATCTTAACTATGTTTGGAGTAGCCATTCTTCAAAGATTTGCAGTGAGGCAATGAAAAACGAAGAATACCTTATGCGCCTTTGGTTTGCACGGAGTGGTTGGATTGATTTCTTTATGCAATAGCTTCGGCAGGAGATCCTTGGTGTGCTTGATGAACCTTGTTGCAGAGCTCCACTATTCGCTTCTTCTCAAGTGTAAAATGAGCAGATAACTTTTGAGAAATCCCTTATATTGCTCCGCAAACCCTAATATCTGTCTGCAATAAATGCTTCACCTGCATTATTCTGGTTTACCATGTCTGGACAGCTTGGAGTATCCCGGATTAGTCCTGATCACTGAATATCATCCGGATCTTTAAATCATGAATAAATCTAGGTAACATATTACAAGAACATCCCAAACACTTTGTCCAATCCGCAAGACAAGATCGTGCACTTCAGGATCTCTCCGGACCTTTTTGTAATCCTTTATCATACCGGAGCACCTCCCTGAACAGGTCTAACTTAATCGAACACAGCTTCTTCATAACTTCATGCGGACCTCTGAAAACTTGACTGAAGCATCTCAGGACTTATATCTACAAACCCTTTAATCCGCATCTTGTGCCACATCCGGCACAACTTGTTTGGCTGGGGGAACAGAATCTTCTTTGAGTCTCCCCCTGAGCCTGAGCTCACTTTTTAATTTCCGGAAGAAGTATCAGCACCAGAATCTGGTGCGGATCCAACCTCTACATTCTCTGAGCTTTTCTTCACCCAAATCTTGCTCATCTGATTCCTAACTTCATCCGCATTCATCTTTTGTTTACCCTTGTCTTGATTCTGATCATACACCGGACCTCTTTTGTCCTGATTCTTGTTTCTGCAGACTTTAGCATTATGACCGGACCTATTGCAGATTTGGCAAATAACATTTCTTTGCATATTTAACTGATATCCCCTTGATCTGCATTGATTAGCCATATGACCTACTCTATTGCATGTAAAGCATCTACCTTTGAATGATTTGTTTACTTGCATAATTCTGCATTCATGGGATTTGTGTCCATACCTTTTGCAGTTGAAGCACTGTCCGGAGAAGGATGAATTAATCTGATTCATTCTCATTCTGCACTGATTAGCTTTGTGACCAAAATGGTTGCAGCTGTGGCAGTATCCATTGAAGGATGGATATCTTTGAGCATTTGGCTGTCTTACCGGAGGTCTTCTAGGCCTGCTCCTTGGATTTTCTGATCCAAGATTCTTCTGACCGGATCCGGAGCTTTCTCCTTTCTCATATCCCAAACCATACTTGTCATCAGTCCTCTTTTGACTTCCAAGAAGAACTTCAAGTTGAGCAGAACTTATCTTGAATTTCTCTTTATATTCATTTGCTGTTTGAAGATCCTTTTTGAGAGAGGTAATTTGATCCTCAAGTTTTTCTTCATTATCTTTGGCATCTTCAAGATCAGATTCAAGATGTCTGATAATCCTGTCCATCTGGTGGCATTCTTCTGATTTTTCCTTAAGAGATTGTCTTAGATTGTCTTCAGCCTTTCTTTTTTCTTCAATCTCTTGAGTGAACTTTATAGTTCCTGATTCCATTTCATGTCTTAACATAATGACCTCTTTTGATAACTTTTCACATAACTTGGTTTGCTCAGTCAATTCTTCATTTGTATTGCTTTCTTCACTTTGTCTTGCCAACTGTTGGAGCAGCTCCTTTCTCTTTTTCATAGAGAGACTTAATTTGTCTTTTAATTCCCTCATGAATTCATCAGCCTGTTTGAGTCTTTCTCTTAATTCACTAACTTCAGAATTTGACTGTTCAAGATCCTCAAGGGCAGTCTTGAGTTGCTCCTTTAAACCATATGCATCCATTTGAAATCCCAGATCTTCCTCAAGCTGTTAGGCTCTATTAGGAGGAACTTGGCTCTGATACCAATTGTTGATAACTGAGAGGGGGGGGTGAATCAGTTATCCTAATTATTTCTCTTATTGAACTTTCCTTTTAATTGAAGCAGCATAAAATCAAACACAAAACATTAACCATGAAATAAGAAACACATGACACAGTATTTTTGACGTGGAAACCCTGTTAAGGGAGAAAACCACGGGGTGATTAACCCAAGAATTATTCTCTGTTAGAAGAATAGGAAATTACAAAAATGGCACTTGCCAATTAGGGCTCACTGCCCGAGCACACTGCTCACAAGAGGCTCACTGCCTACAAGAAGACACACTGTCTTACAAAGTGATAAGAATCACAGTCTTGAACTGATTGGAAGCATCTGCATATGCTGGAGTTCAGTTCCGGTTAGGTTCAGTATACTGATCTGCTGCACTTCATCTTTCCTCTGTTCTTTAGTCTGCTATCCTTTCACATACCGGATCTTTCTTGCTACTTCTGCTCTACTCTGGACTTGTTCGCATATCCTTTCACACATTTCACACACTTTACAACTAAATCCATCCTCTATATATATCCGCACAAGTAATTTCATCACCTTTCTAGTCGGCATCCGGAACAGTCTAGTTTCTTACAAACTTAGTTCTGTCGGCTGAATCCTTGCTCACCAAGCAATGCGGATCAAGCATATACTTGTAGATATCATCAATTATGTCGGCCAAACATGATTCATGCCTCCGCAACCTTTATCATCATCTGTAACACATCCGGAAAGTAGTCTGATACTCTGTCAGTCAGTTCTTCCTCTGTTTTCACTGTCTCTCAGGAATCCGGTACTCAACTATTCATATCTTTTTCCTTGTCCATCTCCGGAGGCTAAATCCTTGGAATATACTACTCAAGATAGTCCTCTTGACTTTCCCAGATCCGCACTGTGCCAAGACACTTCCTCTGAGAGATCCGGACTAATCTGTCGGACCTTGCCACATGCTCTGTTCTTGTTCACCGGACCACAACAATCTTCAATCTGACTTCCGGTAGAGATATATCATGACTTGCGGATATGTGGGATGACCTTTGTTGCCATCAATGACAACAACCATGAATCCATATAGTGTCTCTTGCCAACAGAAGGATGTCAGATCATTGAAGCAGTTGAACAGTGCATAAAGACTTTTGCACCCTGAAGGCATAATGGGATGAGATTGTTGATGATTGTACAAACTATGATGAATACTACTCCAACATACATCCTCGAATGTTGACCAAGAGTAAACTCTCTGATGAAGTCTTGGTTGAAGAGAATATTTTAACCAAGGATAAACTACATATGCTAGAACATTGGTTAGAGATGATAAGATTGAGGAGAGAAATTTTTGATAAGGCCAGAAAATATGTCCAAGCCTACTAAAGTACAACTCTTGGAGGTTATATACAGCTTGAATGATGTCCTCAGTGCCTCTACTAAGATGTACCTAGATGATATCTCTCCAGTGGATGTTTAGGAATGTAAAGAAAAGTTGAATTTACTCATGCAAGGAGATTCACCACCCTGCAAGGTGGAAGATTTGGAGAGAATCAATGACCTTAGGATGCAATTCAAGGAATTAAAAAAAAGGTCTAGGTCGGCTGTATACAATAAGTTTTCATGGGAAATAGACATGGTCAAGTTTAGGATAGATTTTGTGAAAGATCTAGATCCAGCTAAGATTAATCCAACATTGTCAACATTCATGGCATATATCAACAAGGAAGCAAAAAAGAATAAGGTTGACTTAAACGGGGATGAGAAACAAGATGGTCTAGTCATCATATGAAATCCCATCATGTTGCATTGGTGCTCATTTCTACATGTCATGTGACCTTATTTTGACTTCTTTTTGCCTTTGGAATTGGTTCTTCCTTCTAAACAACCAAATGGGTGTTCATTTTATCTAAATTCAATGTATTTGAAAGTTGTATTTTTCTGTTAAGACAAAAGAAAATCTGAGAATGTAACAAACTGGTAGTCAAAATTAAATTCAATGTAATTTGGACTGTTGGTGTTGAGATAATCTCCACCGTCCATGAAAAACCTGGCATGGTGCCTTGTCTATAAAAAGGCTATCATTTTCTCTCTTTGGAAGTAAGAATTGATAGTGAATTGTTGAGACTACCAAAATTTGATCAATACAAAGCAAGTTTTGTAGGTTGCTGGAAATTTGTGTTCTTGTGTTGTCTTATTTTGGATTCATGGTTCAATTCAATATGAAATTAGTTAATGTTCCATTACAATGATGGATAAATGTGTGGATATGCGATGAATGCCCTAGTTCATACCATTTGTACTTGTTGATTGTAAGTTACTTTGTATGGTTATTCTGAACCTCCATTAATGAATTTAGTTCGATTGCATTTCAATAGTTAAACTGCGCCATCAACTGGGTGTTTAATGAATGAATGTAGTTTGAAAATCATAAGATACCTTTGAAGATTGCATCAATTTCTATGACATTGTGGTTTGTCCTAATAGAATAGAAGTTGGATTTATAGAGGGTATTTGTCTATCTGCAACATACTATCCAGTGTGAGTTGTCACATAGGTTTCAATATCTCTCTTGACCCTTAATCTTTTGCATTTTATTTAGAATACATTTGTTAGAACTACGTTTCAAGAAACATTCACATTATTCATCTTCTGGTAATTTTAGACTTAGTAGTTTGTATTATTAAAGGGCTAGTTGCACACTTTTTTGTTATAGTTTCATGACCCCTTTAGTTGCATGTAAGTCCCCTTTGTTGGTACAACCAAATACATACCCACTGAGTTATCCTGCGAGCTAAGATCTAACTGCATAAACCTTGGGGCAGTCCTATTCTAAAGTTTTGGGATAGGATTCCTTTCAAGAGAGGTGAGGTATCTAATATCTTACCTACATTGCTGCGTGCTAAAAACACCATCAATAGGTTGGTGCCCATAAAACATTATATCAGGG
Source organism: Cunninghamia lanceolata (assembly GCA_027924645.1). NCBI lineage: Eukaryota > Viridiplantae > Streptophyta > Pinopsida > Cupressales > Cupressaceae > Cunninghamia > Cunninghamia lanceolata. The sequence continues at coordinate 1,018,713 of BSBN01000250.1, forward strand.
AGTTTGTGCTTCCTTTGGGTTGGTGCCCATAAAACATTGTATTAGGGAATTGGTGTCTCCTTTGGGTTAGTGCCCATAAAACTCATTGTATACTTCATTTTTATTTGTGATGCTAGATTTGGACTTTAGATCCAAGCAATTGGCTCACCGTGGTTTTTCCCATCTTGGTTTTTCATGTAAATCTGGTGTTATGTGTGTGTGTGTGTTCTTTTGCTTCATGTGGTTTAAATGTTTAGATTGGATTGAATACATCTAAAGGGAAAGAATTTGGATATATACTGATTCACCTCCCTCTTAGTATATCTGTGTGTTCAATAATTTGTATCAGAGCAAGGTTCCTTGATACAGTCTAACAACTGAAGGTAGATCTTGGATTGGAACACATGGCAAGTCAACAAGGATCATCCCCTATTTATGCAATTGTATGGGGTTTGACAAACACTAAATTTATTAAAGTAATGCACTACAAATCTACTAAGGATATATGGAAAAAATGTTATAACATCCATGAAGTCAATCATTGATCATCTAAAAGTGAAAGAGAAGAAGCCCTACTTATGGCAAAAGAAGTCTTGGATAATGATAAGAGCCCATGCAGAGGATGATGAAGACATGATAGTCATTGATGAAGAAGAATCTGAAGTTGATCTTGAAGGAGAATTCATTTTTTCTCTGGATGACTTGAGATCAGTAAGGAAGGAGAATCAAGAATTTAAGGCTAAGCTTGAAGAATTAGAAGAAGCAATTGTTAACTTGAAGATTCAGATTGAAGAAGGTAAAAGAGTTGTAGATTGTTTGAATACAAAGCTCATTGCCAAATCTGATGAATGCACTAGACTTGAAGAAGAAATTGTCTCCCTAAGGAAGGAACTGGAGAAAGCCAATGATCAGGTAGACATGAGTCTAAAATTTGAGAAAAGCACAATTATTCTTGATGAGATGATCATCAATCAAAGACCACTTAAGAATAAGGCCAGTCTTGGATTTGAGAAAGGTCAAAGCACAAAAACAAATGACTTAGCAGATAAGCCTATGATGAAGAAGACATAACCAAGCATTGAGATATCTAAGAAGACTGAATATAAGAAGCAAAACATGGATGATGGTTTCACAAAGGTCAGAGATCTGAAGAAGATATTTAGGGGTTCTCCTCCTGCAAGAAAATCTGCTATAACCAGGTTCTCTCAATCCTTTTATGGTTGTACTATTATTCATGTAATAGGTTTGGTCATAAAGCTATTGATTGTAGAACTACGACAAGAAGAAATGGTTACATGAGCAAAAACTCATTTTTTCCTCTAGAGTATGATGTTATATGGTACAAGTGCAATAAATTTAGGCATAAAGTAAGATTTTGTAAAAGTGGTTTTGTGAAACCATCTAACCCACACAATAAGATGGAGGATACCCTGACCAAGCATAAGAAGGAAATTATAAAATATTGAAAAGGAAACAAGAACAATACAATGAGAAGAAGGAAGAACCTATACTTGTGCCTCATGCACAATATTTCATACTAGATTGAGAAAAATCATGGGTTCAGGGGGAGCTAACCATTGCATAATCTTCTAGCTCCCTAGAAAAGATGAGATGTCGCTAATGTTAAAAGTGAATGGAAATAAAAACAAGGCATACAAGTGATTTAATAAGAAATTGATGGAAGGGTATGCTAATAGGGAAAGACTAAATCAATAACTCAAATCTTCGGAATGAAAACTTGAAAGGTGGAGGAATTCCAGATGGAAATAGGTCTCTGTAAACCTATAGAAATCATCAGCATCTGAGAGACCACAAAAACGTAACAAGCAAAAGATGCAATAATGTAAAAAGTTAGGGAAAAAGAAGGTTATTTAAGCCCTAATAATTCAATTCAAATATCATTCATATGTAGAGCGATTAGAAAATTTGAGTGGAGAAGAGTAAAAGGTGAAACCCTAGCTACATAGTGTAGAGGAGATAATTTAATTCCTAATCTTTCAATTCAACATCATTGATATTTAGATCGATTAGCAAATTTGAGTAGAAAAAAGTAAAAGGTGAAACCCTAGCTACAAAGTGTAGAGGAGATAAAAATGGCGATACCAAAGTTGGTTGATTTATCAGAGAAGCCAAGACCAAAGTACAAGAAATACCCATACAAGGCTATGGAAGTGGATAAGGACGGGACATTTTCTAATGTTCCAGCATATGTGGTCTATACTAAGGATGTAAGGATATATATCCACTCATCACTCACTAAAATTGATCACATAAAATTCAAGGAAATGAGAGATACTCTATTGGATGACACCAGATATAAGCCAAAATATGAGAATATTGTTGCCAAAAGACTAGATGTTTGGGAAGATTACTTAGGTTTCTACGATGCACATGAATGGGTAAGGATTGTTCTAATTAGAATTCATGATGAATTATATATCTTGAAAAACCTTACATAATTACCAAAGATGCAATTAAGGTGGTTACTAAATTAAGCTCAACAAGGCTAGTACCAGTGATGAAGGCCATTAAGAATGATAGGGTTACTGAGTTGACTAGGGCAAAACCTTATAAGAAAACCCTAAGTGTGATGGACATAACTGATCCAGTGGTTTGGTATGCCACAATGGGCATAGCTTAGAATATACATTTTTTTAATAGAGAAGGATCAGTGATAGGTACTACTATTCACACTACATACCAAATGGTGAAGGAGGGAAAGGACTTCAACCTTTGGGAATTTATGAGAGCAATTAATGGAAAATTTGAAGAGGACAAAAGAATCAAACTACAATTTCAGGTATGGCACTCTTATTATTTGCCTAGTATTTTATCTCTTGAATGAGTTGCCTGGATTCAAGGGAAAGGTTTGGCAACAACATATCTCAGTTGCTACACAAATCAAAAACCACATGAGAGGTTTTGGTGACACAAAGAATTGTAGCACCATGTACTGGGGTTTTTTCGAAACCCTGCAAGCAAAAGGATACCATATAATATGGTAAGACACTACAGAGAACACATCACTTTCTTGGTCGACATAGACTATACCTATATTGAAGTAGTAGAACTAGGAATGGATTGGATACCTAGACTACCTTATGAGATCTTTGTGGAAGAAATAAAAGCCCATGCTGAGAAATCTCTTAAGCAAGCCTAAGGATACTACAATAGAGAGGTTTGGGACTTACAAAAAGATAATCGATAAAATGAGTAAAAAGAATGTGGTGGAGTAGTTTGAAAAGAGGAGAGAACCATTGCATGAACAATGGGGTTTACTTGGAAAAGAGGAGTAGCTGGAAAAGAGGAGACATGATTAGAGCAAAATTCATGGGTAGATATATGCCCCCTATTTATGCTTGCTTCTGTAGGATGTAGAAATAAGGTTGCAATCTTTCCACTTCAACTTTCTAGAGTAATGTTGATGAATATGCTTTGGTAGGGTCATTTCACTGAATAACACTAGGGCACAAAACAAATGATTGTAGAGACGACAAAACTAGGACTCCAATGTGACAGATGGTGCTCAAATATGAGTTCACTGCCCAAAGCTAATAGATTTTTGAATGAAATTTGTATTTTGACCTTAGATAGCAATCAAGAATTCTTGCATTTTTACTATAAATAGTAAAATGAGTTCTCACTTTTTACCATTCATGTGTCATTTTCAGTTTTGAAGGAGTTGGACCAAGAAGTAGAGCGATCATGCCAAGCTGAAGGCCATATCGACCACCAAGGCTAGAGGCATTATGAAGTAGAGTAGTGCAGGGGCTAGACAAGCATGAGATAGGCTTCTATCCAACTTGTCCTTTTCATTTATGCTATTTTTTTAATAATATTTATCATTTTTTGTGCCAAAAATGGGCCTAAGAGATAAATGTGGCCATCCTAGGGTGCCATTGTCCTCTTGGGGTGTCCCTTACCTTTCTAAGAACCCAAGTCCTCCTTGAGTGCCCCAGACCTTTTTGGGTGCCTTGGTCTAGGAACAAGGCTAATTTTGATTTCTTTGATTGCTTTTTGTAAATTTTTGATCGAATTCTAATGTATACTATGTTGATAATATTTCAAGTACCCCCAGGGATGTGAGAGCATGCTGATGGCCATTTATACACATTGTTGCATAGCCACATTGGTACACTTGCTGATGTAGAGATGGGACATCTTTGAGATGTTGGATTGTGGTGGGTGTATATGATGCCCATGATGACATATCATTGTATGATGTTGATGGTGCTTATGGAGTGGTGGAACTAATATACTTCCACCTTTCATCTCCTAACGAGGGAGATAACAGTTATAGTAGAGGGTGTGTACCAGATTCTTCAATTACTCATGCAGAGTGAGATAGTCAGGATCGTCAAGTAGAGGTCCAAGGACTATACCTAGGCGAGCCAAATGTACTACCTTGTTCACACCATGTCATCAAGTGATTGATGACACATTGATATTCAATGGTTGGAGGAGGGTGCCATTGTTACACCTATCATACATCGCATCATGATCACTACCATTGCACTAGTCATCACACCAAATGGGAGAGGCACTCACCTTCATGGAGGCCTTGTTCATACAATTATAGTATGGAGGAGTAGAGGATGATGTACTCTTGAGGATGGAATATGTTAGCTCACTTGTATTATGATCTAGGGTCACTATGTGCACTATGAGGCACGTAGATTGATGGTATGCACACTCCTACAAGTGTGGTTATTCGAGCACATCACATGCACGTGGCCAATGGGATATTCGATAGAGCCTATTAGGACATGTCCATGAGTGCACATCTACAAGCTAAGGAGACCATGGAGATGGAGTGATTTGTTATACTCGAGAGTTATATTTGAGAGGTTGCATCTAGAGGTCATCTTGTAGAGACCATACAGGAGTTGCAGGTTGTGGATGGGATAGACTTGACAACTAGTGAGGATGCAAAGAGATCACATTGTAGTGTTGTTCTACTATGATAGGGTGATGAGATAGTTTGGTTGAGTGCAGGGAGTTCCTGCCAGATATCCATTCTACTCACGGTCCACATGTTGCAGGGTGTAGCCTTGTGATCAGGCACAACTTACCATTGTAGATGTGGTGTTGAGTGATCCTAATGATGTTATAGAGGATGATGATCCTATCTCTAAGGATGATGATGTGGGTGTTAGCCCAACATATACAACTTTGTGGGAGACAATGCATCTCACTTTAGTCTTTCCTACAGGTCATTCCACTAGCGATCCTAGATCTTGGGCCAAGTGAGGGGATGAGTCAGAGGAGTGGGAAGGAGATAGAGGTGGAGATCATGGTAGACATGATGATGATGATGATGATCTTGTTGCAAGTATGGGCCTAACCGATGTTGTCATTGATGTCAACATACTTCTGTTACATTGATGTCAAGGATTGGATGAGTTGTGTGCTGAGGATATTGAGAAAATTAGTCCTATCAGAAACAGAGAAGAACAGTGAAGACAGTGAAGCTCTATGAAGTGAAGATCCCAGCCAGATGAAGATCAGAGAATGTGCTTCAAAGGGTTTGTAGATATGTGTCTGAAGATGGTCTAGTCAATATTTGAGAGGTCCACATGAAAATGTGGAGGAGTTATGGCCATGATAGTAAAACTAGTTTTGGAAACTATTCAAAGGTGACAGAGTGACACAAATAGGTTCGATGAGATCTGGAAATACAATATCATGTTCTACGAATTTGGTGGCATGTTTGGTAGGCTAATGTGAATTGACAACTCAAATGGTTTGTGGTTTGGAGGTCCACAAGCAATCCTTCTAATGTGACAATGATGACTGGTTGTATTCTTGAGGTTCCAGATGAACATGTGAATGATTATAGTAAGTAGAAGTGGTACAGATGTTCTTGGTGATTCAAGCAAACTTGTGGGGGTCTCTAGATTATGTCTAGTTTGTGTTGGTGGTCTGCATTGAAGATTGAGCTCGTGATTGAAGATTTACCTTTGGGAGATGGTGTTCTTCCTAGTCTTGGCCGACCAGATGATTTGTCCATGTTGTGGATGATCTTGAAGATGTTTTGTGAAGCATGGTGTGTTCCTCAAAGAAGACTGAAGTCCCAGCTATGTGTGGCTGACAATGTAGTGATGCGCATGAAATTTTGGTAATAAGTCAAGTTGTATTTTTGTAATTGCTCTGCAATAAAATAAGTGTATGTTGTGTCGACTTTGATGATCATTCCAAAGTAGATGTCATGTATAAATAAGAGTTGCGAAGTCATTCAAAAGAATCCTTGTGGTCATGATGAGAAGGTGGTAGTGAAGAGGAGCAAAAAGTAGAGCAAAGGTGTTGAGATTAAATGGAACTGACTCAAGCATAGTGAAGATGCTAATCTCTAATTCAAGTATGTTATACTCATATTCTTCTGTAGACAGTGTGTCTCCTGTAGGCAGTGGGCCTCTTGTGAGTAGTGAGCCCTAATTGGCAAGTGCCATTTTATTCTTCTTGTTATTTTAACAGAGAATACAATCTCGGGTTAGTCACCCCGTGGTTTTTCCCTTAACCATGTTTTCCACGTTAAAATCTTGGTGTTCTATGTGTTGAATTTGTTTCTGCTCTTGAATTATTGCATTATGCTTTCATGTTTGAATCATTGATATGCTGTTGAAATATAAGAAGGTTTTAAAGTGATCAAGGAATAGGATTTTGGTAACAACTGATTCACCCCCCTCTTAGTTGTCTGTCCTAAATCCAACAGATCCACCAATGCCAGTTTCAGCATCAAGAGGGAGACAAAGCCAGGGAGTAGAGGGTGTAGGTGTCATCAAGGATAGACCTAGGGTCTGACCTCATAGTCTACAACAACTATGCACTGCTAGTGGAGTGCAACATCAATTTGAGCACGGGGAGTCAAGCGGTGGTGCCACTATGATGCCCCCAACAGCGGATATGACTGTAGAAATCAGCTAAATCACCATTCTATCCAATCTAGTTTGGCAGGATGGTGATCCTGGTGGGTATTTGATTATTTTACTAGTGTTTGTTAAGATAATGAATGTATTATATGATTTCAACTGAGATACTGATATGATTTTGTTTATGTTCTACAATTGGTACTAGGGCATGGGTTGAGTCATAATAGAGATGGTACCCACTGAGTTGATCGAGCAGCCAGTGCGGGCTTGTTATAGGCCGCCACACATAGTGGGTCAACATGTAAGGTTATTTGATCTTGTCACATGGCTGAGAGTAGCCTATGAGGAGAGATATATGGAGTGAGATCAGTTCAAGGTTGAGAGAGATCAGGTGATCTGAAGGGCAGTGGGTGTTGAGGAGGCACATGATGCACTTCAAATATAGCTGGATCAACATAGAGTAATAGTGACACCCAGGTCAAATCACACTTTTACTAGTTATCTACAAGTGGAGGTGGACCTGAGCTAAGAGAGATAGACTTCAACAACTTTATACATATTCTACACGAGAGATGGTAGAGATTAGAGGAGAGCTTAGGGGCGTACGATCACAGAGCACCTCTAGGAGTTACTCATGATCAATAGCCTCACATAGACAACCTTCTATCACTCAGGCTCCACCAGGTCCCGAGGGATTTGGATGCCATAGTCCAACACCTTGATGAGATTTTTATGTATTGTATTATGGTACACCATGTTTTGATGTAGTGGTAGATTTTTGATTATCATGTACTCAAACTCTTATGATATAGATATATATGTAAGACTTTGATTGATGCTTATTGTGTTATGATTTGATTTAAGATTAGATTCTATATGTGATTTACTTGTCATGTAAATGTAAGAAAGATCTAATGTGATCGAAATGTATGTCAAAGTTAACTATGATTGTGATTTGTGTAAACAACTATATGTAATTGTTTAACAAATGCAACAATGATTTAATTGATACATGTATGTGATTGAAGGATCAAATAAACACACATATATTTTATTAAGGTATATATGTACGTGTTGAGATAATTCAATTGTGATCCAATTAAACAACATTGTAATATTATTAAATTAGATACGACAATGATAATTGAACATGGTGCACAATTAACATACTGAATGCTAACAACCAAGTAATTTTCTAAACTAAGAAAAATACCTTAATAAGTCAAGACAAATTGCATTTTTGTCAGGATTGAAGCAAACAACATATCATAAAATTTTTTAATTTACTATCTAACAGTCATTTGCTTTAGAAGAAAATGTTAGCATATAAATGAAAGTAAATATTTAAACATAATATCGACACAAATGCAAGGCATTAATAGGATCTTTAAGAGGCATATTTTGCATATTGGAAATCTATATGCACCTAATCCGAAGACTTCAGTGATCATGTATGGTCCTAGCCAATTCGGGTTGAACTTCCCTTTTTCACCAAGAGGTGCATTGACATTGTGTTGATTTTCATAGAGTACAAGATCTCCAATCTCGAATGAACGATGAATGGCACATTCATTGTATGAGCATAGAACAAAATTTTGATGGGCTTGGAGACATTCGAGAGTGTGTATGCGTTGTTCATTGGAATTTCAAGATGTTGATGTCTTTGTTCTCTTTGAGTATTTTCTTCGAGAATGCCATTAAGAGAAATTCACAATGAAGGAATTTATAACTCCAAAGGCATGATCGTATCGACACCATACACAAGGTTGTACAGGTAGTACCTATAGACGTATAAACACTCATTCGGTAAGCCCATAATGTGTAAGATAGTTAAGTAGCCCAATTATTTTGATGTTTGTTAGTAATTTTTCAAAGAATTTGTCTAATTACTTTGTTAGAAGTTTTTTCTTGGCCATTTGATTATGAGTAATATGGCATAAAGAAGTGATGTTGAATATGAAATTTCTTGAGGAATTTCTTCACATCTTTTTTCTTAAATGATGTACCATTGTTAGAAACTAAAGTAGAAGGAATACCAAATTGAGAGATTAAGTTGTCTTGGATGAAATGACATATTACTTCAATAGTCATGGATCAGAGAAGGACCGCTTTGACCCATTTCGTGAAGTAGTCATTCACTATTAGAATGAAAGTGTCCTTGAGAAGGAGGAGAAATTTTTCCAATAAGATCCAAGCCCCACATGAAAAATGGCCAAGGTGAAACTTGAGCATGAAGTTCCTAGGCAGGATCTTGAATGAGAGTGTTATGTTGTTGACATTGCGGGCACTTTTTGACAAAGGCAAAGGAATCTCGTTCCATGTTTTTCCAATAGTAACCCATATGAAGAAAATTTTGAACTAGAGATTTCCCACTGAAATGTCCTCCATAGGCACCTGAATGTGCCTCTTCTAGGGAAATCATTATCTCAGATTTGTTAACGAAACAAAGGAGAAGACCCTCAAAGCTTCATCGATGTAGTATGTTTGATAAGATGATATAGCGTGTTGCAATTTTGCATATGTGAATTCAGGCACTTCTGGATGCTTGATTAGGAAAGGTACAATCACACAAATATTGTAGTATATGGGAGTACCATTCATTTGAATCTATGTTATCACAAAGACAATATCGGATATCCCTGATATTGAAGGTGTTTTGATATTATGAATGATAAATTGATAATTCACCATAGAATTGTCAAGGGATATAAGGGAAGCAACACTTGCCATTGCATCCACATGTGGATTGTGTTTTTGTGGAATTTTATCAATTGTAAAGGATGAGAAATATTTCAATAATGCCAAGGCCAAGTCACGGTACTGAGATAACTTATCTTGATTTGCTTGATAAGATCTAGTGACTTGTCTTATTATTAATTGAGAATCACCAAATATATCAATGTGTTTAGTGTTAAGAGACAAAGTGGCATACAAGCCAGTAATAAGGGCTTCATACTCTCCAATGTTGTTGATACATAGAAATTTGAGACGATAAGATAGAGGAATTGGCTTTCTTGATAGAGGTATTAGTATAACACCAACATTGGAGCTAGTTTGACATCTAGAACCATAAAAGAATAACTTCCACTTGTCATCAAAATCTAGGGAGAGGATTTGATTGTCATTGAATGATTCTTAATTCAGAATAGAGAATGGTGAAGGAGCCTCATCTAAGTGGTTGGTCAATGCTTGACCCTTAATTACCTTTTGGGAGACAAACATAAGGTCAAATTTCATTAACAACATAACCCACTTCGCTAGACATCCTAAAAGATCTGTTTTAGCAAATAGATGTTTCAAAGGATCAAATTTTACAATTAAATTAATTTCAGCATTTAGAAGATAATGTCTCCATTTTTGTGTTGCAAAAACAAGAGCGAGGCACTTATTTTCTATCGTGGAATATCACACTTCATAATCAAGTAAGGTTAGACTGATATAATATACAACACATTCTTTGCCATCATCATCATTTTGTGCTATCAATGTTGTGAGAGCATTAAGAGATGCAGATGTGTAGAGAATAAAGGGTCGTCTAGAGACGACAAGTTGTAATATAGGAGGATTAGCTAAGTAGCATTTTAGATTATCAAAATCTTCCTAGAAATTCACATTCCAATTAAAGTTATATTCTTTATTAAGTAGTTGTGTGAAAGGGTGAGTCCTATCTACAAGTTGTGAAACAAGTTGATGAATGACCTGTATCTTTCCTTGTAAACTATGAAGTTGTGAAATGTTTTTAGGAGGTGGCATGTTGACAATGGCATCAATCTTTTTCATATCCACCTCAATACCATGATGCAAAACTATGAATCCCAATAGCTTACCGCTATCAATGTCAAAGACACATTTATAGGGATTCAAGCACATGTTGTATTTATGTATACGTTCAAAGATTTGGTGGAGAATAATGACATGATCTTGGCACAAAATAGATTTGGCCAGAATATCATCGACATAATCCTCTAAAATGTTATGCATGAAATCATGAAAGATAAGTGTCATAGCACATTGATAAGTCACACCAGTGTTCTTTAGTCCGAATGACATGACAAACCATCAAAATGTTCTCCAAGGAGTTATGAAAGCTATTTTATATTGACCTTGAGGATTGATGAATATTTGATTATAACCATAAAAACCATCCATAAAGGAAAGTAAGGCATGGCCGACAGGGGAATCGACAATCATATCAATATTAGGAAAAGGAAAATCATTTTTAAAGAAGATTTATTTAAATATCTAAAGTTAGTGCAAATTCAAATATGATTATCAGGTTTAGTGACAACCACAATATTCAAGATCCAAGGTGAGTAGTCAATAGGGCAGATAAAGCCAGCTTGTGGAAGCTTCTTTATCTCAACTTTGAATAACAATGAAACCTTAGGATTCATCTTGTGAATCTTTTGTTTTATAGGTTTAGCATCAGGATGAATAATAATATTATGTGTTGCCACCTTAGGCTCAATGCCGAGCAAGTCAGAACATGTCCAAGAAAATAGGTCAAGATAATTATGTAGAAGAGAAGGTCTTGATTTTCTTCAAGATTTAGACAATTTCCAATAGGGATAAGTTTTTCAAGGTTATCCTTGTCCATCAAGACATCGACAGTCTTTCCATTAAGGATAGTGCTATGGTCTGGAACATTAGGAGGATGAAGGGATTTGCATAGGTGATTCTTGAGATGCTGAGGTATCATCAGATAAAAAAGCATCTTTCCCAAAGTATGCTTCCACATTTAAACAATAAGGAAAACCATGATCATGATGGTAATGAGGCAAATGATCATAAGCTCCTAGGAATTCAGCCAAAGCTTCATATGTTGGAAAACTATCCAAGGGAATATTTCTAGAATCACAACTTGTGTCAATTAATTCCGAATATACCTAATTAAGTGTCTGAATATGATTTGTAGATGATTAAATTGTATTTACATTTAGATTAGGATGATGAGCAACTTTGGTTGGTTGTAAAGGACAATATCCAAGACTAAATGAAGAGTAATGTGGATTAGCTTCTAAGGGGACTTTAATACCTTGTTCCTTTATACCACAACCATTGTTGTTGTATTTGTATTGAGAAAGAATTTGAAAACCATGACCGTAAATAGATGCCATTTACGAAGAGGAAGGAGGTGCCTCATAGGTCTCATATTCTATAGTATAAGAGTAAGTGTTATCATCATTGCTTTTTAAAGAAGTCTTAGGTTTCTCATGAGTAGATTTAGGAAAAGAAATTGAAACAACCTTAGAATTTTTTGGTTTTGAAGGTGAGACTTTATATTCACCCACAAAGGTAGGTGTAAAGTCTAATGAACCCCAATCATCACTGAAAAGTGTATTCAAAGGTGAATTAGATTCTTATACAAGGGTAAGTGCACAAAGATGGGGGACTAAAAGGGGGTCTTAAGATGCCACCTTTTTTTTGAAATTAGGAAAGACTACTGTTGGTGCAAAATTAAAGATAGTTACACTCAAAATTTGAAGATGCAACAAAAACAAGAGTCGTAGTGCTTTGAATCTAGTTTCTAAACTACTAATGTGTTTCCAAAAATGGTTGAGATTAAGGGGTTCAAAAAGGGGGGCCACACAAATTGGTCTTGTTTTTTTTCAAAAAAACATAACATAGTGTCTGGTGTGGCCCCCCCTAAAATGTTTAATTTGTTTTAGTATTTCAAAAATCACTTTAGTGAGAAATTAGCTAACACCATGTAGTTTGTCCCTGATTATTCTGATAATTTTTTCATGAATAATTGATTTTTTACTAATTTTCAAAGTGGACACATCCTGAAAAACATAAAATTGAGTGTGCTCCCCCCTAATTTTTTTGAAAACTAATCGAAAATCCAATTTTTTGTGAATGCATGTAGAATGGATTCTAGTTTCTAAAAATGTAATTTATTTGAAATTTTGATGAACGGTTAAAAAAAAAGTCAAAAATACCACACACTAGTTTTTGACAAAAAAGAGATACACTAACAAAAGAAATTAAAGATGGAAACCTTAACATACTTGAAACGTGAAAAAAATTATATGGTTAGAAAGCTAAGAGAGAGCTTAAGATTATTGTAGTATTTTTTCAACTTGTCATTGAAACAAGTGCAAACCTGATGGGGAGCACACTCTAGATTATATAGTTTTTGTTACAATCTATAAAAACAAGTCTTTGGATGTCCAAAACTTAGTCCAAGCCTTTGAGTTGGAAGCCCAAGGCAAATCCAATCCAAAGTCTTGGAAATTACCAAAGAAAAGCATAACTCCCATTATGGTGAAATAAAATGCTCTCTCTCTCTCTCTCTCTCTCTCTCTCTCTCTCTCTCTCTCTCTCTCTCTCTCTCTCTCTCTCTCTCTCTCTCTCTCTCTCTCTCTCTCTCTCTCTCTCTCTCTCTCTCTCTCTCTCTCTCTCTCTCTCTCTCTCTCTCTCTCTCCTTTTCCTAGCTTTCCTAGTTTTCCTTTTCCTTTCCAATTTCCCTTTAGATCCCACCAATTTTTCCATATTTTACTATTTTCCACCTCTGCTCTCATCATTCTTCCCATGCAATGAACTTTCATTTTATCTTGTTTCCATTTCATCTTGCCAATTTATATCCTCATCCCTCTTTGCATGTCCTAGTTTTCTTGTTTCCATTTACTATGTCATAGAGAGAGAGAGAGAGAGAGAGAGAGAGAGAGAGAGAGAGAGAGAGATATTATGGTTTAGGGGTTAGGGTTTATGGGTTTAGGGTTTAGAGAGAGATAGAGAGAGGGGACTGATAGAGATTGGGAGAGATAGAGGAGACAGAGGGGAGAGATAGGGACATAGAGAGTGATGGACATGTCCAGAGACATAGGGAGAGAGATTGAGAGGTAGAGGGATGATAGAGATAGGGAGATAGGGGAGAGATGTTGGCCATATGTGTTGTCATTGATGTAGATAGAGTATACATTGATGTTAACACAACATATGGAAATGTATAGACAGACTTGTACAAAGGAAGATTCAATATGGTCAGGGCAAATCAGTCCAGGGAAAGAGAAAATAGTCTAAGTATGGATCAGTTTTAGGCTTGAACATGATGCGGAGGTAAACACTTCTATCCTTGTATGATTCCTGCATATATAAATACATATCTCATTAATCAGGGGTGAGAAGAAAAATATCCAAGGCTTTCAACTTGAATTGGTCTGCACTTCTCCACAAATAGGAGTTGGCCATGTAGTTCTAAGGATTGTTTCTGACATGTAATGACATGTTATATCCAAGATTTCAGTATCTCATTCTTTCAACATGAAAAGTTACAAGGGATAGTTCATCGGCCTTCACTTAGACATAGCAGAGCAGTAATGGGGAAACAATGGAATGTTCCATAGAAACTAGAAGAGATTTGTTTATCATGTGGCTCTAAGGAATGACTAAGATTAGTACATTATATTCTATGATGAAGTTTCAAGTGCTCTAGTTGTCTGCAAAGACACTACTCAAGTGATAGATGTATCACATTGTATTTTGAAGCCTGAGTATACAAGCTAAGTTCTTCAAATTATGAAACATGTATAAAACTATCATCAAAGCTTGTATAGAGGTAGGATATGGTCCAAGACACATCAAATATGATCTGCATATACATAATTCTCTCCTTTCGGTACAGTATCAAAATTTTATAACTGCAAGTAAAATTGTCTTCCGAAACTCTAAGTACCTGTTGTTACATAGATTTGCACCTAGAGTTGAAGGCTTTTAGGGCTCCAAAAATCTAGTGAAACATTAAGATGACCTCCAGGTGTGGGACCCTGCAGGGAGGCCAGATCTCTAAAGAGAGGCTAGTTCCTTTGCTGAATATGAGATTCAACGAGCCTAAGACTAAACCTAATCTATTCATCAGTTGGGAAAAGGGTAAGGAGGATAAACTAAAAGTAAAAGGAGAGGTGATACACCAATTTTGAATAGAAGAGATCTCATAGAACTAAGGAAATACACAACATAACCAAATATGACTAATACGCATACACAAATTTAGATGATCCTAATAGAGGTAAGGAGCAAGAAATGGTTGAGAGGAATGAGATATTCATAGACAAACCAATCTCAGATTTCCCCAAAGCTAAAAATCAACATAAAGAGGTGAGAATAACCAACATATATTTAATTAGAAGGCATGCTTATAGTAAAGAAGGGCTCTATTTGCATACAGTATGAACATGTATTCAACCAATATCCAACATTATTACATCTTTCAAAGATGCATATATAGCATTTGAGCACTTGACCTAATTAGGTTTACAATAAATTCGCCCCATAAGCTCTGTCATAAAAATATCTCAGCCAGAAGGAATGCCGAACTGCAAGAACTCATGTCATAAAATATCTGGAGCAGGGGCAGATGGAAGATATTTTGGATCTTCAATGCGAGTTGTTGAATCATTGACTTGCAACCATACAT
The DNA here is from genome assembly GCA_027924645.1 of Cunninghamia lanceolata. Classification (NCBI taxonomy): domain Eukaryota; kingdom Viridiplantae; phylum Streptophyta; class Pinopsida; order Cupressales; family Cupressaceae; genus Cunninghamia; species Cunninghamia lanceolata. Next base: position 1,033,980 of record BSBN01000250.1, read on the forward strand.
GCAAAATATCTGCATTTGAAGAGCCTCTACAACACCTCAAGATGGTCGTTGAGATGTCTTGTTGCCAAAACTGCATATTCATCTTTAGTCAGCGACCATCTTGATATCTAGATTTGCATATCTGGATCAATTTTTAAAGTGAGAATATTCCCTCAAAAAGCCCACCAAATGAAAGAGGAGGCAAAAATAAACACTTTTACCTCCTGAAGCATACAAAAATTCCTTCGGATGAGGGAGATATTCATGGTCAAAGTCGCAGTCAACTAGCATCTTGCCCTTTATATGTGCCTTTGTATATGCAATTGTATTGCCATTTGTATCTAATCATGCATATGTTATACATGCACTTTATACTGTTAGGTTCACTTTATGCACTTATGCGATTTCTTTCCCTTTCATTTTTTGCATGTTTAATTTTTGTATATGACTGTGCATATGCAATCATATATGAGATACAATTGCGAAACATACAAAAGTGGACCATACAATGTTTAATCTTTTGACTGCGTCTGGTTTGTATATGCACCTTTGTATATGTCTTTGCATCACCCTGACACGTGTCGTCACTCCATTGAATCCTTAAGCTATGGCCCCATCGCTACAAAATAGACCGATGACGTCTTGGGGCCCACTGCTACAAAATAGACTGATGATGCTCTTTGTATCTGTTTTTGTATGTGCAATTGTATATGATATACAATTGCCAAACATACAAAGGCAGACTTCGATGTGTTTATGAAACAGATCAGGACTAAATTCAAATCTGGCCTTGTATCTCACCATCTTTGCATATTGCATATACATGCAATACAATATACAACTACGGACTCCACCTGAAATTCACCATGCTTAATTTTCCAGTCACGTCCAAGTTTGTATCTATTCCACTTGTACCATCTTTGTATATGCAAATACATGCAATCAAACATACAAAGGCACATACATTCACCTCCACTTTCTAAAACCAATTACATTTTCCCCTCGGATCTGCCCATGCATATTCTGGATTTGTATGTATTATACATCCTTGTGACATACAAATACAAAAGTGGATCTCAACCGCTATCAAATATATCATGAAAGGTGATCGGGTCTAGATTGTATTTGTAGCTTTTTATCCTCGCTTGCATATGCAAATGTAAATGCGATACAAACAAATATTCATACAAAGATGCAAGAAATAAACCTGATGTACATTGAACATTGTACATGATATACATACAAACAAAAAATGTATATGGGATACATTTTCGACCAAATGATGGAAAACCCACAAATAGAGGATGATGTCACCTTCATATGCATAAAAAAGACTAAGTATGAAAATGAGAAATCCCTGCAATGGAAGGCACTTGAGGACACAAGATTTCTGGGTTTTTTTGGGTTTTCTGCAAGGATTTTCCAAATGAGATTTTGGGGAATTTTACAAGGAAGAGCATGAGGAATTGAAGGATTTAAGCTTGCAAGGCCATTTCCCAAAGGATATCCAGGGGATATTCAAGGTGAACTATTTGACTCTGGATAGAGGAAAATAGGTCAACATTTGGTGACCTCTTAGGGATGTTTGCCTGCTAAACACATAGATCATTGGCCTTAAGCATCCATTGGGCATGGAGTCAAAAAGAGGGGCATGAAATAGGTCAAGACAACTGAAACTTTCCACCAAAACATAAAAAGGGGGAGAGGCTATATCCTCCTAATGACAATGCAGCCTGTGCAAGAGCACTTAGGAAAAGGGAAACCTAAAATAGAAATAAAGTAAAACAATATGTACAAGATCTCATATCAACCTTAATAGTAAGGTTTGAGATGGATCCCATTCACTGAGATCAGCATAACTTCACCATCCAGCCTTGAGAGAATGAAGGTGTTTGCTTCCTTACTGTTGATGATGACATAAGGCCCACTCCAAAGTGCATCAAACTTGGTGTGTCTTCCAGGTTTGGCTCAATTAACATCCCATTTTAGGACAAGATCACCCTCTTTGAAGGTCTGGACCTTGGCCTTCTTATCAAAATATTTCTTGGTCTGCATCTGATGTCTTTCTAGTGGGATCATGGCTGACTATCTTTTCTCTTCTAATTCAGTCAATTCAGCCATCCTGACAGACCTTACATCTTCTCCTTCTAGCTCCAATTGATGAGCCAAATCTAGTGCAGGAAGCTCTAAAGATATAGGTAATCTGGCCTCTCTTTCATATACTAGAACAGAAGGTGAGTTCCTAATGGCTCTCTTGTATGTGATTCTATCAGCTCAAAGGGCTCACTTGATTTTATTGTGCCATTGCCTCTGGTTTGTCTCCATTGTCCTTTTCAAAATTCTGATTAGGTTCTTGTTAGTGGACTCAGCCAACCCATTACCCTAAGGGTAGTAATTTGATGAGTCTTCAAGAACACATTGTATATAAGAGCCCAATCAGCAATCTTAAAACCAATGAATACTTTTGCATTATCAGAAATAATAGTATGAGGATCTCTAAACCTTGTCATGATTTCTTCCAAGAAATCCACGATAGATGATTCATTTGCCTCCTTGAGTGGGATTGTTTCAACCCACCTGGTGAAGTAATTTGTTGCAGTCAAAACCCACCTGTGACTAGCACTGGAAGGGGGATCTATCATGCAAATGAAATCTAATCCCCATTGTGAGAAGGGTTGATCAACCTGAATGGGGTGATGTGGGAGTGCTACCAACCTTTTCTTTCCTGCAAAGAGAGCACACTCTTTGTATCCTCTTACCCATACATGGGCATCATTGAACAATGTGGGCCAATAGTAACCTGCCCTCATCACTTTCATTGTTGTGGCTCTAGAAGAGAAATGGCCATCAGCTGGGCCAACATGAAACTCACTAAGAATCCTATCAACTTGATTTGAATCTATACACCTCAGTAAGACTCCATCCAACTTCCTCTTGAAGAGGACACCATCTATCAAAGCATAAGGGGTAGACTGTAGCCTGAAATGTCTTCTTTTGGTCCTGTCTAGTCCATAGGGATTGTTGCTAAATTATGTTCACACCTAATTTAGCAAGGAATGAGTTGTAATTGTCACAAAAGGAATAAAAGCAAACTTTTAAGTGCATGATCAATTAGTGAATGTTTGATATCTTGGCAAGAGAACAACAAAGATCATTTGTCGGGATAATCTGACAATCTAATCAGAACTGTCAAACCATCCTGACAAATAAAGTTATCTGATGGCAAGAGATCACATAGTTAATGAATGACCAGAGGTATCTAACTGAATTTATCTTTTAGTTATGATATGATTGAATTATTTAAATGTCACATTTCAATGTGAAAGAAAGGTATTTATAAAGCTATCATTTCATATCATGTTTTAAACATATGTTTCATATTAGATCCAATTATTCTATCCTATGCATTTAATTAAAAAAAGTAAACTTACATAAATCATTTGCATAAGGTAAAGTAATTGATCATATTCAAAGAAATGTTTAAATGTGTCCCACACAAGCCATGGGAGTGACTAAACTAAGCAATGCAAACATGGTGCAAGCTATACATCTGAGGATAAAAGAGAAAGAAAGGAACATATGAGGAAAATGTATATCCATCATTGCCTTTTTATAGGTTGATCTTCTTGATTGGCTGCTTGATCTTCATGTCTTTATCTTTTTCTCCTGATCAGGATAGTGTACCTGCAAAATTAGAGAAAAGCCCTATTAGAAGCTCTGGATATGAAGATTGTTCATATGCTTTATCAACAGACATATAAAACTCGCAAACATTATGCATTTGATGTGATTGGATCAAAATCAAACATGTGCAATAAATCAGATCATCATGAGAAAAATCATTCAACTTCAAGAGGTATGTTTTTATGCTAACTTGTTTGTTCATTGTGTAGGTATAGGAAAAGTAATGTTGCTGATTTGAAGACATTTAAAGCATGTGGAGAAAATGTGGCTCCCACAAGGGTAGAGACCAGCATGTTTCCTTCTTATCCATTCAAGAAGGGCATCAGATTGCAATAAATAGAGTATACCATAAATTGGAAAAGTCAAAGTGAAGTCATCATAAAATAAATGAAGAGGAGCAGTTGCTCCTATAAACTATGATCATTCTAGAAAGAGCTTATCAAATTTAGATAACTATGCCAAGAAGGATGGCTGATGAAGATAGATAACAACAATGTATGAAGTGGTAGGCATTTATTCAGTATGCAAAAAGTACAAGTTGTTCGCTACAGGAGGGTATAAATGTCAAACATATCATGTTACAACCATGTGCCTGAGTAGAAATAGAGCAACTTAAAGATCATAGCCATCTAGAGGCATTGAAAAATCAATAAAAGAGATACAAGTTGAATGCCACATGTATGGAATGCAAAAATACAAACATAGTTCATCATTGTTCTAGAAGCAAGAGAAGGAAAATTGAAGTAGCTCATGATCAAATCATCATAATGCAGCCATTATCTAGAGTAGACAACAATATAAGGATCATATCATATGCAAAGAAGGAAGAGATGGGTGAAGAGGACAAGAGTAATGAGATACAGAAGCACTAACTGGAACAAAAACATGTCTCATGTTTTCCATATGCCTCAATGTTTTGCAAGTACAAGATCAATGTCCATATGCCTTAATGTTTTTATAGGACAACAATAGTATTACATCAAATTATCCAAGAACAGAGGAAGATGTATACATTAATGTCTTGTTCAGTGACAAGTGTCAGAGGAAAGAAGCCTCATGTTTATCTCTTTATACAAGTACTGGTATAATGCTAAATGCAGTGTATACAAAAATGGAACAATAGTCCTATGACTGTATCAAAATGAGCAGCAACATAAAGAATAATAACTTTTGACAGAGATGATAAGGAAATACAGAACAAATGAGAGCTTTCTTCCTATTTTCTATCTTTAAGAAAGAACTTAAAGTCCTACAAAATAGATGCTCAGTTTCATCACATAGAGTGGAGTATCAATTTTTCCTTCATACACACATAGTGAAAATATAATATTTTTCAAATCTATACTGTTACAAGGAAAGCCCACAAGTCTTTTTTTGTAAGATATGCATTTTCTATGTCTGCAAAAGGAGAGCTCAATTTTTCATACCATACAGAAGATTATAAGTGCTTTCATGAAAAACCCAGATGATATAAACACAGTTTCATATGAGCTCAAAAGGAGAAAAGGAAATAAGGTTCAAAACCCTCTGGTTTCATGTTCATTATTGCAAAAGAAAATATGGTTCTTTTTATGCATACCCAGATGAGTGTTTTTATGAAAACCCACAGTTTACATATAAAACCAAGAAGGAGAAAAAGAATGGCTTCGAGAACCTTAGAGTTGCATTCATACAGAGAGGCTCACCTTTTTCTTAGCTGTGTCGTGAGGTTGCACCTTGTGTCCTTATATTTCCTTCTCACAAATGCTTAGAATAAATGCTCACATACCACAGAGAGGAAGTAAGAAAGATACAAGAAAGAAAGTGTCAATATATGCCAAACACAGGCCATACAGGCCATGGGCTAAGTGCAAAAAATGGCAAAAAAGATTGCACAATGAAGAATATAACAAACTCACATTATGCCCCTATCAAAATGTTGAATAGGAACCTTAGAAAGGCCATCAAAATGGCAGAGAAAACCAGAGAGGAACAAACCCTCGACAAGGTGTGGCGGCGACCCAAACACAACAGAGCAAAAGATGAGCAAAGAAAATGATACTTAGGGTTTCCAAACCTTTCTTTTGCTAGAGCTCGACGAGCACCTTTTTCACTTTTGACTTTTTATTTTCTCAAAAAAATCATTGCAATCTTTTGAAACCATGGTCAAGACTTGTAGAAGTCTGAAAACCTAATGATTTTGTTAGGGTCCGTGAGGCCAAGACTTAAGTCTTGTCACATTTTTGAATCTTTCATTTTTTTTTACAAAGTCAAAAGCTTGTAATCATGTAAAGTAAAGGCTCGATGCCTTGTGAATTTTTTCCTTTTAGCATGAGGATAAGGGTTGAGAATCAACATGATTCAAACGTATGCATCAGGAGTAATAAGGATTTAAGTGATATATGTAAATGATTAATATCTATGCGTTAGGCATGAGTAATGTTTATGGAGTGATAAGGTAGTATAATTTTCCTTCAAGGTGATATGTTAATACATTAAGGCATAAATGGAGATATAAGGTGATTATAAAGTTTAAATGCATATAAATGTACGGGAGACATAAGTGGTGATAATGTAAGATGCTTTTTCCTTGCATGGAGCCATAAGGTGATAATGCATAATGGTGCATGGAGAGATATGGTGGTGATTTATTTTCATGCATTCTTGCATGTTTTTACACTAAAGATAAATGTAAACAAATATAAAGTAATATTTTATAAATTACTCTATTATTTTGTCACAAGTTATAAAATCAAGTAGATTAGGTAAATTGAAACTCACAATAGAGTAATCATGGAAATAATTACTTTATTCTTTGCCCACATCATTGGACACATGCAAAAATCATGTAAAAATGGAAGAGTTGAGTTAACTGAAGACATTGGAGTCTTTTTGCGTTGTTTGGAGGTCAAATTGGAGAGTTTTGGTCAGCCTTTTGGTTAAACACATAGAAAGGAGTTTGGAGGTATTTTTGCTCATTTTGGGGAGTGTTGGCCCTTAATTTTAGGGATTTCATTATTTTCTCGTGGATCAATTTGGAGATCTTATTTTTAGAGACAGTTGACTGCAGTTGATTTTTCTAGGCCTCTTGGAGAGAGAAAACTATATATTGTATGAAAAACTTAGGTTTTTCTAGTTCTTGCATTCTATTCTCTCTTACACATTTATGAGAGAAGTTTGTTTGCAACTCATTTTCTAGTTCTTGCCTTGTTTTATCTTTACACTTTTAGAGAGAAAGAGGTTTTGTAACTCACTTATTTGCATATTTATAGAGATTATAGTAGGTTACAGGTTCTATACTTTATTTTTATGCAATTATTTCCTTATTTTTCAGTTTGATGAAGTATCTACCTTCCATTAATGCAACTTGTATGAGTGATTTGATGAGATTTTATTGTGTTTAATATCAGAGCCTTTAAAATCATTGTCTCATTTGTACTTGCATGTGTTAGATAGCATTGAAAATCGCAGGTCTTAGGTTGTGCAAATTGGAGAGTTTTCCTTTTATGTTGTGAAAAACCCCTTTTCCTTCAAAAAGAAATATTTCCCAACCTTCCTTAGAAAAATTTTGTGATCAATTTGCTGAAAGTGGTTTGTATGAATAGATTTTTTCTGAGATCTATTGTGAGTTAGATTGCCAAGTTTTCCATCATTTTTAGGTGCATCACAATACTTTTACAATTTTTAGTGCTCTTAGAAAGATCCTTTTTAACCCTTTTCCACATCAAAGTCATAGATCCAATTGAATATTTTAAGGGAACCAGCCCATAATCTGGAGATTCAAGCTGGACATAGGTCACCCACAGCCTGAGTTTGATCCATGTTACACAGGATTGTTGAGCCTCATAGCTCTGCATAATGGGTGCAATCCTGCTCGTGAACAGTTTTTGGCACGTCAAGGTGCGACTTTGAACTAATTTTCAGTTCAAAAAGAATTTATTACTGCTGCTATTTTGGCATGATTAGCAGTTAATACAACCTTTTAGAGGTGTTATTTTCAAAATACCTAGCGACTCTATGTTTTTGGTTTGATAGATCATATTTTTTTAGCCCATGAGAAGGATTCGCAAGATCAGGTGCTGTTTCATTTCAAGTAATTCTAGTTTTATTTTTTTTCTAGCTTTTGAATCAGTAGGCATGTCTATCCTTCATGGGAACATATCATATCATCCATCATATCATGAAAATGCTACTAATCCACCATCTTATCAGCCATATCAGATCAGCCATGCTGTTGATTTCAACCCAAATTCTATGATTTCTCAAGGAAACCAACATGTTCAATATGCTTACCACCCACCCGCCCTAGCTCAACCTTCATATCAACATGCATATGTCCAAAAGAAACCTCAAGAAATATCTTTTGATATCAAATCAACTCAAACACTATCACCTCCAAGGGGTTGAAGATATAAAAAATTAGTTCAAGAACAACATGAATGATATGAAAGATATAGTGCTAGAAATCAATAAGTAGATAGAAGAGATCAAGAGGCAACAAGAGTATAACATACATTAGGAGGAACTAGATTATTAGGCCTATCTTCATGATCGGGAGTTGGAGGCACAAAGGTTACGAGTTTGAAGAAACTCTTAAGAGAGAGGTAACCATGAAAGAGGAGCAGATCAAACACTTGCTTGCACAAGTACAAAGGCAAGAGATCCATAGAGTTGCATTCATTCCAAATCAACCTGTTCAAAATAAGGTTAGTAGGTATCAAATTCCAAGTTTCAGAAGTTCTAATTTTAATCAGGAGCCTATTTGCATTGAAAATTAGTCCATTAGTCCTCAGTATTAGTCACATCAAGTACTTGAACCAAGTCATCACAACCTTGAGCAATTGTGGCAGCCTTCTTGACCAAAACACCCTGATTATAAAATGCCAAATCTTGTTAAGGATACCCCTCCCATATAAATCCAAAATCAAGAAGGGAAGAGGTAGTAAAATCTGAACCAATCAAGATTCCAAGTTGGTATGGTGAACAAGAGAAAAAGGTTTTAGAGCCCAAGCTAATCAAAATTCCAAGTTTCAACCCAACAACTGAAGTTCTTGCTATTTTTACTATGTTCTCCGTTGAAAATAAGCATAATTCATACGAAGAGGATGCTGGTTCAAATTTGGCACTGAATCCTTTGCATTTTGATTCATTTGAGAAGTTTCTAATGTTGTTTACAAGATGAATGAAAGCAAAGTACAGAGGTCACAAGGTGAAAGTCTTCAATTGGAAAGATAGGTTGCCCACATTTTGATCGAGAAAGCCCTGTGTGAGGAGGAAGAACTGGTTTCTTTGTTTGACTAGTTACCTAGGTTTCATTGATCTAGATGAAGAGCTCATACCATAGGCATAAATGAAAAAACAACAGGAAGATGCAAGTAATTATGACCATTTGCTGGTTTACCAAGAACAGAATTAGGATAGTTTTAATTTGAAGGATAGAGAGATTAAAATACATGATGACACTGAGAGTTTGGAGTTTGAATCAACTATTCTATCAATTGTACCTAAGATCCTTCAAAGATCTAATACTTTTGACAAGTTATTGGTTGTCCTAATGAAAGAAGATGATTCATTAACCATGGAGGAGGAATTGGCATGGCAGGCCATCATGCAAGGTAAAAGTATTGAACTGAATGAGGAAACTCATCTAGATTTAGTGCAAGATTATCAGTTAGATGAGAGAAGTGTTTTTAGGTATCATAGAGGATTTTTGTTCTAACATTGATAATGATCTGACACCATGTGAATCAGCAGTATGTGATCAATAGGATCAAATCAAAGAGGCAAGCATTCTTACATTTCAATTATGTGAGCTAACTTTCCAATTGCAAATGATCCTATAACAACAAATCTAAATAAAAGTACCAGAGTATTGGCAAAGACACATCATTGCAAGAGGCTGTCCCATCCAGGATTTAGCTGACAAAGAGCTGAAAAGGGAGATACAGATTTTTGTTGTACCCAAAGATGAGATCTTAGCCTTAGAACAGAAGAGCCAAATCAACTTATTCACCCTATAACAACAGTATCAATGACCATATTCAGATGGTCAGTGAGTTTGTTTTCAATCTTAAGAGAGTTTTGCAGCATTCTATAAGGTATTTCCTTATGAATCATATCTTTTTAGTAGCAAATCATCTTGCAGAACATCATGTCTTAATAAAAAAGGGAAGTTATTTAACAAAGCCAGTTAGTGGATTTGTTTGACTAGCTTCTATGGCTAGTTAGTGTAGGGTAGAGTAGGATTTTAGTTCAGTATTCATTTTCTAAGAAGTACACATGCACATTTGCTGGCCATGTCCTAAATAGGTCAGAATAGTTTCAATTTCAATTTTGTTTTGCTACTGTAGTTTTCTATTAGTTTGAGTTACAAGAGATTTTCCAAAGTTTCAAGTAGAAAAAGACTCATATGCCTAATGGAATTGCAAGGCTACTAGTTATGTTTTGTTTAGCAAGCAAACACCCTTGAAGGAGGTCACCAAAAATGGTTGCTAAATTATGTTCACACCTAGTTTAGCAATGACTAAGTTGCAGTTGTCACAAAGGGAATAAAAGAAAACTTTAAGTGCATGATCAATTAGTGAATGTTTGATATCTTGGCAAGAGATCAACAAAGATCATTTATCAGGATAATTTGACAGTCCAATCAGAATTGTCAAACCATCCTAACAAATGAAGTTATCTACTGGAAAGATATCACACATTTAATGAATGACATGAGGTATCTAACTAGTTTTATCTTTCAGTTATGATATGATTAAATTATTCAAATGTCACATTTCAATGTGAAAGAAAGATATTTATAAAGCTGTCATTTCATATCATGTTTTAAACATATGTTTCATATTAGATTCAGTTATTCTATCCTATGCATTTGATTATAAAAGTAAACTTACATAAATCATTTGCATAAGGTAAAGTAACTGATCATATTCAAAGAAATGTTTAAATGTGTCCCACACAAGCCATGGGGAGTAACTAAAATGAGCAATGCAAACATGGTGCAAAGCTATACATCCGAGGATAAAAGAGAAAGAAAGGAACATATGAGGAAAATGTATATCCATCATTGCCTTTTTATAGGTTGATCTTCTTGATTGGTTGCTTGATCTTCATGTCTTTATCTTTTGCTCCTGATCAGGGACAGTGTACCTACAAAATTAGAGAAAAACCCCATTAGAAGCTCTAGGTATGAAGATTGTTCAAAAGCTTTATCAACATAAAAATAAAACTCGCAAACATTATGCATTTGATGTGATTGGATCAAAATCAAACATGTGCAATAAATTAGATCATAATGAGAAAAATCATTCAACTTCAAGAGGTATGTTTTTATGCTAACTTGTTTGTTCACTGTGCAGGTATAGGAAAAGTAATGTTGTTGATTTGAAGACATTTAAAGCATGTGGAGAAAATGTGGCTCCACAAGGGTAGAGCCCAACATGCTTCCTTCTTATCCATTCAAGAAGGACATTAGATTGCAATAAATAGAGTATACCATAAATTGGAATAGTCAAAGTGAAGTAATCATAAAAGAAATGAACAGGAGAAGTTGCTCCTATAAACTATGATTTGTTCTAGAAAAGAGGTTATCAAAATCAGATAACTATGCCAAGAAGGATGCATGATGAAGATAGATAACAACAATGTATGAAGTAGTAGGCATTTATTTCATATGCAAAAGGTATAAGTTGTTCGCTACAGGAGAGTATAAATGTCAAACATATCATGTTATAGCCATGTGCCTGAGTAGAAATAGAGCAACTTAAAGATCATAGTCATCTAGAGGCATTGAAACATCAATAAAAGAGATATAAGTTGAATGCCACATGTATGGGAATGCAACAAGACAAACATAGTTCATCATTGTTCTAGAAGCAAGAGAAGGAAAACTGAAGCAGCACATGATCAAATTATTGTATGCAGCCTTTATCCAGAGCAGAGGATAGTATAAGGATCATATCATATGCAAAGAAGGTAGAGATGATTGAAGAGCACAAGAGTAATGAGATACAGAAGCACCAACTGGAGCAAAAACATGTCTCATATTTTCCATATGCCTCAATGTTTTGCAAGTACAAGATCAATGTCTATATGCCTTAATGTTTTTACAGGACAACATCAGTATTACATCAAATTATCCAAGAACAGAGGAAGATGTATACATTAATGTCTTGTTTAGTGACAAGTGTTAGAGGAAAGAAGCCTCATGTTTATCTCTTTATATAGGTACTAGTATAATGATAAATGCAGTGTATACAAGAATGGAGCAACAATCCCGTGACTATATTAAAATGAGAAGCAACATAAACAATAGTAACTTTTGACAAAGATGATAAGGAAATACAGTGAACAGAGGAGAGCTTCTTACTATTTTCTTTCTTCAAAAAAGAACTTAAAATCCTACAAAATAGATGCTCAATTTTGTCACATAGAGTGGAGTATCAATTTTTCCTTCATACACACATAGTGAAAATACAATATTTTTCAAATCTATACTGTTATAAGAAAGCCCATGAGTCTTTTTTCATAAGATATGCATTTTTGATGTCTGCATAAGGAGATCTCAATTTTTCATACCATATAGAAGATTATAAGTGCTTTCATGAAAAACCCAGATGATATAAACACATAGTTTCATATGAGCTTAGAAGGAGAAAAGGAAATAAGGTTCAAAACCCTCTAGTTTCATTTTCATACTACAAAAGGAAATATCGTTCTTTTTATGTATACCCAGATGAGTGTTTTTATGAAAACCCACAGTTTACATATAAAACCAAGAAGGAGAAAAAGAATGGCTTTGAGAGCCTCAGAGTTACATTCATACAGAGAGGCTCACCTTTTTCTTAGCTGTGCCATGAGGCTACAATCTTGTGTCCTTATATTTCCTTCTTACGAATGCTTAGAATAAATGCTCACATACCAAAGAGAGGAGGCAAGAAAGATACAACAAAGAAAGTGTCAATATATGCGAAACACATAGCCATACAGGTTGCAGCCTGAGTGTAAAATGAATAGACAAAAAAGGCAAAAATGATGGCCCAATGAAGAATATAACAAACTCACCTTATGCCCCTATCAAAATGCTGAATAGGAACCTTAGAAAGGCCATCAAAATGGCAGAGAAAACCAAAGAGGAGCAAACCCTTGACAAGGTGTGGCGGCAACCCAAACAGAGCAGTGCAAAAGATGAGCAAAGAAATTGATACTTAGGGTTTCCAAACCTTTCTTTTGCTAGAGCTCGACGAGCACCTTTTTCACTTTTAACTTTATATTTTCTCAAAAAAATTATTGCAATCTTTTTGAAACCATGGTCAAGACTTGTAGAACTCTAAAAACCTAATGATTTTGCCAGGGGCCTTTGAGGCCAAGACTTAAGTCTTGTCACATTTTTGAATCTTTGATTTTTTTTACAAAGTCAAAAGCTTGTAATTATGTAAAGTAAAGGCTCGATGCCTTGTGAATTTTTTCCTTTCGACATGAGGATAAGGGTTGAGAATCAACATGATTTGAAGGTATGCATAAGGAGTAATAAGGATTTAAGTGATATATGTAAATGATTAATATCTATGCGTTAGGCATGAGTAATGTATATGGAGTGATAATGTAGTATAATTTTCGTCAAAGGTGATATGTTAATGCATTAAGGCATAAATGGAGATATAAGGTGATTATAAAGTTTAAATGCATATAAATGTAAGGAAGACATAAGTAGTGATAATGCAAGATGCTTTTTCCTTGAATGGAGCCATAAGGTGATAATGCAAATGGTGCATGGACAGATAAGGTGGTGATTTCTTTTCATCCATTCTTGCATGTTTTTACAACTGAAGATAAATGTAAACAAATAATAAAGTAATATTTTATAAATTACTTTATTATTTTGTCACAAGTTGTAAAATCAAGGAGATTAGGCAAATTGAATCTCACAATAGAGTAATCATGCAAATAATTACTTTATTCTTTGCCCACATCATTGACACATGCAAAAATCATGTAAAAATGGAAGAGTTGAGTTAATTGAAGACTTTGGAGTCTTTTTTCATGGTTTGGAAGTTAAATTGGAGAGTTTTGGTGAACCTTTTGGTCAAACACATAGAGAGGAGGAGTTTGGAGCTATTTTTTCTCATTTTGGGGGAGTTTTGGCCTTAATTTTAGGGATTTCATTATTTGCTCATGGATCAATTTGGATAGCTTATTTTTAGAGACAATTGACTGCAGTTGATTTTTCTAGGCCTCTTGGAGAGAGAAAACTATATATTGTAAGAAAAACTTAGGTTTTTCTAGTTCTTGCATTATATTCTCTCTTACACATTTATGAGAGAAGAAGTTTGTTTGTAACTCATTTTCTAGTTCTTGCCTTGTTTTCTCTTTACACTTTTTGAGAAAGAGGTTTTGTAATTCACTTATTTGCAGATTTATAGAGATTACAACAGGTTACAAGTTCTATACTTTGTTTTATACAATTATTTCCTTTATTTTTCATTTTGATCAAGTATCTACCTTCCATTAATGCAACTTGTATGAGTGATTTGATGAGATTTTATTATGTTTAACATCAGGACCTTTAAAATCATTATCTCATTTGTACTTGCATGTGTTATATAGAATTGAAAATCATAGGTCTTAGGTTGTGCAAATTGGAGAGTTTTCCTTTTATGTTGTGAAAAACCCCTTTTCCTTGAAAAAGAAATATTTTCCAGCCTTAGAAATATTTTTGTGATCAATTTGCTGAAAGTGGTTTGTGCAGATAGATTTTTTCTGAGATCTATTGTGAGTTAGATTGTCAAGTTTTCCATCATTTTTAGGTGCATCACCATACTTTTATAGTTTTTAGTGCTTTTAGAAAGATCCTTTTTAACCCTTTTCCACTTCAAAGTCATAGATCCAATTGAATATTTTAAGAGAACCAACCCATAATTTGGAGGTTCAAGCTCAACATAGGTCACCCATAGCCTGAGTTTGATCCCATGTTACACAGGATTGTTGAGCCTCACAACTCTGCATAACAGGTGCAATCTTGCTCATCAACAGTTTTTGGCACGCCAGGTGGGACTTTAAACTAATTTTTAGTTCAAAAAGAACTTATTACTGCTACTATTTTGGTATGATCAACAGTTAATATAGCCTTTTAGAGGTGTTATTTTCAAAATGCCTAGCGATTCTATGTTTATGGTTCGATAGATTAGATTTTTATAGTATATGAGAAGGATTCGCAAGATCAGGTGCTATTTTAGTTCAAATAATTTCGGTTTCAGTTGTTTTCTAGATTTTAAATGAGTAGGCATGTCTATCCTTCATGGGAACATGTCATATCATCCATCATATCTTGAAAATACTGCTAATCCACCATCTTATCAGCCATATCAGATCAGCCATGCTGTTGATTTCAACCCAAATTCTATGGTTTCTCAAGGAATCCAGCATGTTCAATACATGCTTACCTCCCACCTACCCTTGCTCAACCTTCATATTGGCATGCATGTGTCCAAAAGAAACATCAAGAAATATCTCTGATATCAAATAAACTCAAACACTATCACCTCCAAGGGGTTGAAGATATAAAAAATCAGTTCAAGAACAACATGAATGATATGAAAGACATAGTGTTAGAAATCAATAAGTAGATAGAAGAGATCAAGAGGCAACAAGAGTATAACATGCATAAGGAGGAATTGGATTATTAGGCCTATCTTCATGATCAGGAGTTGGAGGCACAAAGGTTATAGTTTGAAGAAAGTCTTAAGAGAGAGATAACTGTGAAAGAGGAGTAGATCAAACACTTGCTTGCACAAGTACAAAGGCACGAGATCTAGATAGTTGCATTTATTCCAGATCAACCTATTCAAAATGAGGTTAGTAGGTATCAAATTCCAAGTTTCAAAAGTTCTAATTTTAGTTAGGAGCCTGTTTACATTCAAAATCAGTCCATTAGTCCTTAGTATCAGTCACATCAAGTATTTGAACCAAGTCATCATAGCCTTGAGCAACTATGGCAGCCTTTCTGGACCAAACACCCTGATTATAAAATGCCAAATCTTGTTAAGGCTACCCCTCCCATACCAATCCAAAATCAGGAAGGGGAAGAGGTAATAAAATCTTAACCAATCAAGATTCCAAGTTGGTATGGTGAACAAGAGCAAAAGGTTTTAGACCCCAAGCTAATCAAAATTCCAAGTTTCAACCCAACAGCGGAAGTTCCTACTATTTTTACTGTGTTCCCTACTGAAAATAAGCATAATTCATACGAAGAGGATACTGGTTCAAATTTGGCACTCAATCCTTTGCATTTTGATTCATTTGAGAAGTTTTCTAATGTTGTTTACAAGATGAATGAAAGCAGAGTACAAAGGTCACAAGGTGAAAGTTTTCAATTGCAAAGACATGTTGCCCACATTCTGATGGAGAAAACCCCATGTGAGGAGGAAGAACTGGTTTCTTTGTTTGATTAGTTACCTAGTTTCATTGAGCCAAATGAAGAGCTCATACCACAGGCAGAAATAATAGAACAACAGGAAGATGCAAGTAATTATGACCGTTTGCTGGTTTACCAAGAACAAAATGAGGACAGTCTTGATTTGAAGGATAGAGAGATTGAAATACATGAGGACACTGAGAGTTTGGATCTTGAATCAACTATTCTATCAGTTGTTCCTAAGAGCCTTCAAAGATTTGATAGTTTAGATGAGTTATTGGCCATCCTAATGGAAGAAGATGATTCATTAACCATGGAGGAGGAATTGGCATGACGGGCCATCATGCAAGGTAAAAGTATTGAACAACTGAATAAGGAAACTCATACAGATTTAGTGCAAGATTATCAGTTAGATGAGAGCATGTTTTTAGGTATCATAGAGGATTTTTGTTCTAACATTGATAATGATCTGATACCATGTGAATCAACAGTATTTGATCAATAGGATCAAATCAAAGAGGCAAGCATTCTTACATTTCAATTATGTGAGCTAACTTTTCCAATTGCAAATGATCCTATAACAGCAGATCTAAATAAAGGTACCAGGAGTATTGGCAAAAGACACATCATTGCAAGAGGTTGTCCCATCCAGGATTTAGCTGACAAAGAGCTTAAAAGGGAGATACAAATTTTTGTTGTCCCAAAGATGAGATCTTAGCCTCAGAATAGCAGAGCCAAATCAATTATTCACCCTATAACAATAGTATTAATGACCATATTCAGATGGTTAGTGAGTTTGTTTTCCATCTTGAGAGAGTTTTACAGCATTCTATAAGGTATTTCCTTATGAATCATATCTTGTCAGTAGCAAATCATCTTGCAAAACATCATGTCTTAATAAAAAAGGGAAGTTATTTAACAAATCCAGTTAGTGGATTTGTTTGACTAGCTTCTATGGCTGGTTAGTGTAGGGTAGAGTAGGATTTCAGTTCAGTATTTCATTTTCCAAGAAGTGCACATGCACATTTGCTAGCCATGTCCTAAACAGGTCAGAATAGTTTCAATTTCAGTTTTGTTTTGCTTTTGTAGTTTTCTATTAGTTTGAGTTACACGATGTTTTCCAAAGTTTCAAGTAGAAAAAGACTCATATGCCCAATGGAATTGCAAGGCTACTAGTTCTATTTTGTTTAGTAGGCAAACACCCCTAAGAGGTCACCAAAAATGTTGCCAAATTATGTTCACACTTAATTTAGCAAGGACTGAGTTGCAGTTGCCACAAAAGGAATGGAAGAAAACTTTTAAGTGAATGATCAATTAGTGATTGTTTGATATCTTGGCAAGAGAACAACAAAGATCATTTGTCATGATAATCTAACAGTCCAATCAGAACTGTCAAACCATCCTAACAAATGAAGTTATCTGATGGCAAGAGATCACACAATTATAGAATGATAGGAGGTATCTAACTGGTTTTATCTTTCAGTTATGTTATGATTGAATTATTCAAATGTCACATTTTAATGTGAAAGAAAGGTATTTATAAAGTTGTCCTTTCATATCATGTTTAAACATATGTTTCATATCAGATTCAGTTATTCTATCCTATGCATTTGAGTAAAAAAAGTAAACTTACATAAATCATTTGCATAAGGTAAAGTAACTGATCATATTCAAAGAAATGTTTAAATGTGTCCCACACAAGCTGTGGGAGTGACTAAACTGAGCAATGCAAACATGGTGCAAGCTATACATTTGAGGATAAAAGAGAAAGAAAGGAACATATGAGGAAAATGTATATCGATCATTACCTTTTTATAGGTTGATCATCTTGATTGGCTACTTGATCCTCATGTCTTTATCTTTTGCTCCTGAACATGACAGTGTACCTGCAAAATTGGAGAAAAGCCCCGTTAGAAGCTCTAGATATGCAGATTCTTCATATGCTTTATCAATAGACATATTAAACTCGCAAACATTATAAATTTGATTTGATTGGATCAAAATCAAACATGTGCAACAAATCAGATCATCATGAGAAAAATCATTCAACTTCAAGAGGTATGTTTTTATGCTAACTTGTTTGTTCATTGTGCAGGTATAGGAAAAGTAATGTTGTTGATTTGAAGACATTTAATGCATGTGGAGAAAATGTGGCTCCCACAAGGGTAGAACCCAGTATGCTTCCTTCTTATCCATTCAAGAAGGACATCAGATTGCAATAAATAGAGTTTACCATAAATTGGAATAGTCAAAGGAAAGTCATCATAAAATAAATGAAGAGGAGTAGTTGCTCCTATAAACTATGATCATTCCAGAAAGAGCTTATCAAAATTAGATAACTATGCCAAGAAGGATGCTTGATGAAGACAAATAACAACAATGTATGAAGTGGTGGGCATTTATTCTGTATTCAAAAGGTACAAGTTGTTCACTATAGGAGAGTATAAATGTCAAACATATCATGTTACAACCATGTGCCTAAGTAGAAATAGAGCAACTTAAAGATCACAACCATCTAGAGGCATTGAAACAACAATAAAAGAGATACAACTTGAATGCCATATGAATGGAATGCAACAAGACAAACATAGTTTATCATTGTTCTAGAAGTAAGAGAAGGAAAACTGAAGCAGCTCATGATCAATTCATCATAATGCAGCCATTATCCAGAGCAGAGGACAATATAAGGATCATATCATATGCAAAGAAGGCAAAGATGAGTGAAGAGCACAAGAGTAATTAGATACAGAAGCACCAACTGGAACAAAAACATGTCTCATGTTTTCCATATGCCTCAATGTTTTGCAAGTACAAGATCAATGTCCATATGCCTTAATGTTTTTACAGGACAACATCAGTATTACATCAAATTATCCAAGAACAAAGGAAGATGTATACATTAATGTCTTGTTCAATGACTAGTGTCAGAGGAAAGAAGCCTCATGTTTATCTCTTTATGTAGGTATCAGTATAATGATAAATGTAGTGTATACAAGATTGGAGCGACAGTCCCGTGACTGTATCAAAATGAGCAGAAGCATAAAGAATAGTAACTTTTGATAGAGATAATAAGGAAATATAGTGAACAAAGGAGAGCTTCTTCCTATTTTCTTTCTTCAAGAAAGAACTTAAAGTCCTACAAAATAGATGCTCAGTTTTGTCACATAGAGTAGAGTATCAATTTTTCATTCATACCCACAAAGTGAAAATACACTATTTTTCAAACCTATACTGTTACAAGAAAGCCCATGAGTCTTTTTTTGTAAGATATGCATTTTCTATGTCTACAAAAGGACAGATCAGTTTTTTATACCATACAAAAGATTATAAGTGCTTTCATGAAAAACCCAGATGATATAAACACAGTTTCATATGAGCTCAGAAGGAGAAAAGGAAATAAGGTTCAAAACCCTCTGGTTTCATGTTCATACTGCAAAAGGAAATATGGTTCTTTTTATGCATACCCAAATGAGTGTTTTTATGAAAACCCACAGTTTGCATATAAAACCAAGAAGGAGAAAAAGAATGGCTTTGAGAGCCTCAGAGTTGCATTCATACAGAGAGGCTCACCTTTTTCATAGCTGTGTCGTGAGGCTACACCTTGTGTCCTTTTATTTCCTTCTCACAAATGCTTAGAATAAATGCTAACATACTAGAGAGAGGAAGTAAGAAAGATACAAGAAAGAAAGTGTCAATATATGCCAAACACATAGCCATACAAGCCGCGACCTGAGTGCAAAATGAACAGTAAAAAATGGTAAAAAAGATGGCCCAATGAAGAATATAACAAACTCACATTATGTCCCTGTCAAAATGCTGAATAGGAACCTCAGAAAGGCCATCAAAATGGCAGAGAAAACCAGAGAGGAGCAAACCCTCGACAAGGTGTGGCGGCGACCCAAACATAGTAGAGCAAAAGATGAGCAAAGAAAATGATACTTAGGTTTTCCAAACCTTTCTTTTGCTAGAGCTCGACGAGCACCTTTTTCAATTTTGACTTTTTATTTTCTCAAAAAAATTATTGAAATCTTTTTGAAACTGTGGTCAAGACTTGCAGAAGTCTAAAAACCTAATGATTTTTCCAGGGACCCATGAGGCCAAGACTTAAGTCTTGTCACATTTTTGAATCTTTCATTTTTTTTACAAAGTCAAAAGCATGTAATCATGTAAAGTAAAGGCTCGATGTGTTGTGAATTTTATCCTTTTCGCATGAGGATAAGGGTTGAGAATCAACATGATTCAAAGGTATACATAAGGAGCAATAAGGATTTAAGTGATATATGTAAATGATTAATATCCATGCGTTAGGCATGAGTAATGTATATGGAGTGATAAGGTAGTATAATTTTATTCAAAGGTGATATGTTAATGCATTAAGGCATAAATGGAGATATAAGGTGATTGTAAAGTTTAAATACATATAAATGTAAGGGAGACATAAGTAGTGATAATGCAAGATGCTTTTTCCTTGCATGGAGCCATAAGCTGATAATACATAATGGTGCATGGAGAGATAAGGTGATGATTTCTTTTCATCCATTCTTGCATGTTTTTACAACTAAAGATAAATGTAAACAAATAATAAAGTAATATTTTATAAATTACTTTATTATTTGTCACAAGTTATAAAATCAAGGAGATTAGGCAAATTGAAACTCACAATAGAGTAATCATGGAAATAATTACTTTATTCTTTGCCCACATCATTGACACATGCAAAAATCATGCAAAAATGGAAGAGGTTGAGTTAACTAAAGACTTTGGAGTCTTTTTGCATGGTTTGGAGGTTAAATTGGATAGTTTTGGTCAACCTTTTGGTCAAACACATAGAGAGGAGGAGTTTGGAGCTATTTTTGCTCATTTTTGGGGAGTTTTGTCCCTTAATTTTAGGGATTTCATTGTTTGCTTGTGGATCAATTTGGAGAGATTATTTTTAGAGGCAGTTGACTGCAGCTGATTTTTCTAGGCCTCTTGGAGAGAGCAAACTATATATTTTAAGAAAAACTTAGGTTTTTCTAGTTCTTGCTTTCTATTCTCTCTTACACATTTTTGAGAGAAGTTTGTTTGTAACTCATTTTCTAGTTCTTGCCTTGTTTGCTCTTTACACTTTGAGAGAGAAAGAGGTTTTGTAACTCACTTACTTGTAGATTTATGGAGATTACAGTAGGTTATAGGTTCTATACTTTGTTTTATGCAATTATTTCCTTTATTTTTTAGTTTGATCAAGTATCTTCCTTCCATTAATGCAACTTGTATGAGTGAGTTGATGAGATTTTATCATGTTTAACATAAGAACCTTTGAAATCATTGTCTCATTTGTACTTGGATGTGTTAGATAGCATTGAAAATCACAGGTCTTAGGTTGTGCAAATTGGAGAGTTTTCCTTTTATGTTGTGAAAAACCCTTTTCCTTCAAAAAGAAATATTTTCCAGCCTTCCTTAGAAACATTTTTGTGATCAATTTGCAAAAGTAGTTTGTGCGGATAGATTTTTTCTAATATCTATTGTGAGTTATATTGCCAAGTTTTCCATCATTTTTAGGTGTGTCACCATACTTTTATAGTTTTTAGTGCTTTTAGAAAGATCCTTTTTAACCCTTTTCCCATCAAAGTCATAGATCCAATTGAATATTTTAAGGGAACTAGCCCATAATCTGGAGGGTCAAGCTTGACATAGGTCACCCATAGCCTGAGTTTGATCCCATGTTATATAGGATTGATGAGCCTCACAACTCTACATAACAGGTGCAATCCTACTCGTTAACATGGATATTCACCAGTGGACAAGAAACTAGTCATATATGTTGTCCAAGAACTCACAACTGATGGATTAGCTATAGGTTCCTCTTCATTCAAATGGTAAGATGAATTCACTTCATCTACTAATATCTGAGCTAGCTATTCACATAATCCTCTACCTCTAATCAACTTAGTGGCCTTGACTATCAAATCGTATTCTAAGAGCTTGGTGACCCAACTGGCTCTCTTTTCACTAATTTCAATTCCCATTATATAATCTCTCACGCTAGGATGAGAAACTAAAAATTTAATATGGTTATTTGCCAACACATACCTAAATTTCTTTAAGGCTCTAACAATGGCAAATACCTGCTTATCCATGGGGGAATACCTAACTTCATAGTCTTTCAAGGTCTGACTGAAAAAGGCTAGAGGCTGCTCCAGTCCATGTTCATTTTGCTGCATTAGAACAACAACAATATTGTTCCCTCCTCCATGTGCATAGAGGATAAAGTCCTTCTCATAACTCAAATTTATGAGAGTAGGTTCTCGAATAGTCTCTTCCTCAATCTTTTCAAAACCATCTTTCCCTTCCTTATTCCATCGAAAGACTGCATCTTTCTTGAGCATAAGGGTTAGAGGATTCGCTAAGCCAACATAGTTAGGAATGAATTTCCTAATGAAGTTGATTTGCCCTAGGAAAGATTTTAAAGCTTTTTTGTGAGCAGGCAGAGGAAGAGAAAGCAGGGCAAATGTTCTGTCAGGGTCTATGGATATTCCATCCTTAGACACTATATGGCCCAAAAGCTTACCCTAGGTGACAACAAAGATACATTTCTTGAGGTTGAGAGACACCCCAAACTCTCTGCATCTATGGAAAACTTTCTCCAGATGCTCCATGTGATTTTCTCCCTTCTTGGGGAAGACTGTAATGTCATCCAGATAAATTAGGATGAACTTGTTTATAAATCCTTTGAAGGCAATATCCATTGCCCTTTGAAATGTGGCACCAACATAGACAAGCCAAATGGCATCTTTGCATATGCCATGGTTGCCCATTTGGTTGTGAATGCTATCTTGAATCTATCCTCTTCCCTGACAAAAATTTGATTATAGCTAGAGAAGCCATCCAATAGTGAAAACCTCTCTTCCCCTGCAACAATTTGTAAGATTTGATCCATAGAGGGCAGAGGGTAATGATCCTTTAGTGAAGCATGATTCAGGTCCCTAAAGTCGACACAGAGCCTGATTTCTTCAATTTTCTTTCTCACAAGCACCAGATTTGCAACCCAAGTAGAATACTTGATAGGGAAGATAATCCTTGCTTGTATGAGCTTAGCAAGCTCTTTTCTCATGAGTGGCTCATTTTTTGGATTTATGGGCCATTGTTTCTACCAAACTGTCTTGCAGTTGGGATCTAGATCAATGACATGTTGAGCCACATCCGGATTGAACCCTTTAAGATCCCCATATGTCCATGCTAGGACATCACTGTACTTTTGGGCAAGTCTTATGAATTCCTACTCTTCTATATCACTGCATACTTTACCCAGCAGCAACTCCTTGTGTTGGGTGATGGTCACTTGTTGGTAATCTTCCTTCTTGATGGCCATATTATTTTTCTCACCTTTGAACTCATCATCATGGCTGAAGATAGCCACAAGGGTAACCAGACCATTGGGGAGCTTATTCATTTTGAGCTGGATGATTTGATCACCATAGGACTCTTGTAATCTGGGTTGCGCCATGGAGGAAAATTCTACTTCACTTTGAATAAAGCTCACAATATAGTCATTACTGTTAAAGATCTGCCAATGAGTATCATTATCAGGAACAGATGGCTTAATTACTACTTTTACATGTTGATCAAGACCTTGAAACAAGTCTTTAGGTGGAGAAACTGGGCCCCCACCATTGCTAGTTGATCAACATCAGTATTTAATTTCCTTGGGATCACTTGCAGGTTGAGAGCATCAAAACTCTCAAACAGGCCCAAAACTCTATATTTATAAGATCTTAAAAGATGGTTTTTTGTAGCACATCTCTCTCTGACTTGGTTAACCACTAATTCAGTGTCACCAAAGATCTCCAATTGCCTAATTCTATTCTTTTCTATTATCAATAGGCCATGGACCTGTTGTGTGGTTACACAACACACCCCATTTTGACTTGACAAAACAGGGACCCGACTTTTTGCTTGGCTTTGCTTGTGTTTTCTGCTTGTCGGCGGTCTAGTAAAAGTAAGACAATGCAGATGATCCTGCATAAAGGGGACGGGGTAGGTCATCATGATGAGGCCAATTTTTCAAAGTTAACATTTCATGACAATAATCTCATGGGTGGATGGAACACAAAATTTCATGCAGGTTTGCCTTTTGGATCACCCTAATATTCCTTAGAGAACGAGAGTTGTGGTGAGTCAAAGTCCTGGTCAAACCTGATATTCCGAGGGGGAAGATCATATTTCTTAAACATCAGTCATATTATAAAGGATCGCCCTGATCTAATATTATCACTCGATAAAATTATTTGCTCCAAACATCCAGACGTCAACTTTATGTGATAGCGATATCTACCCGACAAACAACATCATATATTTTGTGAAGGTCATATTCCTGAATATCACCCGACATTTAAATATCACCCTAATATTTGAATATCAGTCTGTCGCAAAATATCACCCCGAACCAATATCCTAATGACATCATCCAAACCTGGTAAACGAAGAAATAAACATGATGATGACGTCACCATCCTTTTTACCTCGCGGAGGTATATTTCCAAACTTGACCCTTCATACATAACATGACGATGATGTCATAAAGCCACAACGCTGAACCAAGTCATTATCCTGATGATGTCATCCTGATATTTCGATAGGGGGGGTCATTTTAGTTTAGGGGATCATATTTGAACATCACCCCGATATTTGAATATCACCCGATATTTGAATATCATCCTATCCTACAAAGATCACCCTGCGCCTTGTCGCCATAACATTAAATGCACGTAGATGTGGTAGGTGGTTCCCGCCGATTACGAACTCGATACATACACTTGGCGAGATCCAGAAGTTTCATACAAGAAGATCAATTGTTTCAATTAATTTGCCCTAATTTGCCCTAATTTTCCTTAAAGAGGAGGTCAAAAGTGAAATTACAGAATCAGTTTGCACTTACCTTGTAATAAAACAAGTTTTTACAAAGCTCCGTGTTTTCAAACCCTCATAAGACTACCTGCGGATGCCTATAGCTTGCACCAAAATGGGATACGTGAGCATTACAGGTGTTTGAATTCCTTCCACACAGTTATCAGCATAATTAAGAGGATAAGCACATCAGGTAAGTAATTGAAACCCTCTTGTTGTTGTGTTCTGCATATCCAGGTATCATGGTTTTTTGGTTTGAAGTTCTAGATTATGCATATCAGGATAAATGAGATATGGAAAGAGTATAATATGCATGATGAATAATAAAGATATGGTGTATATGCATGCTTGTAAGATATCAATTGTAAGACCAGTTTTGTTAATTGCAGGCATCCATGGCGGGTAAGCGGTTGGCTAAGTCAGAAGCAGAATTTCTAAGGCCCATGTTTGCTCAACCTGAGGGTGTTCGGTTTAAATATGGTGCCATCACAGATACACACCAAGGAAACACAGATCTAGCTGCATGGTCTGCTAAAATGAGTGATGAAAAGACTAACAACACCTTGCTGGATGCAGTCTTTGTATCTAGAATGTGGAATGTAGCTAGTTTACCTTATTCTATGGAAACTCCTGAACTGGTCATTGAATGTGCAAGAAACTATAACCCACAGACAAGGAAGGTAGAGAAGCATGGCAGAGTGTATGATGATCTGTCTATCAAAGGTCTTGCTACTACATTTAGTTTACCATTAGGGAAGAAAGTTGCCAATATAGATTTGAAGAAGTCGGAAGCAGAATATGAGAATAACAAGAAGTCTACTAGGAAGAAAATGTACCAATGGAGGGCGAAGAATAGTCCTTATCTTGCAGCAACTAAGTTTCCAGTACACTTATATAAATTTGACTTTGATGATGAATACCAGTACATGATAGCACTGCTTAGCAGAGTGACAGGCCAGCCTGATGCTGGAAGTTTTAAGGATTGGATGTATGCAGTCATCCTGATGTGCCTTTACACAGATAGTAAGCCAATTTGGGCTAAGATGATAAGTGACGCTCTAGATGAGTAGCTGATGAATCTAGGAGGTCCAGATTGTTCCTTCTACATGACCTCATACATAGTTTATTCATGTGCCTACAAGGGTACATTTGATGCATTGACTACAGTTGGGAGAATTGGTGGCACAACAAATGATGCACATATATGGGATCATCATCCCCAGCTGCAGAGAGTAAATTACCTCCAAGATTACAAACTAGTGAATGATGCATTCTCTATGCATCTAGTAAGAACAATGGAGGAGGACCGAACTAAAAGACTAAGCATGGAGGCTCAGGAAGTCATATATAGGCATGGAGCTTGGTTTATTCAATTTACAACTTTCTCTTACATCAAAGTTGAAGGTTTTGAGGAGGAGCCTCTCATGCTCCCAAGATACCCTATAGATGCAGTTGTCTTAATGGAATTTTTAAGAGAAATCTCCACAATACTGTATGCTTACAAAGCTAACAACAAGCTTCCACCAGTATTGTTTCCAGTCACCATGGACTGGTATATGTGACTAGATTCTGAGAATATTAAACAGGCCATAGCTAGTCTAACTATGATGAATTTTTAGCCATTTCCATTGAAAAGATCATATGATCCATATGGGAGGATGTAGAAGATCATGGGGAAGCCCATCCATCGAAGACACCTTGAGGACTTCTGGGCAGATTGTGAAGATGAAGCTAAAGCTAGAAGAAGAAGATATCAAAGGCTTACACTCAGCCGGATCAAGACCTTTGATTACATTTCCATCCCGGCACAATTGAAAAAAGATGATGGAGCGGTAATGGCTGATGAATATGAGGAGAAAAAGGTATATAATGATACCATCTCAGCACCGGATCTCACCATACAGGAGGACATCTCCTTGGATCTATTTACAAGCAGGACATTGCAGCTGACCCAAGCATGGGTCAATGACCAAATAAATACACTGAAGAAAGGAGGTCATTTCAATTGGAGAAATTCCTGAGTGCCTTGGGTGAAATAAAGAGGATTGATCCTCTGATTTTAATAAAGAATCAGGTACTAAATAATAATACAGCCCTATTGATTGATATATGGTATAAAGACATCAGGTTTGAGTGTGATGTGCTTAAAAGATGCAACAGTAAACTAAGACATATCAACATGAAGCTGCATGATATGATGTTGTTTGAGGCCAAAATTTTGGAAATATTAGAAGGAAAGGCAGAAGGCAAGATAGAAAATCAAGATGAGGAGTTTGCCATTAAACTCTAAATAGCAATTTTCAGCAGGTAGTTGATGATCCTCTAAACCACCTAACAGAAGAAACTATGGACAAGATCATGAGGATCAGGGTTAGGATGGAGAATTATAATGAGACATCTAGCAATAGGAGAAGTAAGTTAGAGAATCTTCGAGGCAAATATCAAATGCACATGCACGCCATCATCAAAGAAAGAACTCAAGATGGCGGGGAGATAGAGAAGATAGTACAATCATATGAAAATATCTGGACATCCATGCAAGTCCATGTACAAGGAGAGGCTCATCAGGATGATGAAGATTTTGAAAGCGACGATCCTGGCGACAAAGATGAGGAACTTGGAGGATAAAGAATAGATGAAGATGCATTACCAAGAAAAGACATAAGCTTCTGATACTTAAGAAAGTAAGCCATCTAGATGATTGCCAGCTAGTAACCTGTGCCACATGGAAAGAGTTGACTTGGTCAATGAATGTGAACCATAGATCTTAATAGATAAATCTGGATTGTAGATCAATTGCAACCGCTCCCTCACTTTGTTCTATAAAAGGTGTAGGGATGCCTCATTTTAAACATTTGAAACTTAATTGAAATCTATTTGCTGAAATATTCAGGGCTCATTTCAAAGTTGTTGTATACATAAATGTTCTTGCATACCTAATGAATGAGAAGACTCTTTTGATTACAATCCATAATAAATCTTGACTAATCAGTGTATGAATTCTTGATATATGATGTGATTTGTTGCATCCCTTGGAGTGCATATCTACTTACATGTGTTGTTTTCATACTGTTTCCTTTGAAGTTAGCATCGACTGTATCTAGCTGTGGAATGTCCTGGTGAACATATGGTTTCATTTCTTCTCTTCATGACTGTATCTGATGTATATGTGGCTCAATAGCTGAAGGTTCAACATTAATTTGAAGTATTTCTTTCAATTTCAGAGCATTTCATCATCATAATTGCAAATAGTTGACAATCTTAAGAAAATAATACAAATATGCAGACATCCCGTAGATAACTGAACATATTCAGCATATTTGAGGTTAAAGCATGTCAAAATGACAAATATCATGCAAATATTTAAAGATAGAAGCATTATTTGAAGCATATCTTGTTTAGAATAACTTTCTGTGTAGCATCATTACAGGAAACATTATCTTACTGATGAGATCTACGTAAGGCCCCAAAATGGAAACAGCAACACACATCAACCTCTGAGTAACGTCAGAAGATTAAGACCTAATCACTGGAGACTTGGGATCATGAATTCTCTGAATTCATTATATCTTTCAAGATGAATAAAGGTTAATGAGTACTTTTATTCTATGTTTGTTTATGACTAACATCATGATCAACATAAATTGGCACTAGGAGGGCCATAAGCTAGAGGATCGTCATCAGTACTTCAGGTGATGATAAAGATTGAAAGGTAACGTTTAGAAGCTGCTAAATTTTCAAGTTAGATGCAAATATTTGTCGTTCTAAGCTTGTACATGCTAATCCCGTGTAAATGTTTTGAGATCAATCATAAATATTGCAAGCTTTTCAGTAGACCATCATGAATTTACTGAAATATACCTTGTCTCGTGTAAATTTACCCAAATCTTTGACATAAAAGCTCGAAAACTTGATATCCTGCTGCTTGTGACACATAACTTCAAATATCACTTCATATTTGCAGTATCTTTGCAAATATTCTACAAATATCCAGTTAGTATACTTTGAGACATCCTGGCTCACAGGATAAATACCAGGTCTAGATCCAGTGGAATATTTGAAGAATTACCTGTCAGGGGGTTTAGACCTAGAACTATAGACATCCATCACACTCTAGGGTCTAGTGCATTAGGAGCATCACCAGAGCCTCCTCCCGTAACTCCTATTGGTTTACAAGTACCTTCAGGGTTATCTGTGACACCTCCTATCCAGCCTCAACCCCAGGTCCAACCTCAACCGACTGTACCACAGGCTCAACCTCCCCCGGTTGCAATGTCATTCTTTGTAGTAGAATCACCTTTGACCTTCATTGCATATCATCCTTTGCCAAAGAATCTGGACAAACTTTGTCCAAAGTATCATCCTTATCAGGATGTGGATGATCACATTAGAACTTTCAAAGAAGCTTGCTGCAGGGCAAGAATAGAACATCAGGGCATTGTATGCAGATTATTTCCTTTTTCCTTAGGGGAAGAGGCTTATAATTGGTATATTAGTCTTGGTCGAGGCTCTATCGGATCATGGGACGTTCTAGAGAAAGCTTTCACTG
The DNA here is from genome assembly GCA_027924645.1 of Cunninghamia lanceolata. Taxonomy (NCBI): domain Eukaryota; kingdom Viridiplantae; phylum Streptophyta; class Pinopsida; order Cupressales; family Cupressaceae; genus Cunninghamia; species Cunninghamia lanceolata. The sequence continues at coordinate 1,063,472 of BSBN01000250.1, forward strand.
ATAGGTTCAAGGTACCAATAGATCCTTCAATGAATTATCACCTATTTGCCATAATTAAGAGGTTTGAGGGAGAACCTATTGCCAATTTCAATGCTAGGTTTCAGAAAATGTTGTCCAAGTTAGTTACCCCATATGTTGTAGCTGATGCAGCTGCTAGGAGTATCTACTATTCAGCTCTAGATCCTTTGACTTCCATGTTCATCAGGAGAGCACATCCTGAAATCACAACTTTGACAGGAGCTTTCCAAGAAGCTATCAAAGTGAATCAGCAGTTAGTCCCTGCTCCTACACTGAACATAGCCTTTCCTACACTTCCTAGTTATCCAGGATATCCTCCCCAGCCACAGTATAATGGAGCCATGATGCCTCCAGCAGTAATGCCAGTACCTCTGCAGATATCTCCATTGAGTATCATGCCTCCTCCTCCTAATGGAAATGGTCAAATGCCATAGTATCCAAGTCAGACACAAGTGCCTCAGGGTGTGGATCAGAATAATAACACTGGATCCTCTTTCTTCAAGCCTCCAACTGAAAATGTAGTAGCTAAGCTTCAGGAAGAAAAGGAAGAGATCAAAGAAATATCATCTCAGCTAAGGAAGCTTACAACTGAGATCACTCATTTGAGAAGCCAAAACTTCTACTCTCAGCCTAACCAGAACAGAGGCTATAACAATGATAGACCTAGTTATCTTGATAGGGGGTACAACAACAATAACTACAATAACAGTGGTAACAACAATCCTCCTAGACAACCTACAGTATGGAATTCCAGGCCAAATAATGGCTCCTTACCATCATCCTTAGATAATCAACCACCTGGTGAAGCCAAATAGACTACTAGAGTTAATCTTGCTAAGGCAGCCCTCACTAATTGGTGTAGAATACACAATACAAGCTCATGCAGAGCTAGACTGTCCCCAATTTCAAATTGTCGCAAGTATTTTCCAAACTGAGGTATCCAATACTGTAGGAAATCCACATCATGTGGAAGGGAATGAGCTTGTTCCCTGTTGATATAACTCAGCATTGGTATTGGAAAGCTATACTATTCAACATCATCAGTAGACTGTGTCATCCCATCAGCATTATACCCAGACATGTGAAGAATCAGCCATGACTTTTGAGTCAAATTATGTTTTCCCCTTTGAGGATGACAATGAGCCATCAAATGAGCCTGAGGAGGTACATGCTTACCAACAACAATACCAGGGTAAGCACAATTATATCTTGAGAAATAATGCCAATAGACCTACTGGTCCATTGACTTCTTCCTTACCCTAGAATAATTTTAATACCCCTTCTGATCCCAAAGCAAGTAACAATCCAAGATTTCCAAAAGTAAATGCTCAGTATTTGTCAGCACCAAATATAGCATCAAAAGCTTTGAGCATGCCTCATGAGTCTAACAAGTTAGTCACCTACCTGGTAGATGAGATGAAGAAGATCAAAATTAGCCTATCCTTGTCAGAATTGCTGAAAACTCCAGCCATTAAAAAAGCATTTATGAAATCACTAGATGATCCTGCTCCTAAAGAGGATATTCATCCACCAGGTCAGTCTGGAGGTAAGGATCATGCTGTTAGAGATAATAATATTAAAACTAAAGTCCTAGCTATTGTCCAAGCTATGGAGACTTCTCACATGATCTTGTATAGAGATAAAAGTGAATCACCTCCATTCCTCCTAACTATACAAATGTTCAGGAAAAACCTGCACAATTGCTTAGTGGACTTAGGAGCATCCACGAATGTCATGCCTTTGGCCATGTGTAATGCTCTGGGGTTACATTGTGCTAAATCTTTGAAGAAGGTAACCCAACTAGACAAGACAGAGGTGAATGTAATAGGGGAGTTAACTCACATTCACATGCAACTGGCATCAGACCCGAGGATTCAATACTATATTGACATCCAGGTAGTAGACATACTTGATACATATGGAATGTTACTTAGCAGGGACTGGTCTAAAACCCTCAACGAATATATGTCTACTGACTTCAGTCACATGTGGCTACCTTGGAAAGGTATACCAAACCAGATAAGGGTAGACGCTAAACTGAGAATGAAACACATGATCATTGAGTACAACAAAACAAATGAGATCATGTATGTGAATGTTGAACCTGGAGTATATTCTATTAGACCTCAGACTGTCAGAATAGAGGAGGTCCTGATGTATGATTTTTAGGATGATCATGATCTTAACGATCATCCTCATGATGATAATACTGTAGTCTTAAGATCTGGTCATGATCATGGAGATGAAACAGAAGTAGATCATTTCAAAAGTTTTGAAATATACTTGTCTAAATAGGTAGAATGCTGTTGATTATTAGATATACCTGTTCATGACGTTTTGATTGATGGTTGGTGCAGATTACATGATGAGGCACATTCAGAGAAAACTTGTGAAGCATGCATGGACATGATGGTTCTTGAGCAAACATGCAGAGAAGCATCATCATCATCATCTGAGGTAAGTTCTGCATCTAGTGATGATGATCATGCTGATTCTTGTTTTTCTACTACAGGAATAGGAGAAGATGTGAGTCAGAATGAGGATTTTCTCCATAAGACAGAAGAAATTCTGGTCTGCAATAAGAAGGATAACAGAAATAATAAGATCGTCCCTGGAAGTGATTGTCTGATGGAGTCAGATTATGAACTATCTGATGATGACAGAGGCAGTAATTTGACCAGATTTGAGAAGTTTTTATCAAAGGAAATTAAAAAGATGATAGAATATGAGAAACCTCCACAAGATGCACTGACTGAAGGATGGTGTAGATTGCATGAGGCATCTCACTCAGAAACTGCCTATTCACTATGCTTACATATTTTAAAGAGGCATATAGTGCCTAGTTTAGAAGATCATCCTTCTAGTGATGGAAAGAAAGTAGATAAATCAGCTTCCCAAAAGAGAGAAGAGATGAAAACTGAGAAGGTTGGAATTCCCAAGTTAAAGTGGATATCAGGTGGTGCAGCTACCAGAGCTGTAAAGAAGAAAGAAAGCTCAGCTAAGCCTCCTGCTGAAGATAAACCCTGGATCCTTAGATTTGATGGATCCAAGTCTAAACAAGGTGCTAGAGTAGGAATTGATCTCATTGATCCATCAGGAAAGTCCTACCTAGCAGCCTATAGATTGTAATTTCCCTGTACTAATAATGTAATAGAGTATGAGGCTCTAATACACAGGATATTGTTTTCCCTTAAGAAGAAAGTGAAAATTCTGCATGTCTTTGGAGACTCAGAATTAGTGGTGAGACAGGTAAGAGGAATTTACTCTTGCAACTATAATAAATTGTCAAATTATAGACACAGAGTGTGGGATTTGATTGAAGACTTTGATGCATTTAATATCACCCACATACCTAGAGAACAGAACCATAGGGCAGATGCCTTAGCACAGGCTGCCAGTACATTAGAGCCCTTGTCCATATCAGGCCTAAAGAGATTTTTAGTAGAACTGATATCAGTGCCTTCAGTACCTGATAATGTTACTAATCTCTAGGTTTTTGATGATGATCAGCATATCCTAGATTTCATCTCTAACAGAGATATCTTTGATGCTTAGATCATAGATGAAAACAATGTGGAAGAGCATGTTTGGGAAGAAGAAGAAACATTAAAGTTGCCTAATAATAAGATTTGCAAAGGGGTGATAGAACTAGAAAGAGCATTTGACCTAGATAACATGTTAAAACAGAAGGATCTTCCAAAGGCTGATGGAGGACAATATTCACAAGTGAATATTGAACAAAATGATGACAAGAGAAATGTCTTGATTGGTAAGGTTTGTACACCAGAAGAGTTAGACGGAATAACTCAGGCTCTTAAAGATTACATACATGTTATTGCATGGACTTATGATGAGTTGAAGACATATGACACATCAGTCATAACTCACACTATACTTCTCAAGCCAGAGGCTAAACCTTTCAGACAGAAGCAAAGACTAGTCAATGCTTTGCTTGAACCAATAATTTTTTGAAGAAGTCAAGAAACTGCTAAATGCCAGGATCATATTTCCTGTGAGACACTCCACCTGGGTTGCTAATCTAGTCCCAGTGAGAAAGAAGAATGGAGACATCAGGCTATGTGTGGACTTCAGGAATCTAAACAGAGCATTAGAGAAGGACAATTATCCTTTACCCTCATTAGATGAAGTTCTACAAATTGTCAATGGAGCCAAAATGATGTCATTCCTAGACGGTTTCTCTGGCTACAATCAGGTCATGGTTGACAAGATTGACAGACTAAAAACTGCCTTCACCACAAAGTGGGGGATATTTTCTTATAGACGTATGCCATTTGGGCTGATAAATGCTGGAACAACATTCCAGCGAGCAATGGACATAGCCTTCAGAGGCTTAATAGGAAAATGCATAGTCATATACATGGATGACTTAATAGTATTCTCCAAGAAAAGAGGAAACCATGTAGCAGATCTTAGAAATGTGCTGAAGAAATGTGAAGAATATGGAATATCACTGAACCCCAAGAAATGCATATTTGGGGTAACAACAGGAAAGTTGCTAGGCCACCTGATAACTAAAAATGGGATTATCATAGATCCTAACAGGGTGGAGTCCATTATGAAATTACAGCTTCCAGGAAGCAAGAAAGAACTCAAATATTACTTTGGTAAGATAAATTTTGTCAGGAAATTTATCACTAGCTTTGCTGAAATAGTTAGACCTTTAAATGCTATGCTGAAAAAGGATGCAAAGATTGAGTGGACATCAGAAGCTAAAGCAGCCTTTGAAGACATAAAGAAAGCTATTTTTGATGCTCCTATCCTCATCAGTCCAGACTACACCAGGGACTTCTATATTTATTCATTTGCTTCAGAACATACCTCTGCAGCAGTGCTAACTCAGAGAAATGAAGAAAAGGAAGAAAAACTAATTGCCTTCATGAGCTATCCTTTCAAAGATGCTAAATTGAGATATGTGGATGTTGAAAGGCAAGCTCTTGCTTTGCTCAGAGCACTAAAGAAATTTAGGCATTATATCTTGAGAAGCAAGGTGATTGCTATGGTGCTAGATGTAGCAGTGAAGATGCTATTAATGCAAAGTGAGCCTGGTGAAAAAAGGGCTAAGTGGATCACAGTCCTACAAGAATATGACATGGAAATCACACCCATGAAATTGGTAAGAGGACAGGATTTAAGCCAAATGATATTAGAAATTGATCCAAATATCACAAGTCAGCAGTATGTTATTAGTGAGAAGGACAGTGGAGAGTGGTACTCAAATATCAGGCATATCCTGATTACTGGAAGATGTCCTCCTAGACTGCAGGATTCACAAAGAAGAGCCCTGAAAATAAAGTCCTAGAAGTACATGATGAAAGCAGGAGTACTTTTCAAGAGAAATTATGAGGGAATATACCTAAGATGCCTAGGGAGGCTAGAAGCAAGCAAAGTTTTATCAGAACTACATGACAAGTTTGGAACAACACATGGCTCATCCTTGGATACAACACATGCTATCCTTAGAGCAGGATATTATTGGCCTACAATTTTTAAGGACACTGCTGAGCACATTAAATGCTTTCATGTATATCAAGTTGCCGCCAACAAAGAGAGATATGTTGCACAACCTTTGCAGCCAGTAATGGAGGCGCGCCCATTTGCACAATGGGGCATGGATTTTATAGGACCTATTAATCCTCCATCATCTTCAGGCCATAGGTATGTTTTAACAATTACTGATTATTGTACCAAGTGGACTGAAGCTACTAGCAGCAAGACTTGCAGCACAGAAGATGTCATCAGATTTCTGGAAAGTAACATAATCACCAGGTATGGGGTTCCCTATGCTCTAGTAAGTGATAACAACTCTGCTTTTACTTCAACCAAGTTGTTAAGTTGGGCCTTTGACTATGGGATCATACTGAAGTTCTCATCTAATTATTATCCCCAAGGGAATGGATTGGTAGAATCCACTAACAAAAATTTACTGAATATCATAAAAAAGTTAGTAGACAAGAACCCTAGGGAATGGAATACACTTTTAAAATATGCCTTATGGGTAGACAGAACTAGAAACAAGGCTGCATTAGGAAACTCACCTTATCATTTAGTGTATGGGGTGGATCCCATCCTCCCTGTTAACCTGAAGATTCCTACCCTACAATTTGCCCAAGAGTACCTAGGCATAGACAATAACCAAGAAGTTAGGTTGCTTCAGCTGATGCACCTGGAAGAGAAAAGAAGTCAGGCAATTGATCAGTTTGCTAAACATCAGGCTGTTGTCAAACGCTGGTTTGATAAGAGAGCCAAAGTTAAAGCCTTCAAGATATCAGATTTAGTCCTGATGTGGGATAAATCCCATGAGAAGAAAGGAGACCATGGTAAGTTTGATAAATTATGGATAGGTCCCTTCCAAATTTCTAAGATATTAGGAGATAGTACTTTCAGGCTTAAGAACTTGACAAGTGAGGATGTTCCATTGCCAATTAATGGACAGTTCCTCAAACATTATTTCCAAGCCTAAGTAACTTCATGTCAGTCATGTGTATCATAATGTATATTTGTATAATTGTTTGTACAGTGTTTTGTTTTGTTTTTGCTTTGCTTGCTGGTTGAGTTTTGGTTTTGGTTAGTCAAGATGATGTAGCTCATCACCCTAGAAAATAACAAAATTGTTAAGATTCAAGTGATGAGAACACATTTATATATAGGTTATGACTCATTTTGAGAAGGTCGTCATGGTCAGGTTTGTGATATCCTGTCATCAGGGTGCCTTTTCTTAACCAAAGTGATTTCTTCACAATGACTCACCTAACAACCTTGGGTTTGTTGAAAATACAAGTATAGGTGTTAAGTGAAAAATCTAAAGGGAATCCCTTGCTACCAATGCAATCTCCAACCTAAAATAGCAAGTGACCATACCTTGCACACTGAGCTTACATGATGACATCAGATATTTGAAGTATAAATGTTGAAAATCCAAAAGTATAATAAAATTAGGCCATCTAACTAACTCTACCGGGGCTATAGACGCCTATTGGCAGTGGGGCTCTACTTAGGGGGATTGTATAGATAACCTTGTTGGGGCTATAGACGCCTGCTAGAAGCAAGGCTCTATCCGGGTTGGCTGAGGGATGATCCCAAACTATGTAGCTTAACATCAGTTACTCATGTTTTCAACTTGCTTTCAAGATGAGGATAATTAATCATTTGCACACTACTGATCCTTTGTTAGCATTGTTACCATGAGGACATTTTATCATTAAGAAAGATTATGATGCTTATGCTTAGAAAGAGTTAGAATGCTATGTTAGAATGTGTTCACATCATTTGAATCATTAGAATTTTAGTGTTTTCTTTGGTGGCAAGTTGTTGTGTGGTTACACAACACGCCCCATTTTGACTTGACAAAACAGGGACCCAACTTTTTGCTTGGCTTTGCTTGTGTTTTCTGCTTGCCGGCGGTCTGGTAAAAGTAAGACAATGCAGATGATCCTGCATAAAGGGGACCGAGTAGGTCATCATGATGAGGCCAATTTTTCAAAGTTAACATTTCATGACAATAATCTCATGGGTGGATGGAACACAAAATTTCATGCAGGTTTGCCTTTTGGATCACCCTGATATTCCTCAGAGAACAAGAGTTATGGTGAGTCAAAGTCCTGGTCAAACCTGATATTTCGAGGGGGAGGATCATATTTCTTAAACATTAGTCATATTATAAAGGATCGCCCTGATCTAATATTATCACCTGATAAAATTATTTGCTCCAAACATCTGTACGTCAACTTTATGTGATAGCGATATCTACCCGACAAACAACATCATATATTTTGTGGTCATATTCCTGAATATCACTCGACATTTAAATATCACCCTGATATTTGAATATCGACCTATCACAAAATATCACCCCAAACTAATATCCTGACAACGTCATCCAAACTCGGTAAATGAATAAATAAACATGACGATGACGTCACCATCCTTTTTACCTTGCGGAGGTATATTTCCAAACATGACCCTTCATACATAACATGACGATGACGTCATAAAGCCACAATGCTGAACCAAGTCATTATCCTGATGACATCATCCTGATATTTCAACGGGGGGGGTCATTTTAGTTCAAGGGATCATATTTGAATATCACCCCGATATTTGAATATCACCCAATATTTGAATATCATCCTATCGTACACAGATCACCCCGTGCCTTGCCACCATAACATTAAATGCACGCAGATGTGGTAGGTGGTTCTCGCCAATTATGAACCTGATACATACACCTGGCAAGATCCAAAAGTTTCATACAAGAAGATTAGTTGTTTCAATTAATTTGCCCTAATTTTCCCTAATTTGCCTTAAAGAGGAGGTTAAAAGTGAAATTACAGAATCAGTTTGCACTTACCTTGCGATAAAACAAGTTTTTACAGAGCTCTGTGTTTTCAAACCCTCATATGACTACCTACGGATGCCTATAGCTTGCACCAGAATGGGATACGTGAGCATTGCAGGTGTTTGAATTCTCTCCACACAGTTATTAGCATAATTAAGAGGATAAGCACATCAAGTAAGTAATTGAAACCCTCTTGTTGTTGTGTTCTACATATCTAGGTATCATGGTTTTCTGGTTTGAAGTTCTAGATTATGCATATCAGGATAAACGAGATATGGAAATAGTATAATATGCATGATGAATAATAAAGATATGGTGTATATGCATGCTTGTAAGATATCAATTGTAAGACCAGTTTTGTTAATTGCAGGCATCCATGGCAGATAAGCAGTTGGCTAAGTCAGAAGCAGAATTTCTAAGGCCCATATTTGCTCAACCCGAGGGTGTCCAGTTTAAATATGGTGCCATCACAGATACGCACCAAGGAAACATAGATCTAGCTGCATGGTCTGCTAAAATGAGTGATGAAAAGAGTAACAGCACCTTGCTAGATGCAATCTTTGTATCTGGAATGTGGAATGTAGCTAGTTTCCGTTATTCTATGCAAACTCTTGAGTTGGTCATTGAATGTGCAAGAAACTATAACCCACAGACAAGGAAGGTAGAGAAGCATGGCAGAGTGTATGTTGATCTGTCTATTAAAGGTCTTGCTGCTACATTCAGTTTACCATTAGGGAAGAAAGTTGCCAATATAGATTTGAAGAAGTCAGAAGCATAATATGAGAATAACAAGAAGTCTTCTAGGAAGAAAATGTACCAATGGAGGGCAAAGAATAGTCCTTATCCTATAGTAGCTAAGCTTCCAGTGCACTTATATAAATTTGAATTTGATGATGAATACCAGTACATGATAGCACTGCTCAGCAGAGTGACAAGCTAGCCTGATGCTGGAAGTTTTAAGGACTAGATGTATGCAGTCATCCTGATGTGCCTTTACACAAATAGTAAGCCAATGTGGGCTAAGATGATAAGTGATGCTCTAGATGAGCAGCTAATGAATCTAGGAGGTCCAAATTGTTCCTTCTACATGACCTCATACATAGTTTATTCATGTGCCTACAAGGGTACATTTAATGCATTGACTACAGTTGGGAGAATTGGTCGCACAACAAATGATGCACATATATGGGATCATCATCCCCAGCTGCAGAGAGTAAATTACCTCCAAGATTACAAACTAGTGAATGATGCATTCTCTATGCATCTGGTAAGAACAATGGAGGAGGACCGAACTAAAAGACTGAGCATGAAGGCTCAAGAAGTCATATACAGGCATGGAGCTTGGTTTATTCAATTTGCAATTTTCTCTTACATCAAAGTTGAAGGTTTTGAGGAGGGGCCTCTCATGCTCCCAAGATACCCTACAGATGCAGTTGTCTTAATGGAATTTTTAAGACAAATCTCTACAATACTGTATGCTTACAAAGCTAACAACAAGCTTCCACCAGTATTGTTTCTAGTCACCGTGGGTTGGTATATGTGCCTAGATTCTGAGAATATTAAAAAGGCCATAGCTGGTCTAACTATGATGAATTTCCAGCCATTTCCATTGAAAAGATCATATGATCCATATGGGAGGATGCAGAAGATCATGGGGAAGCCCATCCATCGAAGACACCTTGAGGACTTCTGGGCAGATTGTGAAGATGAAGCTGAAGCAAGAAGAAGAAGATATCAAAGGCTTACACTCAGCCAGATCAAGACCTTTGATTGCATTTCTGTCCCGGCACAATTGAAAAAAAGATGGAGCAGTAATGGCTGATGAATATGAGGAGAAAAAGGTATATAATGATACCATCTCAGCACCGGATCTCACCATACAGGAGGACATCTCCTTGGATCCATTTACAAGCAGGACATTGCAGTTGACCCAAGCATGGGTCGATGACCAGATAAATACATTGAAGAAAGGAGGTCATTTCAATTGGAGAAAGTCTTGAGTGCCTTGGGTGAAATAAAGAGGATTGATCCTCTGATTTTAATAAAGAATCAGGTACTGAATAATAATACAGCCCTATTGATTGATATATGGTATAAAGACATTAGGTTTGAGTGTGATGTGCTTAAAAGATGCAATAGTAAACTAAGAGATATCAGCATGAAGTTGCATGATATGATGTCGTTTGAGGCCAAAATTTTGGAAACATTAGAAGGAAAGGCAGAAGGCAAGATAGAAAATCAAGATGAGGAGTTTGCCATTAAAGCTCTACATAGCAATTTTCAGCAGGTAGCTGATGATCCTCTAAACCACCTGATAGAAGAAACTATGGACAAGATCATGAGGATCAAGGTCAGGATGGAGAATTATAATGAGACATCTAGCAACAGGAGAAGTAAGTTAGAGAATCTCCGAGGCAAATATCAAATGCACAGGGACGCCATCATCAAAGAAAGAACTCAAGATGGCGGGGAGATAGAGAAGATAGTACAATCATATGAAAATATCTGGACATCCATGCAGGTCCATGTACAAGGAGAGGCTCATCAGGATGATGAAGATTTTGAAAGCGACGATCATGATGACCCTGACGACGGAGATGAGAAACTTGGAGGATAAAGAATAGATGAAGACGCATTACCAAGAAAAGACATAAGCTTTTGATACTTAAGAAAGTAAGCTATCTAGATGGTTGCTAGTTGGCAACCTGTGCCACATGGAAAGAGTTGACTTGGTCAGTGAATGTGAACCGTAGATCTTAATAGATAAATCTGGATCGTAGATCAATTGTAACCACTCCCTCACTTTGTTCTATAAAAGGTGCAGGGATGCCTCATTTTAAACATTCGAAACTTAATTGAAATCTATTTGCTGAAATATTCAGGGCTCATTTCAAAGTTGTTGTATACATATATGTTCTTGCATACCTAATGAATGAGAAGACTCTTTTGATTACAATCCATAATAAATCTTGACTAATCAGTGTATGAATTCTTGATACATGCTGTGATTTGCTGCATCCCTTGGAGTGCATATCTACTTACATGTGTTGTTTTCATACCGTTTCCTTTGAAGTTAGCATCGACTGTATCTAGCTATGGAATGTCCTAGTGAACATATGGTTTCATTTCTTCTCTTCATGACTGTATCTGATGTATATGTGGCTCAATAGCTGAAGGTTCAACATTAATTTGAAGTATTTGTTTCAATTTCAAAGCATTTCATCATCATAATTGCAAATAGTTGACAATCTTAATAAAATAATACAAATATGCAGACATCCCGTAGATAACTAAACGTATTCAGCATATTTGAGGTTAAAGCATGTCAAAATGACAAATATCATGCAAATATTTAAAGATAGAAGCATTATTTGAAGCATATCTTGTGTAGAGTAACTTTCTGTGCAGCATCATTATAGGAAACATTATCTTACTAATGAGATCTACGTAAGTCCCCAAAATGGAAACAGCAACACACATCAACCTCTGAGTAACGTCAGAAGATTAAGACCTAATCACAGGAGATTTGGGATTATGAATTCTCTAAATTCGTTGTATCTTTCAAGATGAATAAAGGTTAATGTGTACTTTTATTCTATGTTTGTTTATGACTAACATCATGATCAACAGGACCAATGCCTCGTACTCTGCTACATTATTCGTGTAAGAAAAATGTAACCTATGGGCAAAATGTAGCTGCTTACCAGTCAGGGAGACTAGCAAAACACCTGTACCGGCTCCATTTTTGCTCTTTGCACCATCAAACATCTTCCATGGACCGTTGGAGTCATCATCTGGCTTGAGTATAGAAGGAATTAAAGGATCCCCTTCATGGATCATGTAGTTGCCCAGGTTGGTTGCCTCAATGGTGTCATTAGGGTCAAAATTTTCATGATCTCCAGCCCACTCGTCTAGAAATAGGTCAGGAATAGGAAGAGGTGAAGGTTCTACCTCAGAAGGTTCTAGATCATGCACTTCCTCACCTTGAATCATTACATGTGGGTTCACCATAGTGTGATCATAATTCTCCACATGATAGCCTGAAATTGGTTCAGCCTTGATGGTGAACCATGTGCCAAATCTAGTCCTCAGTAACATATGAGACCAGTCAGAAGAAAGGTAGCCACCTATCTTGGCTATGAAATCTCTTGATAGACAAATGGCAAAGAAAGGAGGAAGGTCAATGACTGATATATCTTGCTTAAAGGTTAGGTTTGGACATGCATCCAGAGTCAAGTCTAGCCCCTTGATCACTCTTATAGTGTTCATAGAGGTGTCATCCAATTGTAATACTCCTAATGAAACAGGGGTATATTTGATGCCTAAAGCATCTACAAGTTTCTTGGGCATGACTGAAACACTAGCCCTAGAAACTATCATGCAATTGTGTACTAAAAATTTGCCAATGATCAAAGACAAGTAGAAAGGAGATGGTTTCTTGACTATACTTACTTGTCCTTCACTTGGTTGCACAAGACTGGTAGGAGCGTTTTCTTTCTGCTTAATTGAGGAATCTGATGCTTCTAACTCAGCTGATGGGAAGTGCCTTAAGGCTTCTTGTAATAGGTCCCTCTGAGAGGGGATGGACATCATTTCCCACATAGAAACATTAATGTTTGTTTTCTTCATTTGTTCCACAATATTTAATGGAACAGTGGCTACCTTGTGCATCAAGGGGATCCATGTTCCCTTCTTTGGTTGTTCTATAGCTAGATCAGGCACCTTGGAGCCTGATGGAGTTTATTTTGCAGCAGTGGATCTGCTGCTCTCAATTATAACTGTGGTACTAGCCACTTTTGTATTTGGAATAGCCTCCTTTTATAACACAACAAGCATGGGACTAGCCTCCAACTGGCTCTTCTTTGACTTGATGTTGTCTACGATGGGCATAACAACACTATCCATGCGCTGATTAACAACATAAAAATCCTCTGCAGTCCATAGCATCATGCTAGCATCAAGGGTAGCTTCATTTGATGTTTCAAGATGATTATTTTCTACCTCTGATAACGACGCCTGATGAGTGTGAAAGTTCTGCACCATCAAGGCCCTTTCTTGTGCACCAATGACACAAGTAGATTGGTTGTGAGGTTGGTTGCAGGGATAGCACCAATCTACCTCTTGGGCCAGATTATTCTACGTAGGGACTAAAGCCCTCACTAGATTCACAACTAGTATTTGTTGGATAGGCCTAATGGTTTGTAAGGGCTGTGTAGGATTAGGATTTTGGTGTCTATATTTTTGTTAACCCTAATTCCAGTTCTGATTCCTATTAGAATTATACCCTTGGTTCCAATTTTGGTTAGATGATTGCCCTGGATTATAATTCTAATAGGGCCTAGAGGTAGTCTGAACAACTATACTATTCACCTTGTTGGTCAAATTAGACATTAGGGTCTTACAGTCACTCTCCTCCTAAGAAAGAGAGGCTATTGAAGCTTTAGGCTCTGGAATAGGAGCAATAATGGGCTACTAAAATGAGGAAGGAAACTCTAGAAAAAGTGGGACATGAGGTCTGGGAGCAATTTTCCCAGCCTGTATTAAATAATTTTCATCTTTCAAAGCTGTCTCATAACCGTCTGGCAGGGTCACCACACCCATTGATTGCATCATTACTGTAATGTCATAATTCAAAGCTCTTAAAAAGTACAAGAAAGCACCTTGTGGAGATGGCATTAGGGTAGATGGTATTCTTTCCCAGGTCCTCTAGAATTTGAAATTGAAGTAGCCAGCATCTCATTTGGAGCCCTCTTGATAGTTGTCAATTGCTCAAGCAATGAAACATTATCTGCCCTCTCACTAAATTGTTTGTAGAGGGCCTCTCCCAGTTCATCCCAGGTACGTATTGAAGCAGATGTCAATCTCCTGAACCATTGAAGAGCTCTTCCCTTAAAAGATGAGACCATGAGACGAACTGCAACATCTTCATGTTGTATATGATGAACCAAGCATACATTAAATATATCTTTGATATGCTCAGCAGGGGTTAGAAAACCGTCACCCGTGAAGGGTGAAACAATTTTCAAGGTTGCAGTGGATATGTCATTGTATGTAGTCAAATTTAATGGCTTCCTCCATTGAAGTGTTGGCAAGAGATGCTGCTAGGATTCATAAGTGTTGTCATTGATGGCAATGAAGTACATCCCACACATCCGCAATGCATAAATTACCCATACCAGAAGACAGATTGAAGATAGGTTGATCCGGTAGTCAAGAATAGAGCATATGATAGTGTCCAACAGATTGGGTCTGGAACTCTCTGATGGTGAAACCTAACATGTTGCAAATTTGGGTGAGTAATAAGGAGTATCTGAACTATTGCATTCCAGAGATTTAGCCTCCGGTGATAAAGCATGTGAAAGATATGAGCATCTGAGTATTAGATTTCAGTTAGACAATGCAGACAGAGGAAGAACTGGCCACCAGGGTATCAAACCTCAATCCAGATGTGCAGAAGGTGTTGATCAAGTATCTGAGGCATTATATGATTTTGGCCGACCTAGGTAATGATTTCTATGCCTAAGTTTTTGGTGCGCATCATCTATCAAGTATGAATTCAATCGACAGAACATTATTTTGCAAATATCTTAAGTGTTCTTGTTGCCGACTAGAAAGTTGTTTGAAATCCTTGATGCGGATATATATACCCGATGGATTCAAGCTTATGTAGTGAAAAAAATGACAGTGATAGGGGTGAAGTGCGAAGAAAAGTAGAGAGAAGTGTGAAGGTAGAAATCCAAGCTCGGAATGTGACAGAAGAGTGATATTAAGCAGAGGAAGAATGAAATGTGCTAGATCAGTATACTGAGCCTAAGCAGAACTAAATTCTTGCATATGTGAATGTTGTTCATCAGTTCAAACACATTGTTATCATCTATAAGTCTCTAGTAGGCAGTGAGCCCTAACTGGCAAGTGCCATTTTGTACTTCTTTATTCTTTTAATAGAGAATACAATCTTTAGTTAATCACCCCATGGTTTTTCCTTTAATAGGGTTTCCACATAAAAATCCCTGTGTTATGTGTGTTGATTTCATTTCAGTTCTTATGGTTGCTTATTCTTCCATGCTTTGATATATCACTAAATGTTAAGTTAAGAAAAGGAAGTAAAAGTAAGAAAGTTTTGAGATAATTGATTCACCCCCCTCTTAGTTATCTGCCCTGTTTCTAACAATTGGTATAAGAGCCAAGTTCCTTAGAATAAGCCTAACAGCTTGAGGAGGATCTGGGAATCTCAATGGATGTATATGGTATGAAAGAACAACTACAACCTGTCTTAGAAGATCTTGATCAATCCCAGTCTAAAGTTAATAATTTGAAAGAGTGACTTGAGGAGGCTGATGATTTCATCATTGAGCTGAAAGAAAAACTCAGTAATTCAATGAAAAAAAGAAAGGAACTACTTGAGAAGTCAGCAAATCAAAATGAAGCCAATAATACTAATGAGGACCTAAATGAGAAAACAAATCTATGTGAAAAGTTGTCAAAATAATTGGTCATGCTATGACATGAAATGGAATCAGGGGTTATGAAATTTACTCAAGAAATTGAAGAAAAGAGAAAGACTGAAGATAAATTAAAACAATCCCTCAATGAGAAAACAAAAGATTGTTACAAAATGGACAAAATAATTAGACATATTGAGTCTGATCTTGGAAAAGCCAGATACAATGAAGAACAACTTGAGAGATAGATTGACACTCTTAAACAAGATCTTGAAACTGCAAATGAATACAAAGAGAAATTCAAGATAAGTTCAGCCAAACTTGAAGTACTACTTGAAAGTCAAAAGAGGGTAGATGATAAGCATGGTTTGGGATATGAGAAAGGTGAAAGCTCTGGATCTAGTCAGAAGAATTTTGGGTCAGAAAGACAAAGAAACATGCCTAGAAGACCTCTGGTAAGACAACCTAATGCTCAAAGATATCCATCCTTCCATGGAAGTTGTTTCAACTGCAACAAATTTGGTCATAAAGCAACTCAGTGCAGGAGCAGAATGAATCAAAATAATTCATCCTTCTCCGGTCAATGTTTTAATTGCAAAAGGTATGGTCACAAATCTCATGAATGCAAAAATATGCAAATAAACAATTCTTTCAATGGTAGATGCTTTACATGCAATAGAACGGGGCATATGGCTAATCAGTGCAGATCAAGAGGATATCAATCAAATAAGCAAGGAAATGTTGTGTGTTACAATTGAAATAAATCCAGTCATATAGCTAGATTCTGCAGGAGCAGAAATCATGATGGAAAAGGTCTAGTAAAACATGATCAGAAACAAGACAAAGGCAAAGGTAAAGTGAATGTAGATGAGATTCAGAAGGAAATGAGCAAGATTTGGGTAAAGAAGAGTGACGAATATAGGTGATGGGTCCGCACCAGAATCCAATTCTAATAATCCTTCCAAAAATTAAAAAGGGTGAGTTCTTGCTCAGGGGGAGCTACAAAGAAGATCAGATTCCCCCAGCCAGTTAGTAAGTGCCTGAATTCAGCACATTGAGTAAGAATCAGAGGTTGTGGATTAAAGATCTTTTGGAGGTTCATAAAAAATATTCAGTTAAAGATTGAGAAATCCACATATTGATTTGAAGAAATTATGAGTAGATCAGGTTTCGACAGCTATTCAGTAAAAATAGAATTACACAAACAGATCCGGTATGATCTAAAAATGCAATTTTATGGTCTACAGATTTAAAGGCATGTTTTGAAAGGCTAAATTTATTTTGTCAACTCACTTAGATGATTATTTGAAAATCCACAAAATGATTCATGAGAAATTCACTCAAAACAAGGGTAACCGGATGACTTAAAGTGTGCATTTATTACAATGGGGAATTAGGTTTTTGTGCAAAGATAAAAGGCTTTCAATTCATCATTTACAACACTTTGCACTCATGAAGAAAAGAAGAGATTTGAGAAGAGATCTTGCAGATTACTCAAGTTAAAGCTAAAGATCGAAATCAAGTAGAAATTTGCTCTTGCAGTTGCATCAAACCCTAAGGCAAAAAAGGTATTTCTTCTCTGCAAATTTCTCTAAATTTCATTGCTAGAATGGCTACTCCTATGGTTGTGAATGTCACTTAGAGGCCGAGACCAAAATTCAAGAAACACCCTCACAAATCTATAGAAGTTGATCCCTTGGGTGCGTTTTCCAGTATCCCGTACATTGTTCTACATGTAGAAGACATTAGGGTTTACATTCATGCAAACATTGAAGACCTTGGAGACTTAGAATTGATAGAAATATATCCTAAACAGTTAAGACATGAGAATTTTGACCTCCAACCATAATTCAAGGTCCTAAAAGACAGGCACTTTGCACATTGCATACATTTCCCATCTTTTGTAGAGGACAAATGGGTCTGGTATGTGTTAAGTAGGATGCATGATAACTTTATGTGGTTAATGAGTCCATTTAAGATAACCAAAGATGCCATCAGGCTATAATCAGATTGCTCTCAACTGGTGGGTTGCCTGCACTCAAATCTGTGAAAATTCAAACTATAACAGATGTCACCAGATCAAAATATGATAAGAGGGCAATGACTATAGATGATATTATTGATCCGGATGTCAAGTTTCCATCAATTGTAATTGGTTACAAGATTTACGACTCAAGTAGGGAAAATTTTGCATCTGGTACTGCAATCTATCCTACATATCAGATGGTGAAAGAAAATGCAAATTATGATTTGTGTGGGCTTATATTGAATCAACTGATGGAGAATCTGTAGAATATTAAGAAAGATAAGAAAAATTCCTTCAAGTATGGCAACTGGTGTTGTGTCTATTCTTCTGTTACATGAATGAGTTACCAGGATCAAAAGGTCTGATCTGGGCAAATGATAGACCTGTTGCAATTCAAATAAGAGATTATTTGTATGGACTTGGTGATGTACAAGCCCAAAAGACATATCTCTGGGCTTACTTCAAGAATTTCTAGAACATGATGCATGCAAGAGAAAGAATACCAAAATCAATAGTTGAGAAATACAAAGACACAGTTTGCTTCATGGTTGACACAGATCAATGCCTAATGGAAGCAGTCGAGCCAAGAATTGTATGGGTAATGCCCATGGGCTATGAAGTTGATGAAAACATATTGGAGGTACATGTTCAACACTTGCTAAGCCAACCCAAGGACACTCAAGTAGAGAGGTTTGGCACCTTTAATGAGATGAACATAAAAATACATGTTGAATTAAGGAAGCCTGAGTCAAAAAGAAAAGTGAGAAGGGAAGTTGAAGAACTTGCTAAGAAGTTTGGCATAACAAAGGAGGCAGTAGATGAAAATAGAGAAAAAATAGAGAAAATTGAAAGGGAAAGGGAAGAAGCAAAGAAAGAAAGCGTCCCGGTGGAAGCCTCGACCTGGATAAAATCTACTAGGAGCTATGCCCCTATCTCTCCTAAAATCTCAAAGACTACTAAACTGGTAACCAAACCATCTGTTATAGGAGAAAAGAGAAAGAAGTCTAAAGCCACAAGAACATATGTGAGCCTTAAGGATGATGAAGAGATAGAATCAGATGTAGAGGTCAGAGATTTGAAGAAAGCCAAGAACAAACCTTTCAAGAATGACAAGACTGATGAGGAGCAAAAGACAGAAGAGTTTGTTGAGAGACCCACTCTCTCAATTGAAGACATCATTAAAGCAGTCACTGTGGATGGAAACCTATAGCCAGTGATAGAATTCTTTGATGAGTACAATGATGCAGACAAGAGAATTCTTGAGGAAGAAACCATAAGGTACTTGAACATTTATAACAAAGCTTTCATTGAAATAATTTCCTTGATTCCTAAGAGCTTAGAAGAAGTTTTGGAGTTAAGAAAAGAAAGTGCAAAAGCAAAAGATTTGGAGATTCAGGAACAGATAGTGATACAGTTATGTCCAACTATCACTCAAAAACAAATGGACATGGTCTTCAAGGATGCCAAAGAAGAATTCTGGAGCAAGTCCAGAATGAATAAACTCATGCTTGGAGAAATTGACCAAATAGTTGATGAGACAAAAAAAATTCTCCGAAGTGCTTTGGAAAGGTTCAATCTTCCCATTGTAGAGTAAGCAAATGAAGAGCCTTCTGACATGGATGTTAAAGGATTAAAGAAAATTGATGAAGAGCCTTCTGACATGGATGTTGAAGGATTAAAGAAAACTGATGAAGAACAATCTGAGGCCTTAGACTCCTCTGCTGCAGAAGAGGAAGTGCAGAAAGAAGAAATAAATACTATTGGTGACAAGAAGCAAATCAGTCTAGATGCCCCCAAAGGAAAGGAAGATGAGATTACAAGAGACACTACAGAAGTGGTGCAAAATTTCTTAGACAAGGAATTTGTGCAATTAGATGAACTAGAGTTGATATAAGGACCACTGAATCTAGACTCTCTCTGGTTTAGATAATGAAAATAGCATCTTTTGCTTAGGCCAAAGCCAAAGAAAAACTCTTGAAATCTCATATGGAGGACTGTGAGTTGCTGAGTATTGCATCTGGAATGCTAGAGAAGATTATGCCCTCATATTAGAAGGATCCATCTGCCTCTCCATTCGGTAACTTGAAGAACTTAGTTAATTCTGTCAATACACATTTTGAGTCTTTAGAAAAATCAGTAGAAACTAAGGTCTGAAATGAGTTCTTGGGAAGAAGATTTAGTGAGGTACAAGGGCTAATTGTTAATGATAGAAAAACATTAGACATTGGCATAAAGAGCATTGAAAATGCTCTTAAGGATGGTGGAGACATATAAATTTTGTTTATCCTAGCCCAAAGTTGCAGAGGATATTGAGAAGACAATAAAATAACAAGAAGGAAAATTGACAAATCTATCTCAGAATTTTGATCCTTTCGCTGTCTCTCTAGTAAGTCAAGAATGCCAAGCAGTTGTTATAATAAATGAAATAAAGAAATTGGTTAAGGAGAAGAAGAATATAATGGATAGAATGGGTGAACTCAAAGGGATAATCATCCCTAAGTTAGAGGTAATGCATTATGCCTTAGCAGATGCTCTAAGTACAGCTTGGACCAGTGATCCAACAGATTTAAAGAGGGTAGAAGCATATGCATTTTTGTTGAGTGGACACATCTCCATTTTGGATAGGATGAAGAGAAGTTGGGCCACAGAGCTTGTACAGTTGAAGACTACATTTGCAGATATACTTAAGTATATGTAAGTTTATCTTATGGATTGTATGTACATATGCGGCCTTATATAATAATTTTTACACATTTTTGGTTTGTAGATCCCACCCTTTGCCATTGATGTCAAAGGGGGAGTGAAGAGCAGTGAAAAATGAGGAATCTAGCATTAAGGGAGCACTGGTAAGTAGTGTGGAGAGATGAAGCACAAGCAAAGGGGGAGTTTTAGTGACACTTAGTCATTTTTCACTAAGTGTTGCCGTCAATGCCAAAGTGAGAGATTGTTGGCAAGAGACACTACTAGGATTCATAAGTGTTGTCATTGATGGCAATGAAGTACATCCCACACATCCGTAGTGCATAAATTACTCATACCGGAAGACAAATTGAAGATAGGTTGATCCGGTAGTCAAGAACATAACATATGATAGGGTCTGACAAATTGGGTCTGAAACTCTCTGATGGTGAAACACAACATGTTGCAGATTTGGGTGAGTAATAAGGAGTATCTGAACTATTGCATTCCAGAGATTTAGTGTCTGATGACAAAGCATATGAAAGATATGAGTATCTGAGTATAGGACTTTAGTTAGACAGTACAAACAGAGGAAGAACTGGCCACCAGGGTATCAGACCTCAATCTAGATGTGCAGAAGGTGTTGATCAAGTATCTTGAGGTGTTATATGATTTTAGACGACCTAGGTAATGATTTCTATGCTTAAGTTTTTGGTGCGCATCATCTATCAAGTATGAATTCAGCTGACAGAACAGTATTTTGCAAATATCTTAAGTGTTCTTGTTGCAGACTAGAAAGTTGTTTGAAATCCTTGATGCGAATATATATACCTGATGGATTCAAGCTTGTAGTGAAAAAATGACAGTGATAGGAATGAAGTGCGAAGACAAGTAGAGAGAAGTGCGAAGGTAGTAATCCAAGATCAGAATGTGATAGAAGAGTGATATTAAGTAGAGGAAGAATGAAATGTGCTAGATCAGTATACTAAGCCTAACCGAAACTGAATTCTTGCATATGTGGATGTTGTTCATCAGTTCAAACACATTGTTATCATCTGTAAGTCTCTAGTAGGCAGAGAGCCTCTTGTGAGCAGTGTGCTCAGGCAATGAGCCCTAACTGGCAAGTGCCATTTTGTACTTCTTTATTCTTTTAACAAAGAATACAATCTTGGGTTAATCACCCCATGGTTTTTCCCTTAACAAGGTTTCCACGTAAAAATCCTTGTGTTATGTGAGTTTATTTCATTTCAGTTATTATGGTTTCTTATTCTTCCATGCTTTGATATATCACTAAATGTTAAGTTAAGAAAAGGAAGTAAAAGTAAGAAAGTTTTGAGATAATTGATTCACCCCCCTCTCAGTTATCTGTCTTATTTCTAACATGAAGGTCACAAAGGGTAGGTTCCTTGCCATCCTAGGAATGTTTAGATTTAATCTAGGGATATGTAAGCTTCCTCTATTAAATTGGAATCTAATAGGAGGGGGTGTGGACTAAGCTCTTGAAGGAGGTAAAATAGAGGTGCTACCCCTTCTCACAGGAGACTTAGATAACCTAGACCTTCTCCTTGAAGTAGCAGGAGATAACTCAGTAAACTAGAAATTACCTCTTAAAGATACTTGAGTTTGCAAGGGCATAAAGGAGGCACTGATCAGAACCAGTAGCTTGTAGAGTCACCAGGTGCTTGCAAGATATCTTTCAGATTGTGACAAGCTAAGAACAACACTAGACCTCTTAATTTCTATTAGAGTCCCACTGGGCATGCCAGAAACTATTGTCACATAGATTTGCACCCAGAGTTGAAGGCTGCTAGGGCTCCAACAATCTAGTGAAACATTGAGATGACCTCTAGGTGTGGGACCCTGGAGGGAGGCTGAATCTCTAGAGAGAGACTGGTTCCTTTGCTGAATATGAGTTTTAATGAGCCTAAGACTAGACCTAATCTATTCACTAGTTGGGAAAAGGGTAAGGAGGATAAACTGAAAGTAAAAGGGGAGGTGATACACCAAATTCAAATAGAGCTCTCATAGAACTAAGGAAATACACAACATAACCAAATATGACTGATAAGCATACATAAATTTAGATGATCCTAATAGAGGTACGGAGCAAGAAATGGTTCAGAGGAATGAGATATTCACAGACAAACCATTCTCAGATTTACACAGAGCTAAAAATCAACACAAAGAGGTAAGATTAACCAGTAGATATTCAATTAGAAGACATGATTATGATATAGAAGGGCTCTATTTACATATAGTATGAACATGTATTCAGCCAGTATCCAACATTATTACATCTCTCAAAGATGTATATATAGCATTTGAGCACTTGACCTAATTAGGTTTACAATAAATTTGCCCCATAGGCTTTGTCATAAAAATATCTTAGCCAGAAGGAATGCCGACCTGCAAGAATTCATGGCATAAAATGTCTAGAGCAGGGGCAGATGGAAGATATTTTGGATCTTCAATGCGAGTTGTTGAATCATTGACCTGCAACCATAAATGCAAAATATCTACATTTGAAGGGCCTCTGCAACACCTCAAGATGGTCGCTGAGATGTCTTGTCACCAAAATTGCATATTCATCTTTAGTCGGTGACCATCCTGATATTTGGATGTGCATATCCGGATCAATTTTTTAAAGTGAGAATATTCCCTCCAAAATCCTGCCAAATGAAAGAGGAGGCAAAAATAAACACTTTTGCCTCTTGAAGCATGTAGAAATTCCTCCAGATGAGGGAGATATTCATGGTCAAAGTCACAGTCAACTGCCATCTTATCCTTTGTATGTGCCTTTGTATATGCAATTGTATCGTCATTTGTATCTAATCATGCATATGTTATACATGCACTTTATACTGTTAGGTTCACTTTATGCACTTATGCAATTTCTTTCCCTTTCGCTTTTTGCATTTTCAATTTTTGTATATGACTGTGCATATGCATTTGTATATGAGATACAATTGCCAAACATACAAAAGCGGACCATACAATGTTTAAGCTTTTGCTGCATTTGGTTTGTATATGTCTTTCCATCACCTTGACACGTGTCGTCACTCCATTGGATCCTCAAGTTGTGGCCCCATCACTGCAAAATAGATCGATGACGCCTTGGGACCCACCGCTGCAAAATAGACCGATGAT
Source organism: Cunninghamia lanceolata (assembly GCA_027924645.1). Classification (NCBI taxonomy): domain Eukaryota; kingdom Viridiplantae; phylum Streptophyta; class Pinopsida; order Cupressales; family Cupressaceae; genus Cunninghamia; species Cunninghamia lanceolata. The sequence goes on from BSBN01000250.1 coordinate 1,087,140, forward strand.
GCTCTTTGTATCTACTTTTGTATGTACAATTGTATATGAGATACAATTGCCAAACATACAAAGGCAGACTTTGACATGTTTATGAAATAGATTAGGACTAAATTCAGATCTGACCTTGTATCTCACCATCTTTGGATATTGCATATACATGCAATACAATATACAACTATAGACTCCACCTGAAATTCACCATGCTTAATTTTCCAGTTGCATCTGGGTTTGTATCTGTCCCACTTGTATCACCCTTTGTATATGCAAATACATGCAATCAAACATACAAAGGCACATACATTCACCTCCGCTTTCTAAAACCAATTGCATTTTCCCCTCGGGTCCGCCCATGCATATTTTGGATTTGTATGTATGATACATCCTTGTGACATACAAATACAAAAGAAGATTTGAACCTCTATCAAATATATCATGAAATTTGATTGGGTCTAGATTGTATCTACATCTTTGTATCCTCCCTTGCATATGCAAATGTATATGCGATACAAACAAATATTCATACAAAGATGCAAGAAATAAACCCAATGTACATTGAACATTGTACATGATATACATGTTGCAAGTATGGGCCTAACTGGTGTTGTCATTGATGTCAACATACTCTTGTTGCATTAATGATAAGGTTTGGATGAGCCGTGAGCTGAGGATATTGAGAAAATTAGTCTCAATCAGGAACAGTGAAGAACAGTGATGGCAATAAGGCAAAAGTCTAAGATAGGATGAGGATCAGAGGATACGGATTAAAGGGTTTGTAGATATGTGTCTATAGGTGATCCAGTAGAGATTTCAGAGGTCCATATGAAGATATGAAGAAGTTGTGGCCGCTCAAGTAAAACCGGTTCCGGTAGGTGTTCAAAGGAGATAGAGTGTAACAAGAAAGGTCCAGTGAGATCCAGAAATGAAGTTTCCTGCTCTGTGGATTTGAGGGAGTATTAAGGAATTCCTTGTGATGTGTCAATTCAATTGGTTCATGAATGGAAGGTCTGGAAGTATCCATTCTTTGGTGCCAATGGTGACAGACTGTGTTCTTGAAGCTCCAGATGAAAGAGAGAAGGATTTCAGTATGCAGATGAAGTGCGGATGTTCTTGGTGATTCAGGAAATCTTGTGAAGGACTTTGGATTGTGTCCAGCATGTGTTAGTGATCTACATTGGAGTTGGAGCTCACTATTGAAGATTAAGCTCCGGATGATGATGTTCTTCCTGAGACTGGCCGACCAGATAAGTTACACTTCTTGTGGATGTTCTGGTAGATGTTTGCCGACTTAGATGATTATTCCTAAGTTGATATCTTGTATAAATAAGGGGTTACGAAGTCATTTCAAATGTGTCCTTGTGGTGACAAGAGTGTTGTAGCGAGGAGGAGAGCGAAAGGCAGAGCAGAAGTATTGGGCTTAAATGGAACTGATTCAAGCATGGTGAAGATGCTATTCTCCAGTTCATGTATGTGATATTTATTTCTTTATAGACAGTGTGTCTCTTGTAGGCAGTGAGCCTCTTGTGAGTAGTGTGCTCAGGCAGTGAGTCCTAATTGGCATGTACCATTTTGTTCTTTCTATTCTTCTAATAGAGAATACAATCTTGGGTTAATCACCCCGTTGTTTTTCCCTTAATCAGGTTTTCCACGTCAAAATCTTGATGTCTTATGTGTGATGTGTTTCTACTCTTGATTTGAATACATTATGGTTCATTATTAATATACTTCTAATCACTAAGAAGATTTAAGTGTGTTATTAAAGAAAGTTTTGCACAACTGATTCACCCCCCCTCTCAGTTGTGTGCCCTAAGTCTAACAATTGGTATCAGAGCTAAGTTCCTCTAAAAGAGCTTAACCGCTTGAAGAGATCCAAGATGTCATCCTATAAGAAGGATAGTCTGAAGTTTGATGGAACAAATTTTAATCTATGGAAAGGTCGCATGAAGTGTCACTTGCAATGCGTGGGAATGGCATACTAGACCATGGTTACAACACAGTATGTACCTCCACAGGGTGGTCCAAAAGCTCCAAATGAAATCACAGATGCTGAAAACAATCTGCGGACTATAGAAGCTCTTCTAAGCACATTATCTGATTCAAAGCTCTCAAATGTTATTGACCTACTAACTGCTTTTGAGATTTGGAAAAAATTGGAACTTTTGCATGAAGGAGACCAGTATGTTAAATGTGCAAGGTTATAAAGTCTGAAAGGGAAATTTGAAAACCTGAAGATGAGAGATGATGAAAATATTACTACTTTTATGCCAAGAGTAAATGAGCTTGTTTGTGGAATTAGAAATGCTGGTGGAGTCTTGGATGAAAATGAGATTGTTGGAAAAATTCTCAGATCCCTTCCTGCTTTTTACAAAATCAAGGTTGCTGCCATTGATGAATTCAGAGCCCATACAACTGTCACAAGAGATCAATTGGCTAGCAAATTGGCTACATTTGAAATGATCGAGTTTTGAGATGATCCCCCCAAGACTGAATCTGCTTTCAAAGCCAGTGCCTCTGTAAAAGGTAAACAAAGGTTTGATCCGGGAGAGAACTCATCAAGGAAACTGTCATGGTATGAAAAAGCAAGAAAAGACCTGGAAGAAGAAGAAGTAGAAACTACTCAACTTGAAGCCCTCATTGCAAAGAGACTGCCAAGAGGATCTGGTAAGTATAAAGGAAAATTGCCTTTTAAGTGTTTTAACTGCAATAAGATTGGTCATTTTGCCTCAAGATGTCTAGAAAGATTTTCAAGGCCAATCCTAATAGATCAAGGTTCCAAAAGAATTGTTACTATGTTCATGAAGAAGATGATAATGAAGGAGTAACAGATGATGAATCAGAGACAGGAAACAAATCCAGAAGTGAATGGGTGTTTATTGCCATCAAGGAAGAAGAACCAATATCCTCTGTATCTGTCAATCATAAAGTTGTAGAAAGAGCTCTGGCTGCCCAAGTTGAAGAAAAGGATGATTGGGTCATTGATAGTGGTTGCTCTCACCATATGATAGGTGACAAAAATAAGTTCATAGATTTGGAAAGGTATGAAGGAGGAGTGGTGAAGTTTGGTGATAATTCTGCTGGTAGAATAAGAGGAAGAGGAACTATTTCTTTTGATGGAAGGAACAAAACCGGTAATGTTCTCTATGTTGAAGGCTTGAAGCACAATCTTCTCAGTGTTGGACAGTTGGTGGACAAAGGTTATGATCTCTTGTTCAAGAATGGAAAATGCAATATCTTTGAAAGCTCCAAAATAGAGATTGCATCTGGTACCCGAACTAAAGGTAATATCTTCCACTTGGTTGGCACTGGTAAAAGTTGCTTATTTGTTCAAGTTGATCAGAGTTGGTTATGGCATAGGAGAATGTGTCATGTAAATTTTGATAATATCATCAAGATAAGCAATACTCAGGCTGTAAGAGATCTTCCAAAATTGGTGAAACTTACTAATAGCTTGTGCAAAGAATGTCAGTTGGGTAAGCTAAGAAGAATCACATTCAAGAGTAAGGAATTGTCTTCTACCGGATTATTAGACTTAGTTCATACTAACCTTTGTGGCCCGACAAGAATCAGGAGTATGCAAGGTGATAGATACTTCATGTTACTAATTGATTACTATTCCTGGATGATGTGGGTAACTTTTCTAAAAGAGAAATCAGAAGCTTTTGAGAAATTCAAAATATTCAAGGCTATGGTAGAGAATGAAACCAGATTGAAATTGAAATGTCTGAGGTCTGATAGAGGTGGAAAATTCACATCCGGTGAGTTCATAGAGTTCTGTGAGAAACATGGAATAAAGAGACAGTTGTCTGCTCCTAGGACTCCACAGCAGAATGGAGTAGTGGAAAGAAAGAACCGGACCATACAAGAAGCATCTAGGACCATGATGATGGAAGCAAATGTTCCTCACATCTATTGGAGAGAAGCTATCAGCATTGTAGTCTATATTCTCAATCGAGTTCAAATCAGAAGCAATACTGGTAAGACTCCTTATGAACTTTGGTTTGGCATCACTCCTACTGTAAGGTATTTCAGAGTTTTTGGTAGCAAATGTTACATTAAAAGAGATGAAGATCTAGGAAAGTTTGATGCTAGAAGTGATGAAGGAATATTCTTGGGTTACTCTACTCAAAGCAAAGCGTACCGGTGTTATAACAAAAGACTAAGAAAGATGATAGAAAGTACAAATTTGAAGGTTGATGAGGGAATTGAGAAACCCTCAAGGTTTTATGAATATGATGAAGATGATCATAATGGTGTTCTGACTCAAGAAGCCCAAGCCTCATCTGTTAGTTAGATTCAAGCTAATCGAGTAAACCAGGAAGAAGAAATGAGTTTCAATGAGCTTGATCAAGAATCAGAAGTGCAAGAAATTCTTAAAGTTCCCAGGTATCTAAGACTGAACCACTCTGAAGATCAGATCATAGGTGATAAAAGCAAAGGAGTACTAACAAGAAGGAGAATTGCTCAAGATTCAGAAGAGTATTGTTTGATTTCAAAGATTGAACCTAAGACAGTGAATGAAGCTTGCAATGATGGAAACTGGACTAAAGCAATGGAGGAAGAGCTGGTGCAAATAGAGAAAAATCACACTTGGGATCTTGTTCCCATACCTAGAAACAAGAATGTGATTGGAACCAAATGGGTCTTCCGAAACAAACTAAATGAAGTTGGTGAAGTAATCAGAAATAAAGCCAGACTGGTCTGCAAAGGCTACTCTCAAATAAAAGGAATTGATTTTGAAGAAACTTTTGCTCCGGTGGCAAGAATTGAAGCAGTCAGATTATTTCTTTCCTTTGCTGCCTTTAAGGATTTCAAGATATTTCAGATGGATGTCAAGTCTGCCTTTCTAAATGGTGACTTGGAAGAAGAAGTGTATATAGAGCAATCGGATGGATTTCAATTGTCTAATCATGGTGATATGGTCTGCAAGTTGAAGAAGACACTGTATGGATTGAAGCAAGCCCCAAGAGCCTGGTATGAAAGATTGGATAAGCATCTTTTGAGATTGGTTTCAACAAAGGTATTGCTGACAGTAACTTATATTTCAAAATTGATCATGAAAACATCTTGATTGTCAAAGTATTTGTTGATGATATCATCTTTGGAGGAAGAGATAGTATGTGTAAAAATTTTGCAAATCAAATGAAAAGTGAGTTTGAAATGTCTATGCTTGGTGAAATGAATTTCTTCTTGGGTCTGCAAATTACTCAAACAAAGAAAGGAATCTTCATTTCTCAGACCAAATATGTGAAAGAATTGTTGAGGAAATTTGGGATGGAAGATTCAAAGCCAATGAATACTCCCATGGCAACCGGATGTAAGTTGAGAAAAGATGATGACTCTCCTAAGGCAGGCCAGACAAAGTACACATCAATGATTGGAGGATTGTTGTATCTCACTCAAACTAGACTAGATATTATGCAAGTTGTTGGTCTTGTTGCTAGATTCCAAGATGATCCTAGAGAATCCCATGTCATGGCAATCAAGAGGATTTTTAGATATCTAAAAGGGACGGTTGAGTATGGTCTGTGGTATCCTAGAGATCATGATTTCTCTCTTCATGCATATACAGATGTTGATTGGGCAGGAGATATGGATGACCGGAAGAGTACCAGTGGTGGAGCATTCTTTTTGGGGAAGAGATTGGTTTCTTGGCTAAGCAAGAAACAAGAGGCAATATCTCTGTCTACAACTGAAGCAGAATATATTGCAGCAGTAGGTAGTTGCACTCAAGTTTTGTGGATGAAGCAGATGCTAAGAGATATCAAAGTGGAGTATGAGGAACCTACCACAATCTTCTGTGATAATTCAAGTGCTATAAATATATCTAAGAATCCAGTGTTGCATTCAAAGACTAAACACATATCCATCAAGTTTTACTTTTTGAGAGAGCAAGTGAACAAGAATGAAGTCAGATTGGAGTTTGTGCCCTCCAAGGATCAGATTGCAAACATCTTTACTAAACCTCTACCTAAGGACTCTTTTGAGTATCTCAGGGAGAAGTTAGGGGTTATTTCCCCTCCGGTGATGAACTAAGGTGCATTGACGTGCATCAGTCCGGTGGATATCACAGTCATATCTTGTGATCTAGATTGATGGGAGCTGCTACTCAGGGGGAGCAGCAGGTATGATTCTAAAGTGTTGGAATTTCAAGTGTGTGCCTTTTGCCATTAATGTCAAAGGGGGAGAGAAGACATGTGAAAAACAAGTAGTTGCTGATCAAAGGGGCAGCAGTAAAGGGAAAGAAGACATGTGAATGGTTGTTGTTGATAGGGGGAGCTGTGACAGTAAGAAGAAGTTCTTAACTTGATGGTTAAAATAGTTTTTCACATCTTATGTTGCCATCAATGACAAAGGGGGAGATTGTTTCAAGTATGGGCCTAACTAGTGTTTTCATTGATGTCAACATACTCCTGTTGCATTAATGATAAGGTTTGGATGAGCTGTGAGCTAAGGATATTGAGAAAATTAGTCTCAATCAGGAACATTGATGACAGTAAGGCAAAAGTCCAAGATAGGATGAGGATCAGAGGATGCGGATTAAAGGGTTTGTAGATATGTGTCTGTAGGTGATCCAGTAGAGATTTCAGAGGTCCGCATGAAGATATGAAGAAGTTGTGGCTGCTCAAGTAAAACCAGTTCTGGTAGGTGTTCAGAGGTGACAAAGTGTAACAAGAAAGGTCCGGTGAGATCCGGAAATGAAGTTTCCTGCTTTGCAGATTTGAGGGAGTATTAAGGAATTCCTTGTGATGTGTCAACTCAATTGGTTCATGAATGGAAGGTTTCGAAGTATCCATTCTTTGGTGACAGTGGTGACAGACTATGTTCTTGAAGCTCCAGATGAAAGAGAGAAGGATTTCAGTATGCAGATGAAGTGCAGATGTTATTGGTGATTTAGGAAATCTTGTGAAGGACTTTGGATTGTGTCTAGCATGTGTTAGTGGTCCACATTAGAGTTGGAGCTTGCTATTGAAGATTAACCTCTGGATGATGATGTTCTTCCTGAGACTGGCTGACCGGATAAGTTACACTTCTTGTGGATGTTCTAGTAGATGTTTGTCGACTTAGATGATTATTCCTAAGTTAATGTCTTGTATAAATAAGGGGTTGCGAAGTCATTTCAAATGTGTCCTTGTGGTGATGAGAGTGTTGTAGCGAGGAGGAGAGCGAAAGGCAGAGCAGAAGTATTGAGCTTAAATGGAACTGATTCAAGCATGGTGAAGATGCTATTCTCCAGTTCATGTATGTGATATTTATTTCTTTATAGACAGTGTGTCTCTTGTAGGCAGTGAGCCTCTTATGAGCAGTGTGTTCGGGCAGTGAGCCCTAATTGGCATGTGCCATTTTGTTCTTTCTATTCTTCTAACAAAGAATACAATCTTGGGTTAATCACCCCATGGTTTTTCCCTTAACTGGGTTTTCCATGTCAAAATCTTGGTGTCTTATGTGTTGATGTGTTTCTACTCTTGATTTGAATGCATTATGGTTCATTATTAATGTACTATTAATCACTAAGAAGATTTAAGTGTTTTATTAAAGAAAGTTTTGCACAACTGATTCACCCCCCCTCTCAGTTGTGTGCCCTAAGTCTAACAATACATACAAACAAAAAATGTATATGGGATACATTTTTGACCAAATGATTGAAAACCCACAAACAGAGGGTGACATCACCTTCATATGCATCAAAAAGACTAAGTATGAAAATGAGAAATCCCTACGATGGAAGGCACTTGAGGATAAAATATTTCTGGGTTTTTCTGGGTTTTCTGCAAGGATTTTTTAGATGAGATTTTGAGGAATTTTGCAAGGCAAAGCATGAGGAATTGAAATATTTAAGCTTGCAAGGCCATTTTCCAAAGGATATCTAGGGGATATTCAAGGTGAACTATCTGACTTTGGACAGAGGAAAATAGGTCAACAGTACCTAAGTCATTCATGAATTCCTCTAGAAATTTTAGATAAAGATGTGTAGATCTAGTGAGTAGCATACATTAGTATCTATGATCATTCCCAAAAGGTTTTAGACCCTACACTTGACCGCAATATCATAACCTAGGTTGTGAAGCATTAAATAAGGTCTGGAAGACTCTATTTTCTACAAACTGATACAATTCTTGTCTTGCAGATGCATAGTTTGGTATGTTACCTCTTTGGTAAGGTGTATGGATGTTATTGAGCTCTTGCATGATTTAATCCTTAGCATGCATTGAGATCTTGGCTTCTCCTTGACAGTTAAAAGATGAAAAACTAATAGTACTAAGTAGTGTGAGATAACTGATTAAGTACCTATTGCATGCAGAGGCTCCTAACTAGTCTCTCCAAGTTTTGAAGGTATGAAATGATATGTCCTAATGTTTTTCATGATGCCCTGAGGTCTGCAACAATTTTTGTCATCATTTCGCATGTGTTGAGGCCGACTAGTGACAAGCTACACATTAAACTCAAATATTATTTTTGATGTTGACCTAATCATTGTTTCAAGGTGTTGTTGAGGATATATACAGAAGATATAATTCACTTGAAATCTAATTAAGGTGAATGTGAATATAGCATAGCAGTGGAAGATATGAAATGCACAAAATCAATTTGAAGATGCGTGTTGATCAAGAATAGTAGACTGCACCACCAACATACAACAAATGTGTCATCCATAACAATCCTTATATCTACATCATCATTGTAATAACAATGAGCTAAGAAATCAAGGAATAGTAGCTTCCTTGGGTTATAAACCTAAATCAAAGTTGTAAATCAAGGAGTAGTAGCTTCCTTGGATTGAAGCCCTAAAACAAAGTTGTAATACTTTTGTAGTGAGAATAATATATTGTGAGCTAATTCTCACCATGGTTTTTCCCTATTATAGGGTTTTCCACATAAAATCTCTAGTGTCATGTGTTGATTCTTGTATTACACATTTTCCTTTATGTTTTGAAAGTTATTCATTTTTATTAGAAAATTTTTGAGTAAAGTTTTTAAGTGTGATGATTCACCCCCCTCTTAGCACCCCATTGTGTTCAACAAGAGATAGGGATATAGAGGTTTAGGGTTGCTTGGGTTTAGGGTATAGGGGATTAGGGTTTCTTAGGTTTAGGGTTTAGGGTTGCTCAAGTTTAGGGTTTAGAGGTTAGGGTTTAGGGGTTAAGGTTTAGAGGTTTAGGGTTTAGAGAGAGAGAGGACCAATAGGGAGATATAGAGGAGACCAAGGGGAGAGATAGGGAGATAGAGAGTGAGGGACATGGCCAGAGACATAGGGAGAGAGATTGAGAGATAGAGGAATGATAGAGATAGGGAGATAGGGGAGAGATAGGAGATAGAGGTTTATGGTTGCTTGGGTTTAGGGTTTAGGGGTTTGAGGTTTAGGGTTTAGGGGTTTAGGGTTGCTCAGGTTTAGGACTTAGGGGTTAGGGTTTAGGGGTTAGGGGTTAAGGTTTAGAGGTTTAGAGTTTAGGGTTTAAAGAGAAAGAGAGGACTGATAGGGAGATATAGAGGAGATCGAGGGGAGAGATAGGAGATGGAGGGGAGAGATACGGAGATGGAGATTCAGGAAACATGGCCAAAGACATAGGGAGAGAGATTGAGAGGTAGAGGGACAATAGAGATAGAAAGATAGGGGAGAGATAGGGAGATAGAGGTTTAGGGTTGCTTGGGTTTAGGGTTTTATGGTTTAGGGGTTAGTGGTTAAGGTTTAGGGGCATTATTTAGGGTTTAGGGTTTATATTTTAGGGGTTAGGGGTTAAGGTTTAAAGGTATAGGGTTTAGGTTTTAGAGAGAGAGGATCAATAGGGAGATATAGAGGAGACTGAGGGGAGAGATAGGGAGATAGAGAGTGAGGGATATGGACAGAGACATAGGGAGAGAGATTGAGAGGTAGAGGGATGATAGAGATAGAGATATATAGGTTTAGGGTTTAGGTTTTAGGGGTTGGGGTTAGGGGCATTATTTAGGGTTTAGAGGTTTAGGGGCATTATTTAGGGTTCAGGGTTTATGGTTTAGGGGTTAGGGGTTAAGGTTTAGAGGTATAGGGTTAAGGTTTTAGAGAGAGAGAGAACTGATAGGGAGATATAGAGGAGATCAAGGGGAGAGATAGGGAGATAGAGAGTGAGGGACACAGCCAGAGACATAGGGAGAGAGATTAAGAGGTAGAGGGATGATAGAGATAGAGAGATATAGGTTTAGGGTTTAAGGTTTAGGGGTTAGGGGTTAGGGACATTATTTAGGGTTTAGAGGTTTAGAGTTACTCAACTTTAGGATTTAGGGGCATTATTTAGGGTTTATGGGTTTAGGGTTGCATGTCAAAAGTAGTCTCTTTATCTTTATCTCTCTCCCTCCCCTCCTTACCTCCTGTCCTCTCTCTCTCTCTCTCCTCTTTACCTCTTACCCTCTCCCTCCCCTCTATACCTCCTACCCTCTCTCTCTCACCTCTATACCTCCCTCCCCACTTTCCACACACTTAAAACACTTATAACTTTCCATGCATGACAAAACACGCTCATGTTATAACGTGAGAGCATTTTGGTGAACAAAAAAAATGGGTCACAAAAAGCATGTGGGATCCATGATTCAGACCCACATGCTTTTCATGCATTATCAAACAAGAAAACACTTTTTCATGGTGTTGACATTTTGACAACATTGTTTATTTAATCCGCTACCTTTTTTTGGTTTTTCAATGTAGAAGTAAATTGGATGTTTTTAGACATAATTTGATTATTTAAACTAATAGTTTCATGTTTCATATTGTTTGAATTCTAATTTTCATGTATTTAGATTGAATTTGATGATATATGTTTGTTTTATTCATAAATTTCACTAATCCTATTAGAGTTATATAGAATTCAACATTGAATACAAAGGAACTTGCCAAAAAGCGCAAATTTTTGAGGATTTTGAAGCCAAACGTTTGAGGATTGGGCAACTCGAATCTTGAAATCTAAGGTATGTTCTTTATGTATTCATTTTCACTTTATGATTATGTTAAATCATGAAATATCATGTTATAGGACAGTCACGAGGGAAGTGAGAGGGTTATCATTTTAACAAGTTATTTAATTATCATAAGAAAGTGAAAATTTATATTTATTTGAGATAACAATCTATGACAACAAGCCATATCACCATGGGAAGGAAATCATCAAGATAATATTGGTATATATTTATGAAGGGAGTCTTATCAACATTCAAGGATAATCCTAAACTAGAGCAAGGTCATGGAAACACTTTCACTATGGAGTAGATGTGCAATCATGTTGCTATTAAATCCTGATTCAAACACTAACCTAAACAATTTGAAGGGTACTAAGGGAAACAATGTTAGTCAAAGAATTATCATCATGCTAAAATCAATCTAAGGATTATCACTTGAGCATACTCACTTGCAAGAACTATCATATCAACCTAAAGACTAAATTATACCACAATAGCTATCATGCAACCCTAGGAATAGTTATGACCTCTCACCCACGGGTAGGATAGCAACTGATACACAAGGTGGTAATCAAGATTAAATGATAAGTCAATTAATCTCAAATCCATGTAAAAAGGTATCCATGATACTATATAAACATATCTAGGTGGTCTTGAAAGGATATTCATATGGTAGGTGACAAGGGCCTCTTTACCTTGGCATTTAATCATGTTTTTCATGTGTTAAGTCTAGGGTTGTGTCCTAGGCTGTATACAATAAGGAACTTCATAGCCAACAATCCTTTAACTAATCCTATTGATTTGACTATCTTAAGGGGTTAATTCTGCTAGTTACTACTGTGAAATGGTATTCTCAAAACACCAAAATAATTCTAAAGTAGGAGATTGCTAAAAAGAATCCATTCTAATTCACACAAGTTGGAAATATGCATTTATTGGAAAACAACTATGTAAATAGTAATATACCTATCTGATGAAAGAAGGAAAATTATACTTCTAATGAAAACTGTAGATGAGACAATGAAGCAAAGATACTAGCCTCATGTCTGTTGGTGGGAGTGGACCCTTGCTGCACACCTTCAGAACCGAAGTCTAAACAAGAAACTTAGAATAGAAATGCAATACACAATCTTCCTTCAATCCAATCTCATCAAAGTACGTTGTATTCAAAAGTATCTACTCTATTCTAAAAATGAAAATTACAATAATACTAATAGAAAAAATCCGTATATCTTTTGTTGTTCCTATCTAAACATATATTAGTCCAAGCACCAAGATATCTTTTGGAACTAACTGTTCTATCCATCAGTTCATCTTTGAGATATAACTAATCTCTTATTCTAAACTAAGACATACAACTGTCCAACTGAAAAGTATAATCATGCAAACTTAAAAAGGCTTTAGTGGTACTGAAGTTCCACTAAATCCAGAGTTTTAACTTAAACAACAATGGGCAGCAAGGCCCTGAAATATAGGTCTTAAACAAGTCTTTAAAACTCATGAAATAACAAATAAAAAGGGTATATGATCCCTAGTAGACAAATGGAGTCTTCACTAGAACAGTTCGGTGCTAGATGAACAAATTCCATACCACTGCAGTCACCTCTAGAGTTGTAGGTTGTTAGTAGTATTGGAGGCTCTGTATTGTTGCCAGTAGCTCTAGAGTTACATCCATGAATCTACGAAGGCATGACTTTGGAGATCACCACCTTCTTTGCTCTTCTACTCCTTCTTCAGAAATGGTCCAACACTTTGGAAAATGTTGGAGTCCAATGTAGTGTCCTCCATATCTGGCTCCGAAGATAATTAGGACTACCTTCGGAGATCTTCAAAATTACTTTTCACTTGTGTAGCTATACTTGTGAACTTAAAAAGAGATCTTTCTACACAATTTCATTAATTTACTGCAACATAAGTCCTTTCATTAAAAATAATAATCTTTAGTAATTCATCTCTCATTAGTATAATTAAAATAGGTCTTTACAGTTTCTATAGTGCAAATACTAGGACAAGCAGAATGAAAAGATGGAAAAAGGGAGTAAAAAGGTATGTTTATCCGAGTGCTACTTGGCACTCATTAGTAGGTATTGGCACTTGAAAAATTTAATCCTTAAAGTTCCATTTTTTCCCCCAAGACACTCAAAAATCTTGTGAAAATTCTTTAGCAAAGGTTGCCATTCAATAGAGAGTTGAATTCTAGGCAACTTTGCCTTTTGAACCACCTCCAAATTCCTTATTATGAAAAAGTTATGTTGGTTCAAAGTTTGGCTTTTTGTGTTTTTGCCTTGGTCGAAAATCCTCATATTTGTCTCATTGTTGGCAAATCGGCAAAATCCCTAACCTACAAACTTCTTCTCAAGTTCAATTTTTTGCCAATTTGCTGACAATAGTATTTGTTAATAAGGTAACAATAGCGCAAAGGGAGAAGATTGGTAGAGAAGAGATGAAGGCAAAAAGAAAAGATGAAGTCTTCTATAGGTGAAATGCAAAAGTTCAAAACCTCGAAGGTTCACCGATGGCGCAATTCACCAATGGCGAACTTTAGCGACAAAGATGCAGGAAGCTGCCATGATGTGCAATGATATTAAAGATAATAAAGAGATCAAAGACAAAGGAAGGCTTTGTCAGTGAAGTTGGAGGTTCGCGAACCTCCAAGTTCACCAACTGAAGGTTCACCTGACGACTAGTTTGCCGATAAAAGACAAAGGCTAAGGAAGAGAAAGGCGAGGCTTCCAAAGTTTGCGATTCTACAAAGTTGCTGATAAGGCAAAACTAACTAAGGCAAGGGAGAAATAATGCTTTTCGGGGAATCGACGAAATGCCAAAATAGTGAAAGGTTCATAGTCTGGTAGGTTCACCGATGTGGCATTTTGCTGACATGGAGAAATGACTAAGGCATGAAGTTGGTTCGAAAAAAGGCATTTTTATCGATAAAAAAGTTAGTTTGGCATGGGACCAGTTTGCCGATAATGAGAAAAGAGACTAAGGCATAGATATCAGAAAACTAGCCAAAGACTAAACTTTGCATAAGTTCAGGTTTTTCTCATTTCACCGATAAGGTGATAAAGTGGAAGAAAAGTCAAAGTTCGGTAAAGGGCAACTTTGCCAATATAAGGAAAAAAAGGCAAAATGAGCTCAGTTTTGAAAAGTTTGAATTTGTTGGTAAGGGGTGAAATGGGAAAACAAAAGATAGTTCAACAAAGGTGAAAGTTACTGATAAAGGTAAAGGAGGCATAGTTCGCAGATGTTGACATTTGCTGATAAAGAGTGAAAAGGTCACCAAAAGATAAGGTTTGACAAAAGGTAAGTTTGCCGATAGGGACAAACAAGGAGATAAAAGGAAGATGATTCACGATATCTAACTTTTGCTGACTAAAAAGATTGTAGATGGTTCAACAAATTAAAAATTTGCTGATAAAGGAAAATAACAAAAAATGGCCTCCAAGTTCTGAAAGGTGTGAAATTGTCGATAAGGGCAATAAAGGAGTAAGTTTGACAAAATGGATTTTTTCTGATAAAAGGTGAAAGAGGGAAATACAAGCTAAGTTCTAGAAAGCAAAGATTAGTTGACAACGCATAAAAAAGACCAAAGGAGGATGATGGCAAATACACAAAATGAAGAAGATTGGCCGATAAAATGGGAAAATGCAGAAATGTGTAGTCAGTGATCAAGAGCTTCAAAATAGAAAAGCAAGACAATACATTGGGTGTGCTGTCAATACTTGAAATGGATAATTCCCTAAACACATGCCATGATTGTAGGGATACATAAATATTGATTTGTACCCAGAATTTAATGAGCTTGTAGAACAATGTTGTGCAAGTAGCTATCACAGTAAAACTCTTCAATGCATCAAGGACAAATCTGAGAAGTCAATGTTGCAGGTGGCAGGGAAGGATTTGAACCTTCCCTCTTTATTTCTCAAAGTACAATTGGCATGCAAGAAATCTATTTCTAATTGTTTGCAGAGATGACATAGCATGGGTTTTGTTACCCCAGCATGCAAATCTTCTGACATATCTGGGCCTAAATTTAATACAGCATGGTGCATCCTCGTTGACTGAGTGCAGTGCTAGAAATTGGTGCAATGAGTTTGAATTGTAATGTTATATATACATGTTTTTTAGATGTTTTGAGGGTTAGTCTCTAAGCCAATTTTCTAGTCTGTGGTGCCTTCTAAGATAGTTACAGGGCTTTAAATCAAGCTAGTCTAGGCAGTGAATGAAGGATTGTGTTTTCAGTGCAGCATAGGAATGAAATTGTAAAGCATTTTTTATACATTTGTATGTCTCCATGGCCATTTGTAATGATTCAAGGGAATACATAATCACAGTTGTATGTTTTCTCTCACCACATTTGCTGGTGTGATTGTAATAGAGATTTGATAATGTGTGACAACATTTAAATCCATGCATGCTTTGTGTTGGGTCATTTCTTTATTGTAAATGGGTCATTGTAGTTTGGTTCTGGATCATTAAGTATGTTCAGTGTATAAAATATAAGTTGGGAAGTTTATGTGAATACATTTCATTTTTTTGTTGATGCTAGTTCTGTCCTTTCTTCCCTATTTATTGTTTATGATGTCGTTGCCCAATAAAGTAGGCACCGGTCCTTATTAGAGAGGGATCAAACACTCTTTTAAATTAAACAAATCATTCACCTGTGGTTCAGGGAAAAACCATATGTCCTGTGCATGTACATTTGCACAATTGAATCAACTATATAGGGGTTATGTGACAACCAGTCATTCTTGAGTTAGTGACAATCTTTGGAGTCAAGATGATGAGTTGGGTTTGGTTGTCCAGTATTTTTAGTTGTTCATCTGGTTTGAAGTTAATACCTACTTACGTATACCCCTTGGAATATCCCTCCAGAGTCTAAGATGAGCTCAAAGTGTAGAGGAGTCTACCCACTCTTGTAGTTGGCCAACATCACCCCTAACTTGTTGATAAACCTCTTCCTATCACCCTGACGATAATCCCTAGCCTAGGTGATTTAGGAAAGTTTTAGAGTTTTGTGTTGCTGTTATTTTTGGAACCAACATTTTGGTGCCATTGCTGGGGATGTAATATCTTGGTTAATATTTTGAATACCTTTGCAACATAGTCATTGAAGAAGTTCTCTGGCATTGCCGGGTGCAATTTGTTGTAGTGTGTAAGTTGGCAGCCTGTCAACTTATGCCAACATTTTAGCGCCATTGTTGGGGAAGAGTAAAGTGCTGGGTTGTGAAGAAATTGAAGACTCTACAGGTGAGCTAAACCTAGAATCAATTTATGGCCTTGAAGATTAGTCACACTTCAAGATTTCCTCTTCGAAAGAGGTGGCGACTCTGCTATCAAAGAAAAAACTTTGTTACTATTGTACCCTGGTTGTTGTTGGTGATCTGAATGCTCCATCTCAAAGTGTAGTAGCTGGTGAAAATAAAGGTAGATGGTTTTCTTCCTAACTTAGATCCTACATATGATCAGTTCCCTGCTCTTCCCTTAGATCCTGTATATGATCAGCTAGACCTTTCATGGGTTGATTACAAAACAATGAGTATGCCAACCAAGGTTTACAAACAGTTGCCCAAGTTTAATAGGTATAATATTTGGGAAGGGGACACATGTGTTGATTTTTTTTTTGAATTCATGGATGAACATTAGTTTGAGGATGAAGACATGTGAATGAGGTTCTTTGTTAGGTCCTTACATGGAAAGGAAAGAGAATGAATCCAAAGTTTTCCAAAGCAGTCCTTTGCCTCATGGAATGAACTTGTGAAAAAATTTGAAGAGGAATTTAATAAGGGTCTTGACCCTGCTGATCTTGTCATAGAGCTGGAAAAAATTAGAAGACAAGAGGGAGAGTCAAGAAAGGATTTTGGTCATAGGTTTGTTGTTGCTCTTTCCCATATCCCAAATGATTTCAGACCTAACATTCTTGCTTGCATTGATATGTTTTTTGAAGCATATGAAATTTGGATTGAGTTATGTGCGGGAAGATTTCAAAGTAACAAGTATGCAACAAACATATATGTCCCTAGACTCCATGGAGAAGATAAGAGATGACTACATAAAGTATTTGTTATCCACCAATGCATGTGTTGCTGGTAATAGACATGTTGATCCAAACAACAACAGTGTGGATACACATAATTAGATGAATGCAACATCAAATGATGATGATTGTGTAGTTAGAAGGGTAGAAGTGGAAGATGGTGCATCATATGATAGTAATGTAGATGATGAAAGAAGTGTATGCACCTACCTTCGGCTGGATAGCTCATCCAGTGAAAGTGAAAATGATGAGACCAATGGTGACTTCTAGTCCAATGTTGAGGTATCTGGTTCAGTAAACAATGAGGCTGCTATGTGCATAAGTGACCAACAAGTTGAATCAACTTATAAAGTTGATTATGATGACTGTGCACAAGTAAATGAAATAGATAGTGAGCAAGGAACTTGTTCCTTGTTTGATACATTGCCTTCCTTTGTTCCTATTTGTGATGAGGAAGCAATTAGTGCTTGTCTACATGAGGTAGATATAAATATGGCTACCTTTGATGATAACTGATCAGAGACAGTTGTTGGTGCAGCCATGGAGTTTTAGTGTGAAGAGTTTGCCCTAGAATGCGAAGATGGTGATAATGTTGATGCATATGAAAACTTATTTGTGTGGTGCAAGGTATGTTGTCTTCCTCATGTAGAGTGTGCTTCATCTCAACCACAAGGAAATAAAATAAGATTGTGTATGGAAGAAGAAGTGTGCCATCAGTCTAATTACAACAATGAATATGACACAACAAGTTTCCTGAGTGAAAATAAAATAGAGAGACAATTGGAAGAACATGGTTCTTCATTTGAAGTGTCTCATGATATTGATTTATGTGTTGATGTTTTGAGTTGCAGCCCGAGTCATGCTTATGACTCAAAATGTGAAATCTGTAGCATCACATATGAAAATTTTGTTTGAGAGCTTGATGGAGTTACAAATTATTATGAGTGCTTTCATTTTGATGTGAAAGACTTGTTATCTCTTGGATGTGTTGGTGTTGCAGTAGAGGTTGAGTCCTTTGTATGGGACATTGATGTGAATGAGCAGCGGGGCATGTTTATGCCTGAGTTCCAACATGTTACAGCCTAACTTGAAGATATGATTGAGATGGAATCTTTCTAGTTTGCTCTACAAGATGAAGTACCTTCTCTTATGGATCAGCAGTGCATTCAGGCACAGTTTGCTTTGCCATGTGAATTGGAGGTATTTTCTTTTTCCCTCAATTTGCATGAAGAGGTCAGTGGATGTGATAGCCTGGCACATGGTAATGAAGGTTTACCTTCATTTGCCTCTTTTGTTGCTGACCTAAGTTTTAGTTTTGCATCCCTTGCTTCCCGGAACAAGCATGATAGGGATATGAATAGGTCAAGTACCTATTTCTTATGGTTGCCTTGTAGTAGTGATTTTATTGATGAAGCTGACCTTGGCTCAACAAGTATATGTTGCAGATTAGCACATGCTGGGAAAAAATTTTATTTATTGTAGTTGGGTAAAGAATGCAAGTTTGGTTTGAGGGAGATCATCTCCTTCATTCAGCTTGTCTTTGACAAAGGCAAGTGGTTGCGACAATTTTGTGCAGGCCTGGCCTGCAGTGCTGTAAATTTTTAATCATAGTAAACTTTCCTTTTGTGCCTTCATGCTCATGACTGTGTTTTCTCATATATATGTTTTGTAAATATGTTTTGGGTGTTTCCCCTGTTTGTTTTTTTCTTTTTGTCTACCCTGAGATATTCTAGATCCTCGCTATGACATTGCTTGGCACACATCCCCAACCAGAGCCAATGTTGGCACTGAAAAATTTAGTCCTTAAAGTGCCCTTTTTGCCCACAAGACATCCAAAATGAAAGGAAGCAAGGTACATGGAACACACTTCCTACACCAATCTAATGAGGGGAATGGAGTGCAAATTCATTTAAATCCTTACAATTGCAGCAACATTAAACTAATAACATAAAGATTACAGTAGCAACACAACACAGAAAGAAGGTGACACAAGATATACCATGGGGAAAAACTTTTTAGGTAAAAAACCCCACACTCTAAACTCGCACAATGTATTATCAAAACAGCAATAGTTTACAATACACTTGCAACACAAGTCTTCCAAGAGTCTATGAATGTTGATTCTAGAGTCAATCCAGTAGCATAACAGTACCTGTAAAAACACTATGCAACTACAACTCCAAACTATGCAATATATAGGGATTTCAAGGCTTATCTTGGAAGCATTTTGGGATAGGCGTCCACCTTGGCCACATGGCCATTTTCAACATCAAAGGACACTTGTCCTTGCTTCCCATACATCCCTTACATCTGTCATACATGGCAGATTTGACTTTACCAATGTAGAGTGCTCCAGGCTAAAAATAGACTATGACAAATGCTCCTATGCATCTTACAACTGTCATAAAATCTGCCCACAATAACAATCTTAAATGTTGTAAGAGAATCCATCATACAATGCTAAATATAGGATATTCTATTTACAACATGTCATAGCCCAACTTGGGTGCCCAAAGATGCCTTTCCCTCATGCAAAGATGCTAACCGACACTTGTCATCACTTGTCATAGGAATCTTCAAACTTGGCCCTTACGCGTCATAGATTCTGTCATATGGAATATTGCCTTCCACATACCAAAGATGCCGACACATGGAAAATTAATGCCACCTCAATATGGGACGCCCAAATCCATGTAGGATTGACTTGACCATCCAAGTCACATTCCATGTAAGTTGACATGTCACCATGCCACCTCACTATGTGACCAAACTAAATGTGCAAGTAAAATACAATATTAGGCAATACTTAAATATACAATTACATTACCAATACTAGGAAATTGCAAAGGTTGAGACACCTTAATTCCCAACAGAAAAATTCTATACAAATTCCTTAGCAAATGTCACCATTCAATAGAGAATTGAATTCTGAGAAAATTTGACTTTTGAACCACATCAAAATTCCTTAGTATGAAAAAGTTATGCTGGTTCAAGTTTGGATTTTTGTGTTTTTACCTTGTTCAAAAGTCCTCATATTTTGCTTATTGTCAGCAAATCGGCAAAATCCATAACCTGCGAACTTGTTATCAAGTTTGATTTTTTCTAGTTCGTCGATAATAGTATTCATCGATAAGGCGACAACAACACAAAGGGAGACGATTGACAGAGAAGATGAAGGAAAAAAGAAAATATGGAGTCTTCTATCGATGAAATGCAAAGTTCAAAACCTCGGAGGTTCTCTAATGCCACAATTTGTTGATGGTGAACTTTGTGAACAAAGATGAAGGAAGTTGCTGTGACGTACAGTGATGTTAAAGGAAAGAAAGAGATCAAAGACAAAGGAAGGCTTTGTCGGTGAAGTTGGAGGTTCACAAACCTCCAAGTTCACTGACTAAAGGTTCACCTGATGGCTAGTTTGTCGATAGAAGAAAAAGGCTAAGGAAGAGAAAGGCGAAGCTTCCAAAGTTCGTGATTATGCAAAGTTGCCAATATGGCAAAATTCACTAAGGCAAAGGAGAAAGAATGCTTGTCAGGGAATTAGAGAGATGCTAAACTAGTGAAAGGTTTGGAGTTTGGTAGGTTCACTGATATGGCATTTTGTTGACATGGAGAAATGGCTAAGGCATGAAGTTGGTTTGGAAAAAGGCATCTTTACTGATAAAAACGTTAGTTTGGCATGGAGCCAGTTTGCCGATAAAGAGAAACGAGACTAAGGCATAGATATCAGAAAACTGACCAAAGACCAAACTTTGCATAAGTTTGGGTTTTTCTCATTTCACTAATAAGGCAATAAAGTGGAATAAAATTCAAAGTTCAGCAAAGGGTAACTTTGTTGATATAAGGTAAAAAAGGCAAAATGGGCTCAGTTTTGAAAAGTTTGAATTTACTAATAAGGGGCAAAATGGGAAAATAAAAGATAGTTCGACAAAGGTGAAAGTTTTCGATAAAGGCAAAGGAGGCCTAGGTCATAGATGTTGATATTTATCGATAAAGCGTGAAAAGGTCGCCAAAAGATAAGGTTCGGCAAAAGGTAAGTTTGCCGATAGGGGTAAACAGGGAGATAAAAGGAAGATGGTTCATGATATCTAACTTTTTCTGACTAAAAAGATTGTAGATGGTTCAACAAATTAAAGATTTTCCAATAAAGGCAAATAAAAGCAAATGGCCTCCAAGTTTTGCCGATAAGGGCAATAAAGGAGTAAATTCAACAAAATGGATTTTTACCGATAAAAGGTGAAAGAGGGCAACACAAGCTAAGTTCCACAAAGCAAAGATTAGTTGATAAGGCATAAAAAAAACCAAAGGAGGATGATGGTAAATATAAAAAATGAAGAAGATTGGCCGATAAAATGGGAAAATGTAGAAATGTACAGTTAGTGATCAGGAGCTTCAAAACAGAAAAGTAGGACAACACATTGAGTGTACTATCAATACTTGAAATGGATAATTCCCTGAAAACATGCCATGATTCCAGGGATACATAAATACTAATTTGTACCCAAAATTTAATGAGCCTATAGAATAATGCTATGCAGGTGGCTGGTGCAATAAAACTCTTCAATGCATCAAGGACAAATCTAAGAAGTCAATGTTGTAGGTGGCAGGGAAGGATTTGAACCTGCTCTCTTTATTGCTTAGAGTATAACTGGCATGCAAGCAATCTATTTCTGATTGTTTGCAGAGATGACAGAGCATGGGTTTTGTTACCCCAGCATGCAAATCTTCTGACATATCTAGGCTTGAATTTAATACATTAACATGGTGCATCCTCGTTGATTGAGTGCAGCACTAGAAATTGGTGCAATGAGTTTGAATTGTAATGTTATATATGTTGATCACAAAGAATACTGAGAGGGGGGGTGAATCAGTATTCTATAAAAAATTTCTTTCACGTATTTATTAATCCATTTAGCACATTCAATAACATGAAAATAAAACAAACATAAGAAGAGCAGCCATGAAGTCATAGCACATACACACAAAGATTTTTTATGTGGAAAACCTAAAAAGGGAAAAACCACAGTGAGTGTTAGCTCACTATATATTATGATAGCAATATTAAATTACATGAAGGCTCACTGCCTTAGGTCTCACTACCCAAGGAGTCATTGTCCAAAGAAGTGCTCACTGCAATAGGCTCACTGCCAAGAAAGTAGAAGAAAAGATAGAAGGATTGGCTCATTGTCTAGAGATGACTGCTGTAAATGCATCTACATAATGTTGCAGTGCAGTTCCATTAATAGCTTAGTATATAGACTCTAATGTCTTCATAATGTCTTCCTTTCTTTTTCTACTCTGCTTCACATATACTCTACTCTTCTACCCTTGCTATCTTTTTCTCATCACAAAACTACCTTAGGTCGCACACACATTGAATTCACACTATATTCACACTCTCTCATACCTCCAAAACCAAAAACTATTGAGTATATATATTTGCATCAACAATTTCCTCAAACTAGGTTAGCACGCAAAAGATAAAGTTTGTATATTCAAGTTATACCTTGTCGGCCTGTTATTGTAACTAAACAACAATGTTGACCCAATCAATCATGAAAGACTCTTCATATGAGTCTAGAACTATTATAGAACCACTTAGATTAATGATTCCAATCATATAACTGTTGACTTAACCCTTAAGTGCACATCCAACTAGCTTGACTGTCATACCATATCTTTTAATGCGAACCATATGAGACTTTGAAATTCATAACCAAAATTCATTAGGGACCTCTTATCATACCTTCAGAACTACATGACATAATAATCTTTCATAGAAAAATGCAAATCTTAGAACTATCATTCTATCACAGAGAAATACTGTCAACCTGAAAGCCAATACTAGAGAACTTGTAAAATGTGAACTGATGAACTTCAAGCTCTACAAATCTAGATTTAGATAATCATGACATGTATCTTCAATGCCTCAAAACTGCAAATCAAAATATTCATTAGCAGAGGAATGCGGACCAAATTACTTAGGTACTCTATAATGTTTCTGACTTAACTTTGTTCATCTGGACTTAAACATTTCACCATATGACTTCTAGAGGAAATCAAGACTTGAACATTGAATCATGACTTCACCAGATAGATGTGAGTAGTATACCAGAACCACATAACAAGATCTTCAATTGCGGAGGAGTACCAACTGAATTACTGTCACTGTCTCAATGTGCTATCAATACTTAGTCAATTTGTCTAAGTTAACCTTACCAAACCAAAATATTATACACACCTTTGTCTCAGGAGTTGTTTTCAAACATGTTAGGTTGTTGCCATCAATGACACCATCATATTAGTAGTGTCTCTTGACTATGCTGCCAACAATCTCCCCCTTTGGCATTGATGGCAACCCTTAGTGAAAAATACTTGTGTTTCTCCCCCTTACTTTGTACACTCTATTTTTCTACTCCCCTTTAGGTGTTTACCCATTTTCATTGGTTTTGTTCTCCCCCTTTGACATCAATGGCAAAGGTGCAAGTAGCAAAATTGTGTCAAAACTTTAAACTTATCATATTCTTCCGCATATGTACAAGTACAATCTTTTATCTTAGTTAGTAGTAGGTGAGAGGATATCATTGTAGACAATCTTTAGTTGTGCTACCTTTCCATCCCATCGATTCTTGGCTCTTTCCAAAACTTGAATGTTGTTGTTTATCTGAAAAACTAAGTCCTCTGCTTTCTATACATCAATGGGTATATCATTGATTGCCTTAACTTTTGTGGCTTCAGCAGCTAGACTTGTCATGGAGTCAATTTTAGGGCTTATTAACCCTCTCAACTGGCATATTCTACTTTTTTTTCTTCCTTTTTTCTTAGCAGACTACTTATGTTTTTGTGAATATTTACAGTTTGTATCTCCATGTTGCTAATGGAATCAACATCCAGATCATATGTCTTGGAAATATTCACTAGTTGAAGTTCTATAGCTTTAACCTTTTTTTCTATTTCCTTGGTAGTCTCAGGCCATGATAAGCAAAATTTACATATATCACATGCCTCCTTGATAGCAGTTTCTATATTCTTAATACTATTATCTAGCAAAATTCTGTCATTGTCTAACTTGTTCTTCAATTTAGTCAGCTTTTTGTCATCAAATTCTTTTCTGACTTTAACATCTACAAACTTCTCAAAAGATTCAAAATGAGTACTTACAGAATTTATTAGACCTTTGAGCTGATCAATTGGAAGCAATGACATGTGTCCTTTTGGAATGAAGGCATCAACTTCTCTAGGATACCGGATGCCTCACTAATGAGTTCATTGTCCTATATATGTGACTTCAATATCTCTTCATGTGTCTTTTCTTGAACAATTGATACCAATTTAAATTTCTACACAGGAGACATTGAGGCCAAATTTATTGGTCCTTGTAGAAGCTCAGACTCATCTAGAACTTGTTGTTTTTCCAAAAATTCTTTGACGGAATCTACTAGATCCTCCAAGATAGCAGTGTCTCTTGCCATATCAGAAACTTCTTCTTTATTCTATGCAGGAGGTTTCAGGTCCATATTCTCTTGTTGATCAATGTTTTGTTGGAAAGAGACACATTGTAGCTTCATGAGTGTTGTCATTAATGGCAACAAAGTTCATCCCACCCATCCGCAGGACATGGTGTGTCTATACCAGAAGTCAGATTGTAGAGTAACTTGGTCTGGTGACCAAGAACAGAGTATGCAGCAAGGTCTGACAATTAGGTCCGAATCTCTTAGAGGAAGTATCTATGTAAAGTGCAGACTTGGGGAAGTCAAGTGGAGTATCTTCACTGATAGATTCTAGGGATTGAGCCTCCGATGATGAAATAATGAAGAGATATAAGCACCCAAGTATTGGGTTCTTGATTGGCAGAGTAAACAGAGGAAGAACTGACTGGCAGAGCATCAGACCTTGATCCGGATGAGATATTGATGGTGATCAAGCTTACTAAGGTATCATTCATGATTGGCCAACATGATTGATGACTCTTATGAGCATCTCTTTGATACGCATCACTTGATAAGCAATGATTCAGCCGACAGACCAAGAGTTTGGGAAAATAATAAGTATTCTGGATGCCGACTAGAAAGTGGATGAAATCCTTGATGCGGATATATATACCAAATTGTTTTTGGTATGAGAAAATGTATGTGTATTGAGGTATGCAAATAAAAGCAAAAGAGTAGTGTGGAAATAGTAGGGTAGCTCTGATATGTGATAGGATAGCAGCACCAAGAAGAGGAAGAATGAAGTGCAACAGATTAGTGTATTGAACCTAACTGAAACTGAGCCTCAGCATATATGGATGCTCCTCATCAGTTCAATTATCTAGTTTCCTTGTTTAAACTATTGTAGGCAATGAGCCTTTTGTGAGTAGTGTGCTCAGGCAGTGAGCCCTAATTGGCAAGTGCCATTTGTACTATCTTATTCTTCTAACAGAGAATACAATCTTGGGTTAATCACCCCGTGGTTTTTCTCTTAACAGGGCTTTCTACGTCAAAATCCTTGTGTCATGTGTATTGATGTCATTTCTATTTCATGGTTATGTGTTCTTATTTGATTTGATGCCACACTAATTGTTAAGAAAGATCAGAAAGTTGAAATAATCAAGATAACTGATTCACCCCCCCTCTCAGTTATCAACAATTGGTATCAGAGCCAAGTTCCTCCAAACAAAGCTTAACAGCTTGAGGAAGATCTGGGAATTCAAATGGATATGTATGGTATGAGGGAACAACTTCAGTTTGCCCTAGATGATCCTGAACAATCTAATTCTGAAGTCAATGAATTGAAGGAAAGACTTAAACAAGCTAATGATTTCATAAATGAATTAAAAGGGAAACTGAATATCTCTATGAAAAAGAGAAAGGATCTACTTTAGCAATTAGCAAGTCAAGGTGAAACCAATGATTCAAATGAAGACCTAAAGGAGAAAACCAAGCTATGTGAAAAGTTATCAAAAGAGGTCATTATGGTAAGACATGAAATGGAATTAGCAGTTATGAAATTTACCCAAGAAATTGAAGAGAAAAGAAAAATTGAAGATGATCTAAGACAATCTCTCAAAGAAAAATTAGAAGACTGCCATAAAATGGATAGAATAATCAGACATCTGGAATCTAATCTTGAAGATGCTAGAGATAATGAAGAAAAATTTGAGGATCAAATAGACATTCTTAAAAAGGATCTTCAAACAACAAATGAATACAAAGAAAAATTTAAGATAAGCTCTGCTCAACTTGAAGTTCTTCTTGAAAGTCAAAAGAGGGTAGATGACAAGTGTGGCTTGGGATATGAGAAAGGTGAAAGCTCTAGATAAGGTTAGAAGAACTCTGGATCAAGAAATCCAAGGAACAGACCTAGAAGATCTCCGGTAAGGCAACCAAATGCTCAAAGATATCCATCCTTCAATGGATACTGCCACAACTACAATAACTTTGGTCATAAAGCAAATCAATGCAGAAGAAGAATGAATCAGACTAATTCATCCTTCTCTGGATAGTGTTTCAATTGCAAAAGGTATGGTCACAAATCTCATGAGTGTAGAAATATGCAAATGAACAATTCATTCAATGGTAGATGTTTTGCATGCAATAGAGTGGGACATATGGCTAATCAGTGTAGATCAAGAGGATATGTGTCAAATATGAAAAGAAATGTTGCTTGCTATAATTGCAATAGATCTGGTCATATTGTCAAATTCTGCAGAAGTAAGAATCAAAACAATAAGGGTCCAGTACATCATCAAAACCAAGACAAAGGAAAAGGAAAAATGAATGTGGATGAAATTCAAAGGGAGATGAACAAGATTTGGGTAAAGAGGAGTACAAAAAATGTTGAGGATGGATCCGCACCAGAATCTGGTGCTGATATTCCTTCCGAAAACTAAATAGATGAGCTCTGGCTCAGGAGGAGGAACAAAAGAAAAACATTTTCCCCTAGCCAGTCATTAGGTGCCCAAAATTGGCACATGAAAGGTTGCGGATTAAAGGATTCTCAAAGAAACATATAAAGAAGGGTTGGTAAAGATATGAAAGATCTGCACGAAGGTTTGAAGAGTCTAATCTTCCCAGATAGATCCAGTTTGACTGTCATCTAGTAAAAGCAGGATTCTCACAGTTAGATCCGGCTTGATTCAAAATTGAGGAATCTTGATCTGCAGAGAGATCAAATGATTATGGAATGAAAGATAGATTGTCAATAATCACCAAGTATAATTTGAAGCATATCTTAGTGATCCAGAAAAAGATCTTTCTCAGAACAAGGAGAACAAGGCAACTAGAATGACTTGAGTTGCGCATTTATTGCAATGTATAATTAGGGTTTGCTCAGTGATAAAAGGTTACATTTACTCTTCATTTGCACATTTGCATTAGTGAAATAGACAAGAAGAACTCTACAAACAAGTTTACCTCATCTCTCTCAAGGATCAATCACAAAATTCAAATCAGCTGGTGATCTCTTCGGCTCATTCCGTGAACCCTAAAAGGCGTAAGAGGTATTTTTCGTTCTTGCGCATTTATTACAATGTATAATTAGGGTTTGCTCAGTGATAAAAGGTTGCATTTACTCTTCATTTGCACATTTGCATTAGTGAAATAGACAAGAAGAGCTCTGCAAACAAGCTTGCCTCATCTCTCTCAAGGATCAATCGCAGAATTCAAATCAGCTGGTGATCTCTTCGGCTCATTCTATGAACCCTAAAAGGCATAAGAGGTATTTTCCATTCTTTCTCTGAATCTTTAAAGATGACTACTCTGAATGTTGTGAAGATTTCTGATAGGCTGCACCCTAAATTTAAGAAACATCCCTACAAATCTCTAGAAGCGGATCCTTTAGGTGCATTTTCCAGCATTTTGCATGGGGTTTTGCATGTTGAAGACGTTAGGGCATACACAAACATTGAAGAGTTTGGAGAATCCAAGCTATCAGATATCTATCATAATTAGTTAATAGATGACTCTTTTGATCTCAAGCCTCAGTGTAAGGCTATCTGAGACAAACACTTTGCACAGTGCATTCATTTCCCCTATTTTTCGGAAGATGAATGGGTCTGGTATATTTTGAGTAGAATGCATGACAACTTCATGTGGTTGAACAGGCCATTTAAGATCACTAAGGATGCCATTAGGGAAGTAACCAGATTACACTCAACTGGTGGGATGCCTACTCTTAAATCTGTCAAAACCCAAATTGTAAGTGAGGCTACTAGATCGAAATTCGATAAAAGAATGACAATTGAGGATATCACAGATCCGGATATCAAGTTTGCATCAATGATAATTGGATATAAGATATATCACTCCAGCAGGGAGAATTCAGTATTCAGAACTGCTGTATATACTGCTTATGAAATGTTAAGGAAGAATGTAGACTATGATCTTTGTGAGCTCCTTCTAAACCAACTTTTGGAGAATCTGTAGAAGATAAAGAAGGATAAGAAGAATTCCTTCAAGTATGGTGGTTTGATACTCTGCCTATTCTTTTACTACATGAATGAACTACCCGGATCTAATGGATGGGTATGGCAAAATAACAGACCGGTTGCAATTCAGATTAGAGATTACTTGCATGGACTTGGTGATGCCAAGGCACAAAACACGACACTATGGGGCTACTTCAAAAACTACCAATGCATGATGCAAGCTAGAGAAAGCATCCCCCAATCTCTAGTTGAGAAGTACAAAGATACAGTGTACTTTATGGTAGAAACTGATCAGTGCCTAATGGAGGCTGTGGAACCAAGAACAGTGTGGATCATGCCAATGGGGTATGAAGTGGACGAGAAAATTATAGAGCTGCATGTTCAGCACATGCTAAGTTAGCCCAAGGATCCCAAGGCAGAAAGGTTTGGAACCTTTGAAGAATTGAGTATAAAGATCCACGTGGAACTAAGACAACCAGAGATGAAGAGAAAAGTGAGAAAAGAAGTAGAGAATATTGCCAAAAGATATGGCATCTCAAAAGAGGCACTTGATGCACATAGAGAAAAGATGGAAAGGACAGAAAAAGAAAAGGAAGAGGCAGAAAAAGAAAGTGCTCCGGTAAAAGCCCCCTCCCGGACCAGATCCTCTAAGAGCTCTACATCTGCCACTGCTAAGAGCTCAAAGGCATCAAAACTGGAAGCAAAATCATCCAGTAAAGGAGAAAAGAGAACAAAGACAAAGGCAACAAGGTCTTATATCAGTTAGAAGGATGAAGAAGAGACAGTATCTAATGAAGAGATTAAGAAGATGAAGAAGAAGAAAGTATCCGGTGAAGACAAGGAGGCAGAGGTAGAAGAGTTTGTTGAAAGGCCCACTCTGTCCTTAGATGATGTAGTTAAAGTAGTTACTATGGATGGAAACCTAAAACCAATAACAGAATTCTATGATGCATATAATGATGCAGATAGAAAGATCCTGGAGGAAGCCACAGTTAAGTACTTGAACATATACAATAAAGCATTTATTGAAATAATTTCTCTAATTCCTAAAAGTTTAGAAAAGGAACTTGAAATGAGAAAAGAAAATGCCAAGGCCTAAGGACTTAGAGATTAGAGAATAGATAGCTATTCAGCTCTTTCCTTCAATTACTCCGAAACAAATGGATATGATCTTCAAAGATTGCAAGGATGAGTTCCGAAGTAAGGCTAGAATGAATCAGCTCATGCTTGGAGAAACTGATAAAGTGACAAAAGAAACAGAAGAAATCCTCTGGAATGCCTACAAAAGATTCAATATTCCTGTTATAGAAGATTTAGGTAATGATCCCTCGGGAATGGATAACAAAGAAGAATCTACTGAGACTGTAGCAGAAGAGGTAAAGGAGACAGATGAAGGGAAAGATAAGGACTTAGAATTCTCTGCTCTGGAAGAGGAGATCCATGAACAAGCAAACATCTCTCCTCCTGTTTCCACTGCTGACTCCAGATCTAAAGAAGAAGAAAGAGTAGAAGAGAAGATCGGTCAAGAAGCAGAGGAGAAGGAAAAAGAAGATGATAGTAATAAGGATGTAGAAGGAGAGAAAACTCCAACAGAAAAGACCATAGATGATAGTGGTAAGGCTGCAAAAAGGGACAAAACCCTATCACCGGCAAGAGACACAGCAGAAGCAGTCGAAGAATTCTTAACCAAGGAGATGATGGAATTTGATGAACCAGAACTTCTTCAAGGACCGTTCAATTTTGACTCCCTCTCCCTGATTCAAACCATGAAGCTAGCATCCTTTACTTCAGCAAAGGCAAAAGAAAAACTTCTGAAATCTCACATGGAAGACTATAAGCTCATAGAAACTGCATCTAGTGTATTGGAGAAGATTGTGCCATCTTTTCAGAAGGATCCCTTAGCCTCTTCATCCAGTAATCTCAAATCTCTAGTAAATAGTGTTAGCACACATTTTGATTCCTTAGAGAAGTCAGCAGAAGATAAAGTCTGGAAGGAGTTTGTGGAAAAGAGATTCTCCAAAATACAAGGACTAATACCAATGATAGGAGAAATATGGATATAGGGATAAAGAGCTTAGAAAATGCTCTTAAAGATGGCGGGGAAATGTATAAATTTTGTCTATCATGGTCCAAAGTAACAGTTGAGATTGAGAAGAAAGTGAAAGAACAAGAGGATAAACTAACAATACTATCTCAGAATTTTGATCCCATTACCACTTCCATAATAAATCAAGAATGTCAGACTATTGTAGTCTTGAATGAAATTAAGAAGCTTGAGAAGGAAAAGAAAAATAGAATAAGTAGGTTGAGTGAACTCAGAGGGATAATTATCCCTAAGTTAGAGGCCATGCATGAAGCCTTAAATGATGCTCAAACCATAGCCTGGACAAGTGATCCGACAGATCTGAAGAGGACAAAAGCTTTTGCATTCCTGTTGAGTGGTCACATCTCAATTTTGGATAGGATGAAGCTGAGCTGGGCAACAGAAGTTGTACAATTGAAGAATACTTTTGTAGATATACTAAAGTATATGTAAAGTATAACCAGATAATATACTTATGTGATAGATTGAGTTTTGAAAATTTTGGTGTGCGGACCCCACCCTTTTCCATTGATGTCAAAGGGGGAGTGAGGAGCAGTGAAAAATGAGAAATCCAACTAAGGGGGAGCTCAGGAAAATGTACATAAGAACAGAGCATTAGCCAAGGGGGAGTATAGTATGACAATCATTTTTCACTAAGTGTTGCCATCAATGCCAAAGGGGGAGATTGTTGGCAAGAGACACATTGTAGCTTCATGAGTGTTATCATTGATGGCAACAAAGTTCATCCCACCCATCCGCAGGACATGGTGTGTCTATACCGGAAGTCAGATTGTAGAGTAACTTGGTCTGGTGACCAAGAACAGAGTATGCAGCAAGGTCAGACAATCAGGTCTGGATCTCTCAGAGGAAGTATCTATGTAAAGTGCGGACTTGGGGAAGTCAAGAGGAGTACCTTGATTGATAGATTCTAGGGATTGAGCCTCCGGTGATGAAAGAATGAAGAGATATAAGCACCCAAGTATTGGGTTCCTGATTGGTAGAGTAAACAGAGGAAGAACTGACCAGCAGAGCATCAGACCTTGATCCGGATGAGATATTGATGGTGATCAAGCTTACTAAGGTATCATTCATGATTGTCCGACATGATTGATGACTTCTATGAGCATCTATTTGATACACATCACTTGATAAGCAAGGATTTAGCCGACAGACCAAGAGTTTGGAAAAATAATAAGTATTTTGGATGCCGACTAGAAAGTGGATGAAATTCTTGATGCGGATATATATACCAGATTGTTTTTGATATGAGAAAATGTATGTGTATTGAGGTATGTGAATAAAAGTAGAAGAGTAGTGTGGAAATAGTAAGGTAGCTTTGATATGTGACAGGACAACAACACCAAGAAGAGGAAGAATGAAGTGTAGCAGATCAGTGTATTAAACCTAACTGGAACTGAACCTTAGCATATATGGATGCTCCTCATCGGTTCAAGTATCTAGTTTCCTTGTTTAAACTATTGTAGGTAGTGAGCCTTTTGTGAGCAGTGTGCTCGGGCAGTGAGCCCTAATTGGCAAGTGCCATTTGTACTATCTTATTCTTCTAACAAAGAATACAATCTTGGGTTAATCACCTCATGGTTTTTCCCTTAACAGGGCTTTCCACGTCAAAATCATTGTGTCATGTGTATTGATGTCATTTCTATTTCATGTTTATGTTTTCTTATTTGATTTGATGCCACACTATTTGTTAAGAAAGATCAGAAAGTTGAAATAATCAAGATAACTAATTCACCCCCCCTCTCGGTTATCAACATGTTTTTCTTTGGTGAAGGTCTTTTCTTAGCTTGTTCCTGTTCTTGATCATTAACTTTGTTCATCTCATCAATCTTCTCCTTGTTTGATTGATTGTTTATTTGTTAATCTAGAGGAAAACTTGTCTTAGTTTGGTCCTTGTCAGCTATGTCTATGCCATCAGTAGTAGGGGCTTGATTTTCTTTTTCCTTTCTATCTTCATCATTTTTGTCTAACCCTTGGTCTATGCTAACATTCAGAGCAGATGTGTTATCTCTAACACTTGTTTCTTCATTATCATATATGGTTGGAAGATGAAATTCCTTCAATACCCTCAAAGTGATTTCCTCAGTCTCCTTAACTACCTTCTCAATGTCATCTACCATGAGAGTGTTCATCCTCCTCTTTGTTCTAAAATCTTTATTAAGCACTATGGAGACTTTTGCCTTTTCTTCTTGAGTGATTTTAGGACATAGCTTTATTAGTGTATATTCTTTAAGTTCAATGTCCTTTTCCATGGCAGCTTCTTTCCTTGCAGACATTATACTACCCAAGCTATCTGGGAGATTAGTAATTATCTCAATGAGGGCTTTGTTGTATATGTCCAAGTGTTTGATGACAACACTTTCAATGATGTTTTTATCTGCATCATCATAGTCATCATACAATTGAACTATAGGTTTCACATTGCATCAACTGTTATGTCCTTTAAAACATCTTCAAGACTTATAGTGGCCTCTGTCTCTTTAGACTCTAGTTTCTTTTCCTTTTTCCTTCTTTTGCTATCAGAGGGTTTGTCTAGCTAGCTATCGAAGGTTTTAATTGACTTAAATTTCATTTTCTTAACCTCCTTATCTGATTTTGTTTCCTCCTCATCAACTCCTATGCTCACATGCATTCTTTTAGCTTTTGTCTTCTTTCTCTTATGACTTGTTGTAGAGGCTTCCATACTTGCATAGGGTGTGAGACCAGAGGATATAGATGCAGTTTCTGCAGAGGTGGATCCTCTAGTTCTTCGTTTAGTCACTTTGGGTTCTTTGGTTTCCTCTTAGGCTCTTCTGGAGCCTTAACTAGTTCACTTTCCTTTTTTGTTTTGTTGATCTATTTGCTTGAGCTTTTTCTCTTGCTTCTGAGATTTGTTCTTTTGTAAATCCCTGACTTTGTGCATATTCTTCAGCTATTTTTCTTGCCTTCTTCTGGACTTCTGGCATTCTCTGTTCAAAATGGACTATTGTTGACAACTCCTCATATGTCCCAAATCTTTCTTCTTTGGGGTCCCTAGGTTTACTTAACATGCATTGGGCATAATTATCTAGTATTTTTCCATCTACTTCATACCCCATTGGCATAATCCAGACTATTCTAGGCTCAACAACCTCCATCATGCATTGGTCAAACTTGAAGGGGTATTTGTTCTCCTTTGTCTTCTTTAGTTTCTCTTAGACACTTGATAGCTTGAATGCAAAGTGAATTGTTTGTTGAATGAGCTCCTTTTTAACCCTTATTAAGATAACCTAGTCGTCATAAAATCTTGTTCTCCAAAAGCCATCAAAACTCTTCATTACAGAATATAGTCGATTAGGATTGCTCCACAATGCTCTGCATTTGAACCTTTTCTACTAGAATTTATTTCAAAAGATCTGTCATATAAAACTTTTCATCATGTCTTCGTGCCAGATCCTAACTTACTGATTGTTTGGCTAGGGGATTAGGATTTTCAATACAGCTCCCCTGAGCTAGAGATCCCAATTTACTTCCCGGAGGAAGTACCAGAAGCTGGTGTAGATCCATTCCTAACCTCATTAACATCCTTCTTAATCCAAACCTTTCTCATTTCCTTCTTGATTTCCAATAAATCAACCGTGTTCTTACCTTTATCTTCTCTCTGCTATGTTTTCCTCTTCTTTGTAGGATAGTCTCTTTTTTCATTCTTGCTTCTACAGAATCTTGCAACATGTCCAAATTTATTGCAATTGTAGAATAACACATTCCTCTATCCCTAATTCCTTCTATTGATTGGATTTATTCTTGATCTGCATTGGTTAGCCATATGCCCAAATCTATTGCATACAAAGCACTTTCCATTGAAAGATTGAGTATTTCTTGTATTGTTAAAACCATTCCTTACCAGACTTCTACATTCATTTGATCTATGAACAATTTTCTTGCAATTGAAGCATTGGCCAGAGAATTATGGAACATACTGATTCATTCTACTCATACACTGAGTAGCCTTATGACCAAACTTATTACAATTAAAACAATAGCCATTGAAAGATGGGTACCTTTGAGCATTTGGCTTCCTGACCAGAGGTCTTCTAGGTATTCTTCTGTGATTCCAGAAATGGTTGCTTTTGTTTTTCCTCATCTCAATGTTTGCTTGACCTAATTTAGAACTTTCTCCTTTTTCAAATCCCAAGCCTTGCTTATCGTCTGAACTTTTCTGACTTTTAATCAAGTCCTCAAGCTTTGCAGAGCTTATTTTGAATTTTTCTTTATAGCTATTGGCTGCTTCCAGATTATATTTGAAAATTAACACATCTTTTGCCAATTTTTCACATTCCTCAGACTTATTCTTCACAACCTGATTCAGATACTTCTCAACTTTTGTTTTTTCTTCAACTAGCCTTAATAGACTGTCTATGGATTCATGTGCTTCTTTTAGTTGCTCACTTCACTTTTTTCTTCTTTCCTGGGACTTATTGACTTGCTTCTTTAGTTTCAGAATGCAATCATCAGCCATTTTGATATTTTCCACCAAATCTTTGATATCTACCTCAGACTTGTCAAGATATTCAAGAGTAGCTTGTAGTTGTTCATTGTTAACATATATACAATCACCAATTTTAATGGTACCTAGATGACTTGCTTCTGGAGAAGTGAGATATCCTTTTGTTGCCATGTGTACACCTTCCCAGATCTTCCTCAAGTTGTTAAGCTCCTTCCAAGGAACCTTGCTCTAATACCAATTATTGATCACAAAGAATACTGAGAGGGGGGTGAATCAGTATTCTATAAAACTTTTCTTTCACATATTTATTAATTCATTTACCACATTCAATAACATGAAAACAAAACAAACATAAGAAGAGCAGCCACAAAATCATAACACATAGACACCAAGATTTTTACATGGAAAACCCATAAAGGAAAAAACCACGATGAGTGTTAGTTGACAATACATTATTATAGCAATACTAAATTACACGAAGGCTCACTACCCAAGGACTCACTGTCCAAAGAAGTGCTCACTGCAATACGCTCACTGCTAAGAAAGTAGAAGAGAAGATAGAAGAAGGATTGGCTCACTACCTAGAGATGACCGCTGCAAATGCATCTATAGAATGCTGAAGTGCAGTTCCATTAATATCTCAGTATATAGACTCAAATGCATTCATAATATCTACCCTACTTTTTCTACTCTTCTTCACATCTACTCTGCTCTTCTACCCTTGCTATCCTTTTCTGATCACAAAACTGCCTTAGATCACACACACATTGAATTCGCACTATATTCACACTCTCTCATACCTCCAAAGCTGAAAACTATAGATTATATAAATTCCCATCAAGAATTTCCTCAAACTAGATCAACATGCAAAAGATAAAGTTTGTATATTCAAGTTATACCTTGTCAGCCTGTTATTGTGCCCAAACAACAATGCGGACCCAATCAATAATGCAAGACTCTTCATATGAGTCTAGACCTATTATAGAACCACTTAGATTAATGATTCCAATCATATATCTTCACGACATATCAATCTAACATGATTGTCGGCTTAACCCTTAAGTGCACATCCAACTAGCTTGACTGTCATACCATAACTTTCAATGCGAACCATATGAGACTTTGAAATTCATAACCAACATTCATTATGGACCTCTTATCATACCTTCAAAACCACAAGACATAATAATCTTTCATAGAAAAATGTAGATCTCAGAACTATCGTTTTGTCATAGAGAAATACTGTCAACCTGAAAGCCGATACTGGAGAACTTGTGAAATGTGAACCGATGAACTTCAAGATCTACAAATCTAGATTTAGATGCTCATGAAATGTATCTTCACTACCTCAAAACTGTGAATCAAAATATTCATCAGCAAAGGAATACAGACCAAATTACTTAGGTACTCTACACTGCTTCTAACTTAACTCTGTTCATCTTGACTTAAACATTTCACCATATGACTTTCGGAGGAAATAAGGACTTGAACACTGAATCATGACTTCATCAGATAGCTATGAGTAACATATTGAAACCACACTGTTACTGTCTCAATGTGTTGTCAATACTTAGTCAATTTGGCTAAGTTAACCTTACCGGACCAAAATATTGTACACACCTTTGTCTCAAGAGTTGTTTTC
The DNA here is from genome assembly GCA_027924645.1 of Cunninghamia lanceolata. Lineage (NCBI taxonomy): Eukaryota > Viridiplantae > Streptophyta > Pinopsida > Cupressales > Cupressaceae > Cunninghamia > Cunninghamia lanceolata. The sequence continues at coordinate 1,123,700 of BSBN01000250.1, forward strand.
AAACATATCAGGTTGTTGCCATCAATGAAAACATCATATCAACAATGTCTCTTGACTATGTTGCCAACAATATACATGTTTTTTAGATGTTTTGAGGGTTAGTCTCTGAGCCAATTGTCTATTCTGTAGTGCCTCAAGATAGTTTTAGGGCTTCAAATCAAGCTAGTATGGATAGTGAATGGAGGATTGTGGTTTCATTGCAGTGTAGGAATGGAATTCTAAAGCATATTTTATACATTTGTATGTGTCTATGGCCATTTGTAATGATTCAGGGGAATATATAATCGCAGTTGTATATTTTCTCTCATTGCATTTATTGGTGTGATTGTAATAGAGATTTGATAATGTGTGACAACATTTAAATCCATGCATGCTTTGTGCTGGATCATTTGTTTATTGCAAATGGGTCCTTGTAGTTTGGTTCTGGATCATTAAGTATGTCAAGTGTATAAAATATAATTTGGGAAGTGTATGTGAATACATTTTAGTTTCCTGTTGATGCTGGTTCTGTCCTTTTTTCCCTCTTTATTGTTTATGACTTAGTTGCCCAATAGAGTAGGCACCGGTCCATATTACAGAGGGATCAAACACTCTTTTAAATTAAACAAATCATTCACTTGTGGTTCAGGGAAAAAACCATCTGTCCTGTGCATGTACATTTGCATAGTTGAATCATCTATATAGGGGTTATGTGACAACTGGTCATTCTTGACTTAGTGACAATCTTTGGAGTCAAGATGATGAGTTGGGTTTGGTTGTCCAATATTTTTAGTTGTTCATCTGGTTTGAACTCAATACCTACTCAGGTATACCCCTTGGAATATGCCTCCAGAGTCTAAGCTAAGCTCAAAGTGTAGAGGAGTCTACCCACTCCTGTAGTTGGCCAAAATTGCCCCTAACTTGTTGATAAACCTCTTTCTATCACCCTGATGAAAATCCCTAGCCTAGGTGATTTAGGAAAATTTTAGAGTTTTGTGTTGTTATTTTGGGAACCAATAGTAGGGGAGATTGTCATCAACTAAAAGATAACCATACATGTCATTGACATAGTTATTAGGACAATTATAATCACAATGAGGTTTTCTTGAATAGATAGTGACTTGTCAAGGAGTTATTAAATAGTTAAGGAAGATAGAGTATTGATATTGGTGGGTGCATAGCCTTTTCATGATTTAATGAAAGAGTCATGCATCATGAAGTAACAGTCAAGATCAAAAGGACACCAAATTTGGTGAAGTTGCAAAAAGAAACTAAATTTGACGCTTGATTATAATTTCACAACCAATTTGACTAGGAATGGGAGAAGGATTAGAGAAGGGATTTGTTCTAAACAGGAATGAATATGTTGCATCTTTAATCTAACTTGTCATGTTTTCAAATCTTTCATTGATCTTGATTAAAATCTTTGTGTTTCATTTTTTATTTATCTCAATTTTTTGCTAACTAGTAGGAGGTTGCTCTACATACACTATTTTAACAAGAATATCATAGAGGAAGAAAGTACTAAAACCTAAGACACTGATCAAGCAAAATGTTGGCTAAGAGAATGAGATGAACAAATTACAAATTATTGATTTGATGACCTCATTTGTTGTTGTTCTAAAAAAACCAAGCTCCATACAATTTTATCTATAAATATGAGAATAAAAGAAGGTAAAAAAGGTACTGAATTATTCTATTGCTATAAGGAAGTTTCCTTTATATTGAAGATTTATGATAAAAGAAGGAATACTACATGATTTGAAGATCCTTATAGAACAATTTATGCTTGTCAACTAAAGTTGTTACCTTGGAAATTGCATTCTCAATTCACCTAGGTTAAGGAGACAAGCATGTTTGAGAAGATATGTTAAGAAAATGTGAAATTAACCTAGAGATTGTGCCTAACACCATTTGTAAATGTTGACCATATCTTGGTCATTAATGGAATGCTAAAAAATTAGTATGGAAAAGTTGATTTCTATATAGAGAGAGAGTTAAAAGACATTGTAAGTGTTGGAAGCGTTCATTTGCATTGCTATGATACGTTCTTAAATATCCTCTGAACAATGAATGTTAGTTACTCCATGAAGTACAAGAATGGTATGATATGTCATCTTGCCTTGTAATTTGAATTTTATCCTAGCTTAATCTTGATTTGTAAAAGATTGCTAGTCTATGACATGTGTGTAATCTTTATGTTTCGGGTTGGACCACCCTAGGAAACTATAAATTTTCAGATTTGTAATCATTAATTCACTTTAATTTTATGATTATTGTGGGATTTGTGTATGAGATTACTTTACTCTATTATACCAAGATGGACTAATTTATCTATGTCTTACTCATGATGCATATAGAAATCATCATCATGCCGAGGAAACGAGCAAAGACTCTAACACCAGAAGAGCGTGAAGCTAAGAATGTGAAGAAAAAGAAGGAATGAGGCAACTTCACTAAAGTAGGAGATTGTCAACCATAGAAGAAGACATGCCACCATTGCTAATTCATGAGGAACATGAATCATCTATTCAAGCTAAGAGAGATAGAATTGGCTCACAAAAGGCAGCGAATGCATAACCTTTGTTCAATGAGGAAATTGAATCTTGAACTTGGAGGCACTCCATCTTTCATAGGTCAAGTTGAAGGTACACCATCATTCTCTTCTCAAGTTGGAGGCATGCCATCATTCACATGTCAAGTTGAAGGTACACCATATTGTCCATCTCAACTTCAAGGCTTTTCATATTTTCCATCTCCAATTGAAGGTATGACATCTATCCTATCTCAAGTAAATATTGAAGAAATTCCTAATACTGAGTCAACTTTACCATTGAAAAAGCCTCCTAGAATTTTAGATAGAAAGCCTAAGTTTCTAATTGACATCGATGAGAATGTTTTGAAGCCCATGCAGGATAATATTCCCAAGTGTACTTTCTAAAGATATGACAATAAGATATGGAAATTATTCTTTGAGAACTTAAATGAAACTAGAAGATGTTAACTATTTGTTAAATTGATGAGAAATCTAAAATTCAGGCCCATTATGAAGATTCTTGGCCTCATAACATCGAATGCTTCAAGTGAAAAATCAATTGTAAAGAATCTAATGAGTGCATATGAAAGTGTGGGTTCCACCTCACACACCAAGGATAGTAATGTCACATGATGTGTCATTACATCGACAATAGTAAGCCATAAAACAAAGAAAGCTCACCTCATTAGAAAGACAAGTAAAGTATTGAAAATAAGTAGAAAACTCTAATGAGAGTCATTGGAAGGCGTGAAAGAGTTGATGACCCAAATACAAATGAATTATGGGCATTCTCTGGGAGACTCCCACAAAAAGATAAAGTTGTTATTGAATCCTTGAGATCCCTCATTGAGTAATTTTAGAAAATAACACAAGGTGTCTCCTAATGCAAGAGATGTTGTAAGAAGGAGAATTGGTTGGGGAAACTGTGAGCCACATCCAAAGCATTTTTTGGATGTGACTCAAACACAATTTTTTAATAAATTTCAAGAGATGTATCCTCAAATCAAAATTAGTCAAAGGTATTTTGAAATGGTAAAGCCCTTTTATGTCAAAATAAATCACACATGCACAACTTGTTGTTGTAGAGTACATATTGAGTTTTCTAATCATTATGATGTTTATAGATATATATGTGTAGATTTGCATACTAACGATGTTTTGCAGGAGTGTAATACAAAATGTCTACCTAGATCTTCAAGAGATTTCATATTGAGCATCTAATGTCAAAGAGTGGATGGTCAATTATTCCACAAGAACTTATGTTTGGATGACACATGTGATCATTGTGGTGGGTTGCAACATTTGCCAATTTGTGAACATATGGAGAAAACACATGCAAATGGAAATGAACTAGTAATTTTTGGAAAATATGAGATAGTGGCATATAGTCTAAAAGATGGTAATGAAGAAAAAAGGTGTGAATTGGTCATTGAAAAGATTCTAGTGTATCAGTTTATCTCTATTTTCTAAGAGAATATAGTTTACGAGCATGCAAGGCATACCCATAGAGCTTGATGGTTGGACTTGCAATTCAAGTTACGCAAGGACACATTTCCACTTGGTACCATCATTTTAGTTGTTGAGTTTGAAGAGAACTACACAATACAACCACAAAATGAGGTGCAATCATAGTATTATAACTCTATGCAGGTTGCTATATTTTTGCATATAGCATTCATTCATGCAGATGAAAGTATAGAGGATGACAAAAAGATTTTGAGGGAGTATCATTTTTATATCAGTGATGATCACACACATTTTACACAATTCATGCAAGGCTACTTTTAGATGTTCTACCATGATTTAGTTAGTAGGAGCATATCATTTGGTCATCATATCATATGGTCAGATAATTGTGCATCACAATTTAAGAACTTGCAGATGTTCTATTGGTTGAGCATGATGCTTAGGATGAATGGTGTTCAATGTATGTAGAGTTTTTGTGAGGTCGAGCATGGAAAGGAGGAGCATGATGGTGTAGGAGCATGTATCAAAAAAGTATTAACATGAGAAGAGTTGAAGTACAAAGACAATGCAAAGTTTACAAATGCAAGATCTATTGTCAAATGGTGTAACACTACAAGGGGTCCAGGTACTGAAGGTAAGTCTACAGTTTGTAGATATTTTTGGTTGGTTGATGATACTGACATTGTAAAATATGAGGATTGTTGTACATTGACAGGATCGAGTGAGCTACACTCTTTTAGAAGCTCTAATGCAGGTTAATGGAGTATTCATACATGACAGATGGTATGCTTTTGTTCTTCATGTACAGATCAAGCTTGGTATGATTTTGAGTCAAATGAGTTGGTTGATGAATGGTGTACAAGAAGCCTAAGTCTGATTGACACGTATCGACTCCCAACAACACTAGATTGAATCATTGGTTGACTTTGACCATGTTTTAGATCTAGTTCAACTAGGTATTATCAGCATTCAAATTTAATAAAATTCAATATTCCATCTTATTTTGTAGTTTTTTTGTAATGTTGAGTATATTCATCGAACTGAATGCACATATCAATGCAGGGCATGTTTATGTAGTTATTGCAGCTGAAGACAATGAAGAAGGAACACAATATTATTTGTGTCATTGTATTGAGGCAAAAATAGAAATTAGATGTTCCTATTATAGATGGAGAAAACATTGAGTACCCTACAGGATTTGTGGTTGTTATTGGAACATGGCTTAGAAGGTACCCAGTGAAGAAGTCTGATGTGTGGTTATTCAAGTACTTTGAAACACATAGGAAGATCCTTCATTATTCTAACCTTGTTGTGGCATCAAACATTCATTTGATCAAATATAGGGGTAGACACAATAAAGAATAGAGCAGACCTAGATGGTTCATTAGATTGAATCAGTGGAATGACATAAAGGTATGTTATTTTTCTTTGGTATCCTCATTTCACCTTCTATATTTTTGACACCTATCTTACCTTCTTATATGTGCTTCTTGGTCCTGGTTGATTAGTTTCATTTCATTATAGAGTTCATTGGTGTACTTATTTTAGCTAAATAGTGCAATTGCATTTGCATGCAGGATTTGAGTATGATGGAGGTAAGCATAATCCTTATGAAGTTGCTTTTGGAAGGAAAGTAAGGTAGGTTTTCATGATTATTTCATGATGATATGTCTTTTATTTACTATTTCATAACGAGTTTTAATGAGTTTTAATAATTTTACTATGAATTTTAATGATAAACCCTCATTTTTTTCTTCACATTTGGTGCTAATAATTGATAGCAGTTGCAAGGACAACCTTAATTGATGCCCTACAAGAAATTGGATCAAGTGAGAACACCTTTATAGTACTAAATTTTCATCTATTAGAAAGGTATTAAGACATAATTTTTACATTTGACATCTCCTGGGGCCAAACAAACAGTGCCAATGCATCTGGGTGGGTGAGTAAATTCTAGGGGAGATGTCTTTTCAATGGTGAAGCCTCCTGGTCGTTCTCGGCTACATTAGATGAAGACAGTCTCTTAAGAGCCCTAAGATAGAAAAGGTGTCAAACTTTGGACTGACTGTTCCGTTAAACCATGGCACCTAGGAACATCTTCTTTACATGTATAGGTGGATATCAGGTCCACCTACAAAAACCCACCTCAGTTTTTTTAAATGAATTTCATTTGTCTATGGTGGTAAGGAACGCATTGTTCCAAAATGCTTCAGTTTCATGCAGCGAAAAGGTGCTAGGAGTGAGATTTTACATTCCACAGTTCACGGGGCTAAACTGACTGCAACAATACATCAGGCTAGGCTAGGCTGGTAAATACTAGGGGAGGTCTTGTTTTGTTCCCCAAGTGTCTTAGTCCTTTGGGGGTAGCAGGCTACTGACAAAGTCACTTAAGATCCCTAAGAGCAAAAAATTGCCAAACTTTGATGGAGTAGTTCTCAAAATTTGTGGTAGCTGGGAATGTTTTGTTTAGACCTATAGGTGCATGTGGGGTCTGTCCACAATAACCTCTCTAGTTTTGGTCAAATCCAATCCATTTAATAGTGCTGAAATCAAATGCATTCTTGAAAATGCTTTAGTTTCATGTAGTGGAAAGGTGCTAGGAGTGAAATTTTGCATTCCACAGCTCGTGGGACCAAATGGACTATGCCAATATGTTAGGGTGGGTGAGTAAATGCTAGGGGAGGTCTTGTTTCATGTGCCATGTGTCTCAGTCATTCGTAATTGTAGGTTACCGACAAAATCACTTAAGATCCTAAGAGCAAAAAACTACTAAACTTTGATGGAGCAACTCTCAGAATTCATGGTATTTGGGAATGTTCTGTTTGGACCTACAAGTGCATGTGGGGTCTGTCAAAAATAAACTCTCTCAGTTTTGGTCAACTCCAATCCATTTGACCATGCCAAAATGAAATGCATTCTTGCAAAATGCATCAGTGACATGCAACACAACCTTGCCAGGAGCCATATTTTTCATTCTTCTCATTGTGGGTCAAACCAACTACGCCAATGCATCAAGGTGTGTGAGTAAATTCTAGGGGAGGTCTTGTTTCATGTGCCAAGTGTCTCGGTCATTTTGGGTAGCAAGCTACCGACAAAGTCACTTAAGATCCATATGAGCAAAAAACTACCAAACTTTGACAAAGCTGTTCTCATAATTCATGGTAGCTGGGAATGTTCTATTTGGACCTATAGGTGCACGTGGGGTCCATCCATAATAACCTCTCCTGGTTTTGGTCAGCTTCAATCCATTTGACCATGCTGAAATCAAATGCATTCTTGCAAAATGCTTTAGTTTCATGTAGTGGAAAGGTGCTAGGAGTGAAATTTTGTATTCTACAACTTGTGGAGTTGAACTGACTGCGCTAATGTGTCAGGGTGGGAGGGTAAATGCTAGGGGAGGTCTCCTTTCATGCATCGAGTGTCTCAATCATTTTGAGCTATAGGCTACTGGCAAAGTTAAAAGGTGCTAGGAGTGAAATTTTGCATTCCACAGCTATGGGACTGAACTGATTGCACCAACATGTCAGGGTGGGTAGGTAAATGCTAGAGGAGGTCTTGTTTTGTGCACCAAGTGTCTCAATCGTTCTAGGCTATAGGCTACTAACAAAGTTGAAAGATGCTAGGAGTGAAATTTTGCATTCCACAGCTCATGGGGCCACACCAACTGTGCCAACGCATTGGGGTGGGTGGGTAAATGCTAGGGGAGATCTTGTTTCATGCGCCAAGTGTCCCAGTCATTCCGGGTTGCAGGCTATCGACAAAGTTGAAAGATGCTAGGAGTGAAATTTTGCATTCCATGTGCATGGGGCCAAACTAACTTTGCCAATGCATCGAGGTGGGTGGGTAAATGTTAGGGGAGGTCTCATTTCACATACCAAGTGCCTCAGTCATTCCAGGCTATAGGCTATTGACAAAGTGACTTTGTCAGTAACTTACAACCTGAAATGACTGGGACACTTGGCACATGCAACAAGACCTCCCCTAGTATTTACCTACCCACCCCAATGCATTAGTATAGTCGGTTCAACCCCATGATGATCAGAATAAAAAATATGGCTTCTAGCAAGGTTGTGCTACAAGCCATTGATGCATTTTGCAAGAATGCATTTCATTTCAGCACGGTCAAAAAAATTGGAGTTGACCAAAACTAAGAGAGGTTATTATGGAAGGACCCCACATGCACTTGTAAGTCCAAACAAAACATTTATAGCTACCATGAATTGTGAGAACTGCTCCGTCAAAGTTTGGAAGTTTTTGGCTCTTAGGATCTTAAGTGACTTTGTCAGTAGCCTGCACCTGGGAACAACTGAGACAATTGGAACATAAAAGAGACATCCTTTAGTATTTACCCACCCACTTTGATGTGTTGGTACAATCAGTTTGACCCCACGAGCTGTTGAATACAAAATTTCACTCCTAGTACCTTTCCAGTGCATGAATCTGAAACATTTTGTAAGAATGCATTTGATTTCGGCATGCTCAAATGGATCAAAGTTGACTAAAATTAGGAGAGGTTATTGTGGATGGACCCCATGTGCACTTGTAGGTTTGAACAAAACATTCCCAGCTACCAGAAATTTTGAGAACTACTCCGTCAAAGTTTGGTAGTTTTTTTCTCTTCAGGATCTTAAGTGACTTTGTCGATAGCCTGTTGCCCTAAATGATTGAGACACTTGGGTGCATGAAATGAGACCTCCCATATCATTTACCTACCCATCCAAATTCTTTGGCATAGTCGTTATGGCCCCATAATGAGTAGAATGAAATATATGGCTCCTGGCAAGGTTGTCAAACATGTCATTGATGCATTTTGCAAGAATACATTTCATTTCGGCACAGTCAAACAGATTGGATTTGACCAAAACCAAGAGAGGTTATTGTGGATAGACCCCACATGCACCTATAGGTCCAAATTGAACATTCCCAACTGCCATGGATTCTGAGAACTACTCTGTCAAATTTTGATAATTTTTTCCTTTTAAGATCTTAAGTGACTTTGCTGGTAGCCTATAGCCGAGAACGATTGAGACACTTGGTACACGAAATGAGACCTACCCTAGAATTTAAACACCCACCCCAATATGCGACCATAGTTGGTTTGGCCCCATGAGCTATGGAATGCAAAATTTCACTCCTAGCACCTTTCCACTGCATGAAACTGAAGCATTTTGTAAGAATGCATTTGATTTCAGCATGGTTAGAAGGATTGGCGTTGACCAAAAATAGAAAAGGTTATTATGGATGGACCCCACATGCACTTGTAGGTCTAAATGGAACATTCCCAGCTACCACGAATTCTGAGAACTACTCCGTCAATGTTTGGTAGTTTTTTGCTCTTAGGGATCTTAAGTGACTTTGTTGGTAGCTTGTTGCCCCAAACGACTAAGACACTTGGTGCATGAAATGAGACCTCCCCTAACATTTACCCACCCTCCTAGATGCATTGTCATAGTTGATTCAGCCCCACGACAAGCAGAACAAAAAATATGGCTCCTGGAAACGATTTGATGCATGCCACTGATGCATTTTGCAAGAATGCATTTCATTTCAGCATGGTTAAACGGATTGGAGTTGACCAAAACTGAGAGAGGTTATTGTGGATGGACCCCGTGTGCACCTATAGGTTTGAATGGAACATGCCCAGCTACCATGAATTCTAAGAATTGCTCCATCAAAGTTTTGCAGTCTTTTGCTCTAAGGATTTTAAGTGACTTTACCAATAGCCTGCAACCGGGGATGAATGAGACACTTGGCACATGAAACGAGACCTCCCATAGCATTTACCCACCCACCTTGATGCATCGGTGTAGTCAGTTCAGCCCCATGAGCTGTGGAATGCAATATTTCACTCCTAGCATCTTTCCACTGCATGAAACTGAAGCATTTTGTAAGAATGCATTTGATTTCAGCATGGTTAAATGGATTGGAGTTGACCAAAATAGGGAGAGGTTATTCTGTATGGACCCCACATGAACCTATAGGTCCAAACGAAACATTCCCAGCTACCACAAATTCTGAGAACTGCTTCGTCAAAGTTTGGTAGTTTTTTGCTCTTAGGGATCTTAAGTGACTTTGTCGGTAGCCTGTTGCCTCAAATGATTGAGACACTTGGCGCATAAAATGAGACCTCCTCTAGAATTTACCTAACCACCTTGATGCATTGGTTTAGCCAGTTCAGCCCCATGACAAGCATAATAAAAAATATGGCTTTTGACAAGGTTGTGTTGCATAGAACTAAAACATTTTACAAGAATGCATTTCATTTCGGCACGGTCAAACATATTGGAGTTGACCAAAACTAAGAGAGGTTATTGTGGACAGACCCCACCTACACCTATAGGTCTAAATAGAAACTTCCCAATTTCTACAAATTCTAAGGACTGCTTTGTCAAAGTTTGGCAATTTTTTTCTCTTAGGGATCTTAAGTGACTTTATCGATAGCCTGCTACCTCGAACTACTGAGACACTTAGCGCATGAAATGAGACCTCCCCTATAATTTAATTGCCCACCCCAATGCGTTGGTGCAATCAGTTCGGCCGCACGAGTTGTGGAATGCAAAATCTCACTCCTAGAAGCTTTCCACTACATGAAACTGAAGCATTTTGGAAGAATGCATTTAATTTCAGCACGGTCAAATGGATTGGAGTTGACCAAAATTGTGAGAGGTTACTGTGGATAGACCCCACATACACATGTAGGTCCAAACAAAACATTCTCAGCTTCCATGAATTCTAAGAACTTCTCTGTCAAAGTTTTGTTGGGATAAGTTGCCATTAACTTGCAATCCTAACCAATTCATGTGTCTCCAAAGTTCTTAGAATGTGTTCCCCAACACATAAGGACTTTGAGAGATTAATTATTTATTAATTATATCACTTTGGATTGTGCAATCAATTTCAAATTGATAGGATCAAATTTGGGCATCCGTTTTTGGAGTGGGGGCCATGAAGACTTTGTTGACTTCTCCTAACTATCATCCCCCTCCACTTCATACCATTCTAGTCCATCTACCTATCAATTCACTTCGCAACAAGAACATGTGAGCCTAAGTCACCCCTTGAAATAAGATAAAAGGCCTTTAATTCCTAATGCCACCTTTGACAAGGGAGACACCAACCTAGCCTATGTAAGCCATTCATTACCCTTACCACCATCTAATCCTCCAACTCCATACCCTAAGTTCAAACATTACAAAAGTAAACATATGGAGTTATCCAAAACCACCAATCCATTCAATCCATTTGACCCTCCATCCAACCAAAGTGAAAGCCCTAAGTCTAATCCATCCAACACCCCTTTTATCTCTCCACCATGGGATCTTTCCATTCCATCTAATCCTAATCCTAAGACTTCAACTTCCTCCCTTGTTACCCATTCATCTACCCATACACCTACAAAGGATATGATCCAAGGTCTACTAGAAAGGAGTCAACCATGTCATCAAATTCCTATCCTTGAGTCTACAAAAGAGTCTTCCAACACCATGTCCATTCCTTCAACCCCATCATGTAGTCCATTACCCATTGAGTCTATTGAAGACACATCCACTTCCATTTCCACTCAAAGTCAAGAGTTATGTCAAATGTATAATTCTAAGCATGTGGAAACATCAATCTCTCATTCTAATCAAGATCAAATCACCTCCATCCAACCCACTCCTAGTTTCTACGAATTCTGAGGACTGCTTCATCAAAAAGTGACTTTGTCAGTAGCCTGCTACCCCAAACTACTGAGACACTTGGCACATGAAATGAGACCTCCTCTAGAATTTATCCACCCACCCCAACGCGTTGGTGCAGTCAGTTTGGCCCCACGAGTTGTGGAATGCAAAATCTCACTCCTAGAAGCTTTCCACTACCTGAAACTGAAGCATTTTGCAAGAATGCATTTAATTTTGGCACAGTCAAATGGATTGGAGTTGACCAAAAATATGAGAGGTTATTGTGGATAGACCCCACATGCACTTGTAGGTCCAAACAAAATATTCCAAGCTTCCATGAATTCTAAGAACTGCTCTGTCGAAGTTTTGTTGGGATAAGTTGCCATTAACTTGCAATCCTAACCAATTCATGTGTCTCCAAAATTCTTGGAATGTGTTCCCCAACACATAAGGACTTTGAGAGATTAATTATTTATTAATTATATCACTTTGGCTTTTGCAATCAATTCGTAATTGATAGGATCAAATATGGGCATCCATTTTTAGAGTGGGAGCCATGAAGACTTTGTTGACTTCTCCTAAGTCTATTTTGAGAGTTTGATAACTCCTAGTAAGTGAGTTAAAATCGGTGTCCCCTTTTGATGGGGACTTATATTTAGACTTGGAGTTGTGCTTTTTTATGTACATGAGTGGCTAATGTTGAGACACCTTGCATGGATATAATGTTGAAGTTAACTAAAGTGTTAGAGATGCATGAATTGGATATTGCTTGCATGAGTTCATAAAATCTTGCATGGACTTGCATATTTTTGCATGTCACTTGCATGTACTTGCATGTTGTTGCATGTTACTTACATGTACTTGCATGTTGTTTCATGTTGTTGCATGTTGCTTGCATGTACTTGCATGTTGTTGCATGTTACTTGCATGTGCTTGCATGTTGCTTCTATGGACTTGCATGTGCTTGCATGTTGTTGCATGCCACTCCTATGGACTTGTATGACCTTGCACGTTGTTGCATGTCACTCCTATGGACTTGTATGACCTTGCATGTTGTTGTATGTTAGTTATATGATCTTACATGTTGTTGCATGTAAATTTTGAGAGATTACTTGCAAAACACTCCAACTCCAAAAACTTGCAAGATGGTACCTCTTAGTGTTTCAGATAATGGGTATCAATTGTATGTTGAATTTGGTGTTTGCGTGTCACTTGCATGTATAGAACAAGGTAATTCAGAATAACTTTGGAGACATCAATGTTGTAAGTTGTTTGCATGAGATTGATGTTTGTTGATCACTTCAGTTAACAGAACGTGATTGAGAAAAATTGGATGCCCAATTTGAGGACTTTATGTTGTTGCTTTTATTTGGAAATGTATTTGATGTTGGCAAAGTTAACTTGAGCAAGATTGGGTGCCCACATCAAGGACAGGCAGTTAACAGAAGGCTTGACTTTGTTTTACATTAGTCTTCTCTATTTAGAGCACTTGGTTTTTGAAGGAGCATTGGTTACTATGTTATCAATTACAATTCATTGTAATTTGAGTTTCAAGCTTTGGAATTAAGAAGCTCATGAATTAAAGAAGCTTTTGTATTAATTAAAAAGCCTCATACATTTTTCAGAGAGTTGAATTGTGAAAAAGACTTAGAAGAAAAAAGAAAGAAGCTTTTTTGACTTAGAAGAAAAAAGTAAGAAGCTTTTTTGACTTAGAAGAAAAAAGCAAGAAGTTTTTTAAAGTTTTTACAGGTTTGAAGATTGAAGAAGCTTTTGAAGTGCATCAAGGAATCAAAGGATTTCAGTATTGAATGTAATCTATGACAAGAGATTTAATACAAGCATAAACACTTTTGGTGTGGAGTTTTTTCCCTTAGGGGTTTCTCCACGTAAATACTTTTCTTCTTGCAAGCTATTTTCTTCTACTACATTGACTAAATTGGAGAAATACTATTACATCTAAATTGAAAGTAATTTTTGGATTTACACATGCTATTAATTTTAGATTTAAAAATATTTTAAAGCTACATAGCTGCAACTTTACCTTGTTCTCTCTCCCATTTTTCTAACATTTGGTATCAGAGCCATTGGTTGCAGTGAGAGAGGGATGCTTTTTTCTAAAGTATTGAAGGAATTTTTGTTGCAGAAGAAGTTTTGTGCTAACATTGTTTTATAAATCTGTGAGTTTGAAGCTATAGTATTTACCTCTCAGATAGATATTGTCAAAAGAATAATTTGTTGGGCTCTTGAGGCTCAAGGTTATGGATCTTTATGGAGTTGATCTTGTGGTTGTGATTTGGAGCTCCATTTTGACTATATGTGTATATTCTCTTGTTTGGTGGTTTTATTCCTTTACCTTGTGGTCATGTGCAGTGAAAAGGTGTTTATGTTGGATGGTTACTTCTAGTACCTTAATCACATGGAAAAACACTCATTTCTTGTACTATAGTTTGGAGTGTGTATGTTGGGTTCATGGTTTCAGTCCATGGTTACATGAAAGCATTGGATGATTTATCACTGGATGTATGTAGGTTGTGGAGTTGGTATTTTTATGATATGGACACGCCTAAGCAACCTGGTTTCTCCTTTCTCTTATTCATGTTATTTTGAATATGTAGATTTTCACACTTTTCCTATTTCAAAAGATTGTGGGTTTGTAGATGTGTGGTATTCTAATATTTTCATGACATATTTGATGTTGTTCATTGGTGTGAATGTTTGGATGTTTAAGTGGTTTCAGATGGACAGAGATATGGTTTTGCAGGTTTTACACGTTAACCAAAATCTATGGTTTGTAGATCTATGGAAAATTGTGTTTAGACACTTTTTGGATGGAAATAATTTCAGATTTGCAAGGCTACTTGTTGGGTTCTTATGATCTATGGTTTCTACTATGTGGATTTATTTGGCAAATCAAATCTAGAGTAGATTCTGGTGTTTGAGTCTTGGAAATCTACATGTTATACTTGGTTACATTTGTTCTACATGTTATTGATGTGGAGTTGAATCTATTTTTTCAATTATTAAAGTTTGAAGCACTTATCATGTTTTTCCTCCTATGAGATGTTGCATGTGTGAAGGTCTTGTGAATAAGTTGATGTGAGTTCTATTTGGTAGGCCTCTTCTTGGTCACCTTAATTACATTGGTATTATTTGTATTGAGATAAAAGGGTAGTTTGGAGTACCTGATTTAGTTATTCATTGGAATTTATAACAGTAAAGTTACGTTGCATGAGAATATTTTTTCACTTTCAGTGGAGTTTTGGTAATGATGTTTGTAAGGGTAAAATGCAGATCAATCAAATGAATAATGTAAGACCCAAACATCAACAGAATAGGAGATAACAAGAAAGATTAAATGAAAATAGCAATGAATAACACAAAGCAAACCTTCCCTGAAATCGATGCTTCTGTTGTTTGCCTATTACAACCGTCCTTTTGCAGATGAAGGGAGCCCTCAGAGAGTGCACTCTTTTAGCTGTTTGTAGGAAGTTGATGGTAAATGGCTATGGTGATATGCAATGAAGATGAGCTCCAAGGCAAGTATGTGATCTCAAGCTTGTAAATGGTAAAAGGGTGCCAAAGGCGCGCTGGTGATATTTCTGCAGAGTAACGATGTCAAAAGCTTGGATGATTAGAATGGAAGGATGAAGCTTCATTTATAGACTTAGAAGAATGGGAATCAACAGTTGAGAGAAGATATGAAGATCAACGGCTGAGGATGGATGAGGAATGTGCAACCAGTAGAAATGTGACAAGTGTCCCAGCTCCATCATGAAAGAGGGGTGTGACAAAATTGATTGGAGAGTTAACTCCATTAACTAAATAGTTAACAGACTTGATTGATCAGTTAGAAGAGTGAATTATGGAACTAACTGAATTGATTGAGGGATTGACTCAATTGACAGGTTAGTTAACCCTTTTGATTGATTAGTTAACTAGCCTCTGATTTGAGAAGAAATAGGTCATGTGGGTGAGGGAAAATAAGGTAATTAAATATTAAATATATTTAATTACATGTGCAACCTGATGAGGTGGACAAGGTGAGGTGGAAAGGTGAGGTGTAAGTGTGAGGTGGATTTTTGAATTTAGAACTTAGGATAGAGGAATTTGGATTAATTAAATAATTTATGATTATTTAATTGTGTAGGATATTTAGAAGAATTTTAATTGAATAAATTGAATTTATTTAATTATGGAACAGTGAATCGATTAAATAAATTTGGAATATTTATTTAATTAATAGAAGAATGGAATAAATATTTAGAATATTTATTTAGGATGATTTGCGTCATTTTTAGGCGTATACATTTTGCCCCTCTTTGATGCAATGTAGTTTACAGCATTGCTTCAAAGAAGTCAATAGTCTGAATGATGATACATGCCCCAGTTTGCCCCTGGTACAATTTTACTGACGATAGGATGCCCCCTCAGGAGATTGGATGGGAAAAGGGCAAAAGAACTGGAGACGGACAATCTCACGAAGATGAAGGGGTTAGGATAGGCAAGAGGAAAAAGGATGCGTTTTAGGGAAACGGGAAGAAAATTGGAGGAAAAACGGGCATGGGAAGTAGTCACAGTCATCACCTAGCCAGAATTAGGGTTTGGAGGCTATAAATAGGAGCTAGGTCCACAAGAATAGTCATTTGTACACTTGTTTGCTCTGAATTGGATTGAGAGAGCTTGGAGCAAACTTGGAGCAGCATGGTGGCCAGAGCAGCAGACATTCCACGCGAGGAGCATTGATTCAAGCGAGTCCATCGATTCGGGCGGCCAGTAGAGGCAGGACCCCCAGTATGTGCTTCAAAAAATTTCTCCTAGGGTCGATTTAGGGTGTCATAAATGCACGTAGAAAATAGGTCAAACATATGCGCTGAAATGCAGAATGACACATATGTTGCGCGAAGCGGCACTTTTGTCATTTCGCGGCGCATATGCCGAGTTCGGTGGCACATACATGAAAACAGCGCATATGTGCAGTGTAGCTACACTTCTGTAGTTAGGCTGCACATGTATGGTTAGGCAGCGCATCTGTTCAATGTAGCGGCGCATCTATAAAAGCCGCGCATATGCTGAATGTAGTGGTGCTTCCATAATATGGCGGCGCATATGCCGAATGTTCTGGCGCATGCGTTGAATCTGCACATATGTGCATTGTAGCTACGCATAGGTGTTTAGGCGGTGTATATGCTGATTTTAGCGGTGCATATATCAAGAAACGGTGCTTTTACCACCTGTAGTGGTGCATTTGCTAGGGATAGCAAATTACTTAGCCAAATTGATTCGATTAGCATCCTATTTGACGCAGGAATCGATGAGCTATCTCTGAGATTGCAGGAATCTAGTCAAGAGATGCAGTGCGTTGTTTTGATCAATTTGAGATGCTAAGTTGAGTTGATATAGTTTAGTAGATATGTTGAGTATGGTATATGTCGTTTGAGACTGACGTGTTGCCTTACTTACTTGCAGGAGGATATTCAAGACACACTGCAGTCAAGGGAGACGTTTCCCATGCCCCTATTGCAGAGATACATGCTGACAAAGACTGACAGAGTGGCACTTGGTGCCATGGGTTTGGACTATGTTTGCTTCATGCCCGAGGTGCAGGTGAACCGTGGATTGCTGACAGCTGCTATGGAGAGATTCCACAGCGAGGATGGGACCTTTCACTTTCCTACTGGAGAGATGACTATGACGCTGGAGGACGTCTACCGGATACTACACTTACCCGTGGTAGGTGAGTTAGTAGAGTACGACGCATAGCAGGATGCGGGACTCACCGAGTGCCAGCGAGTGTTCGATGATCCCGAGCTGGTTGGACAGGTCATCCCGTGGCAGGATATATACGATTGCTATGACTACTTCCTGGGGATTGTGGCTGGATTGATTGGGGGCATTGTATGCTCAGACAGGAGATCACATGGGTTCCCCATTGGATGGGGCAGGATCATGGAGCGGATGCTGACTGAGGGCACCTGATATGCATGGGGAGTCTGCGTACTGGCCCACTTGTACCATGACATGCATCAGGTGGAGTACCACCACAGCACGAGTCTATCGGCTAGGGTATTACTGCTACAGTTCTGGTTGTGGGAGCACATAGCGGTGACTAGGCTGATATGTGCCTTCGCGAGGTAGCGAGGTGAGCCATACAGTTACTGCTATGCAGGAGTGATTTCCCAGCACAGGCTGGGGAAGTTAGAGTATTGGAGACACACCTTGGATGGAGTAGATGTGGTCGTCTGGTGACCATATCTGGATTGCGAGCCCTGGGACGACGAGGGGGACGAGCTACCGTATTGCTTTCAGACTAGGTGGCTGATAGGCCGGACACGGCACATACTGGAGAGGCAGATGGTGGGCTGAGTGTTGAGATAGTTTGGCAGGAGGCAGGGCATGCCATAGGGACAGGCGCTCTTTGCGCGGACACATGCAGAGAGGGTCCGATGGGGGCCGATGGCTTCGTATGAGGAGGCCTTGGCAGAGTTCAGGCAGACTCCCTATGTGGCATGGGATATGAGGACAAAGATAGCGGATGCAGGGGTGACACAGGATTATGAGGATTGGATGACTGCACATCCATTCCTGAGATATTCAGGACCTAGCATGCTAGTGCCTCGTATTGATAAGGCAAACTCAGAGGAGGAGGGACAGGTTGGCCCAGGGCAGAGGGGAGCTAGAGGAGGACGAGGACGAGGTGGTAGAGCTGGAGAGAGGCCGAGACAGCAGAGGAGGATAGGCCAGGCTGAGTAGTCAGTGCCAGGACAGGTGGCACAGCAGCAGATACCGCAGCAGGCGCAGATGCCGCCACCACAGCAGGTACCACAGCAGCAGGTGCCCCAGCCATAGGGGCCAGGACAGGTAGAGGCAGCACAAGGGCTAGTAGAGGCAGAGGTGCATGAGATGGCCATAGCCAGCCTGAGGGGACAAGTGCGAGCGCTGCAGGCACAGCTGAGGAGGGCTGATGGTAGGTGAGAGATAGATGCAACAGTTATCGCTGGGCTAACTCGCGAGAGAGACATGGTAGATGCATGGGTATGTATTGTCCGTGTAGAGCGGGACACTGCCGTGGCCGCCATGGGGACAGATGCAGCGAGTTCATTTTTGGTGGGGCAGGTGCAGCAGGCACAGGCACAGGTAGGCCAGTTGCAGACGCAGTTGGCACAGGTACAGGCAGAGCTTGCTAGAGCACAGTCACAGGCTCAGTACTACCGGGGATTATACCATGGTGCCGTGGCATCGAGTCAGAGGGCAGGGAGCTTTAGGAGTCAGTCTAGGGCTACACATAAGCAGGTCCATCACAGTTAGGGGCTTCCGTGATGGGTCCCCAGCAGTCAGGAGCTGGCAGTGGTGGCACACAGCAGCAAGGATAGATAGACCAGATTTTGTACTTTTGGGACATGTATCACCGTCCATTTGGATGTATATTGTATATGACACTTTGATTTTTGAGAGAGATGGTGATATTGTACATTTGGACCTCTTATATGATAGTATATATGATGATGCAGTTTTGTATCTATTGCATATGTTATGAGATGATGATTTACTTCTATTGTATGATGCGATGTATGTGTAGACTTAGATGGTCTAGCCGATGCTATATGAGATGCTTTTTGATATGATGCTATATGATGTCTATATGATTTAGTGCCTTGAATGTATGCATATGTAATAGGATTTCTATGTGATGATGCAGCTTTGTGTGTGATGTTACTGGATGTCTATATGATCTAATGTTTCAAATGAATGCAAATGTAATATGATTTCTATGTGATGATGCAACTTTGTATGCGATGCACTTAGCTATGTTGTTTTTTGGTTTTCTGTGTTTTAAGATGTGATGTAATGCTGATGTGTGGATGACCTAATGCATTGTGTTAGGTAGGCTACTGATTTTAATCATGTTCATGACTAGCTCTACATATGATATGATATGCTCCTATATGCTTTGTTTTTGTGATGTCCAAATGTACTCTATCGACACAAGAATGACATGATAAAATAGAAGAATGGTTGTGATAGAATGACTTAGAAACTTCATTTGACATTGTTACTCTGCATAGTGTGGATAATGAGGATTGCATGGGATATGGATGCATGGATGTGTATATGGATATAGGATGGATGTTTTGCTTTTAGAGTGCTTTATTTCATCATTGGGCTTTTTGTTTTTTTGGTACATTTTCTGAGATGTTGTAAGTGAATACAAGCATCTTTGGTATAATTGAACCGAGATGACCTGAGTATCGCTTACATGGATTGTGGTTTAGCAAGTTAATACATGCATCTAGTCAAAATTGAATCTAGATGACCTGAGTACTTCTTGCGTTTCAACAAACAAGGATTGCCCCCGTTCATGTTATACCTTTGATGTCCTCGATGATCTTTTGCCGATCATGTCCTTAGACAAGGCTTCACATTACTAAAGTTTAATCCACAAATAGCAAACAAAGAAAGTATTCATGCCCCCATCATAGCATCTCTAGCTTGTGGCATCCTCGAGTAGCATAGAAAGACATGATAACAAAAATCAAGACTCTGTAACTTAACCCTAGTTCCAATCCACAAAACATTCTTGCCATTAGATGTGTTTATTTCTTGCTGTAGGTTGAATAAAATTATTTAGGAGACCTTGGGTATTTGCTTTGCGTTGGAATGGGTTAAGCTGTGTAAAGTTAGGGTTCTTGCTTGGAGCGCGGGTTCTGCTTGCACTTGCTTGCTTGGTGAGAAGAGATTCTTGCAATCTTTATTGGTGAAATGGATCCTAAGGGACTGACCTAGTGCCTCGGGGGCGCATTGCTAAATGGCCTTGCCTACGTGACGACGCAGAGGCAACGTAGTTCGGGGTAAACCCTAATGGACCATGGATGGACTAGAAGAAAGATGACAAGAATGAAGACAAGAGAGGGGATGAATGGGACCGTGGAAGAAATGGAAGCCTCGGGGGCGCATTAGAATAATGGCCTTGCCTATGTGACGGCACAAAGGCAACGTAGTTCACAGACTTGGACCATGGACACTGACAAGAGACCTTATGCTAGGCTTACATTGAGGAGACGGTATGGGACAAAACCTTGGTTGACAAGGGCACAAGGAGAGTATCAAGCCATGATAGGTAGCTGTCAAGTGTTTATGTGTGGGATAGATATGGGTCGAATGGGGCAAATGGAGAAAGAATGGACTCAAGGTGATTGGATTTTCAAAGATGGAGAAGGCGGTTTATCACAAGTAATGCCTGTTTACCAGGTTTTCACCACTTGCTTTTATTTGCACGAGAAGCTAGAAAGTAACATGACGCCTGATTGCCAGGTTTTCATCATGATACCTATCCAAGGTGCCTGTTTGCCAGGTTTTCACCAAAGGACAATTTTTTGTATGCTTTCTACTTTTTTCTAATTTTTTTGTATTTTCTTTTTTCAACTTTTTTTTTGATTTTTTGATTTTTGATTTTACTATGCCCCCTTGCATTGGGGTTCTCCTAGGTATAGAACTGGCGAAGGTGCATGTTGTTGATTGGATCATCTAACAACTCACCCTCTGAAGTGGCCAACTAATATGCCCCCGATCCGTAAGCAGCTACAATCACATAGGGCCCAAGCCAGTTAGGCTCAAACTTACCTTTCTTTTCTCTGTCTTGTTGATTGCGAGGGTTCTCTTTTGGAACTAGGTCCCCAACCTTAAAGCATCTTGGGCGAACCTTGTGATTATAGCTTCTGGACATCATCTGTTGATATGCTTTAAGATGATCGAAGGCTTTCTGGCGCCGTTCTTCTAGCAGCTCTAGTTCTTGCAACCTGGAGACTCTGTATTCTTCGTCTGATATGAGACCTTTCAATGACACCCTGAGGGATGGTAGTTCGACCTCAATGGGGACGATGGCCTCTGAACCATAGACAAGGGCGTAGGGTGTAGCACCTATGGGAGTGCGTATACTAGTTCTGTAGGCCCATAGAGCGGGGTTGAGTTGGACATGCCAATCACGGCCAGCCTCATTAACAGTCTTCTTTAGGATTTTCAGAATGGTTTTATTTGATGCCTCAGCTTGGCTGTTACCCTGGGGGTAGTATGGAGTGGAGAAACGATGTTGGATTTTGAAATGCTCACAGAGTTCCTGGACATCCTAATTTTTGAATGGTCTTCCATTATCCATTATGATGGATGAAGGGATGCCATATCTGCAAATAATGTAATTCAGAATGAAAGAGGAAATTTGCTTTCCTGTGACGGTGGTTAGGGGAACGGCTTCAATCCACTTTGTGAAATACTCAGTGGCGGTTATGATGAATTTGTGGCCGTTGGAAGAGGGTGGATGAATATTTCCCACAAGGTCAAGTCCCCACTGACAAAAGGGCCAGGGTGTCGTTAAAGGTCTCAACTCTTGAGCAGGTGCATGGATCAGGTTCCCGTGTACTTGGCACTGTTTGCACTTTTTGACAAACTGATAGGAATCCATTTCCATGTTTGGCCAGTAATAACCCAAACGCATGAGTTTCTTAGCTAAGGAGGGACCGCTGGAGTGTGTTCCGCATATCCCTTCGTGTACGTCTCGCAAGGTAGTTATGGATTCTTCTTGTTCCAAACAATAGAGTAAAGTACCATCCAGACCACGTCGGTAAAGGGTATTAGCTATGATGGTGTAGCAGGAGGTTTGGCGGATGAAAGTGCATTTTTGGTTGGAAGAGAGGTCCAGGGGGAGAATATTGTCCTCGAGGTAAGTGTAAGTCTTACCGTACCAAGGTGAATCAGATCCAATTAGGAGGCAAATGGAATGGGTTTCAAGGAGATCATAAGCTGGTTGCCGGATGGTTTCCACTAAGAACTCATACCGTGACTCATATTCCAGAATTTCTAGAAGAGAGGCTATGGTAGCTATTGCATCTGCTGCTTTGTTCTCTATCCTGGGTATTTGTTCAAAGGAGATGGTCCCAAAGTGTTCTTTGAGGTCGTCGACCATCCGTTTGTATGGGATGAGCTTCTCATCTTTGGTTTGATACTCATCGTTGACCTGATTTATGATAAGCTGAGAATCACCGTAGACACATAGTGCTTGGATTTTCCACTCAGTGGCCATCTTGAGACCAATTACCAAGGCTTCATATTCCGCTATGTTGTTTGTGCATGGAAATAACAACCTGTAGGACTTCAGAATTGTGTCACCTTGGGGAGTGATAAATAGGATACCTGCCCCCAATCCATGGTTGGTGTAAGACCCGTCAAAGTAGAGTTTCCACGGAGATGTAGATAGAGTGAATAAAGACTCATCGGGGAACTCAAACTGTATTGGTGAAGTGTCTTGTAATGGTGCCTCGGCCAGTTGGTCAGCGATGATTTGTCCTTTGATGGCTTTTCTGTCCACATATTCTATATCATATTCACTAAGAAGCATAACCCATTTTGCTAGTTGACCTGTGAGAGCTACTTTGCTGAGAAGATATTTCAGTGAGTCGATCTTGGCAATGAGTTTGACAGGATGTGCCAACATGTAATGTCAGAGTTTTTGTGAAGCAAAAACCACCACAAGGCATGATCATTCTACCTGTGAGTTTTGCAACTCGTAGCCCACTAAGGTTCGACTGATGTAGTATACAGCTCTCTCCTTGTTCTCGTAATCTTGCTGTGCTAGAAGGGCCCCAAGAGCAGTGGGTGTAGCAGATATGTAGAGAATTAAAGGTTTTCCTTGGATTGGAGGCATGAGTATAGGAGGGTTCATAAGGTACTCCTTTAGCTTGTTGAATGCCTCTTCACACCACTCATCGCATTTAAATGGAATGTTCTTATGTAGGAGGTGGCTGAAAGGTTGGCACTTGTTTGCCAGCTGTGAGATGAACCTACGGATGGCCTGCAGCTTGCCCTGTAGGGACCTCAACTGAGTTAGAGTCTTGGGTGGTGGCATGTCCATTATGGCTTTGACCTTGGCAGGGTCAACCTCTATTCCATTTGCCGACATGATGAAGCCTAGCAGCTTGCCTGAAGTTACCCCAAACACACATTTCTTTGGGTTCAGTTTGACTTGGAATTGGTCCAACCGTTGAAAGAATTTTTCTAGGACATCAAGGTGTGAGTCCCTTGTGAGAGATTTTGCTAATATATCGTCAACATATTCCTCCATAGTTACATGCATCATGTCATGGAATATAGTTGTCATGGCCCGCTGATATGTAGCACCTGCATTTTTCAGCCCAAAAGGCATGACATTCCAGCAAAAGGTACCCCATGGGCAAGTGAAAGCTATTTTGTGTTGATCCTCTGGTGTTATTTTGATTTGATTATACCCTGAGAATCCGTCCATGAGTGATAGCATTGTATGTCCTACAGTAAGGTTGACTATGATATCGATATTTGGCAATGGAAAGTCATCCTTGCGGCATGCTTTGTTTAAGTCTCGAAAATCATTGCATAGTCAAACCTTGCCATCTGGTTTAGACACTAGCACAATATTAGATATCCATTCTGGGTAATCTATGGCTCTAATGAACCCCACATCTAGCAATTTCTTGAGTTCTTCTTTGACCAAAAGTGCTATGTGAGGATGCATTTTTCTCAACTTCTGCTTTACTGGTTTTACTCCTGGATCCAATGGCAAATGATGTAGAATTAGGTTTGGGTCCAAACCTGGCATGTCTGCATATGACCAAGCAAAGCTGCCTCTCTTCTTCTTAAAGATGGAACAAACCTGGTTTTCTCTGGTGGTGTGAGAGATTTGGCAAAGTGGATAATCTTGGGCTGCTCTTCGGTTCCAATATTCACGGGCTCTGTCGGCTTCACCACAATTTGTGACCTTTCCTGGTACATATCACTAGGGAGAGTGTCAAGCATTCCATCGTCAGGTGCCATAGTTGGGTTTTCACCGTCAGATGCATCCTTTCTTTTTACTATTTTATGATCTGACATTGCCGCAAGGCAGTTTTCACTGTCAGATCCATTTTTGATCTTGATATTTTTTGCAACTGGAAGGCTTGGCACCCTCCCTAAAGTAAGCCACGGTATTCAGTCTGATAGAAAAACCAGCTTTATGATCTCCTTTCGGCAAGTGGTCCCATATAATCAATGTAAGCATCATCGTTCTGGAACATATCTAATTAGGGGGTTCCTTGCAGATCTGAGTCAATAAGCTCAGGGTGTAAGAGGGGAAGCGAGTCAGATGAGAGACCTGATTCATTGATGGTGTGAATGGAAATGTTAGGGGCATTGGCGGGGGTAGTGTTCTGGGTGGTACTTTCTTCCAAGTTGTTTATCGCAATGGAATCTAAACTTTCCTCAAAAGCCATAATCTCAGGGGTGGGCAAATCAGACTCCAGTGGTCTGTCCTGTTGCATTTGTCTCTCATGGTAGGGGCTAAGAGTTTGGATGATGTCAACCTCTTTTTCGTCGTAGGAGTGCTCTGTTAGCTCGTCCCACTCATACTCATTTGAATCATCTGAATCTGTGTCACTATCCACTTGGAGTGTTTGGATTGTCTCCACAAGGTAGGCATTTTCCTTGGCTTTACCCTTGCCTTTGTACCGTAGGCCAGTTGTGTTTCTAGCCGAAGAGGATGAAGAAGGTTGTATAGGTTCAATGATTCCTTCTTTTCTGAGGCCTATGGGGCCTTGTCCTTCGTACCCCATCCTGTGCAAAATAGTCTCTCCCTGCCCATAGAGTTCTGTAGGGAGTCTAGACGGTTCTTGGGGTGTGTTTTCTTCTTCAGCATAAAGCCATTGTAGGAGATCTCGCTCCTCTGTTTCATCAGATAAGGTCCCCCATTTTACAAAGGGATTTGTGGGAGCTGCAGGAGGAGCAGATGGCTTTGGAAAATGTTTGGGTGGATGTTTGGGTTGGCCAAAAGAGCGAGGAGACAAAGGGATCTTGGCAAGGTTGAGGCTGTGCTCAATGGAGTATTCCCCTATGCCACTTTCTTTTATGGTAAGTTTCAGTGGTTTGGGTCTGGAGGAGGAAGCTTCAGCAGTATGGTCCTATTGCGGGGTAGGGGAAATGTAGGCTCTGTTGTTGGGTATGACACATTTAGGTTTTGCACAGAAAGAATTGCAGTGTTGGTAGGGGTCAGGGTCACCTTGAATGGTGACCTGCTTGCCATTGTGGGGGAACTTAATGCATTGATGATAGGTTGAGGGGACAGCCTTCATGGCATGGATCCATGGTCTCCCTAGTAGAATATTATAAGCAAGCTCCCGATCAAGGACTTGGCACACCACATCTTTAATTACCGGTCCCACTTGAATGGGTAGGACAACTGTTCCTTTTGTGATTCTTTCTTCCTCGTCATATGCCTTAATGGTAATTTTCCTCCTTGGATCAACTGCTTGTTCGGAGAACCCCAGTGCAAGGACTAGCTTCAATGTGTAGATATTTAAACTGGCACCCCCATCAATGAGAACCCTCTTGATGCGGTGCTTGTGTATGAATGCGACAATGTGCAGAGGGGTGTTGTGGGGTTGAGATACAGAAAGGTCATCTTGCTCAGTAAATGATATGGAATTGGAGGATGTCAAATTTCCTACCATGGTCTGGAACTTCTCTTGGGCCAGGTTAGTGGGGACAGTGGTTTCCACTAAGGCTTTCTCAAGAATCTCCTTATGAGAAGGAGATAGATGCAATAGCTCCAATATGGAAATGTGAGCCGGAGTTTTCTGTAACTAGTCGATGACATTGTACTGACAGAAGGTGGATGGAGAAGGTGATGACCTTGGAGGAACGGTATTGAGAGTGACTTTACCACTACGGGTAATTATACTATAACTAGTTCTGTTAGGTCCTGGTTGTTGGTTGGGTGAGATGACATTGACCTACGGAATATGTTCAGAAATGCAGTTTATGGTGTAGTCAAATGGAACACTTGCATAGTTAGCATTACTCGTCCCGCTGTTCTGATTTGGCTGGTTGCGATTATTATTGTTGTCATTGCTGCTGTTGCCATTGTTTTTGTGGCCATGGTTGTTGTTGTTGCCATGGTTATTATATGGCCTGTTATGATTTAGAAGTGGATCTCTGTAGGCCACATGAGTTTCATTGGAGATATGCTGTTGTGTCCCTCCTTGATTCTGATCTAGTATATCCTATATGACATTTTTGAGGCGGATGCAGTTGTTAGTTGTATGCCCCCTTCCTCGATGATATTCACAATAGTCTGTGTCCTTCCAGTAGGGAGGTTTGACTATAGGCTCGTAATCACTTGTTGGCAGTAGAGAAATTTCGTTGTTAGCCAACAACTTCCTTAGTGCAGATTCTTGAGATTCACCTAACGGTGTGAATTTTCTCCTTGGGTTTGAATTGAACCAAGGTCTAGGCTCCCGAGAGGGTGGTTTGTTGAGTGCACCATTGTTTGTTTCTCCCTTAAGAGTGAATATGGGTTGTTGTTTAGGAGCTGCCGCCTTGGCGTCAACTACCCCATCATTGACCACATTCTTGTTCTTGGTCCAAAACTTTGATTTATCCATTGTATAATTGGAATTAGGCATGTCCTTGTATAGCTTGATAGCTCCTTTAGTGATCATAGCCTTTTCGATGAATAAGCCCATTTCGATGACTTTTGAGAATGATGTAGGGCATTGTATCTAAATTTGATAGCTAAGATCAGTATTCAAATTGTGGACAAACATTTCCAATAGTTGCTTTTCAGGTATATCATAAGAACACTTACTAGCTAGCTGTCTCCATCGTTGTAAGAAGGTGGCAAATGACTCACCACTCTTTTGTTTGGTGTTGCATAGATCTAGCATAGATACCTCAAGTTTTATGTTGTAAGAGAAGTGCATTATGAATTTATTGACAAGTTCATCAAAAGTTTTGATTCCTGGTGGGAGGTGCGAGAACCACTCCATAGCTTGACCACCTAAGGATCTTGGGAATAGTCTCATCAAGTAGGTCTTGTTGTGAGCTACTTCTAAACATGTGGCATTGAATTCCTGGATATGATCTCTAGGGTCCCCCTTCCCTTTGTATTTGTCAAACTTTGGGACTCCTAACTGAAAGGGGAAGGGTTTCATGACCAAACTTTTGTCAAAAGGATATAGAGCTATATCTTCCAAAGAGTAGTGCTTGGAACTTGTACCAGTAGATTAAGGTTGGATATTTCTTGTTTTAGACTTTTGATTTGTTGTCTCATGTCATCCATAGGAGCATTTTGATCTATGGGTTTCTTGCCTCTTTCTTTTGTATCTCGCTCATTTGCATGTGGGACTGTGTCATTCGTGCCCCTCTCATGATCATCACATCTCCGCTCATGATCATTGTCTACATTTTCCATGATGGAGCTTATGTCAAAGTCCGCGGGGAGTTTGACTCCAAGATTAGCAAGATGGTGGAAGTATTTATCGGGGTCTTCAAGGAGCACCCTCTCTACCAGGCGTTGGAATTTTCTATCTTGGATGTGCGCTACTAATTCTTCATGAGAAATTTCTTTGTCACCACCACGTGGTGGGGTGAGGTGATCAGATGCGTCGGCCATTTCAATTTGCTTGTTGTACTGGGATCGAGTAAGAACCATGCAAGGTGGGGTGGGATGAAGTGGACTAGGATTAGAAATTTTGGCGAGGTGCTGACTGAGACTATTGTGAATGGGATACCTAGGACAATATTGGGACAAAGGATTCTCTCACTCAATGACTTCAAGTAAGACAGTTGACACAAGACGTTGGCCGCTAGTAAGGGTAGTCGATACCAGTCTTACTATGTAGGGCTTAGTCGTTCAACAAGACTACTAGCAAAGGTACGGTGATCTACTAGGTTTACGTGAATTCACTAATGACACGAAAAAGGGACCTTATGTCGAATTGGTATGGGACAAACTGACTTTGGGACAAGAGGGATTTGGACAGAAAGTGAATGGGACGAGTGACGAAAGAGTGAGACTTGGGTGCAACAGATGAAGACTGACTGTCAGGTTGAATCTGACCTCAGAAAGTGAAACTAGGCTGAAATGGGTACTCTAATCAAGTGAAAATATTTTCTCAAAAATAGGGCAAGTGCTCACTGTCGCATATGCGCCGAAACAAATGCGCAGCAGAAATGAACAAATGCGCCGTAAGTCTCAATATAAGCACAGCTATGGTTAAGTACAAATGCGCAGCAATAGTGTGTATATGCGCAGCAAGTCGCTACAAATGCGCAGCAGAAAAGGGTATATGCACAACTCTGATTTTTTGGCAAAATTTTTGGATTTTTCTTCTATTTTTGGTACTTTTTAGATGGAAAAGGTCTTCCTAATCTGATATTATGAATTAACAGCAAGAAAACACAGCAAGCACAAAGAATATTTTGTAGTTTTTCATTGTTTTTGTAGTTTTTTTGACTCTATTTTGGACTAAATTGAACAAAAGCAAGCACAAAAATCCTAGGTGAGAAATGGATTATAAGGGATTTGGGCCACTAGAACAAGAGGTATTTAATGCGGGCAACTGTTCAAGTGGCTACACATGCAGCGGCACTACTCTCCGTTATGGAGTCTCCTAGCCTCAAAGGGTTGCGCCTTAGAGGATTTTGGGGGAGGTTGGCCATCGGTGTAACATAACAACACTTGTTGCAGGAAGTTTTCACCTCAAGCACAATTTATTTTAAGTGGCTTGGTAGGGCGTGGCGTTAGCCTGTTACCACTCAGGGTCGTTCCCACTTGGACAAGCATGCATCCAAGGGCAGGCCCCTCCTAAAGGTTAAACAAATAGAATGACAAGTCTGGCACTCTGATCACCCAGAAGAGGGGAGAGCATAAACCTATTGTCATTCACAAGCATAGAATACACTGATTAATCCACCCTAGTTAAAAGTGAAAAACTAAATGGGCTAATCTACTCAAACACAGAACTTTGAAGTAATTTTAGCAATATAGCAGTGGTTGAGTTTTAACCCCAGAAAGCAGTGGTGAGTTTAGTTTTAAACCGTGTAGCACGAGATAGTTAACTTTGAAGTTTTGGTCTCATGACATAGCAATAGTTCATTTTAACCTCAAGATCAATGGTGAGTTCAGTTTTAAACCGCGTAGCACGAGATAGTTAACTTTGAAATTTTGGTCTCACAACATAGCAATAGTTCATTTTAACCTCAAGATCAATGGTGAGTTCAGTTTTAAACCCAGATAGCAATAACTTGGAAAGTGTTGCAATGCAAGAAACAAGGGATCCAGTTACTGCTTTCCTAATTAGAGCTAGATGAGGATTTGAATGAACATCAATTTTACTATCCCTTGGAAAGTGAAATGTGAACTATTTAAATGCAACTATATGAAAATAAACCTGAGCCTATCCTGCAAAACAGCTCCAGCAAACACCTGGGAAAAGGTTAGCGTTAGCAAATTCTCCTAGAAAAGTACTAAAACCATAGCCTATTACAAATGCGTAGCTTCAATGATTAGATGTGCAGAAATAATCAACAGAAGCGCAACAATAATGAATGCACCGTAATATTGCACGTATGCACAGTTAAAAAGAATAAATGTGCAATAATAATGGATGCGCAGTAACAGTCTTCAAAAGCGCAGTAAAAAGGAACATATGTGCAATATAATCAAAAGCGCCGTAACAATGTGCAAAAGCGCATTGAAAATACACAGATGCGCAGAAAGGATAGAAGCGTCGTAACCGTCTTTATATGCGCCGTAGAAATGTTTAAATGTGCTGAAATAACCTGTGCATGACTTTGCGTGACCTATACGGAACCTGCCTTCAAAAAAGCTTAGATTTTGATGAGATAAAAGGGCAAAGGCCCCACGATGGGCGCCAAAAATGTAAAGGTAAAATGCAGATCAATCAAATGAATAATGTAAGACCCAAACATCAACAGAATAGGAGATAACAAGAAAGATTAAACGAAAATACCAATGAATAACACAAAGCAAACCTTCCCTAAAATCGATGCTTCTGTTGTTTGCCTATTACAACCGTCCTTTTGCAGATGAAGGGAGCCCTTAGAGAGTGCACTCTTTTAGCTGTTTGTAGGAAGTTGATGGTAAATGGCTATGGTGATATGCAATGAAGATGAGCTCCAAGGCAAGTATGTGATCTCAAGCTTGTGAATGGTAAAAGGGTGCCAAAGGCGCGCTGGTGATATTTCTACAGAGTAACGATGTCAAAAGCCTGGATGATTAGAATGGAAGGATGAAGCTTCATTTATAGACTTAGAAGAGTGGGAATCAACGGTTGAGAGAAGATATGAAGATCAATGGCTGAGGATGGTTGAGGAATGTGCAACCAGTAGAAATGTGACAAGTGTCCCAGCTCCATCTTGAAAGAGGGGATGTGACAAAATTGATTGGAGAGTTAACTCCATTAACTGAACAGTTAACAGACTTGATTGATCAATTAGAAGAGTGAATTATAGAACTGACTGAATTGATTGAGGGATTGACTCAATTGACAGGTTAGTTAACACTTTTGATTGATTAGTTAACTAGCCTTTGATTTGAGAAGAAATAGGCCATGTGGGTGAGGGAAAATAAGGTAATTAAATATTAAATATATTTAATTACATGTGCAACCTGATGAGGTGGAAAGGTGAGGTGTAAGTGTGAGGTGGATTTTTGAATTTAGAACTAAAGATAGAGGAATTTGGATTAATTAAATAATTTATGATTATTTAATTGTGTAGGATATTTAGAAGAATTTTAATTGAATAAATTGAATTTATTTAATTATGGAACAGTGAATCGATTAAATAAATTTGGAATATTTATTTAATTAATAGAAGAATGGAATAAATATTTAGAATATTTATTTAGGATGATTTGTGTCATTTTTAGGCGTATACAATGTTGATCATGATACCATGCATAACTTGGTATCACTTTCAATGGGAAGTTTTTGTAGTTTCATAATGTATCCTATGAAACTTTGTTTCAAGATATTGGTTCTAAACTGTCATTGTTGCAGTGTTGTGAGCAATGCATAATATTTTTAGAATATGGATGATCTTTTGCAATGGTTGTTGGTGTCATAAGAAGATCTTGGCTTATGGCTTTAGTTTGTATTAAGGGTTTTGTAGACACCTAAATTTGTCCATGTCTTGCAACATCACCTTATCGATACTTTACTAGAGACATCTTGTAACATTTTGTCCTAATCCCAATCCTCATCCCACTTATCCCACTTTCCAATTAATTAAATAAATCCTATTTATTTAATTAATTCCCTTCTCCTATTTTCCAACTAATTCAAATAAAATATTTGAATTTGTCCTCACCTTTCACCACATTGCAACACATGTCACATAGTACATTTTTTATTTAATACACTTCACATGTCCCACTAATTTAAATAATCTTTTATTTAAATTAGGTCTACCCTACACTTGTCACATGACTACAACTCCTCATGGAGTAGGAAACCCTATTCGATCCTATCTGTCCACATCGTTGAAACCAACTTTCAATCATAGCCCTTCATTCAAATCACTCACTTCCTATAAATCAACCCTCAACCAAGCCATTTGGGGATGGAGTTTTCGAGTATCATTATGTTGTTGGAATGAGCAACCAACATTCATCCTTCAAAATCATGCATTCCTATGCGAGATTGAGAAGAGCAATGAAGGAGAGCCAATCTTAACGTAGAGATTGGTTTTTAGTTTGCTTTGTCATTTTGATTTCTATGCTATCTTGTACTTCATTGTGCTTGTTAGGGTTTGATGATTTGTTGTTTGTGATTTAGCCCTAATTTTTACCCTAGCTATGTTTGGTGAACTTGACGTGAAATCCATCTCTATCCCTGTTACCTTTGTCAACTGTTGATCTTTCAAAACCCTAACCACCCATAGTCATCCAATGTTAAGATTTCGTTGACATCTCTTATTCCTGTGTCGCCGTCATTTACCTCCCAATACTCTACCTAAACCCTAAGTCGCCACTTCTTCAATTTTTTGCTAACCCTTGCCACCCGATCACCGCTGGCTATTCTCCATTCCACCACCCAAATCACCATTCAAACTATCCACTCCCACTGTTGGTAAAACCCTGCATCGCCACCTCTGTTCTTTCGATTGACTCAAAGCCTGTGTTGGGTTTGTGTCTATAGGCTTTCAGCCTTTGTTGGTTGGCTTCAAAGATGGCCCCTCAATCTTGTATCCCACAGTCACTCTAGTGACCAGTGGTTAGCCCTTGTCCTTTTTGCTTTTTCTTTTCTTTTATTTATTTTTTCTTTTTTTAAGCCCTCGGTCATATGACCAACCAAGGGCTCTGCCTAATACAAACCACCAAACTTAACCATGATAGTTATCCCCACCCATGTGACTAGGAAACAACTTAATAGCTAGCGGTTAATGCTTAACTGTCAGACCTGCCTCTTCCTCCTACATGCCCTAATAGGGCATTTTTTGCTTTTTGCCATAACTTGGGCATACAGGATCAGATTTTCATGAAATTTGCAGCGTTGGAGAGCTGATTTGCCTAGCTTGGTTGTGGCAAAGGTTTCATTAGGTGATCATACTATTTTCACTACTTTTTTCCTTATTCAAAGTCAACATTAGTTTCAAACTTCAAACGAGCATAACTATTGCAAATTTGATCCAATTTTCACAATTTTTTTTCAAATTGCATAAAATTTCATATAGAATTTGTTCATGACATTCATTCTATTGTATCTATTCATCTTGATCAGATTTCTTATATTTCTTCATTTTCACATAACGCTTTCATTTGCAAGTTTACTTGTTCCTACTTCATTTTGGTGGCTTTTAGGTGATCATATGGAGCTATAGCAATGTTTACATCAGTCACAACAACAAATCTGGAGCAAACGTTTCAGGTGCACTCATTTCATATTTCATCTTTTCATTTTAATCAATGAATCTTGCTTGTCTCACACTTCGATTTAGTCATAAAAAGAACATTTGTTTGCTCTCACATTTGGATTTGGGCTCTAAAACAAGCTCTTTCTTGCTATCACACATCAAAATTAGGCATAAAATGAACCATTGTCTTCCTTCACACATTCTAACTTTGGATTAAAATAAACAAGTACTTTTATTGCTTGGTGAACTTGAGTGAGATTAAGGGTGTGTATGCTCTTCTCATGCTCTTCGTGCAACCTTGAGAATCAAAAACACCTCTCATCCATTCAATTTCACACCACACATTTTATTTTCTTAAAGGGAAATTAACAAGTGTGAGTGTGAATCAAGTGTGCGTGTGTATGCTCTCTCCTTGCACCACAAGGTGATCTTGGAGATCAAAAACACCCACTTGGTTTGCTTTTATCATACCCTTTCTAGGAGGCTTTCTTGGAGACACACCACTCCAAGGGACGACCTCAACTCTAGCATTCTGGCGGAGTCTAAATAGCGAGGTGTGAATTGAAAGACACCCTCTTTGGAAGTTGAAATATTTCCATTCAGGCTAAGCCCCCAAGAACTTTATACCTTGGGGAAGTGAAGGTGAAGGATGGGTTACCCCTTTCTGCTGGCTATTTGGCATTATTTCTCTTTCATTTCACATAATTGGCCCCCCTGTACCTTGAGTATATTAGGGACATCCTTAGTCAAAATTGTACATCCTAGAGTAAGACCTAATTGACCACACCTACCTGACTAATTTTAGGGCTTGTTGATGTGTCTTCAAGTGCTTTATTGATCATCATATCCAAATTTCAAAGTCAAACTTTCTTATATGTCTTGCGTGTGTGATTCATGTGTGTACATGTGTAATCATTTGTTTGCAAATTGCCAAATCAATCTATAAACACAAACACATAAGCACATCATTCAAAATATTCTTGCCAACACATTCATCCTTGTCACTTTCATCCTAATCAAAATCTTAATCATTCAATCAATTTCATCCTAATCAAAACCCTAATCATCCTTGTCATTCACCTAATCCACATCTTAATCATCCCACTTGTCCATTCCTAATCATACCCTAATCATATCTTAATCATTCCCCATCATCCAATCAATTTCATCCTAATCATATCCTAATCATTTCACATCATCTAATCATCATCATTCCACACATCTAATCAATTTCATCCTAATCATATCCTGATCACTCCATATCATCATCCTATTCTTAGTCAATAACTAGTCAAAATGGTCCTAATCCTAAGCAAGCATATGCCCAATCTTAAGTCCAAGTTCATACTTCGAGGAGGCTATCTCTTTAGTCTTAATGATGAGATAAAACCTAAGCCCAAATTCATACTTCGAGAAGGCCATCTCTTTAGTTATGAGGATGAGACAAGTCCAAAATTTAATCCATCGACACATCAAATTCAACCAACACAACCACAACATTCACATCAATCCTATGTGTCATCCCCCTCCACTTCATACCAATCTAGTCCATCTACCTATCGTGTCAATGCCATATCAACCTATCAATTCAATTCACAACAAGAACATGTGAGCCTAAGTCACCCCTTGAAACAAGATAAAAGGCCTTTAAGTCCTAATGCCACCTTTGACAAGGGAGACACCAACCTAGCCTATGCAATCCATTCATTTCCCTTACCACCATCTAATCCTCCAACTCCATGCCCTAAGTTCAAACATTACAAAAGTAAACATATAGAGTTATCCAAATCCACCAACCCTTTCAATCCATTTGACCCTCCATCCAACCAAAGTCAAAGCCCTAAGTCTAATCCATCCAACACCCCTTTTATCCCTCCACCATGGGATCTTTCCATTCCATCTAATCCTAATCATAAGCCTTCAACTTCCTCCCTCATTATGCATTCATCTACCCATACACCTACAAATGATGTGATCGAAGGGCTACTAGAAATGAGTCAACCATGTCATCAAATTCCTATCCTTGAGTCTACAAAAGAGTCTTCCAACACCATTTCCATTCCTTCAACCCCATCATGTGGTCCATTACCCATTGAGACTATTGAAGATATACCCACTTCCATTTCCACTCGAAGTCAAGAGTTATGTCAAGGGTATAATCCTAAGCATGTGGAAACATCAAGCCCTCATTCTAATCAAGATCAAATCACCTCCATCCAACCCATCCATAGAACACTTAATCCTATCCACGACCAAGCTCCCATATATGATCAAGATCCCCTCTATGATCAAGAAAGCCATGATGACCCTCTTAGCCAACTCTATGCATTCCATGGTCAAGAGCTTATCACTCCACCTACCCATGATGCACCAACTTCCACTTCCCATGATGAGACACTTGGTTCCCAAGTACACATAGAAGATCAAACCAATACCTTGGATCCTTACGAGCATAATGAACATAATCAAGATCCTAATGATCCTTCCACATCCACTATCAACCCCATTTCAAATCCATCATATCCCCTTGGTCTATCCACCTTCATCCATGAATGTTCTTCCTTAGGACAAAAACAACCATTATCCACTTCACCTTCTCCATCTAATAATGAACTCAAGTCTAGTGTCCAATCCACACCTAGTCCCATTGTCCATCACATACTCCAAAACATGAACTACCAAGGTAAAGGCTTAGGCCTTCATGAATAAGGTACTTTGGAGCCCATTCATGTCAAAGTCCCTCCACGCTCATATGGCCTTGGATATATACCCCAATGTAAACAATCTCAAGATGTTGGTACTTCCTCCATTCCTCCTAAATCCACCACTTTACATCACAAATCCTATCATACACCCAAAACATATGTTTCTATTCCACCCCCATTATCCTACAAATCCAAAAAGCATGTGACCATACACCTTCCACCATCCAATCTCCCTCCACTTCTTCCAACTCCAAATATCCCTCTATCCACTTTACCACCATTGCTCCCAATGCCTAATATCCCTATCATCCAATCCACTTTTAGTCCCTCCATCCATAAATCCCCTCACATTCCTAATCATGATCAATAAATGCACACATCGTCTAAACATAAAGCTTCCACTAAACCCTTGGGATCAAAAAATTAAAATTTGGATGCCTCCACCCATAAAACCAAAAATTCTAAGGATCATCATGCCTTAGGACATCAATGCAAAATACATTCAAAAAGCTATCCAATCTCATACCTCTAAAAGCAAAGGTCAAAACTAAAATGGTTTGGGTCCCTAAGAAAAAAATGTTTTAAGTCAAATGAAGCATCCACCTCTCAAAAATACCAACAATCATTTTCCATCCAAAATTTCCAAAAATCCAATTCCATTCCAAAATCTCAAATTTTTTCATCCCACAAGCAAAGCAAAAATCATAAAAATCCTAAGTCCATGTGGGTCCCTAAAACACTCAATCAACCATCCCCTAAGTAAACATCTCTATTGCTTCCTACACCTCCTTCAAATCAAAATCTTCAATGTTTATCATGGTGTGTGCAACCATTGGTCATGATTCCTTTCCATACCTCCATCACCCCATCATTCATCCACTATCCTACATATTTCACCCATCCAATCCCTATGGTCCATGCTTTTGCATAAGTCCTTTCATAAACCTTCATAATCCACCATTCATGTAATCCCTTACCAACATCTATGAGCATATTGACTTGACATGGTCCATGTGATGACAATCATCTCTAATGGGACTATCACCTTTCATGGAAATAGACATTGAGTCACTCTTTTCCATTTCCACCTATCCCTATCAAAATATTTCAAAAAAAAATTTAAAAAAAAGTTAAAAAATAAAAAAATAAAAAAAGTAAAGAGAAATCCCTTCGTCCAACGGTGAAAACCACCCTTGGTGGCACCTTGGATAAGTATCATGATGAAAACTTGGTGAATAGGTGTCATGTGTAGATTGATCTTCTATGTCACTTACACTTGGGGGCACACTATCTCATCTTTCCATCCATATCATTTCCTATCCTATCTTACCATCCTTATCCACTACACCCACATACATATACATATCATATTGGGTCCATTCATCCTCCATTCCTCCTTTTTGATCTTGATAAAGATATGGGGGGAAAATGTTGAAACATGCTTTGGATATCTCTTGGTATATCTCATCCTTTCCAACCAATCCTATCATCCTAGTGTGATAAGCCTTGTCATGTCAAATCCTAAGCATTACACCAAAAATGGGGCATGTTATTCCTATATGACATAGTCTTTGGAGATCACATCCTAGCTCCGTTATGAG
The DNA here is from genome assembly GCA_027924645.1 of Cunninghamia lanceolata. Lineage (NCBI taxonomy): Eukaryota > Viridiplantae > Streptophyta > Pinopsida > Cupressales > Cupressaceae > Cunninghamia > Cunninghamia lanceolata. The sequence continues at coordinate 1,161,360 of BSBN01000250.1, forward strand.
GCATACATCCATTTACTATCGCCCATCCTTCCATTCATCCAATCCTACCTACCTCACACCTAGACTTGGTTTTCCCTTGTCATTGGCATCTAGGACAAAGGCTACCCAAATTTTAAATCCATTGACATCCCAAACCATTTCATCAAAAATACAAAAAAATCAAAACATTCAAAAATACAAAAAAAAAATTTAACATTTGAAAAATACAAAAAAGCATATATTCCCAAAAGACAAAAAAATCAAATATTTCTAAAAATACCAAAAAAAAATTAAATATCCAACAAAAATCCAAGCAATAAAATCAACCCAATCATCAAATCAATTCATCAATTCTTCCAATCAATCAAATCATTCCAACCAAATCAATTCTTCAATTCAATTCTACCAATCATCAAATCAATTCATGAATTCTTCCAATCAATCAAATCATTCCAACCAAATCAATTCTTCAATTCAATTCGTCCAATCATCAAATTAATTCTTCAATCAGTTCATCAAAATCACTCAATCAAGTACATTCAATCCAATCAATCAAAACAATCCAACTCTTCAAATCTATTCACCAAATCAATCCAATCAATCAATTCATCCACTCAATTCATCAATCATCCAATCAAATCATTCAATCCATTCATCAAATCAACCAAGCAATAAACTCAAATGCAAGTCATCACTAATCCATACCAATCAAGTCAAATTATCTAATTACATCAATGGTCTTGATCCTAATCTTGACGTAAACCAAATTAATCAATCAATCATTAATCAAATCCTGGTGTTGATTCGCATGGCCAACAACACTAGTGTCAATCAATCATATCAATTGTCTTATACAAGTTGTCACACTCTCAAAACCAGATAGGCATCTTATATGAGGTGTCTCATTCTTGAAACCAGACATTATCATAATCAATCAATCAATAAATCACTTAAACATTGGTTTACAGCTTGACAGGGGCAATACCTTGTTTGTTTTTGTATCATTTGTACATGTGTGCTTGTTTGCTTGCGTGTGTTATATTTTTTATTTTGTATTTGTATCACATCTGTATCCTTCCAGCTAATATTCATATCTTGTGTATGTTAGAATGGCTTTTTGCATTAACCTTTGCATCTAAGGTCACATCATATCTTTTGTGCATTAGGACATTAATGTTCTAAGTTTTCTTTCTCATACATTAGACAAGGTTGTATTATGTTGGTGCACAAGACACATCATCACCTTAGTCCTTATACCTTGGTGCATAATGTCTAGTGCTATATCAAACTCCATGGTTGCTCACCTTCATTGCAGCATAACACATCATTTATTTCTTCTATCCATTCCCTTATCTTTCTTCCTTGACCAATCCCTTTCATTTCGAGAGCCTACTCGTGTTTGTTCAACTTGCCTATCCTCTCGAGGGGGCATCATCATTCCTATCCTTACATCATCATCATTTTCCTCTATCCATACCTTATCTTCTTTGAAATGATGTTACTCAACACAAATCTCATCATCTCAAACATCATCTCAAAGAGGGGCAAAATGTAGACACCTTGTCGATTCTTTACAAGAGACATCTTGTAACATTTTGTCCTAATCCCACTTATCCCACTTTCTAATTAATTAAATAAATCCTATTTATTTAATTAATTCCCCTCTCCCATTTTCCACCTAATTCAAATAAAATATTTGAATTTGTCCTCACCTTTCACCACATTGCAACACATGTCACATAGTACATTTTTCATTTAATACACTTCACATGTCCCATTAATTTAAATAATCTTTTATTTAAATTAGGTCTACCCTACACTTGTCACATTACTACAACTCCTCATGGAGTAGGAAACCCTATTCGATCCTAGCCATCCACATCGTTGAAACCAACTTTCAATCATAGCCCTTCATTCAAATCACCCACTTCCTATAAATCAACCCTCAACCAAGCCATTTGGGGATGGAATTTTTGAGTATCATTATGTTGCTAGAATGAGTAACCAACATTCATCCTTCAAAATCATGCATTCCTATGCAAGATTGAGAAGAGCAATGGAGGAGAGCCAAGTTAAGCGTAGAGATCAGTTTTCGGTTTGCTTTATCATTTTGATTTCTATGCTATCTTGTACTTCATTGTGCTTGTTAGGGTTTGATAATTTGTTTGTGATTTAACCCTGACTTTTACCCTAGCTATAGGTTCATTGAAACTTTTGGTTCTATTGATAGAGGATGCTATATCTTCATGTTTTTTGAACAGGTGTTGACATCTTGGTTTTCCATGGACGATTCTTGGAGTTTTTGGTGAGGTCTTGAGTTTATAACTTGTCAATTTTTTCCTTGGTTTAGAAGATGTATAGTATTATGTCATGATGTACTCTTAATCATGAGTTAGAGTTTTTGGCATGATACAGGTGCTCTTGGCAGTAGAATATGTTCATTAGAGAATATGATCTGCTTTTGAGAAGATATTAGTGAAAGGAAGCTAGGTGTGCGTAAATCGCTTCCTACACTAATCTAATGAGGAGAGATGAGTGCAAATTATTTTTAACCTTTACAATTACAATGGTATTAACCCAACAATAGAGATATTGCAGCAATACACAACACAAGACTATAAGACAGAAGAAGAGAGAGACAAGATATAAAGTGGGGAAAACCCTTTTAGGTGAAAAAGCCCTCACTCCAAAACCTGCACAATGTATTATCTAAACAACAAGGTTTACAACACACTTGCAATGTAAGTTTTTATAGGAGTCTTCAACACTCGTATCTGGAGACAATTCAGCAGCATAACAGTACATGTCAATCACACAATACACCTCCTCTCAAAGCACCTACTTAAATAGAAATTTACAAGGCAAAAATGAACTTTCCTTGAGATGGGCATCCAATCTTGGCCTCATGGTCCAAAACCCATGCCTAGGGACACTTGTCCAACACTGCAACATGGTCATGACACTTGTCATATCACCCCATCCCAATATGGTCACCTATTCCCAAGTTGGGCAATGACAGATGCCCTTAGAACTGTCATAGAATCCATCATAACTGTCATATCTTACAGTTGTAAGAGAATCTATCATACACTGACTAAAAATAACATATTCTCTTACAACATGTCATAACCTTCCTTGGGGTGCCCAAAGATGCCTTCTTCCAAGATGCCTTGTGACACATGTCTTCACCTGTCATAGTATCTTCTATTTATAACTCTTATGTGTCATAGATTCTATCATAGGAATCTATCATTACTGTTTCGGTCAAAATTCCCTTACACACTATTCAAAGTGCCAACATATGGCAAAATACCTCTACCACTAAGTGGGATGCCTATCTCCTCATGTGAGGACAAAATTACATGTGGTCACCTTCCACGTAGGATGACACATCACCGTACCAACTCCCACAAGAGGACAAAACATGATTTGTATCCTAATTACACAATAGGCAATAAATAAATATATTACAATAAATAAATGCAAGGAATTACCAAGGTTGAGACACCTTAATTCCCAACATTCTCCCACTTATCGAACACCTTGTAAGAGCCAATAGAAATAACAAGATTTAACTGCTATAGGCCGAGAGGCCCATAGACTCCGAACACCATCTGAACTTCTCTGTGCCCACTAGTTTCATCAATGCATCTGCAACATTCTTCAAAGTGTCTACCTTCTCCAAATTCACCTTCCCATCCTCTACCATGTCTCACATGAAATGAAACTGTACATCAATATGCTTTGTTCTGGCATGGAAAGTTGGATTCTTTGCTAGGTAAATCACACTCTGACTGTTACAACAAATCGTAATTTGTCTTGCATCAACACCAATATCTGAACACAATCTCTTAAGCCAAATGGCTTCCTTATAAGCATGAGTTGTTGCCATATACTCAGCTTCTGTCGTGGACAAAGTGACCACAGGTTTCCGCTTACTCATCCAACTAATTGCACCACCAAACATAGTAAACACATAAGCACTGGTGGATCTCCTACTGTCAATGTCACCCACCCAATCAGAATCCATGAATACAAACTAAATGCAGAGGTCCTGTAGGATTACCATGATAGCATATGGAATACTCGAAAGTACCCCTCAAATATCTAAACACTCTCTTAACTGCATCCCAATGTACTCATCCAAGATTAGCCATAAATTGACTAAGGACTCCCATTTCCTAGGCAATGTCAGGTCTTGTGCAGACCATAGCATACATCAAACTACCAATAGCACTAGCATAAGGTACTTTGCTCATGTCCTCCACCTCACTAGGAGATTCTAGACAATCATTAACAGACAACTTTATCCCCAAAGAAATAGGAACACACAATGGTCTACAATCTACCATGCTAAACCTATCCAACACAATCTTCACATACTTACTCTAGCTTAACCAAAGTTTTATATTAGCTCTGTCTCTTTTGATTTCCATTCCCAGAATGTACCTGGCTGCCCCTAGATTTGTCATCTCAAACTATACTGACAACTGAGACTTCAAATCAGAAATCATATTCTTACCATTCCCAATTAACAACATATAATCAACATACAATGCAATAATGAGAATGCGATCATTGTCAAATTTATAATACACACAATGACCTAATTTCAATCTTAGAAATCTAACCAACAACACAAAGGCATAAAACTTCAAGTACCACATCCTAGGAGACTACTTCAAACCATACAAAGACTTTTTCAACTTGCAAACCAAATTTTCTTTACCTTTCTCTATGTAATGCTCTGGTTGTGACATATAAATCTCTTCCTCCAAATCACCATGAAGGAATGTTGTCTTCACATCCATCTGCTCCACTTCTAAGTCATAAGCTACTGCAAGAGATAACAAGAACCAAATAGATGTCATCTTTGTAACGAGAGAGAAAATTTCACCATAATCAATTCCCTCCACTTGTGAATACCCCTTCGCAACCAATCTAGCCTTGTATTTTTCAACACTGTCATCTGCACTGAATTTCTTCTTGAACACCCATTTGCATCCAACATGTTTCCGTCCTTCAGGCAAAGGTACCAAGTCCCATGTTTTATTCTTTTCCAAAGAAGCCATCTCATCTTCCATGGCCTCCTTCTAGGAACTTACATCTTTCATGCCCATAGCCTCTGTCATAGTTCTAGGCTCATCAGTGTTAGTCAGCAAGGCAAAAGCACAACTAGAATCAAGCAATGAATAACCAAACCTATCAGGTTGCTTCCTTGTTTGTGTAGACCTCCTCAAAGGTTGAGGTTGACGTTTTACTTCTTCTTATGAGCTTTCAGAGCTGCTAGAGATCTCCTCATCATCAGGTCTCATAGGGTCTATCGGTTCAGTCTTCTCAGGGGTAGAAGGAAACTGAATGACATCCTCTTTCTTTTATGTTTCTTCTGGCTATAGAACAATGGGAGAAGGTGTTAGCTCTCTAAAAATAACACTTCTGCTATACAATACTTTTTCAGCCACAGGATCCCAAAGCTTGTATCCTTTCACACTATACCATAGCCAATGAAAATACACTTAATAGCCTTGTTCTCTAATTTAGACCATTTCTCCCTAGGCACATGTGGATATGCCTCATAACCAAAAACACAAAGATGTCTAACTGAAGGCTTCTTACTAGACCACACCTCCATAGGTGTCTTACCAACAAGAGCTAATGTTGGAGACCTGTTTACCAGGTAGCAAGTAGTGGCTATAGCTTCAGCCCAAAACTTTTGTTCAAGGTTTGCTCCACTAAACATACTCCTAGCCCTCTCCATCAGTGTCATGTTCATCCTCTCTGCAACTCCATTTTGTTGCAGAGTGTATGGAGTTGTCTTATGTCTTTTAATCCCTTGCTCTTTACAGAACTTATTCAAATCTGCCAAACAAAACTCACCACCATTTTTAGTTCTCAAACACTTAATCTTTTTACTAGTCTGATTCTCAACAAAGGCTTTAAACTCTTTGAACCAACTAAAGACTTTAGTCTTGCTTCTGAGAAAATAAATCCATGTCCTTCTACTATAATCATCTATGAAAGATACAAAATATACAGATTTGGAAATCGAAGGAACACTAATAGGACCAAACACATCAAAATGAATAAGGTCCAACACACCAAAAGACTTGTGAGAACTAGAGTAAAACTAAACATGGCTTTGCTTTCCATATATACAATATTCACAAAAATTGAACTTGAGATTACAATCATTTAACCCCTCAACGATGTTTTTATTTTTCAGGGTTCTAAGACCCTTCTCATCAATGTGGCCAAATCTCATATGCCATAACATTATCTTTTCAACAAGAAGCTTAACTTCCAAAACATGAGCACCCTTAGGTACCCAAGATGCACTACCATCAGAATTTGTTACAACAGATTTCTTTACTGTTGGTTCAGATGGTGGGGATGAAGTGACTGCAACTCTTTTCTTCGAGTCAGAAGAACTATTGTACTATGAAGTGCATGCCTCTAGCTGAAATAGAGTACCTCTCTGAGTACCCTTCGCAAGCACCATAGATCCTCTAGTCATCTTACATCCATCCTTTGAAAAGATAACCTATACACTTGCATCATTCAACATACTTACAGAAAGTAGGTTTCGTGCCAAGCCTGGGATGTGCATAACCCCAGTGACCTCCTTCATTCATCCATCAGGAAATTAGATTGAGACTCTTCCATAACCAACAATCTTTAGATGAGAATTATCACCTAGGTACACTCTTCCACCATCAAACTCTTCATACTTCATGAACCAACTTTGATGTGAGGTCATGTGGAATGATGCACCAAAATCAATCAACCACACATCATCAGATGCATGGGTGGCCAGGGCTGCAATGAAGGTATCCCCATCATCTTGTGACTTGTTAGAATCTGAGTCTGGGACATTCTTCTTCTTTTTCTTTTCCTCTTTGCATTCCTTTCAGAAATGCCTAATTTTTCCACAGTTCCAACAAAGAGCCTTGGACTTTTTAGGAGATTTGGATCTACCCTTCTCAGTTTTCTTGTCCTTCTTTTTCCCTTTCTCTTTGGGTCTTCCACAAACTGCAAGAGCCTCTTTGGCTACTTCATCCATTTTGAAAGTGGATGTGGTGCTCCCAATAGCCATAACAAGATGATCCCACGAGTCAGAAAAAGAACAAAGCAAGGTCATACAATGATCCTCCTCCTCTATCTTGACACCAATGGATGTCAACTATGCAACTAACATGTTGAAAGCATTCAGGTGATCTGCCACAGATCCTCCATCCTCCATCCTCAAATAATACAACTTCTTTCTCAGAAAAATCTTGTTCACCAGGGATTTGGCCTGATAAACATCTCCCAACTTCTTCCAAAGGTCTTTCGTGGTCTTCTCCTCATGGACATTTAATAGGATAGAATCATCTAGACTGAGTCTTATGAGACCTTTAGCCTTCTGATCTTTGAGATCCCAATCAACTTGTGCCATTGCGGTTGGTTTTACACTGGATACGGTTTCCCATAGGTCTCGATCAATAAGCATGTCTTCCATCTTAAGTTTCCATAACTCAAAATTTGTGCCGTTGAATTTCTCCACCTCTAATCTTCCAGATGTGCTTGCCATCTCTTTTCCTATAACAAGATTATAGAATACTCTGCATAGACTCTCACTCAATCTAAGACTAGCTCAAAAAACCCCTACCCAACAACTAGGACTAAAGGTGATCAAGCTCTGATACCAACTGAAAGGAAGCTAGGTGTACAGAAATCGCTTCCTACACTAATCTAATGAGTAGAGATGAGTGCAAATTCTTTTTTACCTTTACAATTACAATGTTATTAACCCAACAACAGAGATATTGCAACATTACACAACACAATAATATAAGACAGAAGAAGAGAGAGACAAGATATAATGTGGGGAAAACCCTTTCGGCTGAAAAACCCCACACTCCAAAACTTGCACAATGTATTATCTAAACAACAAGGTTTACAACACACTTGCAATGCAAGTCTTTACAGGAGTCTTCAACACTCGTATCTGGAGACAATCCTGCAGCATAACAGTACCTGTCAATCACATAATACATCTCCTCTCAAAGCACCTACTTAAATAGAAGTTTACAAGGCAAAAATGAACTTTCCTTGAGATGGGCATCCAATTTTGGCCTCATGGCCCAAAACCCACGCCTAGGGAGACTTGTCCAACATTGCAGCATGGTCATGACACTTGTCATATCACCCCATCCCAATATGGTTACTTATTCCCAAGTTGGGCAATGACAAACACTCTTACGACTGTCATAGAATCTCTCATAATTGTCATATCTTATAGCTGTAAGAGAATCTGTCATACACTGACTAAAAATAGCATATTCTCTTACAACATGTCATAACCCTCCTTGGGGCACCCAAAGACGCCTTCTTTCAAGATGCCTTGTCACACATGTCTTCACCTGTCATAGTATCTTCTATTTACAACTCTTACATGTTATAGATTTTGTCATAGGAATCTATCATAACTGTTTCGGTTAAAATTCCCTTACACACTATTCAAAGTGCCGACACATGGAAAAATACCTCTACCACTAAGTGGGATGCCTATCTCCTCATGTGAGGACAAAATTACATGTGGTCACCTTCCACGTAGGATGACACATCACCGTGCCAACTCCCACAAGATGACAAAACAAGATTTGCATCCTAATTACACTATAGGTAATAAATAAATATATTACAATAAATAAATGCAAGGAATTACCAAGGTTGAGACACCTTAATTCCTAATAGTTAGATCATGATGTCATGATATATTCCTGATTCTAGAGTTCAAATTTTGACAATGGTTTGGTTAGTTCTCTTTGGTTTTGAAATATTAAATCATTTGCTCGGAGCTTCATGATTCTGTAGATTACATTTGAAGTTGGCATGGATTGATTGTCAAAAACTCATAGATACTAGAGAGACTTGGGTGAGGCTTGATGTCTCTCGAACTTAGAGATATGTGTTGGAAAGATTTCTCATTATGAGATGTTAACAAAAGGACCGATAAGCCTACACTTTGAAATGGATGTGAGTCCATTATAGACCTTATGAGAAGGTTGTCTTTATTATAAGCTTTTATTGCTTGGTGTTATATGCAAGGACAATCTTGTATCCCACTCTTGGTTTACTCAGCAGATAAATGATCTAATAAGTGTTGTCCACCCAATTATTAGATGCATTATTTATATGTATCTTGTCTTCTCTTTTACACTAGTCTTGAAAAGGATTGTTGAGAAGTAGATGCATGAGTTTATGGATTTCTGTTGTTCTCATTATTATTTGATCTTGAGCTATAGAACTAGTTCTGAGGATTTGTTTTGGAGAGGTACAGAAATGGTTTGTAGTTTTTTGGACTTATTCCCTTTGTTGTGGGAATGTTTGGCTAGTTTGATCTACTTTCAGTAAGAGGTTAACATCTATTGTTGCCATGTTTTCATCATAATTTGGATGTTAGATGTTGATACCCTTTCAGTTTGGGAGTGTTGAAAGAGATCATACTTTACATAGTTTGGCCCAAGTTAGTGTGGTATAAAGACATGGTATGATTTTGTAGTTTCTCTCTTTATGGTATATTGTCTTCTTCTTAAAGGTTCTCATTTTTATGGAGTTGACGTTTGTAATGGAGTCAAATGTTATTGTTGTTAACAATAATTTGGTAGCTTCTTGATCTCTTTCTTCATTGGTTTAGAGGACTTGGGAGAGTTATTCAGTGATTGGTAATGAGAGATGTTTTATGCATATCATTATATGTTTTGACATTATATGATAGAGGAGTTATCCATGTCCTCTAAGAGAAGTGCTATAGGAGGATTTGTTAATTCCTTGATCTTATTTTTAGATTTGACATTACTCATGCAGTGGGAGTTCCTGGATATGTATGCTCTTTATTGTCATGATATCTTCTTGGTTGTCTCAGTTTGCAGGCTATTTATGTGAAGATGAATTTGCATGTTTCACTATTGGGATCTATGAGTTGTGTAGGTTTAGTGGGTTGTCTTTACCCATTGGCTGTATTGAAGACTTGGATGTGAACTGCCAATATCCACAGATCCATTCAGTGTTATTGCAAATTTTGTTTGTTGGCCTTGTCTTTGGTCAATTGTACATTTATATGTTTCTTTGAGATGAGAGGATGGATGATTACTAATTTTGTTTTACAGGGACTTGACTGTAGTTTTTGGTTGGTATGTTGATGGCATGGAGTTCTACCTATGATGGTTTGTTTACCCTGGTTTTGAGGTATGATATTTTGGATGAGCTAGAAACTTGTTGTGGTTGCTTTTCCATTTGGTATGAGTGTGACAGATACTCAAAGTCTTATGTTATCATATGATTTGATGCTTGTGTTCATGTTGAGATTGGTGCAGGTTTCAGTGACAGTTGATATGTTTCACCTTGGCTTGTTTCTTGTTTATCATGAGTGACATGATGTGAGGAGTTCTTGTTTGAGATGATGGTTATCATGGTTGCTTTTGCAGGTATCTTGTTGGAGCACAAAAGCATGTTGAAAAATCAATGGTACATTGATGGCTAGGGATGTTTTTCCCTATGATTTAAAGTTTGATTATATCATTTAGAGTTATTGCAATGTATAATGTCAAGTGGGAGAATGTTGGGATAAGTTGTCATTAACTTGCAATCCTAACCAATTCATGTGTCTCCAAAGTTCTTGGAATGTGTTCCCCAACACATAAGAACTTTGAGAGATTAATTATTTATTAATTATATCACTTTGACTTTTGCAATCAATTCCTAATTGATAGGATCAAACTTGGGCGTCCATTTTTGGAGTGGGGGGCATGAAGAATTTGTTGACTTCTTCTAAGTCTATTTTGAGAGTTTGATAACTTCTAGTAAGTGGGAGTTAAACTTGGGCGTCCCCTTTTGATGGGGACTTATATTTAGACTTAGAGTTGTGTTTTTTTTATGTACATGAGTGGATAATGTTGAGATACCTTGCATGGATATAATGTTAGAGTTAACTAAAGTGTTAGAGATGCATGAATTAGAAATTGCTTGCATGAGTTCATAAAAGCTTGCATGGACTTGCATATTTTTTCATGTCACTTGCATGTGCTTGCATGTACTTGCATGTTCTTCCATATTGTTGCATGTACTTGCATGTTCTTGCATATTGTTGCATGTACTTGCATGTTGTTGCATGTGTTTGCATGTTGCTTCTATGCACTTGCATGTGCTTGCATGTTGTTGCATGTTGTTGCATGTTACTTGCATGTGCTTGCATGTTGCTCCTATGGACTTGCATGTGCTTGAATGTTGTTGCATGCCACTTGCATGTGCTTGCATGTTGTTGAATGTCACTCTTATGGACTTGTATGACCTTGCATGTTGTTGCATGTCACTCCTATGGACTTGTATGACCTTGCATGTTGTTGCATGTCAGTTATATGATCTTGCATGTTGTTGTATGTTAGTTTGAGAGATTACTTGTAGAACACTCCAACTCCATAAACTTGTAGGATGGTACATCTCAGTGTTTTAGATAATGGGTATCAGTTGCATGTTGAATCCAGTGTTTGCATGTCACTTGCATGTACAGAACAAGGTAATTTAGAATAACTTTGGGGACATCAATCTTGCATGTTGTTTGCATGAGATTGGTGTGTGTTGATCACTTCAGTTAATAGAAAGTCATTGGGCAAACTTGGACACTTATTTTGAAATTGTTTAATAGAAAAGAGGGAAAATATGGCCAAATGGTGTTTGTGTTGATCCTCCTTTCACCACTAAACATTCAAGGACATTCAAATGAGTAGAGAACTCTACTACAGATCTCCTGTAACTTGAAACATAGGGGAAGATTGGAATTATGTGAATTTGTTGTTCAATTAAGTCCAATTATGCTCAAAACCCTAATTTCATGAAATTGTAAACAAATGGACAAATTATAGAAAATGATCACACACAAAGATATCAAATGATAGCCAAATACATACCATATTTTAAAGTTTGGTGGGCTGAAAAGTCAGGGACTAATGAGCGGTCGCCCTAGTCTAGTGTACCTACTTTTGTCAGGATCTCTAAATAATGTCTGCAACCTGTTCCTGTTGTCACAGAGATTTCACCACTTCAGAATCTAAAGGACTAATGAGCGGGTGCCCAAGTCCAAGCCCTAGTTTTCTTCTCATATCTACAATTCTAATAGTCTGTATTGCTCTCCTGCAACTCCACTTCTTTCAATTTCACAACCTGTAACCTACAATCACAGAAAAGTGGGTTGGGGGTTGTGGTGTTTAGAGGCTTGCCTCGGTCAAGCCTCGGAGAGACATTCAAGTATTTCGAACACTGTTGTCAGATAAAGAGTGTGTATCCCTATGGGATAGAGGCAAAATCCAAATGATAAATGATAGAAAACACAATAGATATCACCTTGTAGTGTAGATCTCATGGAAGAAAGATGCCCTTCATGCCATAAGGAGATGGATGTCAAATCTATAAATACAAACATAATAACAACACAAAATATTGCTCTGCAATGCAACGAATGCCTTGAATCACTTTCACATTAGCTCATAGATCAAAATGCCATCTAGTTTACAAATGAATCACTAATCATGCTTAGATATGCAACTATAAACATTCCCACTATGAATTTTGTAATTCAAACTTAAGTTGTCAGCATAGGACCTAATAACGGTCATAAAACTGACACCCAAAAATAGGTCCTAACCTAAAATAGGGTAGGACTAAGGTGCAGGCGCCTAAGTCCTCCCCCCTATTTCAGGTAGGGTTTATGTTAAGTACACCCCCTAAGTCCCATTTGCCATGAAAATTTAGGGTTTTCTCATCAGAAGTCACCATTAACATGCAAGATGACCTAAATGCACTCTAAAGGACCCAAGAGCTAAATCTTAAGAGGGAAAAGCCCCTAAGGGGACATTTTCTAACAACATTTAGCCCCCACTTTAATGTATGTATAAACACAAGGCCAATACATGCATTAAAGTACGGTCAACAAGCATAGTAAACATGCCAAGCACGAAGAAGACACACCAATCACAATGAAGACAGTAATAGGCACACAAAACATGGAGAAGACAATTATAGTCATGCAAAACACAGAGAATACAGCATTGAAGACACGCAAAACATAATGAATATAGTGAATGCAGTGATTATTTCTTTTTTCTTTCTTTTTCTCACATATATGAAATGCAAATGCAAGAACAAGGAAAGTAAACACACCACCCAAAATGTAGGAGGGACTCATCACCACCGGTCTTTAAAATACATATGGGGCAACAAACATGCAAAACAAATCTCAAAGTGTAGGAGGGACTCATCGCCACTAGTTTTTTAAGACTGCACTTGAAAACAAACACGTCATACAAATCAAGCATACCATACAAATCCCAAAGCATAGGAGGGACTCATCGCACCAGTCTTTAGACTATGCTTGGGAACAAACACGCCATACACACACACATGGAAGACATGGAGAAAACACGGTAGACAAGTGATGGAAGAAACCTATTGCTAGGATCACAGCCATCTCAAGCACATTACAGGCACACACCAATGATTGGGTTTCACCACAACAATCATCGAAGACATGCTTAAGGGTTAGGATAGTCTCAGATCCAATCCTTGCCTACTCGGAGGACTTTTTTGAAAATAGCAAGATTGTGCAATCTCCTCAAGAAATACACCATCCCCGCCTTCCTCAGAAGGGCTTAAAATAAAAGGATATGCATGATATCCTGCCTCCACAAAGGGCTTAAGTGATTGCAGTAGATTTCAAGCTTTACAAACACACTTTGCTAGCATCTAAATCAAACAACTTACCTTATATATGCTCCCACCTTAAGGTGGTTGATATCATGTAATGATATAAAACATGTTAAAGTAGGAAGAAAACACACAAGGGAACACGAGCTCTCTCAAGGCCCATGCCCCCCAGAGGTGACATGTACTGTATGATTGCCAAATGTTCCCACAAACACACAATTTCCTACAAGAAAAGGTGTTAGCATCCATATAATCATGATAAACAGCAATGCATATGATCATTCATATAGAGAGCTGAGGTTATACTACAGATTAGAGATTGAGTATAACCATGGGGCTATACCGTATAAATCTCAAAATTGAGGGTAACCAAGGCGAGATTCAAAGATAAACAAAATGCACAGAGCAGCAGTATTGTTATGGTTTGTAAGTGAGATAAGAAAACATCAAGATATCACATGGAGTGATTCCACTAGCCAAGTGTTGGATAATATATGTATATACCAACCTTGTCGTCATGATGGACTAGGTCCATTTTTTTATTTCTCGTTGAAGGGACACTTGATCCATATCAGTATAATTTTTTTTCGTCATCCGCCTGCTAGGTAGAAGCACTAGAGGAAGGTAAACAATAAATCAAGAGAGGAGAAACAAGTGCCTTAGGGACAGTCACATAGGAGGGTTTCCTCAAGTCACCAACTGCAACGTTATGTTCGTAAGACACAACACACAACAATGAAAATAGAGGAGAAGCAATATAAAAGAACGATGATACAAATAGAAGAATGGTCACAATAGAGGTGGTCTCCCAGTATCCTGGACCCTACAAGAGAATCAAGGGTCATCCTAGGAGGCCTAAACAACACATAACACATCACAGGGGAAATGCAACATGAAGGTAAAGGGTTAGAAATACTTACCTATAGAGATGACCGAGCTAGGGGTCATCATCGAATAGATCATCATCTTCCCAATCCCAAATGCTAGAGGAAAGAGATGTGTAAGGTACCATAGCCCAACTTTTATTCTTGTCTTCAAGTTGTCCATTCTTAAGGTCTTCTTGGTTTGATTCAATGTTAGGTGAGATATTTTCTTGTTGAGATGTGTTTCGTTGGGAAAATGCCTGTCGTCTCCTTCTTTTTATTGCTTGTCTATTTCTTCTTGTTTTGCCACTTATCTCTTGTAAGATAGTGTTTTGTTCTTCCACAGGTTTTTGTGTTTTAGAGGAGGAAGCACCATGATCAAATCTCATTTGTCTTGGTGCAATGTTTTTCTCTTGATGACTACCTCCCGATCCTTGTAAGGATGGCGGGGGAGGAACCTTAGCATAGGGTCCTTTTCCTTTTGGTCTAGGAAGTTCTTCAAATGTGGGTTGTTCATCTCTTACTGTTTCTTGAATAGAAGGACTGACCACTTGATGTAATAATTGTGTTTTGTAGTTTCTAAAGCTCAAGAAGTTAAAATTTGTTTGTGGCTCTAGTTCCACTTCAGATCATTCCCAAACGTAATCAAGCGTAAAGTGTTGTCTTGTAACCAAAGGTTTGTATCTATTGTGAGGGATAGTATGCACTTGTCCATTCAAAGGGAATTTTACACAGTTATGAATTGTTGAAGGGACAACTTTCATAGCCTTAAACCATGGGTGTCCTAATTTTATGCGAAAGAGGTAAAAAATGAGGACAAAATCAAATAATTGTTCTACAGATTTGTCAAATACAGTAACCAATAAAGATATCTTCCTAGAAGTGTTGTAAAGGTTCCCTTGTGTGTCTTAATCATCATGTTTGAAGGGTCATAAAATCCTTGTATTAAACCATGTGAATAGAGGAACTCTTCAGTTACCACATTAGTCATACAATTAGGATCAATAAGGGTTCCATCCACAGGCTTTCCCATTATCTTCACAGTGATATAAAGAGGCCCTTCAGTGTCTCCAATTGTTCTATCATGACGTGTAAACACAATTTTAGGTTCGGGGACCTTTCTTTTCATGTAAGGCCTAGGAGGGAACCTATTGTTATTGTTGCAATTAGAGGACATGTGTATACATTTTCAAATTTATGTAAAATCAGATTTCAAAAGTTTTCAAAAGTTATGCAAGAAACAAGTGCAAAACTATATGTGAAAATGACCTAAAATGCTTGATTTTTTAACTTTTTCCAATGCAAACGAATGAAAGAAGAGGTTTTGTAAAGAAATTGATCAGGGGTAGAAAATAATATGTCTAATATAATTCTAATAAAGCAATAATATCCTTCACAACATGTCTTTGATGCAAATCTATAATGATAACAAGTCAAAACCTAGTGAAAATACACTAAAATATGCAATTTTTCACAAATTTTCAATGCAAATGCCCAATAAAAGGGGTGTTGTAAAGAATTAGAGGAGGGGAAGCAGATTATAACCCTAATAAAAGCTAATTAATGTATAAAAATCCCTTACAACATGCTTGTGATGCAATTCTAGAGAGACGATAAGGCTAAATCTAGTGAAAATTAAAGGTTTTCAAACCCTAGACATGAAATTTTGCAAGATAGAAAAAGAGGGAAAAGATGGCCGAATGGTGTTTGTGTTGATCCTCATTTCACCACTAAACATTCAAGGACATTTAATTGAGTAGAGAACTCTACTACAGATCTCCTGTCACTTGGAACATAGGGGAAGATTGGAATTGTGTGAATTTGTTGTTCAACTAAGTCCAATTATGCTCAAAACCCTAATTTTGTGCAATCATAAACAAACGGACAAATTACAAAAAATGATCACACACAGAGATATCAAATGACAACCAAATACATACCAGATTTCAAATTTTGGTGTGCGGAAAAGTCATAGACTAATGAGCGGGCACCCTAGTCTAGTGTACCTTCTTTTGTCAGGATCTCTGAATAATGTCTGCAACCTATTCTTGTTGTCACAGAGATTTCACCGCTTTGGAATCCAGAGGAGTAGTGAGTGGGCACCCAAGTCCAAGCCCTAATTTTCTTCTCAGATCTACAATTTTGACAGTCTGTATTGCTCTCCTGCAACTCCACTTCTTTTGCTTTTGCAACCTATAACCTGCAATCATAGAAAAGTGGGTTGGGGGTTGTGGTGTTTAGAGGCTTGCCTTGGTCAAGCCCCAAAGAGACATTCAAGTCTTCTGAACATCGTTGTCAGATAAAGAGTGTGTATCCCTGCAGGATAGAGGTAAAATCCAAATGATAAATGATAGAAAACATAATAGATATCATCTTGTAGTGTAGATCTAATGGAAGGAAGATGCCCTTCATGCCATGAGGAGATGGATGTCAAATCTACAAATACAAACATAATAACAACACAAAATACTCCTCTGCAACACAATGAATTTATTAAATCACTTTCACATTAGCTCATAGATTAAAAATGCCATCTAGTTTACAAATGAATCACTAATCATGTTTATATATGCAACTACAAACATTCCCACTAAGAATTTCATAATTCAAACTTGAGATGTCGACATAGGACCTAATAATGGTCATAAAACTAACACCCAAAAATTGGTCCTGACCTAAAATAGGGCAGGACTAGGGAGCGGGTGCCCAAGTCCTCCCCCCTATTTCAAGAAGGATTTATGTTAAGCACACCCCCTAGGTCCCATTTGCCATGAAACTTCAGGGTTTTCTCATTAGGAGTCACCATTAACATGCAAGATGACCTAAATGCACTCTAAAGGACTCGGGAGCTAAACCTTAAGAGGGAAAAGTCCCCAAAGGGACATTTTCTGACATAATAGAAATATATTTGATGTTGGCAAAGATAACTTGAGCAAACTTGGGTGCCCACATCAAGGACAGGTAGTTAACAGAAGGCTTAAATTTGTTTGACTTCAGTCTTCTCTATTTGGAGTGCTTGGTTTTTGCATGAGCATTGGTTTTTATGTTATCAATTACAATTTATTATAGTTTGAGTTTCAAGCTCTTGAATTAAAGAATCTTTTGTAAATCAATAAAAAAGCCCCATACATTTTCGAGAGAGTTGGATTGTGAAAAAGACTTAGAAGAAAAAAGCAAAATTTTTTTTGTAAAATACTTAGAAGAAAAAAGCAAGAAGCTTTTTTGACTTAGAAGAAAAAAGTAAGAATCTTTTTTGACTTAGAAGAAAAAATTAAGAAGCTTTTTGAAGTTTTAACAAGTTTGAAGATTGAAGAATCTTTTGAAGTGCATCAAGGAATCAAAGGATTTCAGTATTGAATGTAATCTTTCACAAGAGATTTTATACAAGCATAAACACCTTTGGTGTGGAGTTTTTTCCCTTAGGGTTTTCTCCACATAAATACTTGTCTTCTTCTTGCAAGCTATTTTCTTCTACTACATTGATTAAATTGGAGAAAAACTATTACATCTAAATTGAAAGTAATTTTTAGATTTACACATGCTATTAATTTTAGATTTAAAAATATTTTAAAGCTACATAGCTGCAACTTTACCTTGTTCTCTCTCTCGTTTTTCCAACAAGTTTGGTAGTTTTTTTCTCTTAGGGATCTTAAGTGACATTTCCAGTAGCCTACAACCCATAATGACTGCTACACTTGGCCCATGAAATGAGACCTACCCTAACATTTACCCGCCCACCCCGATGTGTTGGCACAGTCAATTTGTCTCCATGAGTTGTGGAATGTAAAATATGACTCCTAGCACCTTTCCACTACATTAAACTAAAGCATTTTGGAACAATGCATTCCTTTCCACCATAGGCAAATGAAATTGATTTAAAAAAACTAAGGTGTGTATTTGTAGATGGACCTAACATCCACCTATACATGCAAAGAAGATGTTTCTAGGTATCATGGTTTGATGGAACAACCAGTCCAAAGTTTGACACTTTTTTTGTCTTAGGGTTATTGAGAGATTGTCTACATTCGATGTAGCCGCTAATGACTAGGAGGCTTCACCACTGAAAAGACACCTCCCCTAGCATTCTCCCACCCACCCCAATGTGTTGGCACAGTTAATTCGACCCCACGAGATATGGAATGCAAAATTTCACTCATAGCACCTTTTGAGTAGAAAAAACTAAACTAAAATCTATGTTGTAATCTTCATTTTTAGGTATTTTATCTACTCTCCTTAGGTTGATATGGTGTTCTCACTTGATCCAATGTGTTCTAATTACATCCATCAAAGCATAAAGGATATAGGAATTTTGTTAGATGTTGTAGTTGCAATTGCCCTGATAGACATGTATGGGAAGTGGCAGGTGTAAAGCAAATGTAGAAAGGTGAAATGAGGATACGCAAAGCATAGAAACCATATATAAGGTGAAATGAGGATCTGTGAATCATGCCAAATGTGTCTCTCTCTCTTACTTTCTTCCTCATTTTGCAAGAGAAAGACAAATGCACAGTCAATGTAGGTAATGAGAAATTTGCATAAGATCTATAAGAGAGTTGTTATCACATGTATTTACATAATTTCTATTGTGAATTGTAGCTAACTTCACTCATTGATTGGTGAGTGTGAGGAAACAAGTCTACTTGAAGGTAATGAAGGACACAAAGGTAAAGTTTATGAGGCAATGTAACTTCAGCCCTCACATTTCTTGAAAATTGTACAAAGAACACATCCATTATCATTGATAGCAAACATGTGCACATCCATTAACCATTATAAGATGAAAACATAGTTTATCCATTTGCATGAGAAAGGGATATATAAACTTTCAAGCAAAGTCAATTGGCATGTGTAAAACTAAATTCCATAACCTTTGCAAGCATCCTCCCTACCCATGCCAAATTAGGATCTTTGGGACAGGGTATGGACAACCATGCAAGAATAAAGGATAAAGGAATTTTGATAGATGTTTTACTTGCAACTACCCTAGGATTCATGTATGCAAAGTGTGGAAGCATAGACAAGGCACATGAACTATTTAACATGATGCCTCAAAGAAATGCTATCTCATGGAATGCAATGATTGTAAGATATATGCACAAAATGGATTTTTTCAAAAAGGCTTTAGAAAATTTCAAGAAAATGCAGTTGGCAAGTGTAAAGCCAAATTCCACAACCTTAGCCAACATCCTCGTTGTCTATGTCCATATGGGATCTTCAAAACAGGGTATGAACATCCATCAAAGCATAAAGGATATGGGAATTTCATCAGATGTTGTAGTTGTAACTGCCCTATAAGACATGTATGTAAAGTGATGAAGCATAGACAAGGCAGGTGAACTATTTGACATGATGCCTTAAAGAAATGTTGTCTCATGGAATGCAATGATTGCAAGATATATGCATAAAATGGATTTTTTCAAAAAGGATTTAGAAACTTTCAAGCAAATGCAATTGGTGGGTGTAAAGCCAAATTCCACAACCTTAGCCAACATCCTCCTTGTCTATGCCCATATGGGATCTTCGGAACATGGTATGGACATCCATCAAAGCATAAATGATATGGGAATTTGATAGATGTTGTAGTTGCAGCTGCCCTAGGAGACATGTATGCAAAGTGTGGAAGCATAGACAAGGTGTATGAACCATTTGACATGATGCCTCAAAGAAATGTTGTCTCATGGAATACAATGATTGCACAAAAAATATTTTTTTAAAAAGGCTTTAGAAACTTTCAAGAAAATGCAATTGGTAGGTGTAAAGCCAAATTCCACAACCTTATCCAACATCCTCCTTGTCTATACCCATATGGGATCTTTGGAATAGGGTATGTACATCCATCAAAGCATAAAAGATATGGGAATTTCATCAGATGTAGTTACAACTGCCTCATGAGACATGTATGCAAAGTGATGAAGCATAGACAAGGCAGGTGAACTATTTAACATGATCCCTCTGTTGCAAGTATGGGCTTAACTGGTGTTGTCATTGATGTCAACATACTCCTGTTGCATTAATGATAAGGATTGGATGAGTGGTGAGCTAAGGATATTAAGAAAATTAGTCTCAATCAGGAACGGTGAAGAACAGTGATGACAGTAAGGCAAAAGTCCAATATAGGATGAGGATCAGAGGATGCGGTTTAAAGGGTTTGTAGATATGTGTCTTAAGATGGTCCAGTAGAGATTTTAGAGGTGCGCATGAAGATTTGAAGAAGTTATGGTTGTTCAAGTTAAACCAGTTCCAGCAGGTGTTCAGAGGTGACAGAGTGACACAGATAGGTCTAGTGAGATCCAAAAATGCATTATCCTATTTTGCGGATTTGAGGGAGTGTTGAGGAAGTCTCTGTGAAGTGTCAACTCGATTGGTTCATGGTTTGAAGATCCGCAAGCATCTATTCCTTTGTGACAGTGGTGACAGACTGTGTTCTTGAGGGTCCGGATGAAGGAGTGAAGGATTTTAGTATGCAGATGAAGTGCGGATGATCTTGATGATTCAGACAAGCTTGTGGAGGTCTTTGGATCGTGTCTAGTTCATGTTGATGGTCTGCATTGGAGTTGGAGCTTGCAATTGAGGAATAACTTCCAGATGATGGTGTTCTTCTTGAGATTGGCCGACCGGATGAGTTACACATCCTGCGAATGTTCTTGTTGATGTTTGCCGACTCAGATGATCATTCCTAAGTTGATGTCTTGTATAAATAAGGGATTGTAAAGTCATTTCAAAGGTGTCCTTGTGGAGATGAGAGTGTGGTAGCAAGGAGGAGAGAGAAAGGAAGAGCAGAAGTATTGGGCTTAGATGGAACTGATTCAAGCATGGTGAAGATGCTATTTTCCAGTTTAAGTAGGTGATACTTATTTCTTTGTAGACAGTGTGTCTCCTGTAGGCAGTGGGTCTCTTGTGAGTAGTGTGCTCGGGCAGTGAGCCCTAATTGGCATGTGCCATTTTGTTGTTTCTATTCTTCTAACAGAGAATACAATCTTGGGTTAATCACCCCGTGGTTTTTCCCTTAACCGGGTTTTCCACATCAAAATCTTGGTGTCTCATGTGTTTGATGTGTTTATGCTCTTGATTCATTGCATTATGTTTCCATGATTGATTTATTATTATGTTGTTGAATTGCAAAGTGAAGTTAAGTGTTTAATTGGAAGAAAGTTTTGTACAACTGATTCACCCCCCCTCTCAGTTGTCTTCGCTAAGTCTAATAATTGGTATCAGAGACAAGTTCCTCTAAAAGGAGCTTAACTGCTTGAAGAGATCTAGAATGACATCTTACAAGAAGGATAGTCCGAAGTTTGATGGAACCAATTTTAATCTTTGGAAAGGTCGCATGAAATGTCACTTGCAATGTATGGGAATGGCATATTGGACCATGGTTACAACAAAGTATACACCTCCACAAGGTAGTCCGAAAGCCCCAAATGAAATCACAGATATTGAAAACAATCTGTAGACTATAGAAGCTCTTCTAAGCGCATTATCTGATTTAGAGCTCTCAATGTTATTGACCTACCAACTGCTTTTGAGATTTGGGAAAAATTGGAACTTCTACATGAAGGAGACAAGTATGTTAAATGTGCAAGGCTACAAAGTCTGAAAGGGAAATTTGAAAATCTGAAGATGAGAGATGATGAAAATATTACTACTTTTATTCCAAGAGTAAATGAGATTGTTTGTGGAATTAGAAATGCTGGTGGAGTCTTGGATGAAGATGAGATTGTTGGCAAAATTCTCAGATCCCTTCCTGCTTCTTATAAAATCAAGGCTGCTGCCATTGAAGAATTCAGAGCCGATACAACTGTCACAAGAGATCAATTGGCTGGTAAATTGGCTGCATTTGAAATGACCGAGTTTGGAGATGCTCCTCCTAAGACTAAATCTACATTCAAAGCCAGTGCCTCTATAAAAGGTAAACAAAGGTTTGATCCGAGAGAGAGCTCTTCAAGAAAACTCTCATGGTATGAAAGAACAAGAAAAGACCTAGAAGAGGAGGAAGCAGAAACTGCTCAACTTGAATCCCTTATTGCAAAAAGATTGCCAAGAGGATCTGGTAAGTATGAAGGAAAATTGGCTTTTAAGTGTTTTAACTGCAATAAGATTGGTCATTTTGCCTCAAAGTGTCTAGAAAGATTTTCAAGGCCAAATCCTAACAGATTAAGGTTCCAAAAGAACTGTTACTATGTTCATGAGGAAGATGATAATGAAGGAGTAACAGATGATGAATCAGAGATAGGAAACAAATCTAGAAATGAATGGGTGTTCATTGCCATCAAGGAAGAAGATCCAATGTCCTCTATATCTGTCAATCATAAGACTATGGAAAGAGCTCTGGCTGCCCAAGTTGAAGAGAAGGATGATTGGGTCATTGACAGTGGATGCTCTCACCATATGACAGGTGACAAAAATAAGTTCATAGATTTGGAGAGGTATGAAGGAGGAGTGGTAAAGTTTGGTGATAATTCTACTGGTAGAATCAGAGGAAGAGGAACTATTTCTTTTGATGGAAGGAACAAAACTGGTAATGTACTGTATGTTGAAGGTTTGGAGAACAATCTTCTCAATGTTGGACAGTTGGTGGACAAAGGCTATGATCTCTGATTCAAGAATGGAAAATGCAAGATCTTTGAAAGTTCTAGAACAGAGATTGCATCCAGTACTCAAACAAAAGGTAGTATCTTTCATTTGGTTGGTACTGGTAAAAGTTGCTTATTTGTTCAAGTTGATCAAAGTTGGTTATGGCATAGGAGGATGTGTCATGTGAATTTTGATAATATCATCAAGATAAGCAATACTCAGGCTGTAAGAGATCTTACAAAATTGGTGAAACCTACTAATAGCTTGTGCAAAGAATGTTAGTTGGGTAAGCTGAGCAGAATCACATTCAAGAGTAAGGAATTGTCCTCTACCAGATTATTGGACTCAGTTCATACTGATCTTTGTGGTTCGGCAAGAATCAGGAGTGTGCAAGGTGACAGATACTTCATGTTACTAATTGATGACTATTCCCGGATGATGTGGGTAACCTTGCTGAAAGAGAAACCAGAAGCTCTTGAGAAATTCAAAATATTCAAGGCCATGGTAGAGAATGAAACTGGATTAAAATTGAAATGTTTGAGGTCTGATAGAGGTGGAGAATTCACATCCTGTGAGTTCATAGAATTCTGTGAGAAGCATGGAATAAAGAGACAGTTGCCTGCTCCTAGGACTCCACAGTAGAATGGAGTAGTGGAAAGAAAGAACCAGACCATCCAGGAAGCATCTAGGACCATGATGATGGAAGCAAATATTCCTCAGATCTATTGGAGAGAAGTGTCAGCACTACAGTCTATACTCTCAATCGAGTTCAAATCAGAAGCAATACTGGTAAGACTCCTTATGAACTCTAGTTTGGCATTACTCCTACTGTAAGGTATTTCAGAGTCTTTGGTAGCAAATGTTACATCAAAAGAGATTAAGATCTAGGGAAGTTTGATGCTAGAAGTGATGAAGGAATATTCTTGGGTTACTCTACTCAAAGAAAAGAATACTGGTGCTATAACAAGAGACTGAGGAAGATTATAGAAAGTACAAATGTGAAGGTTGATGAAGGAATTGAAAAACCCTCAAGGTTTTATGAATATGATGAAGATGATCAGAATGGTGTTCTGACTCAAGGAGCCCAAGCCTCTTCTAAAAGTTAGATTCAAACTGATCTGGTAAATTAGGAAGAAGAGATGAGTTTTAATGAGCCTAATCAAGAAGCAGAAATGCAAGAATCTCCCAAAGTTCCTAAGTATGTAAGACTGAACCACTCTGAAGATCAAATCATAGATGATAAAAGCAAAGGTGTGCAAACAAGAAGAAGGATTGCTCAAAATTCAGAAGAGTATTGTCTGATTTCAAAGATTAAACCTAAGACAATGAATGAAGCTTGCAATGATGAAAACTGGACTAAAGCAATGGAGGAAGAACTGATGCAAATTGAGAAAAATCACACTTGGGATCTTGTTCCTAGACCTAGAAACAAGAATGTGATTGGAACAAAATGGGTCTTCCGGAACAAACTGAATGAAGTTGGTGAAGTAATTAGAAATAAAGCCAAATTGGTCTGCAAGGGTTACTCTCAAATAGAAGGAGTTGATTTTGAAGAAACTTTTGCTCCGGTGGCAGGAATTGAAGCAGTCAGATTATTTCTTGCTTTTGCTGCCTTCAAGGATTTCAAAGTATATCAGATGGATGTCAAGTCTGCCTTCTTGAATGGTGACTTGGAAGAAGAAGTAAACATTGAGAAACCAGATGGATTTCAATTGTCTGATCATGGTGATATGGTCTGCAAGTTGAAGAAGGCATTGTATGGACTGAAGCAAGCCCCAAGAGCCTGGTATGAAAGATTGGATAAACATCTTTTGAAGATTGGTTTCAACAAAGGTACTGCTGACAGTAATTTGTATTTCAAAATTGACCATTAAAATATCTTGATTGTTGAAGTGTTTGTTGATGATATCATTTTTGGAGGAAGAGATAGTATGTGTAAAACCTTTGCAAATAAAATGAAAAGTGAATTTGAGATGTCCATGCTTAGGGAAATGAATTTCTTCTTGGGCCTACAAATCACTCAAACAAATAAAGGAATCTTCATTTCTCATACCAAATATGTGAAAGAATTGTTGAAGAAATTTGGGATGGAAGACTCAAAGAAAATGAGTACTCCCATGGCAACCAGATGTAAGTTGAGCAAGGATGATGACTCTCCCAAGGATGATCAGAAAAAGTATAGGTCAATGATTGGAAGACTGTTGTATCTTACTCAAACTAGACCAGACATTATGCAGGCTATTGGTCTTGTTGCTAGATTTTAGGTTGATCCTAGAGAATCGCATGTCATGGCAACCAAGAGGATTTTTAGATATCTAAAAGGGACAGTTGAATATGGTCTATGGTATCCTAGAGATCATGATTTCTCTCTTCATGCATATACAGATGCTGATTGGGCAGGAGATGTGGATGACCGAAAGAACACTAGTGGTGGAGCATTCTTTTGGGGGAGGAGATTGGTTTCTTGGCTAAGCAAGAAACAAGAGGCAATATCTTTGTCCATGACAGAAGCAGAATATATTGCTGCAGCAGGTAGTTGCACTCAAGTTTTGTGGATGAAGCAGATGCTAAGAGACATCAGAGTGGAGTATGAGGAGCCTATCACAATTTTCTGTGACAATTCAAGTTTAATAAATATATCTAAGAATCCGGTGTTGCATTCAAAGACTAAAGACATATCCATCAATTTTCACTTTCTGAGAGAGCAAGTGAAAAAGAATGAAGTTGGATTGGAGTTTGTGCCTTCCAAGAATCAAATTGTAGACATCTTTACTAAACGTCTACCTAAGGACTCTTTTGAGTATCTCAGGGAGAAGTTAGGGGTTATTGCCTCTCCAGTGATGAACTAAGGAGCACTGACTTGCATTAGTCTAGTGGATATCACAGTCCTATCTTGTGGTCTAAATTGATGATGGGGAGCTACTACTCAGGGGGAGCAGCAGGTATGATTCTGAAGTGGTGGAATTGCAAGTATGTGCCCTTTGCCATTGATGTCAAAGGGGGAGAGAAGACATGTGAAAAACAAGTGGTTGTTGATCAAAGGGCGAGCAGTAAAGGGAGAGAAGACATGTGAATGGTTGTTGCTGATAGGGGGAGTTGTGACAGTGAGAAGTTCTTGTCTTGATGATCAAAATAGTTTTTCACATCGTATGTTGCCATCAATGACAAAGGGGGAGATTATTGCAAGTATGGGATTAATTGGTGTTGTCATTGATGTCAACATACTCCTGTTGCATTAATGATAAGGATTGGATGAGTGGTGAGCTGAGGATATTGAGAAAATTAATCTCAATCAGGAATAGTGAAGAACAGTGATGACAGAAAGGAAAAAGTCCAATATAGGATAAGGATCAGAGGATGTAGTTTAAAGGGTTTGTAGATATGTGTCTTAAGATGGTCCAGTAGAGATTTCAGAGGTCTGCATGAAGATCTGAAGAAGTTATGGCTATTCAAGTTAAACTACTTCCGATAGGTGTTCAGAGGTGATAGAGTGACACAGATAGGTCCAGTGAGATCTGGAAATGCATTATCCTATTCTGCGGATTTGAGGGAGTATTAAGGAAGTCTCTGTGAAGTGTCAACTTAATTCATTCATGGTTTGAAGGTCCACAAGCATCTATTCCTTTGTGACAGTGGTGACAGACTATGTTCTTGAGGGTCCAAATGAAGGAGAGAAGGATATCAGTATGTAGATGAAGTGCGGATGATCTTGGTGATTCAAGCAAGCTTGTGGAGGTCTTTGGATCATCTCCAGTTTGTGTTGATGGTCCGCATTGGACTTAGAGCTCGCAATTGAGGAATAACTTCCAAATGATGGTGTTCTTCTTGAGATTGGCCGACCGGATGAGTTACACATCCTGCGGATGTTCTTGTTGATGTTTGCCGACTTAGATGATCATTCCTAAGTTGATGTCTTGTATAAATAAGGGATTGCGAAGTCATTTCAAAGGTGTCCTTGTGGAGATGAGAGTGTGGTAGCAAGGAGGAGAGAGAAAGGCAGAGCAAAAGTATTGGGCTTAAATCGAACTGATTCAAGCATGGTGAAGACGCTATTTTCCAATTCAAGTAGGTGATACTTATTTCTTTGTAGATAGTGTGTCTCCTATAGGTAGTGGGCCTCTTGTGAGTAGTGTGCTTAGGGAGTGAGCCCTAATTGGCATGTGCCATTTTGTTCTTTCTATTCTTCTAATAGAGAATACAATCTTAGGTTAATCACCCCGTGGTTTTTCCCTTAACCGGGTTTTCCACGTCAAAATCTTGGTGTCTCGTGTGTTGATGTGTTTATGCTCTTGATTCATTGCATTATGTTTCCATGATTGATTTATTATTATGCTACTGAATTGCAAAGTGAAGTTAAGTGTTTAATTGGAAGAAAGTTTTGTACAATTGATTCACCCCCCCTCTCAGTTGTCTGCCCTAAGTCTAACACCCTCAAAGAAATGTTGTCTTGTGGAATGCAATGATTGCAAGATATATGCACAAAATGGATTTTTTCAAAAAGGCTTTAGAAACTTTCAAGTAAATGTAATTGCCGAGTGTAAAGCCAAATTCCACAACCTTAGCCAACATCCTCCTTGTCTATGCCCATATAAGATCTTTAGAATAGGGTATGCACATCCATAAAAGCATAAAGCATATGGGAATTTTGATAGATGTTGTAGTTGCAACTACCCTAGGATACATGTATGCAAAGTGTGGAAGCATAAACAAGGCACATGAACTATTTGACATGATGCCTCAAAGAAATGTTGTCTCATGGAATGCAATGATTGCAAGATATGCACAAAATGGATTTTTTCAAAAAGGCTTTAGAAACTTTCAAGCAAATGCACAAATCAAACTTTCAAGCAAATGTAATTAGCGGATGTAAATCCAAATTCCACAACCTTATCCACCATTCTCCTTGTCTATGCCAAAATGGGATCTTTGGAATAGGGTATAGACAACCATCAAAGCATAAAGGATATAGGAATTTTGTCACATGTCAAGTATTTGCAGCTACCCTTGTAGACATGTATGCAAAGTGTGGAAGCATAGACAAAGCATGTGAATAGTTTGGCATGACACCTCAAAAAGATGTCATCTCATGGAATGCAATGATTGCATGATATGCAGAAAATGGATTTTTTGAAAAGGCTTTATAAACTTTCAAGCAAATGCAATTGGCACATGTAAAACCAAATTCCATAACCTTTGCAAGCATCCTCCCTACCTATGCTAAATTAGGATCTTTGGAATATGGTATGGACCATAGATGCATATATATTTAAAATATCTTGATATATTCCGATATTGTTATTGTGATTAGTGATAATCATTGTTGCCTTTGATTATGTCATTATTTATGATTTATGGGCACGGTCATTACAAGAAAAAATTGTCAAATGATTATGCTATCCTTTGGCTTGTCATTATTATTGCATCACAAATGTTAGTGTTGTCATTTTTACTTATCAATGGATATTGTTGTCATTATTTCATTTGTAAAATAGTTGTATTATTGAGGCAATTATTTAGAAATTTTCATAGTTACATAGTAGTTGTTAATAATGTTGTACCGGTTGAGATGGTTGTCATCATCATTTCCTTTGGACATAACTATCCTTTTGTGATTAGTAATCTTCTTATGATCACTAATCAATAGCATTCTGTCATTATTGTGATCTATACATTCTTGATCATTATGGTGTTTAGTAGCATCCTTATTAGTACTGTGGTCAATTAATATGAGCATCAATACTGCAGTCAACATTATAGGAAATATTAATGATAAAAATGATTAATATGAAACATTGTTGAGACAGGACATTGCTGTCCTTAAATGCTTGCCACTACTGTAAAATTAAGAGGTGTTTCAAGAGGTTAGGGAGATTGTTGTTGTGAACTATACTTACTATTTTCTTCTATAGTATGGACAACCATGAAAGAATAAAGGATAAAGGATAAAGGAATTTTGACAAATGTTGTAGTTGCAACTACCCTAGGAGACATGTATGCAAAATGTGGAAGCATAGACAAGGCACATGAACTATTTGACATGATGCCTCAAAGAAATGTTGTCTCATGGAATGAAATGATTGCAAGATATGCACAAAATGGATTTTTTCAAAAGGCTTTAGAAACTTTCAAGAAAATGCAATTGGTGGGTGTAAAGCCAAATTCTACAACCTTAGCCAACATGCTCCTTGTCTATGCCCATATGGGATCTTTGGAATAGACTATGGACATCCATCAAAGTATAAATGATATGGGAATTTTGTCAGATGTTGTAGTTACAATTCCTCTATGAGACATGTATGCAAAGTGATGAAGCATAGACAAGGCAGGTGAACTATTTGACATGATGCCTCAAAGAAATGTTGTCTCATGGAATGCAATGATTGCAAGATATATGCACAAAATGGATTTTTTCAAAAAGGCTTTAGAAACTTTCAAGCAAATGCAATTGGCCAGTGTAAAGCCAAATTCCACAACCTTAACCAACATCCTCCTTGTTTATGCCCATATGGGATCTTCAGAGCATGGTATGGACATCCATCAAAGCATAAATGATATTGGAATTTTGACATATGTTGTAGTTGCAACAACCCTAGGAGACATGTATGTAAAGTGTGGAAGCATAGACAAGGCACATGAACTATTTGACATGATGCCTCAAAGAAATGTTGTCTCATGGAATACAATGATTGCAAGATATGCACAAAATGGATTTTTCAAAAAGGATTTAGAAACTTTAAAGCAAATACAATTGGCACGTGTAAAACCAATTTCCACAACCTTATCCAACATCCTCCTTGCCTATGCTAAAATGGGATCTTTGGAACAGGGTATGGATAGCCATCAAAGCATAAAGGATATATGAATTTTGTCATATGTTGTATTTGTAGCTGCCCTTGTAGACATGCATGCAAAGTGTGGAAGCATAGACAAGGCACGTGAACTATTTGACATGATGCCTCAAAGAAATGCATAGTCTCATGGAATGCAATGATTGCAAGATATACACAAAATGGATTTTTTGAAAATGATTTATAAACTTTCAAGCAAATGCAATTGGCCCGTGCAAAACCAAATTCCTGTAACCATAATTGATCATCATAATATATTTAATGTAAATTGTCATATGCATAATGTCATCAACATAACATCTAGTCTATATATAAAACCATATAAGCATGTACAAACAAAGCCATACAGACATATACAGAGATATACATCAGTAACATAAAAAAGTATGTATACAAAGCCATCTAGGCATACAAAAAAATGTCCCAAAATCTAGTTTCCTATGAACTGCTATCAAATAATCGGCGGCCTTGCTTGGCCATGAAGATGGAGAGTCAATCAGTGACTCATCCTCTCTCTCCTATCGACTAGACCTCCTCAACAGAGATTTTTGTAGTTCCACCTATTAATACAATCAAACAATATTCACATTAATATATAAAACATGAAATATATAACATCGCATATGTAATCAATCACTTATTGCTAGCTGATGATCCCTCTCGATCATTTTTTCTCTCTTCTTCCGTAGCTGGATGGGTTGGAGTTGTGACCTCCTATGAGAAGCATCAAGAAGCAAAATTGAGTAAAAATGGATATCATTTATGTACATCAAATGACATGAGATGAAATAAGAAATACAAAATGACATTTACATGTTACTAACTCATACCTCAGTCAAAGGATTTGTAGACAATATAGCTACAACAATGCCTGCCTCTGTTGATTGACGAAGATGAGGAGTCTCCATATTCAACATCTAAAAATAGAGTTCAAGGTTATTTGACCAAAATAGATACATAACATTATTTAAATGCATAATGATTAGAAATGGTTAAATTTACCTCCGTCAAAGTGGTTTTGCATCCAGGGGACCAAGGAAATCATGGAGGTGCTAATGAAGCTCCTTGTTGATTATCAAATTGTCACTAAATAAGATTACCATTAATATATGTACTATATTTATGATCATGCAATAAATTACATACCTATTGACTCGATATCCTCTCATACACTAGATGACTAATAGATGTAGGATGAAGACTTTGACCCTAGAATTTTAGAGTGCAAACAATTACATACATTAATTTTGACTTATAATATAGATAGTCAAATAAAATTAATTACAAATTTCAAATACAAATATATTAAATCAAGATGAACCTTGTAAAAAATTACCTGGGAGTCAATACCAAATGTATGCTATAAGAGGTCATCTGTGAGAACAATATCATCCAATATAGATGTGTCTATCACTGGCTACTGCCCCTGCGTTGCAGTGTCTTAGTGAGATTCCCGTGTCCCATAATCACACAAGTTCCCACATGAACTACAAAGATGTGGGGAAAATTATGCCTGCTTCTCTCACCCTCATTGGCCTGGGTGAGATCATCGTCATGTTGTGCTAGAGACTAGGCGAGAGAACTCAATGAATACAATGTCTCCACCTCAACACTCTCCTTCAAAGTTGAATGGAGTGAGACATGTGTTGGCCTCATGAGGGGTCTAGGTACATGGTTCTAATCTCAATGTGCCCCCTCTCTATCTTGGGCAGAGCCACCATCTTTGCCCTGGAGGTCTTGAATGTCAAAGTAATTAGGAATATCCTTGAGGATGAACTCACAATAGAGTTTCCTCAAGAAATATTGTGGCACCTCATTGTTATTACAAGGACACTCATCAAAGACCATGTACCATCTATCCCAAATTTTTTGGGATATATCTTCATTCACACACCAATGAATCAGGAACTGTTTGCAAGTCTCTTCTAGTGTTTGGCCAATTTTAGGATTGATAAATTATGAACATAATGCAGATTTTGTAATTTTTTTGTCCTTCACTTATTTGTAAGACAATTTGTTAGCATAGTATTTCTGACTCCTCTCCCTATAGTCATTCCATTTGGTGATTTGGTTTGTCACCGATTTAATGTGAGAAACAATCACCTCTAATGACTTGGTAAGGGCTCTCCTACAATCGGTGCTTGCACTTGGACTATTTAACGTTTCAATTATGGTTTCAAGATGTTTTTTGTTTTCTTCAATTTGCCCTACATAGTTTTCTTGTGTCTCTTTCATGGTGAGGACGTGAAGGTGGGGGGTTTTGAGGGTTTTGGGGGTTGTTTTGAGCCTCCTCTATTGGATTAGTGTTTTGTGGTACCTCAGTGACTGAAAATTCAACATAAAAATCTAATCAAACATTGCAAAAGTAAAAATTTCTTTTCAAATTCACAAAAAACAATCAAAACCTACCTGGTTTATCTACTATACCCTCTACACTTCCTTCACAACGTCATCAGAGTGAGATTTGCAAGCTGGCATATTGGTGAAAATGTTGATTGCACTTAGAAATTGCTTGAATCCTTCTTCTTGTAACGCGCTCATGCTATAAAACCTAAAATTTGCTTGCCAAAATGAAGAAATAAGCCATGACCTATTGTGATTTGGCTTTTTATTTGAAGTTTTTCTTTTGCAAAACGTGAGTGCATTATAACACGAGCACGTTTTAGGCTCAAATTCAACTTTTTGGTCCCACATCTCTTTGCACTTACGCATCGAGCTCCCCTCTCTAAGAATTTAATTACAAAATCTCATTAATGAGGAGAAGTATTGGGTTGCACGCCTACATGAATTAGAAATTTTGGATGAGAAGCACCTCAATGCTCTCAATCACTTGCAATCTTATCAAAATCACCTTCACATAAGCTACAACAAGAAAATCAAGACCCGTCACTTTGAAATAGGCAACCTTGTGGTCATGGAGAATCAAAGGAACTTACAAGAATGCCACAAGAAAGGAAAATTTGAACCAAATTGGTTAGGACCTTTCATAATAACAACCAGCTATGGATCATGAGCATACCAGCTAGCAACACTTGAGGGACATCCTCTAGACAAGCCAATGAACATCATGCACCTCAAGAAGTTTTATGCCTGACCCATCAAATATCCCAAAAAAGTAAAAAAGAAAAAAAAGAACAAAAGGAACAAAAAAAAGTAAAAAATTAAGAAAAAACCAAGTGCAATAAAGTCATCCAATGGTGAAAACCACCTCAGTGGCACCTTGGATAAGTACCATGGTGAAAACTTGTTTTAGGTGCCATGAGTAGTGGCTAACTCCACCATCTACTAAGTCCTCGACCACACAAATTATTTTGTACCACCTCTTCCCATGGCTTGGTATTGTAAACATTCAATGCCAAAATCCCACCCTTCATGACCCACCCAAGGCAGATTCTAGGATACTTAGATCCTTTTATGCACTCCATGTATAAAAAATACCTAGAAAACACCAAAAAAATCAAAAAATCTAGAAAACACAAAAACACCTAGAAAATTTAGAAAATATAGAAAAATCAACATATATCAAAAATTCCAAAGCAATAAATATAGGGCAACATGTCAAAGTGATTGAGCATAAACAAAATTGGCAGAAACAACAACACACACCACAACAAACACTTGCTGAAAAACACCATACAACAATTGATCTCAAGCCCATCTTTTAAAACATCAACTATCACAACACCATGCCTTAGGATATAACATTCCCACAATAGGCATGATCCACTCATATCTACCCAAACTCTTGGCAAGAGACTCAATGGTTGTTGGTCCATCTATCAATTGATCTTTTGATTTATCTTTTCAAATACTCCCTCTATGCTTATTCAAAAAGGCCGCCTTGATCTTCTATATCTTGGTGAGTCATTGGATAACATAGAATAGGGTAGGAAGTCATTTGTTGATGTATGTTGTGTTTGTTAGATGTTCTTATTACTCTAACTAGTATTCATATCTTGTAAGTGGTCAGATAGGCTTCTAGCATTTCATCGCTCCTTTTTGCATCTAAGGCCGATACCTTCTATGCATTAGGAAGTAAATGTTCTAAGTTGTCTCCTCCACCTAGACAAGGTTGTACTATGATAGGCATGTGTAATCACACCCTCTTGGTTGTGTGTCCAATCCATGCAAATGATGGATATACATCATCACCCTGGTCTTCTATACCTTGGTGAAAATATCCTCTTTGCTATAATAAAACTTAGGATTGCTCTAAAACATATCGATACAATATCTATCCTCAACCAATCTATCAAATACCCAAATCAACCTATCATCCTCTACCCAAAGCTTCCAAAATAGAAGGTTTCTCAACCCGTCCTCCCACCTACTAAGATCATGTGGTTTTTATAGAACTGGTGTGACACTTTCCACCATATAACCACCTAAAGTACAACCACCTCATCTCAACAAACAAACCCAACAAACCCCCTCTAACCAACCAATCCACACCTATCCAAACCTTGAAAACAAGATCTAAGAATTATTTCAAGGGTTGGTAGAAAAATCTTTCTTGCAACCCACTCCATAGTACAGTCTACGACCTACTTCTAGCTTTACAAGGATTAAGTAATCCTACCCCCCACATATCCAACCACCTGACGAACCTTCTATAGAACTACACCCACCAAATCATATGGTTTTTATAGAACCAATGCGATATTTTCCACTACATAACCACCTAAACACAAACCATCTCACCAACCAATCCACACCTACCCACACCTTACAAATAGGATCTAAGAATTATTTCAAGGGTTGGCGAAAAATTCTCTCTTGCAACCCGCTCCATAGTACGGTCTATGACCTACTTGTAGCTTTGCAAGGATTAAGTAATCCTACCCCCAACATACCTAATCACCTAGTAAATTCTCGGCCCTCACTAGACCTAAACCCACTAGATCATGTGATTCTTATAGAAGTGATGTGACATTTTCCGCCTCTAACACCTAACCATACACACTAACCTTGGCTTTGCATTAATGAAGAAAAAGATTCAACCACTTCACCCATCCTACAAACCTATAACACTACTACATCCCCACCCCCAACCCCTCACCAACTATAGTGGTTCAAGACCACGACACAGTCTCAAAACTGATAAATTCATCTCATAACCTAATCAAGGGTTGGCATTAAATTCTATCTTGCCATCCAAAACCTAGAATAGTGCAATCTACAACCTGATTCTGACCCACTTAACTCAAACCTGCATATCCCTTTCCCAATGAGTGACCTAAAAAGTGGCTTTATATTTGTTGAGTTGTAAAATGTGTACACCACCATTTTACCCTTAGTTTAGCTCCTAGATGGGCCTCAAATCATTTACCCTTGTTTATTAGGACCTATTTTAACACATTTTTGAGCATTAAGCATGTAATACTTGATCTCGATGCATGAAACCTAGAAAAGAATCATAAGGCGGAACAAAGTGTACTTTAAGTGCCCTTTTTTTGGAGGTGTCTAGCTAAAGGACTAGGGTGCCCAAGCGCCCTGGGCCCTCCTTTAGCCCTGCCCTAAAAAGTGGCCTTGTTAGCTTAGGCCCTTTAAAACTTTCCTAACGTCAGCCTTATGTGGTTTAACTCTCCAAAAATTAGTAGGAATGCATATAAAAGTAAGTTATTCTATTCATTTGAACGTCTAACTCTAGCAAAATCTTGGCACTCTTGCACTCTCTTTGTTTTTCTCTACTTTTGATCTCTCTCTCTCTCTTGTGGATTATTGTTGTGGCACTTACATATTGCAGGTCTTGTGAAGATCTTAGAGGCTACACCAACTTCTTGTTTCAAGTTGTGATGCCATCTACAAGCATACAAGGGTGTCCATGCTCATGGTGACCTCTTTCCTTCATGCTTTGTGTTAGCATTCCATTCTACTTTGGATTTGCCTCTGCCCTTCTATGGCATGCACTCTTTATCAATCATATTTACTATTGTGGAGGTGGAAACACCATTCATGGGGCTGGATTGATGCAAGCTCCTAAATAGCACCCAACCTTTTCCCTATCTTCATGTGTGCAGGTCAGACAGATAGGTTTCAAAAGGTGATATCCGGGAAGAAGAACAAGCTTACTAGTAAACCTGACATAGTTTGTAGTTTCTAGAAGCCCTAATTTAAGACTAGGCCACCCAAGTGCCCTTGTCCTAGGTATTCTAACCTCCAGGATTTTTTTTGAATTGTTCATTGACCTCTGTTGTTCCTTTGGTTGTTGAGTTTCAGGTACCAACAATATGTTTAACTTAGATCTTTGGTAACTTGGGTTTTATGCCTTTATCCTAGCTTGATTGATTAGATTTGGTTAATTTCTTCTCTATACAAAAAAAGGGAAGAACCCCTGTAGTTTTTCTCTCCTTCTAAGGTATAAGCCAAGCTCAGTTTGTGCCCTAAATGTTTTGTAGAAGAGGGTTTGACCTACTTTGATCTATTGAGCTAGTCTCTCTTTTTCTACCTAACATTTTGATGAACCCGTCGTTTCCTACACTTTGGTATCCTTCTTGCTTTAGATCTAAGATATTTTATTGCTTAGATCTGATTATATTCCATTCATTCATCATTTTTGCATAATTATATAGCTTAATTTTTCATTGCTTCATTGTGAGGGTTTGTAAAAACCTTGTTTTTTTTGGAAATTTAGCTAATCTTCAACCTAGGGTTTGTAAATTAGCATGTTGTTGCAAATATTGTTGCATTATTGGATTGATTAAATGGTTTTAATTGGATGTGATGCAGAGGAAAAGATCTAACTCAACTCCATACTAGCATTTTGCATAACAATAGGTTTCAATCTATTTGATGCTTCAAGTTCATAAGAGAACTTCACCATGCAATGGCTTCTACTCAAGCATATTTGGATCTTCAACATCTCTGACCCACACAAGGTTTCACAATGCCTTCACATCCCATAGGAATACTATCTCAACCAAAAAAAACAATTTCCAAGGTCTGCCCCTTCATGCATTTGCTATTCCTTCATGGACTGTCTTTAATGTGCAACTAAGGCACTCACACTACAACCAACATAAACTTGTCAAATACATAACCAATCACATGGTCTCTGACCCAACAACTATAACCTATACCTTCAAGGACAATGGACAGCAACTTACAGTTTGACTACACTTGACAGTGTTATGACAGGCTTGTTTCCTTATAGCCCTGTCCTTCAGAACTGTCAAACATAACTCTTGCTATAAGATCCTTCTCAAGATTGTAAGTGGTGTTTTGAATACCCAATAAGGTGTTCTAAATCATATCTAAAATTTAGTGTATGTTGTTTTGAAAAGAACTGTCCAAAAGTGGACTGTCACCGTGCCAATGAGGGCTAATAGGCTTTGCATACAAACAGGGTTTATTGAAAGTGGGTATACCACAACTCCCCACACCTTGCATTGTTTGGAACACTTCACACAAGGTCTGCACATGCTTACTAATTCATCAAAAGTCCAATCCCATCAATATTTTTAACAAACACTACACTTGTATCTCAAGGCTGTCCCAAAACACTGTTTTCTGGACTGTAACACAGAAAAATAGTCATAAAACCATGATTTTCTCTTCTTAAATCTCTACCATGTGATTCAAAACCTCTCACATATGAAATCAAATGCTACCACAGTCCTTTCCACCAAGGGTTTAGTAACATGCAAGGGATAAATCAGAAGAAATACAAGATTTCATTGCCACTGTTTACCCTAACAGAGGGTTTGGACAGTTTTTACCAAATTCCCAATATCTACCACCAATCTAAACCAAAATGCATGAAATAAAATACAAGTGGAAGGTGATTGAGAGAAATTTCATTTGAAATCAAAACTAAATGCCTTCCTGCCCATACAGGGTCGTACACAGCAAGAATACAGTTATTTTCTGAAGTAGAATACAGAAAAACAATGCTTTTGATTATTCTAGTTCCAATCTCCAACCACCTCTGAGTTATTTGGATGTTACAAGGCCTTAATAAAGGCATTCCACATAAGACTCTTCAGTTTCCAACTACTTGGAATGAATGAAACTAACTCAGCTACTCTATGACCCTTGGTATTCCATCCTATTGCATTTGTTTTTGCATTTTTACAATATTTAGTAATTTTTTACATTTTCAACCTCCTTTCTCTTACACTTGAAGGTTCAATTTCACCAATTTGCCAATTAAATGAATCAATGAGCAAGGTGCTCCTGCACCAGGATGTACCTTATCATCCTTTCTATTCTATGGCATTTTTGCATATTTGCATTGAAAAAAGTGAAAAAATTAAGCATTTTAGGCTTGCAAAAAGACATATTTGTGCATTTTTTTCATTGCATATGTTGAATATCATCATAGAAATATTTAAATCTATGATTTTTTGCATCAGATCTGATTCATATTACATTATTTTATCATTTTATGGTGTTGCATCTTGCATTTGAAGCTCTCATTTCTTGGGGTTTTGTTGAAAAGCTTGCATTATTAAAGAACCTAATCAAATTCAAAACCTAGGGTTTGTAATTAAAAGCTTGTTTTGGATTTTGCTGCTGTTATAGACATTTCAAATCTGATATTTCTTTTTTGTATCATGTCATAAATTTCATTTGTGTTCAAAAAAAGGATTGCATCGAAAAATTGTGGTTTAGGAAGTGAGCATTTAAGATCTAGGGTTT